>CM053786.1:315428440-316128440 GCA_028749045.1 Cupressus sempervirens
TACCTCACTAGGACAATTGGTTTAAAGGTTTGGGATTTGGACTTGAGAATTTATCTCCCTTCTCTTATCATTGAGATAGTATAATAGGGTACGCTCATCCTGGCAATTCAGGGAAGTCGATACCCAGTACCTACAACCTGGAAAAAACCCATGCATGTACATACAATATATATAATGCTAAGCTAAACAGACAATGGCAGGAAGTGGTGCATCGTGTAGATCCCGACTAAGCAGGTGACTACGACTCCCTTCCTTAACCACATCAAAAACGCCATACAATAAGAAAACATGCACACCATACACATGCAAGTATGGGGTAAGTATCCATAATAAAACACATAAGATAATAAACCATCCATCTAATCATCAATAATAACTGAAAATAGTATAATGATCATCATGTATGCATGAAATGTAAAATCTAAATGATCTCATCATATAACCACTAAATCCATAACATAATGTCTGATAGTGTCAATATCACTAATCCATCAACATAAAACTAGTCTATCATAGTCTAAAGATAATAACGATGTCCAGAAAAGATGTGAACGAGGGTAGGCACTACACTTTTCAAATAATTGATATGTTTTCCTAACACATCAACATATCCATTCAGAGTCCTTTTCCAGACCTTCACCTCTCTTATGGAAGATATTTCATAAAGAAATGTGTCATCAACAAATTGCTAGAGAACATCAAGGGGAAAGTTATAGAAGACTTAATCCCCATGATTTCACATTGTGAAACAAACACTAGAAGATTCCTACCAAGAATCTCAAAAACCATTATGAAGAGATAAGGTGAGCATGGGTCACCCTGTTTGATCCCACACTTCACCGAGAAGAAATGTCCTAGTGAGCCATTAACTAGCACTAAGAAGTGGACAATATTGGTCATCTCTCTAATTAGGATGATTAAATGTTCCCCAAGTCTGATTCTCTTAAGAATTTTTAATGAGAAATTCCATTTTTATTTTTTCATAAGTCTTAGAGATATCAAATTTCAATGTCATAGCAGGGATATTATTTTTTTCCATGGAGTGTAAGACCTCATGGGAAGTGATTATAGCATCCATGATATATCTCCTAGGAACAAATCCTTTTTGAGTTGGACTCATAATTGTGTTTAGAATGAGTTTCATTCTATTGACCATCACTTGTGAGAAAATCTTGTAAATAATGTTATAGAGACTTATCAGTTTTAATTCTTCCAATTTGATAGGGACATTAATTTTGGGGATCAAAATTTAAAAATTCTCATTAAGATATCTAAGGATTCTACCAGTCCTTATGAAGCCCCACTCCACAAGGACGAGATCATACTTGATAATCTCCCAAAATTCCTGAAAGAACATCGAGGGAAAACCTTCTAGTCCAAGGGCCTTAAAGGCACCCATGGAAAAGACCACACTCTTGACTTCATCCTCAGTTACCTTCCTAACCAAGTCAATTATCTATTGTTATTATATTTTTCGTGGGAAATATACTATTGTGATCACTTATCAATATAGCTAGTGATTAACTTTTCTATACCAACCAATTAGGTGTAAAAAAAATTCTTTTTTTCTTTTTTATTTTGAATTTTGTAATGTTAATATGTGATTTTTTTAATTATTAAAATATGTTTGAATTTTTTTAGGAAGTGGAATGATAAATAACAGGATTATATGGAAATAGATATTTTTTGGTTTCTTAATACTTATTTTAATTTGGTCATGCTAAATTTTCTAATACCTTAGTTTGTGAAACATGCTTATTGAAGGTTAAAACATAGTAAAATTATTTCATAATTATTAAAGGCTAATTTTTTTTCAAATACTTAATACTAGAGGGATATTAACTACTATGTAAATGAAAAGGTACAAATATTATATACATTTGAATAATAAGTAAATTCTTACAAGAATAATATATTCTATAGTCATTTTCAATCATAAGACTACTACGTCAAGGCTTTACAATAATCTTTTTTTAATGATTAATAATCTTTTCTTCTTAAAGTTGAATTGCTTAGCTTATCATTTAAAATATATACTATTATTAAATTATATGGATAGAAATATATAGTGTGAGTTATCAGTTTACTAAACTTCTATTACTTGAATGTTTACAATTCAAGTATAATCATATTGTCAACTCTTTTAGTGTTGGGAAAAATAACATTTTCAACTAGAGATGAATGATGAATTCACCAAAGAAATAAAGACATGCAAATTTTAGGATTATCACCTAGCTCTTGGCAAACATCACTTTAAGACAGTAAAAAAAGAAGTGTCATTAGGAATACTATTTACTAATATTTTATCTAAATTAAATATTATTTCTTTACAAATATTTTGTCATCCACATAAAATATATTGAATATTTTTTTAATTTAAATTAAATATTAATATAGTAAGATAGAACTAAGTTATACTAATAGCATTGCATTTATAAATGGTAAATGATAAATTTATTTTAATTATAAATATTTTTATATTAATAAATATTATTTTTCAAATATTTTAAATATAAGATAATTTTTAAATCCATCTAAATTAAAATTTGGATTTTTTTAATGTAAAAGTATATTGAAAATGTTAAAATATTAATTAGTAAAATTCTAGTAAATATTAACAATTTTTTTTGTTAAAGTTCAACATTGCACATATCATTATTAAATAGTTTATTAATTTTTGAATCTATATGTGATTGGAGTCTTGGAGATTAAATATTAAAGCTTTGCAACATCACAAGATAGAGATAAAATCCTCTTCCTCATGGATGCCACTATGACATGCGCAAATCCTTAGTAAATATCATGGACGAAAATGAGAGCTCTAACAAGGAAGATAACTATATATGTAAGCTTGAATAGAATGTGCATACCAAATTCTAAATTCTAGGCCACATTTCTCTAATAGTTATGGCATGAATGAGGGTAAATTATTGATAAATGGCCTATTCCATTCAAACCCATAATTAAAAATAACAACAATTTTTGCAAACCGAAGAAAAATAGAAAATGAAATTTCATTTGAAAAAATCATTTTTCAAAATTTACAATCTTTATAATATTTGCATCATTTTCTTAATAACATTTGAAAGGTCATCCTTGAAGGAGGGAAAGAGAAAGGATTGGATTATAAGAAGAAATTCAAGAAAAAGAAAAATTTTGTTTGTTTAATAATGAGTGAAGACGCTCAATTAAATTCTCACAAAATAGCAATCACAATTATTAAGCTAACAAAGAGCTCCTAACCTATGAAAGCCATCCTCTCCTATCAATTTATGAAACTTTCACATTTTGATTCAACCTAGTGACTTCCTTCATATCAAACATCTATTTTTAAGCCTTGACAAAGTGTTGATTGTGATAGTGTGCATTTAGAGTGGTTGGTTTTGTTATGTGGATATGATATGTCTGCCATTGTATGATGAGCCTATAAAATGTCATATTTATATCCATTTATTATATAACACTTTACCCCATGGTTTCAATATATTTTCAAGCCATTTCTATACATTAACTTGAATTATGAAGCATTAACTATGATAAATGATTTATTGATCAACATTTGTATGTGTAGCTAGTTAATGCTAAATTGTGATGATTTATTATGATAAATGGTTATTATTAAATAATTATTATCTTGAGGTGATTAAAATGTTGTTTGTTAGATATTTGAATCATTCATGCAGCTAGAAAGAAGGAGAAGCAAGTTGACACTTGTCAATATTCAGTGGTTGCAAGAAATGCGAAAAAAGTGAAAAGTCAATTTCAGTAAAATAGGCATATCTTACTCAATTATAAATGAAATTAAGAATGACTTATGAATTTGGAAAGCTGAAAACAAGGTTCACAAACTTTTTTGAGAATTTAAGTTGGTTCAAAAAATTTAATGAGCACCATGGGTTAGAAGTTTACTCAAAAAAAGGTCGCACATTTTCAGGTAGCAGAAAACCACTTTCAATTAAATGATCATAATTTCTATGTTTCTTAATCGAATTAAGATTTTAAAAATGATCTAGAAAGCTGAAAAGGAGGAGAATAACCAAGTTAAAGGGTTTGATCTAATTCATAATAAAAAAAAGGAGCATCATGCATTTGAATGGACTGCTAAAAAGGTGGAACATAAAATCAGCACACTTAGTCATTAGTTTTGTAATAAATCTCTTCCTTGTTTAAAGGAATGATGGGACACTTGTTAGAAGGCTATTAGAGAGTCAATAAGCTTATAGATTTAAAATTTTAATCAAGCATTTGAGATGGATGGATATGGAGATATGTAGAGATAGATAGATATATATAAAGTTTTGGAAATCTAATTGAAAAGCTCATTATTGAAGATCAAAGAGGGAGATTGTTGGAAAGAAGGAAGATTGTTGTTAAAAGAATGTTTTCAATCATTTTTTTTCATTGATGTCAGACCTACTACTTGTAGCAATGACATTTTCTTATAAGATCCAAGTACTATCACTTAGTTGATTGATGAAGAGGATTTGATCAACAAGATGTAACAAGAGCACCTAAGGGAAAGGTTGAGTTATGGTGTTGTAATGAAGCACCAGGATCAGTTAAGAAAATGGTTAAATGATGTATTGATAACATACTCAAAGATATAGAAGTTGGTCACACTTAAAAACATTGGAGGAAGAAGTTGTAACAAGGTTAAATGTAAAGCTTAAAATAAGATCATTAGTGGGTGTTGAGCAAGTTAGTTAAAGCCGAGAAAACTCTCAATTGGAGCCGAGTAATAGAAAATTCTAGTGTGTGCCGAGTAATCTTCAGGTGTCGAGTGAAGATCAGGTGTCAAGCATCAAAAAATTATTAGTTGGTGCCAAGTGATCTTCAGGTGTCGAGCATCAAGAAAAACACAACTGATGCCGAGCAACACAATATGTGTCAAGTACTAGTATTTCAATAGTGTTGAGCTGTTGCATTATTTCAAATAATGAAGATTCATCAAATCTAAGCTAACAAAGTGGTTACATTGAATTTTTTGAATGAGTTGGAAGATAAGGATGATGAGTTGGTGGCACAAAAATCTATGTAAAACATTTTTGGGTGAGTTCTAAAGGATTATTCAAGAAGTTTCTAGAGGAAATAGAATATGGGTTAGATACAATGAATCCTACCTAATCCATACAAATTGAAATTAAAGAATGGAAGAATTGAGAGGGAAAAAGAACTCCAAGACTTCTATTTAAGGAGTCATAGACCAAGCAGCAAAGATTTGTTGATACCGTTGCTGCTAAAAGAGCCAAATCTGTGAAGTGGTTAAAAGGGTGTCACGGAGAAGACATCTAGAAGAAGGAAGAGCACAGAGGCTCTACTTCTATGAGTGGTCATGAAGAGATGATTGCACTGGTACATTAAACATAGAGACTCAAGGAGACTAATCTTGAAAGGAGGGCAAGTTGTCAGAGTTGTAGAGATTAAAGGCTAGGCAAGGGTATGAGCTAAGAAGTGATCTGAGATCTACAAGATAAGTTGTACGTTGTAGTCAAGTCAAAGATTTTTTTCTAATACTCTCTAGAAATTGTATTAGATCTGAAAATCTTATGAACTTTGGTTGGTTTAGTAGCCATTTATAAATACTTTAATAGGGTGGCATTCCAAGTGAATGTTCTAAAGTCCTTTAACCAAGCCCACTTCTAACAAGTGGTTAAATCCTCTAACAAGGTCACATTTGACTTTGTGTTGTAAACCTTTAATAGGGTAGGCTTTTCACAGGGCATCACTTCAGAAGAGTGAGAATTGAGTAGCATGTTACTAGTGGTTTTTCCCAAATTAGGTTTCCACGTAAATCGTTATGTTATGTGTTATTCTTGCATGTTGATTTATAGTAACTTGTTGATTAGTAAAGTTAAAGCTTGGATCAATGAATGTTTGAATGGGCTCACTATACTTAGTGAAAAGTTTGAATAGGAAATTTGGACCTTGAATAACTAATTCACCCCCCCCCCCCCCCCCTCTCTCAGTTATTCTAAAGCATTTCTAACAATTGGTATCAGAGCCATCTGTTGATTTAGTTTCAAGGTACTAAAAGCAGGAAGATCAAGATGTCCAAAAGAGAAGTTCCCAAGCTCAACAAAGATAACTTTGTTGCATGGCAGAGTTTGATGAAATTGCACCTTGGATCAATAGGTGATGATGCACAAACCTCAATTGGAATTGAACATTTAAATCTAGTAGGACCTCTTACTATAGATGATTTGAATAAAAAGAAGGAGCACAATCAAGCAATATTGGAGATTGCCTCTGCACTTAACTATGCAGAATATGATGACATCAAAGATTGTGACGTTGCATTCAAGATGTGAATAGCCTTATTAGATATCTATGGAGGAGATCAAAATGTCTAGAGAGCAAAGAGAGTAAGCCTAAGAGGAAAGTTTGATGACATGAAAATGGAGGAAGGTGAAAATGTTGCACAATATAGTGCAAGAATTGAAGAAGTGGTATGTGAAATAAGAAGTCTAAGTGGTCAATTGGAAGAAGAAATAGTCATCAGCAAGTACTTAAGAACTCTGCTCCTTATATATGCTATTAAATTTTCAACCATCATAGAGTAGAGGTGTGTACAAGGAAACACACTAACCTTTGAAGAAATAGTGAGAAGACTTACTACATTTGAGTTATCTAGTTTTGAAAATTACAGAGCTAAGAACCTTGAATCTACTTTCAAGGTCAAGATTACAATAAAAGACACTGAGGAGGAGACATCAAAGAAGAAGAGAAGAAAGGGAAAACATGCATCTAATGATAGTAGAGTAGATGAGGAAGATGTGGAATAGTTGGAGGCACTACTAGCTAGGAGATTTCATAGAGGCAAAGGTAAATTCAAAGGTAAGCTCCCTATCATATATTTCAATTGTAATGAAGTAGGTCATACTACTACAAGATGTACATAGAAGAAGAACTACAAAGAAAGAAACAAGAACAGGAACAAGAGAGAAGATGATGGCAAAGACTACAAAAAAAAAAAGGCAAGAGATGCTTGTTGAAGAAGATTTTGATGAGAATAATGATGAAGTAGTTTATATAGCCATGAAGGATGAATCAGATAAAGAAGATAAAGAAACAACATTGGTTACCTATGTGAACAAGAATGACAAGTGGATCATAGACAGTAGATGCTCACATCACATGATAGGAGATAAAAGTAAGTTCATTACCTTTACTCAATATGATGGAAATAGTGTTAGATTTAGTAATGATGCTCCATGCCAAATCAAAGGAAAAGGCTCTATTAAGCTCATAGAGAAAATTTTATGTGATAATGCATACTATGTTGAAGGATTGTACTACAACTTGTTGAGTGTATTGCAGTTAGGCAATGTAGGTTGCAAAGTTGAATTTAGAAACAAAACTACCAAGATCTATGACACTGATGGAAATTTGATAGGAAAGGGTGAACAAACTAGGAGTAATATGTTTTACCTAGATATGGAAGATGCAACATATCTTTTTGTTAGACTTGATGATGTGTGGTTGTGGCATAAAAGGCTGTGTCATGTTAATTTTGATAATCTGATCAACATAAGCAAAAAGAACAAACTTACAGGGTTGTGCAAATTGAAGAAACCTAAAAATACAATGTGCAAACAATGTCAACTAGGAAAGATGACTAAGTCTAGTTTCAAAATAAAAACATACACTTCCAATGATGTACTAGAGTTGGTCCATACAGACTTATGTGGTCCAATAGATGTGCAAAGCTGCCTAGGAGATAGATACATAATGCTATTTATGGGGACTATTCTAGGATGATGATTGCTATGTTTTTAGAGAAAAAATCTAATGCATTTCAAATTTTTAAGTGGTATTTGGACAGAGTTGAGAAGGAAACAAGAAAGAAACTGAAATGTCTAAGGTCAAATAGAGGAGGTGAGTTCACATCAAGAGAGTTTGAAATATTTTGCAATGACAAAGGTATCAAAAGGAAAACATCAGCACCAAGAACTCCACCACAAAATGCTATTTTTGAAAGAATAAATAGGTTAGTGATTGACTATGCTAGAACTTTGATGATGGAGAAAAATGTTGCACTAAAGTATTAGAGAGAAGTTGTAAGTACTACAATCTACACACTGAATAGAGTTTAAGTCAAAAAAACTACAAATGCAACACCTTTTAAATTATGATATGGTCACTCACCTAATGTCAAAAATTTTAAAGTATTTTGTTGTAAATGCTATATTCTTAAAGATACTAGAAATGGAAAGTTTGATGCTAAAAGTGATAAAGGCATATTCCTTGGATACTCCACTAGAAGTAAGGCATATAAGTGTATGAGAAAGTGATAAAGGCATATTCCTTGGATACTCCACTAGAAGTAAGGCATATAAGTGTATGAATACTAATACTAATAAGATTGTGGAGAGTGCAAATGTAAATTTTGATTAGCATGCAAAAGTTCAAATTGTTGAGTCCAAGCAATTAGAGGATTATAGATCCTTTGTATATTTCTATGAAGGAATGACTGATGAAGACAATGCTACAAATCAAGTTGGGAATCAACAACAAATTTTAGTATCTTCCAAGTCTTAGCATGTGAATGTCGAGCTGTATGTAGAAGCTAAGCTACAGAATGTAGAAAATGCACATTCTGATTTTAACATGACAGCAATGATGAAGTGCCAGATGAAGGAAAGCAAAATGACTCTAAAGGTGAAGGATCAAACATAGAAAGAAGGATAGAACCAAGATTAGCCAAGTATGTGAGAAGACATCACCTTGCAAATCAAATCATTGGTGAAAAGGATATTAGACCAATGAAAAGAAATAGACTGAGGAATGAATCATGTCTACTAATCAAGGTTGAACCTAAAATAATGAAAGATGCACTACAAGATAATGACTGGTATAAAGCCATGGAAGAGGAGATAGATTAGATTAAGAAGAACAAAACATGGTCTCTAGTTCCCAAACCATTTGATAAGAATGTGATTGGTACCAAATGGGTGTTCAGAAACAAACTAGATGAGAATGGTAAGATAACAAGAAACAAAGCTAGGCTAGTTTGCAAAGGCTATGCACAAGAAGAATGACTAAATTATGGAGAAACATTTTCCCATGTTGCAAGAATGGAAGGAGTAAGAACATTACTTGCATATGTTGCATACAAAGGTTTCAAAGTCTACCAAATGGATGTGAAGTCTTCTTTTCTAAATGGTATACTGAAAGAGGAAGTCTACATAAAACAACTAGAAGGATTTGTTGATGAGAAAAATAAGGACATGGTCTGCAAACTACACAAAGCACTTTATGGATTGAAGCAAGCACCTAGAGCATGGTATGAGAGATTGCACAAATATATTTTGAAGATAGGATTTGAGAGAATAGATGACAACACCAACTTGTACATAAAAGCTTTAAAAAGTAAAGACATTTTGATATCAGAAATCCCTGTTAATGATATAATATTTGGAGGAAAAGATATTCTTTTCAAAGATTTTTCTGATCAAATGAAACATGAATTTGAAATCTCAATTTTTGGAGAGATCAAATTATTTGTTGGATTACAAGTACATCAATTGAAGTATGGCATATTTGTGACTCAATCCAAATATATCAAGGAGATACTCAAAAAATTTGGATTAGAAGAGTCAAAACTAGTCAGCACATCAATGGCAACTGGACATAAGTTATCTAAGAATAATGAATCCGCTAAAGTAAATCAGACATTGTATAGATCAATGATTGGAAAGCTGCAATATGTTGTATGTAGTAGACTAGACTATTGGTGTAAGTAAGTATTTACTTATTAAACTTACTTAAGTTTACTTAGGTTAACGCATTATTTAATTATTTTTCATTATTTTATTATTATTTTAAGTGAGACACTTAGGAGTTTGTGAACTCTCATTGAGTTACGCAACTCTAATTATACACATGATGTCTACAACATAGGAGTATGCATCATTCACTGAGTTTTCATGTTGACAACATAGTTATCAGCACTCCTTATTTAGCACATGTTGTCTACACCAATGATTTGCGTGCTACACCATTGTTGGCTTATCCTCACATCATCGCACTTAATCCCATGCTTAATGGAGGATAACCCATATCTGGTGGACATGTGCTTGGTTGTATGACATATCATGATGCTGACTTCTATGCATTCTAGAAGCTCTCCTGAGGCCTTTATATTTAGGCACACCTAGTGTACTCTCATCCAGTTATTAAATGAATATCGTCATTCTAATCATACTCTATCTATTTTGGTCTACTGTGTGCTTGTGTTGAGTTCTTTAGTTCTTGGGTGAATTTTGGCCTAAGCCAAATTCTTACATTGTATCAGAGCTGAGGGAGATTCTCATCACGTAGCTATTTGAGACTGTTCATGCTTCAACATCTTGACACGAATCGAAAAGATTCACAAAAATTGAGAGTCTAGAGCCAGATCTGACCTCACCATTGTGTTTGGAGCATCTATTCAGTGAAGATCGACTATAAATTTACCTATATTAGGTGAAAGTTGATCGTGAGACAAAAAATTTTGCAAATCGAAACTCGGAGGCCCTGATTTGTAGATGGGTATGATCTTATTTGATTTTATTAGTTGATTTTATTTTCAAATCGGTTTCTGTATTTTCTAAATTTGGTATTTTCATCTAAGAGAAAAAGAAATATTTTTAGCTGGACATGACACCCCAGCTTGGCTCTATTATTTTTGGTGTGGTGGAATTTTAGAATTATTAATTTTGCAAATATTGCTTTTTAAATTGTGGTCATTATCATTCAGCTTTACAATAATCTGAGAGTCATACCTACACCAACACCGATTTGACAATTTAAATCAAACTTTGCCAAATCTAGTGCAAGAGACATTAGACAGGCCCTACCATAAAATCTGTCGACTGAATCAAGATACCCAATGGAAATTTCCACCGGCGCCATTCCACTTTATTTTATTTCTGCAACCTTCACTGTTTAAAGTGAGCGCTAGCTTCAAAACCCACGAATGTGGGATAAATAGCGAACTACAACAACATTTAACACACTCAATAGTGAGGCCACCATGCAGGACCTACCACCTCGACCTACCCAGTCACTTGAACATGTGGAATACAGTCACTACTTAAGCAAAAATACAATCAACATTGACACGTCACCATATTTCGTAAATATTCGTATAGTACGGACTGACATGCCATCTGCCATGTCAACAATGGGCAAAATTTTGTGCTGACATCATCATTTGATACATTAAATTTGACACTCATTTGGACATCATTCCAGGGTGAATTAAAACTACTATGACGTCCATATGACCATCAATTTTAACCTCATATTTCACTGATGCAACCCCTCTCTAGATTCATTTTGGTTTTTGTAGTCCGACTTCAAGAGGCCATAACTCGCACATCCGTACTCCAAATCAAGTGCAATTTTTTTTGAAATTGGGTAGAATTTTTTGAATTTTTCAATGGTGTAGCTATTTTTTGGTTTTGGTGCATGAATTGTTCAAAAATTTCATTTTTTGATGACTGTACCTAGATAATTCAGCATTTTGCAACTTCAAAAGCTCTGTACGAGCACATCTGGAGTTGAAAAAAGGTTCTTTTTTTTTTTAAAGTGCATATTTTTCAATCTACTTTCTAGATATAGCATCAGATTGTAGTTTTGTGTGGACAAAATTGTTACTTTCAGCAATAGAGCCTTTCTTTTCTTTGTAATGCTTCAAAATTGTAGCACTTTGTAAAGTTTCAAATTTGTACTCTATTAAGAGGTTGTAACAAGAAAAATTAGAAGTCCACCAAGGCCAAAATTGGCAAGTGGCCCATTGTAATCGCACTACTGATAAAGTTCCCAAAGCATCTATTTTGGAGGGGTTTCTTGATTTAGTGAAAAGGGGGGGTGTTCTTGGTGTTGTGTTATCTCTTTTTTGCACATTTCTTTCATTTTATGCATTATGGGAAACTTTAAGTTTCTTAAATTAACTCCTCATAACTATGCTTCATGGTCAATCAAAATGTTGTATCACTTAATGCATAATAGAGTTTCACAATAAGTAGATGGTACTCTTTCTAAACCAGGAGGTGATAATGTATCAGCAAGTGAAATTTCTAATTAGGTAGCAATGGCTAGGAAAGCCCTAGGTGATATATGTTTGGGGGTAGATGATAAGATCATGTATCAAATCAAGAAATGTACTACATCCAAGGAAGCTTGGGATACCCTCGAAAGCCTTTATGGTAAAGTGTTTGAAGAAGATGTTTTCAAAATTGAAGATGAGCTTGTTTCCTTAGATCCTAAGTCGTATGACTCAATACAAGATTTCATCATCAAGGTGAATGAACTAAGGACAAAGCTTACTGATTGTGGGAGTTCTATCAAAGATGATAGACTGATCTATCTCATTCATAACAAGCTACCATCAGAATATTCCACATTTGTATCTTCTTTTAACACCTCAAAGACTACCTTATCAATGGCAACTAGTCAGCAAGATGCCCAAGATCACCTGTATGTGAGAACCTATCAAAGAGAAGCCAAGGAAAGAAGAGCATGGAGCAAGGAAAAAACCCTAAACAAACATGAGAGACAAGATATGCAAACACAAGAAAATATGTATTTACAATGGAATGTCTTGATGCTATGTGAAAATACAATGAGGGAGCCCAAATATAAAGAGCTCTAGGAATCTCCTAGAAGATGCTAGGAGATAAGTGTGACAACTAAGCATACATCCACTTGAGGTGTAAAGTCCTTGAACTATGTGAGAGGATAAGTATGACTTAGGAGAGAACAAACTCTCGTATTGTCAACCACTTATAACTAACTCCTAGACTACAACTAATAAATGAATGCATTTACCTAAGTAAGCTTAAGTAAATAGAATAAATAATTAATAAATTAATTATTTACTCTAACACCCCCCCTTAAGTGCAATTTAGGGAAATGTCTTAAGCTCACAAAACTAAGATGAAATACAGAATGGGTCCTGGCAACGAGGCCATGTTAGGTATCCATGAACAATGCAAAGAAATGCAACCTCTGAAAATGGGGAAAGAGAGAAAACCATGAGGGAAAAAACCTCCCCCAAAAAGAGGTAAGAACCTAGTGAAGAACTGAAGAAGCCTCCAACTAGGGAAATGTCCCCTAAAATAGGAACAAGGAGTGATCATGAAGAAGCATCACTGAAGCATGTAGAAGCTACAAATCTATCAAACTACTGATCTAAAGAACCTCCATAGAAGAAGAAGGCATGAACTGAGTATGTCTATATGGTAGATGATCCATCTCACCGAAATGCATAGGTAGCCAGCCACTGCAATCGCCTTGTACATAGGATCAACCATTGAATACATAGTTCACACTATCAAACCATCAAACCACGGATGCATTACAACAATAGCTAACCCCCCCTTAATGTAAATGGGGTGTGATGATAGGCAACTGAAAAGGTGGGCCAAAGTCTCCTGCAAACAAACCAAGAATGATGATAGAGGAAGAGATATAGACACCTATAAAGACATGGTCACACTGACACTACATGGAGCTAATGTCATGGAAGGGACACTCAATTGACAAAGGGAGAATGCCTAAAATAGAAAAAAACTATCCCCCCCATGGTGCTTTATGAAAATAGTACATGTACAACTGACTGAAAAACAACATTCATGATCCCCGAAATGCAAAAGTGACACTTTATCTCAGTGTGATACATAAAAGTGCTTCAAAATGATAGCTACAATGATCAAAATTGAAAATAAGCTGATACAAAACATAGTACAGCCAAAAATAAAGGAAACCATGCTAGGAAAATGATCCTCAGGCCTAAAACACTCAAGATATCCACCATATAAAAAAAATTCCAAAACTATGATAAAAGGAGCATGGGCCAAAAACTAAAGAAAAAGACCACATTTCTGAAAAGGTGATAGAACAAATTTTCTAGAAATATAAAGTTTTCAAAAAATGGGCATAGGATCCAAAAGAATGCATGTCAGAGTCGAAAACACAACTTCAAACTTTGATTGAAAAAATAGGCAATAAAAAAGTATCAAAACCTAAAAATACTTGCACTAATGTCATCCGCTTAGCCTCCATGCCACTCCAGCTCCGCCCATAGCAGGAGTGCTTTCTAAATTCACTGCTCTACCAGTGGAGCCTCCCCTTTTTGCCACTCTGCCCCGATTTTGTTGCCCCTGTGGCCCCTGTGCACAATCAGTCGTGACGTGAAATTTGAGCCTAGTTAGTGCTGTTGAGCATTTGACATGTGGCAGATCTGCCACATGGCACATTACCATGTGGCCCCTACCATGTCATCTGCTTTGCCACATGGCATCCACATGGCACTGCCACGTGGCCTCTTTTTTTGTGCCAACAACTAGGGGGCTATCAATTTTAATTGCATAGTTTGCTAACATTAGCATGACATCAGCACTTGCATCATCAGACCTTGCATGCACCTCTCCTAGTTCTATTTTGGAGCTATTGTTGGTTTTTTGGCCATAAATTGAGCATATGGAGGTATTTTTCTGATCCGAAAGAAGCGTCAAAAAAACTAGTCAGCACATCAATGGCAACTAGACATAAGTTATCTAAGAATAATGAATCCACTAAAGTAAATCAAACATTGTATAGATCAATGATTGGAAAGCTGCAATATGTTGTACATAGTAGACCAGACATTGCATTGGCTATTGGAATAGTGGCTAGATTTTTTGCAATTCAAGAAAAAATCACTTAATGGAAGTGAAGAGAATACTGAGGTACCTAAAAGAAACTGATGACTTTGGTTTGTACTACAAGAGGAATGAGAAATTTGAACTGAGAGCCTACACTAATGCAGATTGGGGGGGTAACATTGATAATAGAAAAAGCACCAATGGAGGAGCACTTTTCTTAGGAAAAAGGTTGATTACATGGACTAGAAAAAAAAAAAGCTACACCTCATAGTCCACTACTAAAGCTAGATATATGGTAGCTACTATAAATTGCACCAATATTGTATGGATCAAACATTTGCTACAAGGTATGAAGGAAGAGGTAACTGAGCCTATGGTACTCTATTATTATAATACAAGTGATATTAACATATCAAAGAATCTTATAATGCATACTAAAACCAAGCACATTGCAATCAAATATTACTATGTAAAAGAGTTGGTGGAAGACAAACAAGTGAAGATGGAATATGTTAGCTCAAAGGAACAAATTTTTGATATCTTCACAAAAGCACTACCTAAAGATTCTTTTGAGTATCTTAGAGGTAAGTTAGGGGTGATACCCCTATCTAAGGCTACTTGAAGCTAAAACATGAATGCCCTACATCAAATGAGCTGATTGTTGAAGATTTTATATTGATGCAGAGGATGTTTACTTTAGGATTCATGCCTAAAATAATTGAAGTACTAAAGTCCCAAATTAGTCACAAGTAAGGTGACTGAGGGAGAAATAGAATGAACATACAAAGCTACACTTGCATATTAAGATACTTACATGTCTTTGGCATTGTTGTCCAAGAGGAAGAAATAGTAAAAAATTGATCAACAAGAGAAGTTGTGATCAAAGAAGATAGAGGGGGAAGTAAAAAGAAATAATTAAAAGTTGATCAGAATAGTAGAAGAAGAGCAATACATATGGAGAAAGACAAAGAACAAGGATATAGTAGCAAAGAGGAAGAAGCAGAAATGAAGCAATCAGAATAGTAGAAGGAGATGTGAAGTTACAATTACTTTTTGACATTTGATTTACTAGTTAGCCTATGGTTGAAAAGTTTAGTTTGATGGTTGATCAATTTGGTTTTCCATCAATACCAAAGAGGAAGATTGTTGGAAATCTGATTGAAAAGCTCATTGTTGAAGATCAAAGAGGGAGATTGTTGGAAAGAAAGAAGATTGTTGTTAAAAAAATGTTTTCAATCATTGTTTTGTCATTGATGTCAAACTTGCTACTTGTAGGAATGACATTTGCTTCTGAGATCCAAGTACTATCACTTAGTTGATTGATGAAGAGGATTTGATCAACAAGATGTAACAAGAGCACCTAATGGAAAGGTTGAGTTATGATGTTGTAATGAAGTGCAAGGATTAGTTAAGACAATGGTTAAATGATGTATTGATAGCATACTCAAAGATATAGAGGTTGGTCACACTTAGAAACATTGGAGGAAGAAGTTGTAGCAAGGTTAAATGCAAAGCTTAAACTAACATCATTAGTGGGTGCCAAGAAAGTTAGTTGAAGCCAAGAAAACTTTTAGTTGGAGCCAAGTAATAGAAAATTCTAGTGTGTGTCGAGTAATCTTTAGGTTCTGAGCGAATCTTCAAGTGTCAAGCATCAAGAAAAACATACTTGATGCTGAGTAACACAATATGTGTCGAGTACCAGTATTTCAATAGTGCCAAGCTATTGCATTATTTCAAATAACAAAGATTCGCCAAATCTGAGTTGACAAAGTGGTTTTTGTGTCATTGTGGTTACAATGAATTTTAGATATATGAAGAATAAGAATGGGGTAAAATCACAAAATCGTGTCACCCTTTTTTAAAGGAAAAGGATAAAAAAAATATAATTGGTCACCTTTAATGACATTAAACTTATGGTATCATCTAAAATTTGAAAATGAAGTAAAACTAATGAAATGTGTAGAAATGGATGAAGTTTAGGATTATAATTTTTAATAATTATTTGGAATAAGAATTTATATATTTTACTAATTTTTATAGATGATTTTTTAGTTGTTGAAAAATGCTAAAAATTAGGGGTCTAGTTCCCACCACAAAACTATATGGAAATAAACTTATTTCCATTTGAGCTCAAACTATGTTATATATAACATATATAGCTAGAACAATCAAATATAAAAATTGACTTTAGACCTATATTTTTTCTTTTATAATGATTCAAATTTCAACTCACCTAAAATCAGTAGTTTTCATCTCCCACCACATTTTTGAAAACAAATTTATTGTAACCAAAAGAAAAATTATACATTCTTGAAGAGGACTCTCTCCTATAGAATGTCATATAAAAAAAAAATTATATGATTTAATATTTTTTTCTTTCTCAAAATTGACATCTTTTTGAATGTTTAAATACATGCTTATAGAATTTTTTAATTACAATATACTTTATCTAATTAAAAAACTATAAACTCTATATGAGAATATTCTTGTATTTGAGCTCTATAAAATGGTGTTTATATGTTACTATAAGAATATCATAAAAAATAGTAAGAGTTATTGGAATGTCAGTTTTCTAAAATAATTTTATTTCTTTAGTAATTGGATATAAACTAGTATAAAACATACATTTAATAGACATTTCCAATTGAAAAGGTGTGAGACCATATATAACTTATCTAGAATGAATTTATCTAGATCATATGTTTGAAAAAAATTGATTTTTGAATAGAAATACTCAAATTCAGTTGTTCTAATAAGTCAGCCTAAAAGGTGACACAACTTTGTACTTTTACCCAATGAAGAGACACTATCATTTGCAGCAAGTTTGGAAATCAATGAAGACATGTTTTCTAGCATCATAGAGGAATTTTTTTCACATATTGATGATAAAGTGTTGATTTATGAAGAGGAAAATGAAGGGAACATTGTTTTACAAAATGAAGAAATCAACATACACAAGGTTGTTGTTGAAGATGAATTTTATGTCAAATCAAAACTCCTACTTCAAGAAGAGAGTTGTAATAAAATAAAAATCAATCATCCCATGCATAAAAGTAAAGAAGATATTGAAGAAGATCATTTTTTGGATTATTTAGAAGAGTTTTTTTTAACATTAGTTGTTAAATCAGCACCTCTTGTAGAGAGAAACTATGAGCCTTATGAAGATGGTGCGTAAATTCTTGTACTTTTATCAAATCAGCCACACAATTTGGTTTTTAAAAGTCAAGAAGAGGGTGAAGAAGCAACTCTTATACACAAAGCTAACAAGGAGGGTTCAAAATTTTTTCTTCATGAGGGTGTCCAATTATACATCTCATTCATATGGAGGAAAAGAAATATTCACAAGCTATGTTTGCAGAAAAGAAAGAAGCTACAACTAAAGATAAACTTCAATATGCAACATCAGCAAAAGGGGACACATTTCAGCTTACCTATGTACTTCAATATAGCATTATGGGTAAGTGCACCAAGTTGTGGTGCCAAAAATATGACACCCTTTTTTTTCTAGTTCTAAAAAGTGCATACGTGCTTTGTAAGTCAACAAAATTTTATAAATGGGCTAAAAACCCATAGCCCATTTCATTTTTACTCATTTTGCAAGGATTTCACAGCCACAACACATACACAAGTTGAAAGAATTGGATATTTTCATCACCCACCTCCTCAAAATGCCTCCTTGTCATCGAAGTTCAAGATTAAGATCATGTCATATGTTTTTTACCCTTGTTTTTGCATTGTTTTATATGTTTTTCCATTGTTTTGTAGGTTCTTTTCAATTTTTCTTTAGATTTGTTTATTTATTTAGATCGCAATTGGTTTCTTATTAAGAAATGTGGGTAATGAACTAAAAAATCCCCAACAAGATCAAAACCAAAACCCTCAACAAGATCCAAATGAAAACCCTTCACAAAATGATAATCAAAATCCTCCACAACAAGAACAAGAAATTTTGCAACCTACATTGATTGGAAGACCTCCTCCTAGCACACAAAATAACATAATAAATGAAATAGAAAGAGGAAAAAATGAATTAGAAGACCTCATTGGTAGGTTGAAAGCTTGTGGACAAACCAATCCAATGAGAGCTCAATTGACATCATCCCTTGAGTCCATTATGACCCACCTAGCTTCTGTTAGTGGTCAGTTGGATGTTTGGTAGGTTAAAAGGGATGGAAAAAAAAGATATTATGCAAAAAAATTATCATATCAAGATGTAAAGAAAAAATAAATATCATAAGGTAGCATTTGTGTATTGTTTAGAAAGCCTAGTGAACAAAATATTGTTAGAGAGAAAACTAAACAGTTCCTCATCCATTGGTGCATACACGATGGTATCAGAAATAATTTTTGGGATAGATGGTGGATGGTTTTTTATGACCCTCCTTGCAAAAATCATGAGGTCCCAATGTATTTCTTAAAGAAATTTTATTGTGAGTTTTTCCTTAGGGAGATCCCCAATTATTTTGATATATTAGAATCTCAAGGTGGAGGTAGGGGGTCATCATTTGAGAGGTCGGGGGCACGTTGTGACCCTAATGTAGTTAGGGCACCTATTGTCAAGCCATAAGGTGAGCATGTGACTATTCCTTCAGTTGTGAAGGAACATGTAGAGGCCAACACTCTATGGACTATTAATGCTTTAACATAGACCTGCATTCATTACATGAGTCCATTAGTTGAGCAAGAGCCTTCTATGCATTGCAGACACATGAGCACATCATGCGGATCCTTATGCACATTTGGTAGTCATGCAAGAGATAGTGTGGATGATGGGCTAGTCACTGATCCATTCTTGAGTAAGACATTTGGCATTGACACACATGTAAATTACAATTATAATAAACTAATTTGATCACATTTCATATTTATAATGAATGACTAATTAATTAACATGTATTGACATTGTTCAAAATTCAAAGTCAGAGTGTTGGCGACCCAAGTAGTGATCCCTCAGCCCCATTTATGTCTCGTCGATGAGTCCAGAGGTATGTATCAATTTAATCTTTTAAATTAATACATATATTTCTTAAGTAATCATGTGAAGGATTGACAAAAAAAATTATGCATGTGCATCAGTTCTCTACAAGATCATCGATATTCACTAGGGACTCTGAGCTTAGACATGATATGAGCTTCATAGAGGTACATTTGTTTCATGTTAATTTAATTCATTTGATTATATTTGTTTCATGTTTCATGTTACATGTAACGTGTATTGTATGACACACAGCTCTTGACATCTGACACTCCTCATCTTTGGCAATCCATTGATTGTGGAGTGGTTGCAACTATGGCTAGTTATAGAGCCATTGACTAAGGTATGAAAGAATTTTCTTGGTTTTAGTTGTTTATAATAGTTAGTGTCAAAATTTCTAATGTTATTTATAAGTGATTATATTGATTGAATTGTTTTAGGGTCTTGTTACACCCGATGGTCCATGAGCCTTTGAGGTGGACTTGCAAAGCGAATGTTTGATGGTGGTAAGAAATTAATTAATTTTGCATGTATATATATTTGATTTCAATGTAAATTAATTATTGATTCATATCTACTTTGTTTGTATTAGTTCAAGTTAGAGAAGAGCCTAAACAAGAGGATGAACGAGTGTGTGAAGAAGACCCTATCATTCCCATCATCTCCCTCCACATGACGACCAAAGACCTCTAGAGATTTGTTTCCTTCCCCTCATGGGAAGGAGAACATATAGCTGATTGGCATACATGTATAGGCATTAGTGGACATATATATTGTATTTTATGTCACTGGACATATTCAATATACATTTGATGTATATATGACATTTTATATTTGATGTATGACATTTATTTGATGGATGATATTATTGGATTTATGAAATTATTGGTTAATATATGATATGTTTGTTCATGTATGACATTATTGGTTATCACAATATATTGTGTGTTTGTTAATGTATGACATTATTGGTTATCATTTTATATTATATGTTTGTTCATGCATGAAATTATTGGTTATCATAATATATAATATGTTCCTTCATGTATGACATTATTGATCAACATAATATATTATATGTTCGTTCATGTATGACATTATTGGTTATCATAATATATCATATGTTCATTCATGTATGACATTATTGGTTATCATAATATATTATGAGTTTGCATGGGTACTTGTACCCACACCCCTGGTACTCATACCCATGTACCCATACCAAGTACATGTATCCCAAGTACAAGGTACTCGATGGAGAGCATCATAGCTAAGGACCTTGATTGAGATTTTGGAATTTTTTTTCAATTTTTTGTTTTTGTATTAGCTCGTTGCTTATCAAGCTTAATTCAATACCTAATTAGTTTGAAACTTTGATAGAATATTGATTAACAATAAACTTTATCATTGTTCAAGCATAAGTTTATCATTTCCAATATGTCATCATCATATGATTTATGATATTTTTCATGTTTAAAGTTTTCCTTATCTATTATTTATTTATCAAGCTTAATTCAATACCTAATTAGTTTGAAACTTTATACAATATTGATCAACAATAAACTTTATCAGTGTTAAAGCCAAAAATTTATCATTTGCAATATGTCATTTTCATATGATTTATGATCTTCTTGTTCATTTTTAAAGCCTACCTTCTATGTTATGCATCTAAAAATTTATCATAAATTATTATTACAAACATATAACAAATCTGAAATTGAAAACAATACATTACATTTGCAAACTTTATCATTGTTCTTGATTTGAAAAATCATTATTGACTCATAAATTCAGATTTTATATAAATATAAAAGTATAATTAAAAATAAAGTTTGACATGCCCAAGTACCCACATCCCCTATTATAAAAAATAGTTGTACCCGTACCCGTACCCATACCCGTACCCTAAGTACCCCAAGTACCCCCATCCCTGTGAAACCTTGTATATTATATGTTGATCTTAGTTTTTTCTCTACACCTATGTGGTATATAGGATCTCTTGCTACTTAGAACATCCCCTGACCTTGCCCAACTTCCTCAACAAGTTAACTGATCCAAACTTGCAACATCACTCCCCTACTCTTCTAGGAACACTATCCCTCCAAAGGTTTTATATGTCTACTAGGGTACCATAACACTCTCTAGTCCAACCAAGGTTTCCATGATTTCCTAAGGTGTTATTGGAACACTTTTACTATGCTTGAATGGATAACAACAATGGGTTCGTATCCAATTTCAAGATTTCTTCACAAAAGGGCTACAAGGAGAGCCCCTAATTAGGCATCCATCTAGATTTATAGGGCCAACAGCTCCTTTTTCTTAGAGTTTCAAAAACTATATACTTAATAAAAATTGATACATAGGACCCATGCTCAAGGATTTTTAGGTTCTCAGGGTGCCTAGAGGTCATACAACAAAAATAGCAAAATTGAGGGTTTGGTAGCATTTTCTTTGCTGCTTGTTCTCCCCACTTTGAAGATAACTTCCACACTTCATCAAGACTCCTCCTCCACAAGTTAGAACCTCTTCATACCCCTCTTCAATCCCTTAGAAGGGAAAGTCTTCATTCTTCAAGCTTTTCTCTTGAGAGCTCTTTCTTTGCTGATAGTCCCTAGACAAGCATTGCCTAGCTCACCTAGGGCTTGGTCAACGAATTCTTTGCACTCACTTTCAGAGCCCTTGCTTGCATAATATAATAAATTAGGGTATATAGCCTCAAAATCTAGAATTCCATGGAATTTCCATGGTGGAGGCAAGACTTACCGCCCTTTCATGATATACAACTCCAAAACTGGCAGCAAACAGGTATCTTTGAAGAAATTTACAAAACCTTTCAAAACTTGGTCACAAACTATAACTAATGCATGGAAAATGGAAAAATAACACTAAGATGACTACAACATGCAACAAAATTATAATAGCCACGTGATTTGCCTCTATACAAGATTAAAAACTAGTAAAATCTATTCTAAAACAGTCACAGTCTGTTGCATGCATTCCAAAGTACGGATTCATACAAGAAATGAGTTGTCAACACTTGATTATGGTTCCTCCAAGCATAAATAGGTTTCTTCTTGGGTTAGAGATAGGTTTTGTGGATTTTTCAAAGCTTCTTTATAAAGTAGGTTTTTTAGCAACAATTGGAAAAAGTTGCTCAGCAACTTTTTAAAATTACAAGCAATTTTAGGGCAATTTTTATTGCTAGGGTAGTCTTGTTTTGACTCACATTTCAAGACCATTCCATGCCTTCCCAAAAAATCCTTGGGAGTGAAAATTTCACTATCTTGCTTCACCTAAGAATCCCCAAATTCATAATAACATCCCTTCCATAAGGTGGCAGATTTACATAACATTGCATTGTTCGTGCACTTTGGTCTTCTAAACAAGTAGTCCACCTTGGAAGCTTCTTTTAATGCACACCCATGACTAAAATGCAATAAAAATTCCTAAATAAACCTTTCCCCAACAAAGATCTAAGAAGGATACCAACCCAAAGTCAAGGTACCATTCTAAACAAAGACCAAAGAGGAAACTTTAAGACCTATCCTAGCTTGGACACACACGCATGAGCTAAATGCCCTTATTGTATTCACATTTTTTTTGGAGAAGTTCATCACACCAAAAATGATATGGTGGGAGCCTTGAAAGGGTGCTCCTACACCACCTTCTAAGAGATTCTTCAACATCCTATGAGTGAAAACAATTTTCCAACATCTTATGATTGTATTTTCTTTGCAACATGTAATTTGTTGATTTTTGGACAACTCTTCACAAAGGGAAGTGGTTATGTTTCAAACCCATGAAATGACTATTAAGAAAACCAAGAAGATCATTTGCATCTTCCAATAACTCCATTTAGTGATAACATGCAGCTATATAAGGTGTAATGACTCTCAAGATACTTATTGAGTCAACTTATTAACAAAAACAACATCAAAAAGGAAAATTGTTAGGACTAAGGCAATTTGGGTTTATAGGTGACCACAAGTTCCTTGACTTAACAAACAAGGATTACCTTATTAACATAAAAAAATAAAATGTTCAAAAAGATGTGTATGATCACACCTTTACCTTCTATCATGAGTCTCCATCATTGGATGAGATGACATATCTAGTTCCCACAGTCAAAGATCATTGCCCTATGGCATTTAGTGACACTTAGGGATGTTTTAGTTCGACATTCTTGAGAAAATTTGAGCACTCAATAGGATGGGACAAGCTTGGGGCTAGTCTTTACCTAGCCACCCAGAGCTAATGTAATAGACAATTCAATCCCACAATGAAAGGTGAGAGATTTTGCAGTTGGCAACTTTGTACTGGCCAACACTACAAGTTTCAGCATCACCCAAGATGGAACCACAAAATCAAAATAGAGTAAGATCACCAAAAAGTGAGAGAGGTTATTGTAGGTCTTTGCAACATGGTCCTATAGGACCTAAAATTGCATCCATACCTCACACAATCTCTGAGATATGCCCCATCAAAAATTGTTGCCCTATGGCATTTTTTAACACTTAAGGACATTTTAGTTTCACATTCTTGAGAAAATTCAACTACTCAATGGGATGGGATGAGCTTGGGACTAGGGTTTTAGCCACCTAGATCTAACAAAATAGATAGTTTGATCCCACGACAAATAGGAAGGGTTGCAACTTTGTACTGGCCAACACTACGAGTTTTAGTGTCACCCAAGATGGCATCACAAAATCAAAATGGAGTAAGATCTCCAAAATGTGAGAGAGTTTATTGTAGGTCTCCATAGCATAGTCTTATAGGATCTATAATCACATCCATACCTCGTACAAGCTTTGAGATGTACCCTATCAAAGATCATTGCCCTATGGCATTTACTAACCCTTAGGGACATTTTAGTTCGACATGCCTGAGACTGTTCGAGCACTCAAAAAGATAGGATGAGCTTTTGGCTAGGGTTTACCCAACTGCCTAGAGCTAACAGAACAAACATTTTGATCCCACAACGAACGGTGAGGGAGATTTGGTAGTTGGCAACTTTGTATTGGCCAGCACTATGAGTTTTAGCATCACTTGAGATGGTGTCAAAAAACCAAAATGGAGTAAGATCTCCAAAAAGTGAGAGAGGTTATTTTAGGTCTCTAAAACAGGGTCCTATAGGACCTAGAATCACATCCATACCTCGTATGAGCTCTAAGATATGCCCCATCAAAGATCATTGCCCTATGACATTTATTGACCCTTAGGAATGTTTTTGTTCGACATGCCTGAGAATGTTTGAGCACTCAACATAATGGGATGAGCTTTTGCTAGGGTTTACTAGGCCACCTAGAGCTAACAGAATAGACAGTTTAATTCCATGATGAACGGTGAGGGAGATTTGGCAATTGGCAACTTTGTACTAGCTAATACTACGAATTTCAGCATCACCCAAGATGGCATCGTGAAATCAAAATGGAGTAAGATATCCAAAAAGTGAGAGAGGTTATTTTAGGTCTCCACAACATAGTCCCATAGGACTTAGAATCGCATCCATACCTTGAACAAGCTCTGAGATATACCCCATCAAAGATCGCTACCCTATGGCATTTAGTGACCCTTAGGGATGTTTTGGTTCGGCATGCCCGAGAATGTTCAAGAACTCAATGGGATAGGATAATATTGGGACTAGGGTTTACCCATCCACCTAGAGCTAATAGAATAGACATTTTGATTGCACGACCCTTTTACCATTAAGTTGCAAATTTGAGCAACTTTTACAACTTTCAACAATGCAACTTTGCACAAAAAGTGCAATTTTTACATTTTTCACTTGATTCCACTTCTAAGACTTGAAAATGTTTTGGTAACACTAAAATAACTTATTTCAAAATTCTCATCTCTTCACCAATTCCTAAACTCTTTTTGTTCACAAATCAACACGTTACAATAGGTCAAATCCTTCATGGTACTTGACCTAGGGCTTGATTGGAAAAATCAAAAAACACATCTTTGAGTCTCAAAACCCTAGAATCTTAAAAAGAACCCTACAAACTACCATTTCCCAATTGAGCATAAAATTTCAACCAAGGAAATTGCAGTTAGAGGCCCATTTTTGCTGTGTACACCAAAATGATGTCTTAAAAACCTAGTTTCATTAAAAATGTAACAACTTGAGTTAGAAAACACATAGAATGATGAGACCAGAAGAAAAAGAAATTTGATTCAAAGCTCTATCTCAAAAATCCATTGCATTTGGTCTAAAATTTCATACATTTCATGCAACATGCAAACAACAGTAAAAATGACTCAAAAACTGAATTTCTTTCTTTGCAACTTCTTCCAATCCATATATTAATGCCCTCGAGACCTCAAAATGAGGTATGTATATATATATATATATCCTATGTATATTTTAATGGTTAGAACCAATATTTTAATATCCTTTTCCCACTAAGTTGCAAATTTGAGAAACTTTTACAACTTTCAACAATGCAACTTTGCACAAAAAGTGCAATTTTAACATTTTTCACTTCATTCCACTTATAGGACTTGGAAAAGGTTCCAACATACCTAAAAATAACTAAAAAAAACTTATTACTAGGATTTCTTGACCAAAAACATTAAAAATCCTGAATTTTTCTAGTGATCAACTTTTTCTTATAAATTGCATAAAGTGCCTTAAGCATACATAATGGTGTCTTTCTTTGACAACCATGGATTTCTCATCCAAGGGTTGCTTATTCTAGCCTAAGTAGGTAAAAAAAACATGAAAACCAAAATATAAACCAAGTTGCAAGCACCTATCAGCTTATCAATTTCAAATTTGGTATAACACCTAAATTGGAGGTTGATTCTTTTTCCTATTATTATGATGACAACTCTACCATGGTTTTCTATCATTCCATTAAATTATAGGAAATCTCATGATGTATTTGAAGGGGCCCTTTGATTCCTTTGTATGTCTCTATGAACTTTGTAAAAACCACTAAATTGGGATAGTATCTAAGATCATGGAGGGAACATTGCATTTACTAATCATATTTATCATTATGATGGTGTATATTAGCATGTATATATTCAGACTATTATGTATTTTAGACTTGATGATCCGCTTGGTTGTATCAACTATGTCATATGAATAATCCACACCATTTTTCCCACCAACTGGTCTCAAAACTCTAATTAGAGACTTCTACATTTGTGCAATTCTTGCTCATGTGAATAAAGATCTCACAAAGTATATAAATATACCTTAAATGATTAGAAAACCTATCTCAATTTACTCTATTAAAAAAATTCATTGTTTCTTAGTGCTTTTTTGGATTTGGCCTTGTAATAAAAAATCTCCATATGTTCAAATTGAAAAATATTAAGAAACCATCAATATGGATTGTGGAAATCTCATGTATTTTTTTAATATTTATTTTCTCTTCTACGATCAAAGAGTTTGGAATGCAAAGAAGTGGGTAGAAAACTTTGTCATTTCGGATAACATTCATTACTATCTATGAAGGAAGGTATCATATTGAATACACTTGTATGATTTTAAATAAATTTGCTAATAGTTTGACCTCTCATCATTACAAATTTAATTCATGGAAGTTTATCAATGACTTCTAGCAAAAGGTGAAGAGAATGTTGTGCATATAAGATCATAAAACTTATCTTCCATTAACCACATAATCTAATATAGTGAAAAGTGTATGTTTTGATATGGGCCTATGTAATGCATCTATAGATTTCATGAAAAAAATTTCCAAGATTATTTTTTAATCTTGTAAGTCATTTTAGATGACATGATAACCTATCATATCCCACTCTTTATAGTGTTTATCAAGTACATCTATTGCATCTTGAATTGCATCCGTCAATATTCTTTTCCAAAAAATATCATGCAAGGTAAATTTAAACCCAAGACATGAACTATAATTGCATCCACCATTTATTTTCAATATAGAGACCTGGCAAAATTATATGGTATAGTACAATTAAATAATATAAATAGATTTTGTAGTTTACACATGAACATTAAGTTCCACTCTAGACTCTAAAGATAGGTGTGAACCAAGTTCGGTAAGAAGTGTGAACAAAATAATGGTTATGTCTCTTTTGTTATGTCTATCTAATATACAAGAATACAAATGAATTTGGAAAAGCTAGGACTTGACCAAATGACACTAAGGACTATGAAAACCTTCTAAGTATCACAAAAATCCTATTTGCATTGAAAAATCACCAAAATTGCTTTTTTTGACCCATTGGTACAATTTGGAACTCTAGCTTGTAATGGCACCTAGACCCCAATTGACCTTACATTTTGATCTTATTACAACATTCATATTAATGTTCCAAATCCAAAACTAGGACCACTATCCATTTGCCTTGGTGCCCTACACCAGTTTCCTTCAAGAAAAATGATGTAACCATCCCCTTTCGATTCTAAATGTGACTTGGGGATGGATTATTAACATGAATCATATGTAATTATGTAGACTAATGTAGGGAATAGTTAGAGGATGTAGTTGATTGGTACAGAGTCTACAGCCTTGATCCACCAAAACCTTCTTAAGTGCCTAGTAGCACCCAACCCACTCCAAGATGCCAAACAAGGTTTCCAGCCTTTACCCAATGCTAACCTTTGTCTCTTCAATTGGAATCCCCTCTCCCTAGGTTTCTTAGCAAACTTTGGCCAAATTAAGGCTTTAGGGGCACTAGCCCTCAACTAGGACAAATAGGGAAAATTAGGAACAATGCTTTCAAGGGTTCAAACAAAGACTTTTTTTATCATACTTAGTCCTATCCCACTATAATTCATCCACTTTTAAGGTTCCCACATCACCAATAGACCTATTTCCCAAATCTAAGCCTGGAAATCCTAGTAGATCTATTTTTAGTCTTCCAAAGTTAACTCCCAAACTCCCCAAACAATGTGGCAAAAAAAAACATTTTTGGATACCCTTTTCTAGGATCTTAAAGATTCCAAAGACACATGGGCTGATCCTACTCTAGCATACCCAAACACCAACTAGGTTCACAGTCCTAATAGGCCTAATTAGGCTAGCTTTCCAAGGTAAGTGTCAAGAGATGGGGTCATAGAATTAGAAAAACCACTTGGGAATATTCCTCACCATGTCAAAAATCCATTCCACCCTTCACCTGGGTCGTTATAGCAAGTTTGAGAGTTTTACACCAATTTCTCTTCAAAACTGGGTTGAACACATGATGATTTTCAGCCTAGGGCCTACAAGAAAAAATAGTAAACCAAGTTTTCTACCCTCTAAACTCTTCCATATGTAAGAATAAACCCCTAAATTTCTTACCACCAAATGGCATCAAGATCTCATCGTTGGATTGCAAGTTAGAGGGCCATAAGTGCAAACTAGTCAATTTACAAGCTTACTTAGGCAGCCCTCAATAAAATTGCAATATCTTACACAAATGAATAGATATAAACCTCAAACAAAATGAAAATGAAATATACTTCAAATACCTATCCAACCATATCAAATTTTCACATGTTTCAATCTGTACAATAGCAAAACATGGGAAAAAAGGTAGAAAATCAAATTTTTATTGCTTTAGAAGACATCAAATCTGTACAACCATCACCCACAAAGGCCTGTACGGTCATCTCATACATATATGCTTCCCTTAAATTGGTTATTATAACCACATTTCAAATGGTGGTTGTAATTTACACTTGGTTTTTCAACAAAATTGCAAAGTTGTCAGCATTTTTGCAATTTTATTTGACAACTTTTGCAATTTTTTGTAATTTTTGACATCTTAACTCCTAGACACCTATAACTTAACCCAATCACCCTAATGACCTTTATAACCTTTTAAGAAACATAAAAATCCTTTTTTCTTTGAAAAATCAACTATATTGCTCATTTTTTACCCCTTGGTTCAATTTGGCACTATGGCTTATAATGGCACCTAGAGTGCAATTAACCTTACATCTTGGATCTTATTACATCATTTTGAAACCTTGTTCCTAATTCACAAATATAATGACACCTATCTATTTCTCTTGGTTCCCTGCACCGATGATCATCCAACTGGACAAGTTTGGAGTGCTTGAGTGCATGAAAATGCATTAAATTTGATGCCATAGGTATAGTAGTGGGAGATCTGCCTAAAGGAGGCCATGTTTTTATATTAAAAAAATAAAATTAATCATCATAAACATGGTGTGGGATCAACTAATAGGTCTTGAAAGTGATTTCTTGGTCAGATTTGAAGAGGCCCTAGTTTTTTGCCTTGTTTGGTGAGGGTTTCATAAAAAGAACATGTACAGAGTTGATGGGTTCAATCCAATTGAATTATCATCACTTTAGGATCATATTACGATACTTTACCAAGTTTTATGGTTGGGGGATAATTATTCCATATAGTTCCTTTGTAAATGGAGGGGTTTTTATGCCTAAAAATTGGCCCATAATGTAACAGTAAAGACTTGGTATAAAACAACCATACCTCATCTTTTGATATGTTATAGATAAGCCAAATGGGTATCCTAATATTTAATTTATTTTCTTGATTTTATGGAAAAATGTGGAGAAAAATGCAAGAGGACAGCATTTGAGGGCTAATTGGGGCTTATAGGCCTAGTAGGCTGGGATGATTGGTTTACCTTAGAGATAGGCTCTTGGTACTTGTTAAACTGCTTATTTTGGGTGTATTAGGGTATTCAAAACCATTATATTAATAAGAAGTCTTTGGATAAGTCATTTACCTAATTTGGGAAACTTAAGCCTTAAGGTTGCATTTGAAAACCTTTGGGAAAGCACATTGTTCAGAGTATTTTCTCATAGAAGTTGGAAGGGTCCATATTTTTCCACATCACTTTGCCTACAAGTGTCTATAAATAAGATATTTAATCATACCCTAAACACTTGATTACAAGTGTAGAAGAGATACAATATGTAATTGGGTCCTAGAGCTACATTACAAGTTATAAGTTCAATACATGTTGATATGTAGTCAAGTCTCAAATACTTAACTATGATTGTGTTAAGAAGGTGATATGCAATTAGGTCTTCAAGACTATATTTTAGGGATGCAATACTTAACCCAATGACATATTAAGATGCTTAAAGAGCTTGCAATCAATTCCTAGAGACTTGATTACAATACGTGTCTATCAACATAGAAGGATGGGATACAAATATCAACCTATACACTAGTAACTATGAGGATAATGCAAGGGAATTCAAAGAAATTAAAAAAGGTCCTAAGTGGTGCAAGTGGTAGGGTACTAATGAGGTAGATTGGGAGAGTACAACCTACAAGAACAACCTAACAAGGTTTGACAGTCCAAACAAGGCTCAAGACCCCACACTTGCACCTTGACAACAAATATTGCTTAATACAAGAAACCTACACAAGACATGGAAAGAGGAACTTAGACTCAAGAAATGATTTTCTTACATTAGAATAGGCATATCAACTAGAATTGAAGACCCCAAATTGAGAAAAGGACATAGCTCCTTCATTAACCTCTTGGATTCCTAGTAGCCCAAGGAATGAGACTTAGGTTTGCAACTTGTACACTTAGCATGAAAAGAAAAGAATAACAGCAAGATTACTTCCCATTTCTAATGTACTATCAGATTCCAAAGTGGAGAGTTCCCATTAGCAAGCAAATTGTCAAAACCCATGGGGACAACATTTAGACACAAGGGCTAATTAGGCCACATTTATGAAGGAGGTACCATTTAAACACATGATAAAAACATGAGACCAATTGGATATGTTGAGGAATGATCCAAATATTTTGATTACCAAGTTATAGACCATAATATGGAGTTTTGAAGCCTTAAAATGTTGGGAAAGTAGGTTTGTGTAGTGATGCATACAAGGTATATGCATCTAGGGCATCATGTTTCTTCCTTCTCCCTAAATCTTATCACCTAAAAAAAAAAGAATCTTAAATTTCATTAAAAATAAAAGGATTCCACCAAATTCCATAATTTTACTATGGTGGAATCTCACATTATATCTTGATTTCAATCAAAACCCTTGAAACCCTTGAATTTCGGGCTATCCGTACTAAAATAGGAACAACTTAAGTTCTACAAAGTTTGAAGACCTAAAACCAATTGCATTAGAAATTTTATTCAAATATATATCCAACCATAGCAATCATAGATCCCTAGGCTTCTGTACACAATCGTACCATTCAAAAAATAGCCCAGAATGTAGAAAACAAGGTTATTTTTATTGATTTCAATGCCAAAAATGTACATTGTACCTTCCACCCACCTAAAATGGATATATGAATGTCTTCCCCAACTGATCCAACCATATTTGAAAGGTTGTGACCATTGGAGGAAATATTAGAAGCATTTTTGCGTAGTTATGCAAAAAGTTGCAAAGTTGCATAGCAACTTTTGCACTTTTAATGCATTTTTTACATTTGAGTGCCTAAAAGGCATTTTAACCATTCAAATGAGCCTAGATTGACCCAACACAACTGCTAGACCTTAGATTATAAGTATATGCATTCAAATTACATAAATTGTGCCCTTGTGACCTCATTGAGCAACAAGTTCATAATATACCCAAATTACTAATGGCCCACACAAAAGGGTTAAAGGTGAACCTAAGAGGCCCAAACACCCTTATTTCATCATTCCATGTGAGAGTTCTCCTACACAACTAAGAGACATTAGCCAAAATGCAAATGGATTTTTTTGTAGATTTATATTTAATTCATACCAAGCAAAAATCAAGAGTAACATATTGAAAGGTTATGTTAAACAAAAATAATGTTGATGATGACCTTCAATCTACCTTTGAACCCTTTTAAAGAAAGTCAGCTCTCAATATACTTCATTATTTAAGATGAAACAATATGTTCTTTACTCTTTTCTATCCTTTCCTATATAATTCAAGCTTCTACTACATGCAAAATACTTTCTAACACTTGCAACTTGTTAAATGGGCTATCCCTTAGGAATTCCATGCTAGGGACCCTTCCTTAAGCTAGATACTTATCCCTTAAGTTTCTCATTTCCCTATGGTAAGGTATGCCTTGATTTTAGGCCAATTAGTGACTCTTCCAAATACATTGTGACTTCCTACACCCTAGCTATCACACCTAGGTCTAATGACCCTTATTAATGCAGAGCACACAACCTACTTTTGCCACTTGGTTCTTAAACATCTAAGGGTACTCAAACCCACTTTAGGATGATGTCTTAGTTACTAGCCTTTGCCAAATGATGACCTTTACTTATCCATGTGGACTCCACTCTTTGAAGGTTCTTCCCTTTTCCTAGGGCTCATGGCAAACTTGGATCAAAATATGGCTTTAGGGACACTTGCCCTCAACTAGGCCAATTAAGGGAAAACAAGTAAAAAAGTTTCAAGAATTAAAACTTAGACTTCATTCAGCATTTCTAGGACTAAACCACTAGGATTCATACACTTTCAAGGCCCCAGCAGCTTCAAAGGATCAATATCCCTAACTTAGGCCTAGAAATCCTAGGAGGTCAAAATTTAGTTTTCTTTGTCAAACATCCAAACTTTCCAAAGGACAAGGCCAAATTATCACCTTTTCAAATAATTTTTACCTAGTTCTTGAAGACTCAATGAATTCTCAATTATCTTCAAATTAAAATATTACACAAATGTGAAAAATGTTAGATTTTTAGAGATAGATATCAACTTTAAACAACATATAAAATGTCACTAGCTTTTTATGTAGAATTACCCATCTCAAATGAAAAAAACAAATAAGTTCTACCCAAAAAACAAACACATGAACTATCTAAACAAATTATAACATAGAATATACTATTTAGATGAAACCATGAATGATGATAATGTACCTAGATTGACATGCACATCATCATCAACTTTAACATAGAAATTAGCATCCCATTTAGCGAGTGCTATAGAGATGTAGATCTTGGTCTTTATTGAGAGCTAATGGTAGCCTTCAACATGTTTGAGTCTAAGGAAGTCATTATGCTCTACGTCTTCTTCAATTGCATGATCCAAAATGCCACCTAGTGTAGCACTGTGACCAATAACGAACCTTTTTACTATCCCCTTCTCCTCCTCCAACTTATTTAGCTTTTCCCCTACCATTCTCATTTCCCATTTCCCATTTTATTTGTGGGCTTCAAACAAGACATAGTAATATTCAAATTTAAAAACTCACAATTATTATAAGTGTTTCAATTGAGTATAGTTGTTGACCATGTGGCATCCAAGTGTGTCAAATAGAATCATGTTGTTTTCTATTGCTGCTCCTAATTCATCTCCATCTTCATTCATCTTCATTCCACTCGCAACTCTTGCTGCTCCTAATTCCATTTCCAATGAAGATATTGTTTTGTCTAATGACCTACATCACTCATTCCCCTTTATATTCTTCAAATGAATCTTAAAACTATACATTACAATACCATTTATCCCAAAAGATTCAACTAATTTAAACTTCTCATACATTTACATATATCTTAGATGATAACACATAAAAATTCAATCTAGCATTATAAGATGGGTTTTATAAGTTTATGATTCAAAAATAAATTTGTTTTGGAGTTTATATGAAATAATTAAAAATGAAAAAAAAATAAAAGATAAAAGCATGCTAGTCATAATATCATTATTGGTAACAATGTTTCAAATGCAAAGAATTATTTGTTTGATCTTCTAGCAATGATCAAGCAACTTACTAAATGGCTTGATGAGTCTTGGAAACTTCTCCCATTATATCCTTTCTTTCACCAATTTCTAGTTTCTAGTTACATGCACACAATCATGACTTTACATCACAATGTAAGGAAACTTGGCAATAAAGAATATGACCCTTTCCACATAACCCATAATAAATCTGAAATAATCATGAAATTAAAAATTCACATGCAAGAGAATAGACAACATACCCATAAAATTGTGACACAAGATATACCCTGGGAAACCCTCATTGAGGGAAAAACCCACCCTCCAAAAGCATCCATCACCATGTAATATTCAGCAAAAATACCATTTCCATACAACCATGGAAGCCTTCATGGCCATAGCCACAACCGAGCAAACTATGTGAACAAGCATGAATCCACACATCCCATGCCATGCTTCCAACCTTCACAAATGCTCCCTTGGCTAACCTGTCAAGCCTTGTCCCGCTTGACTCTTGCTTTTTATCTTCTCCTTGTCACTCTCTCTCTCTACAACAACTACCCTTGTGGCTGCTTATATAGTAGCAAGTCCCACAAAACCACTAAGTGGTATTACATAAACCATGTGCTAAAACCATGTGCTACCTAACCCATTGACTCCCCATTTAATATTGAGCATTTAATTCTTTTCCCCAATATTAAATAATTACATGAAATATTATCACAATGTTACAATACAACTCATCAAGAATATTCCATGGGAATCTTTACATGTTGCATGTCTATTTAGGCACAACATTACATAATAAAATAACAATATTATGCAATGTGTGCAACACCCATTATCTCAACAATCTCCCACTTGTTGTGTACATTGCATAGGGTCAATCCATAGCCACATAAATGAACAAGGGAACAATCCCTCCCAGAACATCCACCATCATGGATCAAAATACACCAAGTGCTCCATCTTGGTACCTGCAACAATATCAAAGTATCTAGCATCTCAAACATGAATGATCTCACCTCCTATTATGCCACTCCCACTAGACATACATAGAAGCCATCCAAAGAGAAAACCACCCAACCTGTCGCATTATAAGATCATAAAATCCTGTACCAACTAAAATTCCAAGCACAAAAAAACTTGATCCAAAGGTAATCACATGTATTCGTAGTTGTCAAAATATCCATAGCTGAAATAGCACCCACAGCAAAGTGCCAAACCCATCCAACTATCCATACCTCAAAGGTATAACAAGTGAATCTCATATCACTGACATATCCAATCTGCAACCTGCAATCACAAGCCTCAAGAGCAATACCTACCACATATATACCAAGAAGCTCCCACTGCAAAAGATAATACCAAATCTATAACCAATCCACTCAACACATCTCAAAGAAGTGAATCCATGTAGTATCAAGGACATCCACAATACATAAAATGATATCTTACAAGAACAACTCTCATAACAAGTCTTCAACAGTCTCTCAAATTCTCCACAACCAACAAAGGAAAGAGATAAAGAAATAAACATGTCATCTCTCACATGACAAACATGAACACAAACCAGTGATCACAATCTCTAACCAATCTCAAATCCAATGTAGGCAAAACTAAACATCCAAGAAGATAACCAAAATCAGGGAAACCATGCAAATCATAATCTGTATCATGTCCTTCTACACACACCTCTAGATGTAAACTATGCAAGTATGATCTCCTCCATAAAACCCCAACAAGAAGCTTCAACAACACCCAAACCATACCATATAACTAATCATGGATGTAAGCCTCTCACAAGAAGATCAAACTCATAAAACCATTCCTAAACCAAGGAAAATGCCCAATACAAAACCATCTCCCAAACTCAACCAGAATAACAACATATGCACATGGAGATAACCAATGCTAAACCATCTCTCAAATGAACCCTCCAGAACTAACTCATGTACCATAGCTCAAGATCCATATCCATGAAAGACAAGCATAAATATAATGCAACTGAGAGAAACAATGGGCTATACCTCTCAAGTAGCAAACCACCGAGTAGACCAAGAGTGGGGAATGAGAATGTTCATCAAGATACCCAAGTATCCAACCAAGACTCATCTAAGAACAATCTCCTCTCAAGTCCATATCAGGTGACTGCCCCTCGGACTTCCTGCTAAAACCATCAACTGTCCCAACAAATACTTCTCTAATCCATGAGAAATCAGCATCACCACCGTCTCTAAGTATCCATGAGCACCTGTAACCAATCAATCCATGCCAACTCCAAATGCAACATAGCAATATCATGAAGTATCCAGCTTATGACCAGTGTACTCAATACCAAGAAACTAAACCAAGATCAATGTCCAAGTTCCAACCATGGCCTCGGGAACATAAACATGACAACATGATCTAACCATCTCAACTAAAGAGATAACATGCTCCATATGAACACACCATAACATGTCACAACTCTAAACATGTATCAAGAGTATACCATGACATAATAATGAAACCATCCTCACACCAAGGATAACATGCCAAATAAAAGCATAAACCACACCTTTACCAAGAACCCTGCCAGTCCTCAAGATGCAACCATCTCCACACACCATGAAGAAAAACCATCTCCACATACCAGGAAGAACCATCTCCATACACCATGAAGATAACCAAGAACTCCATGAGTCCTTAAGATCTAACCATCTTCACACACCATGAAGCTAACAAGTGCACCATGCAAATGTCAAAAATGCTTCTGCAGCAACAGGATCTAAGACAAACCTCCAACATCTACAAACACTCAATAAATATATCAATGCCAACAACTCCCACTCAACTATGGTACCAAGTCACCTATGGCATCATAAAATCCATCTCCTATATGAAGATCCAAACTAAATCAGGAACTAATCCTGCATTGTCACCCCATCACTGTCACAAGCTCCCACTAAACCATGTATCCAAGCTATCCATTACATCATGATGAAAAAATCCATCCTCTAACCATGAGAATCAACCAAGGCATCAAACCATCAAAGAACTCAAAGTGCACATCATGAGCTCCTCAAAAAGAAACTAAATAACCATGATCCTCAACCAAGAAGATATACCACCATAACTGAATCAAAAATCCAAGCTAATGAACATCAAGGATGTACCTATATAACCAATCATGTCATGCCAAAATCCATGGCACCATGATCACATCCATGAACTGAGCATCTGGCTCTCAAAGTGTCCAACCTGTCAGTATAGTCAACCACAATCCTCCACCATGACTGTACCTGGTAACAACATCTTATCCCTTCTACATGAAGAAAATAGTAAATCATGTGACTTAAGGCATAGACAACCCAAATCCAAGCCACCAATCTGAATATGCACCAATAATGAAAGATCAATGGACAAAGACAACCCATAACCAAGCTATAAATGCAACCTGTAAGTATAGACCGCTTACAACACTGCACAAGTTGTAGATCCAACAAGTCATCATGCATATCCAAACCAAACACTGATAACCATATCCTCATGAGACCAATCTGAAATATGAACTGAGTATACAATGACATCAAATCTTAAATCTCCAATACCATAAACTCACAATGTTACCATAGTCAAAATATACCTATAAACTGTTTAGATCAATATATCAAGAAATAAATCATGCCAAACCTGCACCAAATCTGAACCCAATGTGTAGAGCCCTCCAAGAGCTTTCCGTTGACTACTCGAAGTCCAAAATTTGACTCCGTATGCCCAAGTTATGCCCTAATCCATGCTCAAAATAAATAATATCTGACTCACAAAATCTAAAAATCATAGAACCAAACCTACACCATCTTGTAGTTCTCTAAATTAGCTTTCCAACGCCTATAAGAACTCTAAAATCCGATATCTTGAGAGAAAGTTATGGCCATTTTACTAAGACAGTCTTTTTACCATTTTCAGTATGATTTTTCATTTTTATTTTTTTTCAGTGACAAAAATTCTGACGGAATTAAATTTGACGGCCATCATGGGCTGAAACCAAAAAACTCTTTCATTTCCTCTGAACATTGCCAAACTAGGGCATATTATATATCAAAATTTATGAAAATGTCGACCTGGATCCAATGGTGAGGTCTATTTTTACCCAAGAGGTCATTTCTGCATGCTACCCCCCAAAATCCTCATTTTAAATGAAACATCCGAAAAAATCCTTTTCTCCAAAAAATTTCACATGCCCAAATATTTTAACATCCCATCATAACAGCAAATCCAAAGTCCTTAGATCTGCAATAAATCATTCATATATCTTGCCCTTTTATTTTATCCTCTCATGCATTCCCATGGATTCAATCTAGGGTTACAATAATAAAACCATAGCTCTGATACCACTTGTAAGGAAACTTGGCAATAAAGAATATGACCGTTTCCACATAACCCATAATAAATCTAAAATAATCACAAAATTAAAAATCCACATGCAAGAGAATAGACAACATACCCATAAAATTGTGACACAAGATATACCCTGGGAAACCCTCATTGAGGGAAAAACCCACCCTCCAAAAGCATCCATCACCATGTATTATTTAGCAAAAATATCATTGGCATACAACCATGGAAGCCTTCATGGCCATAGCCATAACCGAGCAAACTATGTGAACAAGCATGAATCCACAAATCCCATGCCATGCTTCCAACCTTCACAAATGCTCCCTTGGCTAACCTGTCAAGCCTTGTCCCGCTTGACTCTTGCCTTTTATCTTCTCCTTGCCACTCTCTCTCTCTACAACAACTAACCTTGTGGCTACTTATATAGTAGAAACCACTAAGTGGTATTACATAAACCATGTGCTACCTAGCCCACTGACCCCCCATTTAATATTGAGCATTTAATTCTTTTCTCCAATATTAAATAATTACATGAAATATTATCACAATGTTACAATACAACTCATCAAGAATATTCCATGGGAATCTTTACATGTTGCACGTCTATTTAGGCACAACATTACATAATAAAATAAAATAATAAAATAACAATATTATGCACTGTGTGCAACACCCATTATCTCAACACACAAAGCATTCACATTCTAACAATTTTCATGTTCTTTCATTACATTTTGATCTAAACAGGAAATTCTAAACTTTCACTTATTCAAATGACTAATCTGAAAATGGGTCCTATTAAAAATCTAATATAAATTCAAATAATATATTTAGATTCTAAACAAATCAAAACATAAAATCTGTGATTTAAACTTATCTCATCACTTATACATAATAATAATACCCACCTTGTCATGTGGATAGTCTCAGGGGAAAGGTAACAACATTGTATTTGGATCCAATTGATCACTCTTTCTCTCTCTTCCTCTCTCAATATTCAATCTAATGAGCCAACTGGATCTGCTCTAAATTTTAACATCTCAAGTATTTCCCTGTGATATGACTCACAAACTTTTCAAAGAATCTTATTATGTGGTTTTACACCATACTTTATCAAGTGGACATTTGATGCAACAATAAGGTTCAAATAATTTAGAATCTTCCTCTCTCTTTGCCAATCCTCAACTAACCACAAATTAGGGTTCTTCATAGAATATCATCTAAGCCATGTGCCAATTACAACCACTGCACTGGTATGGTACTCTAAACCTTCACAATCTATAACCGAGTGATACAATTTTTGTTTAGCTTGGACATAATGACACAAATAATAATTTGTCCCTTCTTCGTTGTTTTCAGGTGTAATAATAGCAAAAACATGGCCTATAGTGACAAATGTACAAAATGTGGTCATTAATTCAGAAAACTCTTAGGTAAAAGTTATAAAGTTACATATTAAAATTACAAAGATATATATATATATATATATTACCAGGTTGCACTAGATCAGACAAGCAGTCAAAATCAATAGACAAATCCATCTCTACCATTTCTAGTGCTTGTGGGGGACAATAGGTGTCAATTGGGTCCAAAACTCGTATATCTCATTTGTCCACCCATTTAGTTGACTCACAATCATCCCAATTTTTCTCTGCACATGATGGACAATAGCATGCCATTTTTTATGTGTGGATACTCCATGAACCTGCATCAGAGCTTCTAAAAGAGTGCAACTCACTTGATCATGTTAGTGTGCAACAATCCTCATATGATGCAATGTTAGTATTATCTATCAACCAAAATAATCTACAAACTATAGACTCCCCTTCCTTACCTAGATGCATTGTAGTGCTACACCACTAGACAATGGATTTTGTATCTGTCAATATTGCTCCATCTTTGTACTTTAGTTCTTCACAAGCTAAGGCTCTTTTGATGCATGTGCCTACACCATCGTGCTCTCCCTTTCTATGACTGGCCTCTATGAAATTCCACATATATTGAATTCTACACAACTTGTGCATCATGCTCAACCAATAGAACATCTATACATTCTTGAATTGAGATGTGCAATTGTCTGATCAAATAATTTGTTGACAATATGTTATGCCCCAATTAGCCAAATCTCTATAAAATAGTTGAAAACAACCATGTACAAACTCCATAGAATGTGATCGATCATTGTTGATGTAAAAATGGTACTCCGTCAAAATCTTCCTGTCATTCTCTGTACTTGTAGGTGAATGCATGAATGTTATGTGAAAAAATATGGTTCAACCTGTTGAGAAGTATAATACTTTTCTTGCACCTCATTTTATGGTTGTAGTGTGTAGTTCTCTAGGAAGTCTACAACCAAAACAATGGTATCCAGTGGAAATGTATCCTTGCACAACTTGAATTGCAAATCTAGCCATTGAGACCTATGTATATGCCTTGCATACTCATAAATAATCATTTTAGAAAAAAAATCTTCATGAACTCATACATTGGAATCTTTTCAATTACTAAATCACATCTTTTACCCTATTTTCCATCATTTAGAGCATATGTCATTGTCTTGATTTTTTCATAATCTACTATTTCATTTCCAATTGCATGTGTACTATCCATATGTTCACAAGTTGATAAAAGTTGCAAAGAACCACAAAATAAGCATGTACCATCCAAGCATGATGTCTTATAAAATTGTTGGTCATCCTCTATTTCACATAAAATGTTGGCTATGAATTCCCTTGAAGATCTTGGTGGCTCATTCATGTCACAATCTTACAAAAAAAACTTAGAATGCAAAAACACACATATATGACTAAAAAAATCAAAATGGTTAGAAAATTCAATATGTATCCTATAACAACAAGTTTTGCATATGTAATTTATCTTCACATAAAAAGGTTTACCCATCTCAAAAAATCTTTGACTTATTTGAATTTGAGGATACATACCAATAAATTTTGCAAAAAATTGTGTCTGAGTTGAGTCCAAAAAATGTTTCACATGTGAGTCGTAATTTTGGCTACCAATCCTCCTTCTTACAACATCTCTTCGATTAGGGGAAACATGTGTGTTAATTTTTCAAACCTCTTCGATCAATGATTTCAAAGCTTCACTAATTTTTTTATCCTTTCGCGATAGTCTACCACTAAATGTCCATAACTCATTTTTTGTTGGATCTTCTAATATCTCATGCCTTAGCATGGCTCTCCTTAGAGTACCTCTACCAATTTTTTATTTTTTTTATTGTCTTTCTCATGAGTCAATCTTTCTTCATTTGGGTACTTACTATTGTTGATGTAAGTACTCATCTTGTGATATTACTATCTTTGGTGCATGATTTAGAACCCAATTTGTCATAAGCACTCATTAGATTCTTTACAATGTTTTTCTCATTTGAATCATCCATCATTCTTAGCCCAAGAATTTTTATGATAGGCCTAAATTTCAAATTCCTCATCATTTCAAAAAATAATTGGCATTGACCTATAATATTTAATTCTTCAAAGAATAATCTCCACATACGATTATCTTTTCTTTGAAAAGTATGCTTACTAATCTTGTAAGGCATTGATTTCAAAATGTTAGTATTAATATAAATCAATTATTTTTGTCTTCTAAAAAAAATTCTAAAAGGTGTTATAATCTCTTTCATTCCCTCAAAATTTTGAACATCAACATAAGGTTCAGTGTTTTGCATACCTTGAACCGAAGATGATGTGCCTTGGCAATAAAATGCAAAAGATAGAATATCACCTACTTGATATTTTGATGTTGTGCCTTCAACATGACATGATGGATTGTGTACATCATCGGATCTACAAGTTAGTGTCTCTTCAACATGAGAGGATGATATGACTCCAATATTGGAAGATGGTGTAGCTTCACAATTCAATTGTCTTCTTGAGCATAATAGTCTCATTCATTCTCTTTGTCATTCCAATTCTTCCTCTTTGTTTCTTTGTATTAGTGGTTCTTGTTCCTCTTTGAAAGTCAATTCTTCATTATTGCTTTGCAATTTTCTTTGTTCAAGTAGTAGTTTCATTTTATCTCTTTAGATTGCCAAATTTGCCTCCCTCTCTTCCTTTGTTTGAGTTTTTGGTTTCTTCCTTGGCATGATGATGATTTCTATATGTCAAATTATTCAAACATCTAAATTACCTAAAATTTTTACATTAAAAATCATTCAAATACATATAAAAATTACAATTATTTCAATGAATACACTATATATATCAAACAACTTGCCAAATTTCTAACCATTTGCAAATAACAATTCATTCAAAACATACAAATTTTAATGAATTTATTATATATTAAACATGTCAAATTATAATCAAATTTGTCTCTATATGTCAACAAACAATATTTAAGGACTGCAAGTTAACCTTTTCTATAGAAAGAATATTCAAAAAGCCTTCAAATAGTGTATCCAATGATTGAATTTGGTGTTTGTTAGCTTCAAAAAGTCTTTAAATAGTGTTTGCTAACTTCCAACAACTTCAAACCCGTGTTTTCTATTAGAGCAACAGAATGCACAATAGACAAAAAGTAGAATATGGATCAAAAGGGACCCAAACTTGCCTTATGACCATTTTTTGGTGATTTCACATAGTTCGTACACACTATAAAGCATATATGCGCTATAGTACATATGCAATATGTGAAAATAAATCTCTCCCTATCCCACCATCCCCCATCCCCTACTCTCTCTCTCTCCTTACTCTCTCTCTCCTCTCCCATCCCTTACTCTCTCTCTCACTCTCCCTCTCCTACTCCCTCTCCCATTGCCTACTCTCTCTCTCACTCTCTCTCTCTCTCATCCCCTACTCTGTCACTCTCTATTCTCTCCCCCCCTACTCTCTCTCGCTCTCTCTCTCCTCTCCCATCCCATACTCTCTCTCTCTCTCACTCTCTCTCCTCTCCCATCCCCTACTCTCTCTCTCCCCTCTCCCATCCTCTACTCTCTCACTCTCCCTCTCCCATTGACTACTCTCTCTCCCATCACCTACTCTCTCTCACCCTCTCTCCTCTCCCATACCCTACTCTCTCTTTCTCACACTCCCATCCCCCCTCTCTCTCCCTCTCCCACTACCTACTCTCTCTCTCATCCCCTACTCTCTCTCTCTCTCCCTCTCCTACTCCCTCTCCCACTGCCTGCTCACTCTCTCTTGCATTCCCTACTCTCTCTTAGGTCTCCCATCCCCTACTCTCTCTCACTCTCTCTCTCCTCTCCCATCCCCTACTCTCTCTCTTGCTCTCTCTCTCCTCTTGCATCCCTTACTCTCTCTCTCTCTCGCTCTCTCTCTCCTACTCCCTCTCTCACCACCTACTCTCTCTCCCATCCCCTACTCTCTCTCCCTCAAGCTACTCTCTCTCCCCCCCTTCTCCCATCCCCTACTCTATCTCTCACTTACACACTCTCATCCTCCTCTGTGTCTCTCTCTTGCTCTCCCTCTCCCACTACCTAATCTCTCTCTCTCCCATCCCCTACTCTTACTCTCTCTCATCCCATTCTCTGTCTCTACCACCCCCTACTCTCTCTCTTACACACACTCCCATCTCCCTTTCTCTCTCTTTCTCTCCCACTCCCTCTCCCACCACCTACTCTCTCTCTCTCTCTTACTACTCTCTCTCTCCCCTCTCCCATCCCCTAGTCTCTCTCTTTCACAAACACACACTCCCATCTCCCCTCTCTCTCTCCTCTCCCATCCCCTACTCTCTAGATCTCTCACACACACTCCCACCCCCCTCTCTCTCTCCCTCTCCCACTCCCTCTCCCATTGCCTTCTCTCCCTCTCTCTCTCTCGCCCATCCTATTCTCTCTCTTCCAGCCCCTACTCTCTCTCACACTCTCACACTCTCTCTCATCCCCTACTCTCTCTCTTACACACACTCCCACCTCCCTCTCTCCCTCTCCCACTCCCTCTCCCACCACCTACTCTCTCTCTCCCATCTGCTACTCTCTCTCTCTCTCTCTCTCTCTCTCTCTCTCTCTCTCTCTCTCTCTCTCTCTCTCTCTCTCTCTCGCGGGATACTCTCCTCTCCCATCCCCTACACTCTCTCTTTCACAGACACACTCCCATCCCCCCTCTCTCTCTCCTCTCCCATCCCCTACTCTCTAGATATATCACACGCACTCTCATCCCCCTCTCTCTCCCTCTCCCACTCCCTCTTCCACTACCTCCTATCTCACTCTCTCTTTCCCTCTCTACGCTTTCTCTCCCATCCCCTACTCTCACTCTCTCTCTCCCATCTCGTAGTCTCTCTCTACCACACCCTACTCTCTCTCACTCTCACACTCTCTCCCATCCCCTACTCTCTCTCTCTCCCACTCCCTCTCTCATCGCCTACTCTCTCTCCCATCCCCTACTCTCTCTCTCTCTCTCTCTCTCTCTCTCTCTCTCTCTCTCTCTCTCTCTCTCTCTCTCCCTCTCTACTCTCTCTCTCCCATCCCCTACTCTCACTCTCTTTCTCCCATCCCCTACTCTCTCTGCCACCCCTACCCTCTCTCACACTCTCACACTCTATCCCATCCCTTACTCTCTCTCTTACACACACTCCCATCCCCCCTCTCTCTCCCTCTCACACTCCATCTCCCACCACCTACTCTCTCTCTCCCCTATCCCCTACTCTCTCTATCTCTATCTCCCCTCTCCCATTCCCTACTCTCTCTATTTCACACACACACCTATTCCCCCCCACTCTCTCTCTATCTCTCTTTCTCTCCCCTCTCTCATCCCCTACTCTATCTCTCAGTCCCTCTCCCTCTCCCACTCCCTCTCCCACCACCTACTCTTTCTCACTCTCACTCTCTCCCTCTCTACCCTCTCTCTGCCACCCCCTACTCCCTCTCACATTTTCACACTCTCTCTCATCCCCTACTCTCTCTCTCTTACACACATTTCCATCCCCCTCTCTCTCCCTCTCCCACTCCATTTCCTAGTACTTACTCTCTCTCTGATCCTCGACTCTCTCTCTAGCTACTCTCTCTCTCTCCCCCCTCTCCCATCCTCTAATCTCTCTCTTTCACACACACACTCCCATCCCCCCTCTCTCTCCTCTCCCATCTCCTACTCTATCTCCCCTCTCCCATCCCTTACTCTCTCTCGCTGTCTCACTTGCACACTCTCATCCTCCTCTCTCTCTCTCTCTCCTTCCACCTACTCTCTCCCCCATCCCCTACTATCTCTTTGGCACCCCCTACTCTCTCTCACTCTCACACTCTCTCCCATCCCCTACTCTCTCTCTTACACACACTCCCATCCCCCCTCTCTCTCCCTCTCCCACTCCCTCTCCCACCACCTACTCTCTCTCTCGCTATCCCTCTCCCATCCATTACTCTCTCTTTCATAGGAACACACTCCTATCCCCCCTCTCTCTAGATCTCTCACGCACACTCCCATCGCCCCCTCTCTCCCTCTCCCACTCTCTCACACCACCTACTCTCTCTCTCCCTCTTTACTCTCTCTCTCTCTCTCTTTGTGCCACCCCTATTCTCTCTCACACACACTCTCATGCCCTACTCTCTCTCCCTCTCTACTCTCTCTCTCTCTCTTTGTGCCACCCCTATTCTCTCTCACACACACTCTCATGCCCTACTCTCTCTCTTACACACAATCCCATCTCCTCTCTCTCCCTCTCCCACTCCCTCTCCTACTGCCTACTCTTTCTCTCTCAAGATACTCTCTCTCTCCCCTCTCCCATCCCCTACTCTCTCTCTTTCACACACATACTCACATCCCCCCCTCTCTCTCCCCTCTCCCATACCCTACTCTCTCTCACACACATGCACTCCCATCCTCCTCTCTCTCTCGCTCTCCCTCCCACTCTGTCTCCCACTGCCTACTCTCTCTCTCCCCCATCCCATACTCTCAATCTCTCTCTCCCATCTTGTACTCTCTCTACCACCCCTACTCTCTCTCTCACTTCCTCTCTCTCCCATCCCATAATCTCTCTCCCCTGTCTCATCCCCTACTTTCTCTCTATCACCCCTACTCTCTCTCACACTCTCTCCCATGCCCTACTCTCTCTCTCTCTCTCTCTCTCTCTCTCTCTCTCTCTCTCTCTCTCTCTCTCTCTCTCTCTCTCTCTCTCACACACACACACACACTCCCATCCTCCTCTCTCTCTCCCTCTCTCGCTCCCTCTTCCACTGGCTACTCTCTCTCTCTCTCTCTCTCTCTCTCTCTCTCTCTCTCTCTCTCTCTCACACACACACACACACACACCCATCCCCCCTCTCTCGCTCTTGCTTTGCCTCTCTTCTTCCCTCTTTATGCACTATTTAGGTCTCAATAGTGCATGTGTACTAAAGTGCACATGTGCTATTAAGATTCAAATTTAAAAAGCTCTAAATAGCATGTGCATGCTATAGGGCACATGCACTGTTCAAACCTTTGTATTCTACCAAGCCTAAGGCTTGGTTTTGCCTTGGGGATCCAAACCAAAGGTTTGTGGTCTGTAAACTAGTTTGAGACATGTTTTACTGCAAACATACAAAAAATGATTGATTTTTCTTGTGTGATCTCCTTCAAGATTCCTCATGGTTGAGCATCAATAAGATCAGGTTACATGACATTATAGGTCTCTTTGTTAGCTATATAACCATATAATTTTTATTTTTATATGAACTATTTCAAGCCTTTCATTTATAATTTCTTTTGAACGTATGTCTATTTTTTGTCAAAAACCAACATGTACTAATTAGGTTGTAGATTTTAGCTCATTCATCAAATTTTGCAACAACTTAGTTTTTAAGAAACTAGACTCCATTCTACACACTTTGAAAAAAGGAAGTCTTGATTTTATATTAGTTTTCAATCATTTCTAGGGGGAGCACACAGATATTTCACATTTTTGGGATGTGTTTAGTTAAAAAAATCATATTAAAAAAAGTAAACATTATAAAATTACCTGAAAAATCTGGGATAAACTACATAGTCTTAAGTAACTTTTGACCAAAGCGATTAAAGAATTTCAAAAAAAAAATTAAAATTTTAGGGGGGCCACACTTTGTACTATGTTCTTTTTTTTGGAATAAACTGTACCACTTTTTGTGGTCCCCTTTTTTGAGGACCTAAAACTAAACCATTTTGAAAAAAAATAGTTTAGAAACTAGATTCAAAGGACTACTACTTTTGCTTTTGTCATATCTTAAAATTTTGAACATAACTATCTTCAAATTCTTGTTGAAGTTTAGAAATTGTTGGTTTCAGAAAAAAGGTGTCCACTTATACCCCCCTTTTAGCACCACAACTTGGTGCACTTACCCATATATATTGTCAACATGAAGTAATATAATCTAATTACAAGATTTCTACTGCAATCTTACATATATAGAGCACAACTTCTTTACATAGCTTGCACGAAAATAATGTTTTCTTTCTTTCTTAGACTTTAAATCATATATAAAATCACTTCCTATTTTTCTCAAACTCACAAACTTAGAAATATTTTTTAAGGAATAAAAAAAATATGTTGTTAAATATCCAACTTAATTTTTTTTAAAGCATCTCCACCTTCCAAGTTACATAAATACCAAAAATCAACACTTCATCTTAGAGGGGAAGGTGTTCTGCACAACACCCAACTTATTCTCTAAAGAATACATATTTATTCAACACTAAAATATTATCAATATATTTGCTATTTTGTTTGTCAATAGAAAAGTGTTGTAGTTTCGCTATCCAATTTGCCACTCAATCTCTAATAACGAAAACCTATAACTACACCTTCTATCTAACTTCATGAGCAATACCATATTATAAGATTGCTACAGTAGTCATACATAAATAACTTGAGCTTCACAATCCTCTCTCTACTAAGAAAATCATTGAAGGTGCACACCATATGTCATGGAACTTTCTTGCTCTCAATTATTTCTAAGAAAACTCTGCCTTCCTCTTTATATCTCAAGGAAATCTCTTCCTTCAAACATATCTAGGAAATCTCTTCCTTTTGACATATCTAGGAAATATCTTCCTCTCAATATATATAGGAAATGTCTTCCTCTTGATATATCAAGCAACTCTCTTCCTCTAGGAAATGACTTCTTCAATGTCTCTAGGGAATCTCTTCCACTCAATATTTGTAAATACATCAAGGAAATTTCTTAGTGTCTCAACAAAACCCATCCTTTCTCCTTGGATCTGGATCATGCAAAACCTATGCTAGGATGATCGACATATCCACCCCACAACCTATCTTTACTCAATCACTAATTGACATAGGCATAAAAGAAATTAGAGATAAAAAAATTCTTCTAAAATCTGGGTCACAAATCTTGGGTTTGTATTAAGAGCTTAGAACTCTGATACCATGTTAAATTTCTCATAACCCAACTAAGTTGATTAATTACACAATAAATTCATAGATAGAAACTCCATTTGGTTTATAATAATTGAATTAAAATAATAAAAGCCAAAGACACAAAAGAAATAGCATGAATATACCCAAAAACCCCATTCTAGAAAAAACCTGGAACTATTGGATCTTCAATTCACCCTAACATTATACTTTCTATCAAAGTCTAATGGAATACAATTACAAGTTTTCTACCTCTATCTTACACATAAAGAGCACACCTTTTTGGAAGAATAAAATGTCTTCCTTCTTTCTTAGGCTTTAAATCATATATAAAATTACTTCCCATTTTTCTCAAACTCCCAAATTTATAAATGTTATTTTAAAAATATCAAACTTAAGTTGCTTTAAAGCAACTCTATGGAAAATAAAATTCAACAGCAATGAAGGTCAACAAGGACAAGAAAGATCCTTGCAATAAACATTATTTTTATTTAAGGTTCTACACAATAATATAGTGGAAAATGAGTCTATTGAAAGTTGGAACAAAATTATAATTTTTTCTACCATCTCCCTTCATATTTAGATAGTTGTGTTGCTCTCAAAAATTGACAACCAATGAAAATAAAATACGATTCATTTTTTTATAATAAATGTTTAAAGTTTATTTTACATGTAACTCTTAGGATGTTGGCTAAGTTTCAACAAAAGAAAAACAAAAAGTCAAATTTATTTATTCCAAATTTAGCAAAACATAATCTCAAAAAAAAAAATTGTTGTACTTTTACTAAGATACATTTTAATTGTTTTCATAATCAAAAAAATATTTTAATATGTATTAATAATATATATATATATATAAATTTATATTCCATTAAAGATCTTATAAATTTATATATCATAATAACAAATCATAATAAAAATACTATAGTTTATTATAGTAAAAGGAAGAAAATATAATAGGCAAGAGCCTACAACATAATGGTCAATTATGAGCCTCTTAATTTGGGAGGTCTTGGGTTTGAACCTACTTAAGATTAATTAATAAGTGAAATAATCAATCATAATAAATAATAATGACTAGCCTTGGCTTTGGTCTCTTACCAACACACACACACACACACACACACACACACACACACACACACACACACACACACATTTTTATTTTTTTTATGAATAACACACACACACACATTTTTTTATTTTTTTTATGAATAGGTTATAATTCTGGCTTTGGCCGTGTGAACTCTCATGGGGTGATCTTATATCCCTAGCCCTTTCTTGTGAATTGTAATCTTAGTATATTAATTATTAATAGAAAAGGACTATTCATCAAAAAAAAAATCTAATATTTCTCAAAAAAATGTTGTTCTTCATTTTAATTGTTTTCATAATTAAAAAATACTTTAATATGTATTAATAATAATATAGAATTCAATTTTCATTAAAGATATTATAAATTTATATATCATAATAACAAATCATAACAAAAATATTATAGTTTATTATAGTAAATAGATTAATGCAACTTTTTTAATTCATGATTTTGACCACAGTAAAAATATTTTCAAATATACTTAGTCTTTGAATAATCCATTACAATATGAAGAATTCAAATCTAAAAATATTAAATAAAAAATAATTTTCTTATAAATTATAAAATATTATTTCTAATATAACACATAAATTCTATTCAAAATCATATTTTATTTGTACTATCGGATGTTCACTAGTTTTAAAACATTTCATATTCAAGAGCATAAAGACTATTATTCTATTAAAAATGTGCTTGTTGATGTTTAAGCCCTAAAAAAAACCTAACATTGGCCTAAAATAAAATGTTTGTTTTCTCACACCAAGAAAGATATTGCTATAGTATATCAAATTCGTTCTAAAATGTCAGATAGCTTGTGACTCATGACAGCAATAATCATGTTCCAATTATTGATGTTTATTAATTAGATTCAAAAACTAGAAAACAATGATTCATTAATTCTCAATTTAATTAATAATTAGGTAAAAAATGGAAGTTACACAATACCAAATCGACGGAAAGTGGGTTTTTATTCTTATTTAAGTGATGGAAAGTGGGTTTTTATTCTTATTTATTTATTTTTTATTTTATTTGTGGAGAAGAAGATAAGAGTTCTTATCACTTTGTGATATAAAACTTATCACTTGCAGGTTCATTACTCTATCAGACAAACATGCAACAGAGGGGATTACTTTGACAGCCCAAAGAAGTTTGCTCCAGATCGCTTCAGTGATTGTAATAAGTCATTTTATAACATCCCTTTTGGACAAGGAAATCAGATATGCCTAGGCAATAAATTTGCAAAGATATTAATGGAAGTATTTATCTACCATTTAGGGCCTGTTTGGTTCATAGAATTTTAAAAACTTGGATTTCTACAAACCTTGGTTTAGCCAAATCAAGGTTTTGTATATCTTCAACTGATTTTTGGGATTTTATTGTAATCGTTTATTTCACTTGGAAGATGCGTGTGAAGACACATTTTTATGCATAAGCTTGGAGTTGAAGGAAATTTTCAAAAAGTAGTCCAATCTATTGTTTTTACACTCCTTAAAAAACAAAACCAGGTTTTGATTTTCAATTCCTACTTTTAGTAGGAAGTTGGAAAACCTGGTTTTGAGGCAAAATTGGAAGTCTCGTATGCTAATTCTATTTTGCAAAATTTGAAACAAACGCACAAATTTTTTAATTTGGGTTTTGAAAAAGCTAATTCCTATCATCTTCCAAGAACCAAACAGACCCTTAGTGTTGAGATATAATTGGGATTTGATGGAAGCCGATGAACCCATTACCATCTTCTTAAATCCTCAAACAAAACTTGGTTTGTCTTTGATGCTTAAACCAGTAGCCTAGACAAGTAGATGTCTATGGGAGTACATAAAATAGCCATTATTATTTTATTGTTTTATGAATAGCCTAAACAAGTTGACATGTACAAGACAAAATAATATTGTCATCAACATATTGTTTTATGGTGCCCATTTCACTTTATTGATTATCCTCATATATTATTATTATGATTAAGAATTGTCTTTTTCCAACATAGAAACAATAGTTAGGTTTTGTGTTATTTCTTGTTTTCAAATGTTGATGCTATGTACTATTTCCAAAATAAGAGACTTCAAAGGGGGAAAGTTAGGACTTCTGATATAAGAGATAAAGATAGTGAAGAATACATAGATAGAGGGAAGATAAAAGTCATACTTAGTCAATTAATTGGTTGATCAAAGAAGGATAATTATATAATTTTATACTACAAATGTAATTAAAATAGTGATGAATAATGATTTACTACATAATTTAGTCAAATATTGTTAATTGTCATTTTATAGTAAATTGTAAAATGTTAAATGAATATTACTTGTGAGAGGTTCTATATTGTTTGATATCTTTATTGGTCTTTATGTCATGATCATTCTATTTGAGTTAGAAATTAGAAACATGATTTAGATACATCTTAGGTTAACAAGTTTCTCAATATAATAGAATATATATTAAAATCATGTATAACTAATAATAAGTAATATAAAACAAAATATATATAAAATATAAATAAATTATCTTCTATAGTAATAATAAATATAAATGTCATTTATTAAAATTATAATTCTTATATTGAAACATGTAAATAAAATAAGTTTTAAAAAAGAACAATTTATATTTGTCATTTTTATAATTATAAAAATTTATATAATAATTAATAATAAAATATATATTACGCAAGAGCTTACAACACAATAGTAAATGGTGAGCTTCTTAATTGGGAGGTTTTGGGTTCAAATTTACTTGAGATTAATTAATAATTGAGATAATTAATCACAATATATAATAATAATGATTAACCTTGGCTTCGGCTTCTATTATATTTATATTTATAACATTTATATTATTTATTTTAATGATTTATAAATATGATATAATTATTAGAATAAAAATTATTAAATAAACTTAACTTTAAAGTAAAAATAAAACTATCAAATAAATATCTAAACAAATATTAATTATAACTTTTTGTGATTAAAAATAGGTTTAAAAATATTTTGAATGTAATATATAGGACTTTCTCTTTTATGAATTATAAAACAAATGCTATTATATTAAAATAAATGTCATTATATTATAAACAATATTATATATATATATATATAAAATTAAAAATCAAATCAAATTATAAAAATTCATCTTAAAATTTTATTTTTTTAATTGGATGCATTTATTTGACTGCATAGACATTGTCGAGTATGTCATATCTGCTCTAGTTGGCACTGCCACAATTTGTACGATTGTTAAGTGATGCCGACAGGGGTGAAGTACCGAGACTTCCTAGGAGGTAACCCATCCCAGTACTATTCTAGCCTGAGTGCACTTAAGTACAAAGTTTCCTCCGTGATTAAACCCAAAGCTTACAACCCCATTTGCAAATCTTTCACCAAGTTTTGTGCCTTATGAACCATTCATTAGAAAGCCCCTTAAGCTCATCAATTGATAATTATCTCCTAATTATCAATTGTATGACTGTGTTTTTTATTTATATAAAAATATCAGGTTTAGATATTATTTGGTTTAGATATTATTTGTGATAATAATTAATTTTTAGTGTTTAAAAATGCAACGGAGGCACCTAATCATTTCTCATACATAATTAAGTCATTTGAACCCTTGTTTTTTCTTTTAATCAAAACATTCAGCCATTGCATTAAAGGAAATGTTTCTTTTCGTAGTGGTTGATTTTTTTTATGGGTTCAAAGGTTGGGGAAGAGTTAGAGAGCTTTGGATGAAATTTTCATGATTTTGGTGTGAGGCTTATTTCTCATCGCCTCTTAGTGGTTCTGCCCCTAGTTGGCCATCTGCTGCTAGTGTTTCTTCTGCTCCAATTACTTCAAGATGGCCAGGTTCTACCACAGATTCCAGTTGGCCTTCTTGTTTCAAATGGTTATTTCTACCCATTTCTCTAATTAGAAAGCAAAATGAGGAAGAAGAAGAAACAATTGATAATTGGTCCTTTGTGAACTCTAATTCTGATCCTACTAGTGATGTATAGGGGAAAAGGATGACCTTGATGCACCCCCATTTGATACTACACATTAGTAATATAGTGTTTTTGTCTTGAGATTTTGCCCATATTTTCAATTGTTTTAATTTCTTGGTATCTCTATGTCATCTTTGGAACATGTGTAGAGCTTGATCACCATGATTAAGGGAACGAGTGATTAGTGGGTATAAATGTTATTTTTATTTCATAGTAAAATATGATATAAAAATATGACTCTCAATGTTGATCTTAAGATTGGCAAATGGACAAAGAATGCTATATTGAAAATAAAAATAACATTTATTATTTTATTAATTGTACTACTATTGAAATAAAGACACAAAATAAAATTCAATAATACAATTTATTTTATTAAAAAAATAGAATATAATATTTTTAAAATAAAATTTAAATACTTTTCAATTGTAAAATTATTGAAATCATATTTTGAAATTAATCTCTTTTACTTACAAAAGTTTATTCTAAAAACATTTCTTCTTTATTAATAACATTTACAATTCAAAATTTGAAATTTGAAATATAAAATATAAAATAATTTTTCTTTTATAAACTGCAGAGTGCTTGAGGTAGCAAACTTTATCAACTAATAATATATCGCTCATTAACAAGGGACAAAAATCATTCCTATGTATTATGCTACGATTTGAGGATTTGGCACGCCTGACATGCCCGTCCTATCACTGTGAACTTTGAAAGTTGGCACGACTATGGACGGTGCATAGCCGGTGCCGATGCGGGACTATTATTTCGAACCTTTCCGTAATTATGTTTGATCTTTCTTGAGAAAAGAACGAAAATGTCATTTCAATTTTCTTTTCTGCATGTGCAAAACAATAACCCATAACGGACGACCCACTGACAGGCGTGATAATTGGAGTTAAATCCTAACACGTATCATCGCCGTCTTCGTTGAGTGCCCTCCACTCATCCACGCAAAGTGTAGGGTTGAACACGGCTGATATCTCTTGCAGACTGTAAAATTCCCCCAACCAAAGCTAGCCGTATTTCTCTAACGTTTCAGCTAAAAATTGAGCATAGCGTTGTGGAAGATGTCTGTGCTGTGGGATCCAATATACAACTGCAGCTGGATCTCCATGGGAGCAGCTGCATTAGTTTCCTGTATCGTTGTTGGCATAGCATATCCATGTGCCATTTAGGATGCTCCAATTATCTGGGCGGCCATAAGACTGAAGGCTACAAGAAATATGCCCCCCTTACCTCCAGGAAGGACTGGTATTCCTTACTTGGGAGAATCCCTCGATTATCTGAGGTCATGGGGTAACCTGCTCGATCTGGACGCGTGGTACGACACACGGTATGCTAAACACGGGTGGATTTTCACGACACGTATCCTGGGTAGCCCTACTGCTGTCGTGTTGGGAGCGCAGGCGAACAAGTTCGCCCTGATCAACGAAAACAAGCTGTTCAGAAAGAGCTGGTCCAAATCTATGAGCGTTCTCATCGGAGACAACTCCATGCTTACTTCCCAGGGCGCCGACCACAAAAGGATGCGACGCATCATACACTCCATGCTCTGGATCGAAACACTAAATGTCATGCCCAAAAATGCGAGGCAAAAACACATACAAATTTATTTTTATTTTTTTTAAGTTAATAATTAAAATTTATTAAGTGTTTGTGATCACAGCTAAAGTAAAGGTTGTCTACATTTCATCTTAAGTTTATAATCTTGTGGAGGAATACATTGTTAAGATTTGAACTCTCGTTATAAATCTGATATCGATATTTGTTTCGTTATTTCATTACTAATATACATTATATTTAAAGAAGTATAGAAAAATCAATACAAATGAATACTGTTCTAAACACTAAAACTAACTATTAATAACACTAAATAATAATTTAAACTTTCTTAAATTTTTAAGGAAACTTTACATTAATAAAACATATTAAACTTAATAGTTACAAACATCTAAATGACAAACATCAAATATCTGAAAATAACATCACACAGCATGAAATAATATAATATGTTCAAAGCATCAGATAATGTCTCAGCATCTCGAGTCGTGAGTATCAAAATGATAATAAGGTATCACTATGCTACGATGAGTCGGGGCAAGGCATTACATCCTCCCCCACTTAGGCATGAACTTCCTCATGGAGTTCATCAAAAGATAAGGGTATTGAGATCGTGTCCGAGCTGCATCCTCCCAAGAAATCGTGACCTCATCGTAACATTCCTACTAGACCCTAACTTGGTCCAGCTCTTGACCTCGAGGAGCTAGGGTCTGTCGAGCAATAATATGGATAGGCTCTAGCACTAACTGGCCGACCAACTCCACCCGTAGCCTCAATAACTATAGACTGATGCTCAGTCTGGCGGTTGTCAACCGCTGTGAAAACTTTGTGGGACCTGCCTATGTCTCCAACTATCGGCTCTGAAAAAGCCCCTCTCTGACCATTGGATGTCTGTCCCTATGGACATTCTCTAGCTATGTGACACATGCCACCACAAGTGTAGCATGGTCCTCGGGTATAAGATCGTGCATCCTGTGATCCAAACTATTGTGGGCCTCCTGACCTGCTAGACCCACTGTATCCACCCCTGGAAGACTGCTAAGTCTGCACTAACTGTGACTGTGGGGTATGTACTTTCTGATCCTGCTGTGACTGCCACTACCTGGGCTTAGAGCCCTGATAACCCTGTGAGGGTTCCTGTTATTTTTGCTCAGACTGTTGGCCCTTAAAGGACCCTAGTGTATAGTTCTGATTCCCTTTCCAAGGGGGTTTCTATCGGGTAGAGTTTCGGTTCTAAGACCGATGCCATGATTCCTGTCTACCTCGAGTATCCTCTACCACCAGTGCTATCTCCACTACCTGTCTGAAGGTGGTAGGGAAGGCCATTCGAACTGGACCGTGAAGTGAGAAATTCAAACCCATGATAAAGCGATGTACCCGTAGTTTCTCATCCTTCATGTATTCCACATAAGGAAGGAGCTCGAGAAACCTGCTCTCGTACTAAGCCACTATAAGACCTCTCTGATAAAGAGAATGAAACTCCTCTATCTATTTCTGTCAAAAATGCTCTGACAAGTACCTCTCTTAAAATCTTTCTAGAAAAGACTCCCATGTGAGGGTATCCATCCTCACTCCACCTATGATCTCCTCCTGATGCCACCAATTGGAGGCATCTCCTCTCAACTGATGAACTACTAAGCGTGCCTTTAGATTACTCCCATAAGGGCACAACCCAAAGCACTATTGTAGGCTCTGTAACCATGCCTCTGTTACTGTTCCCTCAATGAAATCGGTAAATAATGGTGGCCCAAGTCGAATCAATTCCCTGATATCATCTCCTACATGTCTAGGAGGTCTGTCAAGTGGGGGTCATCTCTAGTGTATTGACTCTTCCTCGTGCTCACCCTGACCCTCTATCTGTCTTGGTGGGGGACTCCTAGTCCTCTCTCTGACTCCGGGTCTGCCTCCTCCGAGTCCCTCTACTTCCACTACTGGAAACTGTTGAACTGGCTGAACTACAGGTACTACTCTCTGCTGAACTACACCAATCAAAATTTGAAGTGCATCTATAATGTCCTGGTTCGGGTTTGGTGGTGGTGGAGGTGGAGATGGTGGTGGAGGTGGTCTATCCTCCTGTCCCGCTCTACCACCTCTTGCCCTACGACCTCTGCCTCGGCGGTTGGTTCGAGTAACAGGAGGCATCCTACACAATTTAATGTTTAGTTTTAAGTTTCAGAAGCATAATGGTCTAAGGTTCCTAGTGTTGAAACACGGGCTCTGATACCAAAATGTCATGCCCAAACTATGAGGGCTAAAACACACAATTTTTTTTTTTAATTAATAATTAGAATGCTCAAGTTCGATATGTTTGCGATCACAGTTTCAGTAAAATTTTTCCTAAATTACATATAAAGTTTATAAATTCTTGTGGAGGAATACATTGTTAAGATTTGAACTCTCGTTATAAATCTGATATCGATATTTGTTTTGTTATTTCATTACTAATATACATTATATTTAAAGAAGTATAGAAAAATCAATACAAATGAATACGGTTCTAAACACTAGAACTAACTATTAATAACACTAAATAATAATTTAAACTTTCTTAATTTTTTAAGGAAACTTTACATTAATAAAACATGTTAAACTTAATAGTTACAAACATCTAAATGACAAACATCAAATATCTGAAAATAACATCACACAGCATGAAATAATATAATATGTTCAAAGCATTAGATAATGTCTCAGCATCTCGAGTCATGAGTATCAAAATGATAATAAGGTATCACTATGCTACGATGGGTCGGGGCGAGGCCTCACATTAAAAAAGTCCGTTGGGAGGTTTGAAAGGCTTGTGCTGCACCATCACTCATGGCCAAGTCATTCACGCCCATTGCAAATTGAGCGAAATGACTTTGTGTATGTCGGCAGAGTATTTTATGGGGTTGAAAGCTGGGGAAGAAGAGTTGGAGATCTTTAGGTGTCACTTTCATGATTTCAACGCTAGCCTTCTTTCTTACCCTCTCGATCTTCTCTAGACTGCCTTTGGCAAGGCTAAGCACGTTCGCGCGGCCCTCGTTGCTCAGATTGCTCAGTTGATTTGTTTGCGCAAAACCAGTTTGAGAAAGACTGAAGAAAATGAAGAAAACATTCTAGACATGGTTTTGAGGATGCAAGAGGCTGCGGGGAGCGAGTGTTGCTTGAGCGACGAGGAGTTTGCAACAACTTGATGGGTTTTTCCACTAGCAATTATGATAACACTGCCTTTGCTTTGGCCACCATTCTCAAGAAAATCTCCCTCTGCCCACACGTCTTACAACGCCTTTGCAAAGGTACTTGTATGCATGAAAAATAATTCTATAGTGTAAAGAAAGATTTTACATTCTTATGTTTCCAATAAAATTATTAAATATAATTCTATTGAAAAAATCTATGTAATATGCAAGTCTATTTTTAAAAATTCATGTAAGATGCAGATATATTTGTAATCTTGAAGTGTGAAGTGTAAATGAAGTTGCACAGTTACTATGCATTGATGTAAACTAGAAGTATAAAGAAGACAACCTAAATAGGTTAAAAAATATTTTGAATGTAATATATAGACTGTTTGTCCCTTATGAATTGTAAAAAAAATGCTATTATATTATAAATGTATAATCATTAAAATTAAAAATCAAATCAGATTATAAAAATTCATTCTAAAACTTTTAATTTTTTAATCAAGTGCATTTATTCAACTACATAGATGTTGTTGAAGTTGTTGAATGTATCCCTCCTAATCAATATTTCCCACTGCATCTTATATTCCTAGAAATGGACAAAATGTCAGGAGGCATGGATGTGAAATTATTTGCTCTCGTTGGCTTACCATGGAGAAAAAACATATTTATAATTACATTCATTGTATTCAACTTAAATTCAAAAAGCACTGCCACAACTTCTATGACTATGTTTTTTATTTATATAAAAATATTGGGATTTGATATTATTCATGATAATAATTGATTTTTAATGTTTAAAAATGCAATGGACCCAATCATTTCTCATACATAATTAATATTTGACCAGTTAATTATTTGACTAAGCAACTCTGTCAACACACTTTACTAAGCAATTATGTCTCCACACTTTATTAGTCATTAACTCAAATGTAAATCTTACCAAAGGGAAAGGGAGTTTTAAATAATAATAATAATAAAATAAGTGTCTCCCTTGGTAAGATTTTCTAGTTTTGCAAGGTGGGTGTAATGGTATTATTTTACTCTCTTTACTTGTATCATATTTATCACTTATTAGTCCTTGCCTTTATAGCCAGGAGACTATAGTTTTCACTGCTCTTTTTTGTATTAAGTGGAATGTTGCAAAATTGATAAATTGGTGAAAACCTATAGTTATTCAATATTTTACATTTTCACACATTTCTTAAATTGAAATTTTAATTTTCTGATTGGCTTAATAGTATTCTATAAGCAATCTTTTCTTTTTTTTCATGCAAATTTTACAAAAATTAAAAAAACTACATTTGGCATCTGGCATGGGCAAAGTGTCTCACATGCATTACATGCAAATGTAATACCTATTGATTTTGAAAGAGAAGAAGAAATTTGATGCATGGAAATGTGTGCTTATTTCCTAAATTTACACAGTACACTATTAATGGTCAGCCCTATGTTCTATGTAGGACATTCTCTCCTGGAGACAGTGTGTTGGGAGTTCCAATAGCTGAGAGAGATTGGTGCCAAATTTTGTGACTAAAGATATATTTTTTCCCTTCCTAAACTATTACGATCCTTTGCAATTTAGGGGATTTTTTCTTTCATAATTTTTATTTATCTCAGGTGGTAGCAGAAAAATCTAAGCCAAAGAGGAGGGGAAAACAAGTACATCTTGTGAAGCATCTATTATACTCATGCCATCAATTTGAGGTGAGATTTTTATCATTCCCTCTCTTCACTAAACTAGGGTAAATTAGAGGCCTCTATGAGTGATGCCACTTAGATTCTAAACTAAAAAAAACTTAATTGTTCAAATAAGATCATTTTGATCCAACTTTGCCTGTTTGTTGCACACACTAAGTTTATTTCTCTATATACTACAATGAAATAGGGTGTTTGGCTTACAATTAAAAGAAATTGAAATAAATATGCAAAGCAATTAATTGCTAAATAGTGAGAAACTCCCTCATTTGGCTAAAATGACTACAAGGGTTGAGACGTGTACTAATTGTTTTTGATGACATAGATAATACTGTGCAAGTTATAAAAAAAAATTGTTTTTGAAATGGAGATAGTAGTATAATTTTGGTGACATCTACCACTATTTTTTTATCAATTGTGATATAGAATTATGCAATATTAAATTATCTTCTTTTATATTTGCTACATAGACTATCTATCTCTGATCAAGGGGCATGCTCAATGGCCCACGAAGGGTCATGTGGAGATTTCTATATACCATTTATGGTATAAAGATAGGGTCCATGTAGGTAGAGCATGGAAAATTAGGGCTCTCTAAGGAAACTACAGGGCTACCGATTACTATAGTCGGCCATAAATCAAATTTACATAATATTGATTAGACTAGATAGTGGACAAAAGCTAAACAAATTGATAGCTTGATAAAAGAGGGCATACTTGCATCCATATGAAGTGAATGGGGTAAATATTTTACCTTAAATACCTGGAATGGCTATTGATAGCCAAGCTTATTTTTATTTTCCATTCAATCATCATCTAGCAGTTGATCTACATCTATGGTTGCATGTCCCTTACTAGAAAATTCATCTAACAAATTTTTCTCTTCTCCCATAAAATAATAATTTTGGATGCCTAACTTCTTGAATTGAGACAATAACATCTGGTATTCTAACCAAGCTACAAAGGAATATTCTCTTTTTCTCATGAAAAAATGATTAAAATGTTTCTAATTCATCAAGCCTTTTCACAAGTCCACGTACAAGCACTATCTAAAAGCATAAATCATACCACTTGATAAATAGGTGAATATACAAGATATTGCTTGAATTAATTTATTGAGAATCAAGCCAAACCATCTTAGCATAGTTCACACAAGCCCAAGAATCCACCAATGCTAATACTATAACATTATGGAGCACACCTCTCTCCTACTATAGAAGCCAATCTCTCCAATTTTTGGCAAATTGTGGGTCTTCTGGTGCATGCAGCTCTTCTTCTTCAAGAATTCACTTTGCATAGAAGACTCTACACATATACATGATTCACGATAGATTAATGATATATAGATCTATGATGTGTGTCTATTCTTGAATTATTTCTCTACAAATTCTAATGTATTTTGTGCTCACATTTGCTTGTAGAGATCTGCAGTTTTGTTGCAAGACAATTCTTTTTTTTCTTCTTAAGGCTAGTTTGGCTACTTGAAAGTTCAGCAGCAGTGTTAAAGAGTTTCATGTCAATTGGTTCTAACCTTTTTTTAGCTTTTAATAAATGTTTGCCTCAACCCCCAAAAAACTCCCAAAATGAGATGAAAGTGCTAAACACCAAATCTTGCTGAGTGTTTTTAAATTGGATAGAAAAACACTTTATTCTATGACAAAATAGTTTTATGGTTTACAAAGTTGTCTGTAGATGGAGTGTTCTCTATACCGATTGTGCAATCTCAACGTTGACTTTGATAAATTCATTTATTTCCATTTGTAGTGGACATTCTATGTTGATTGAGTTTGAAAATCTCTACTTTTACTCTTTGATAACTATCAATACTGTGTTACAAATCTCGCATTTGGGCACAAGCAAAAAGGGTAGACTTTGACTCTATAGATGGTAGTTGTATTTGCTTAAAATTTTGTGAGACTTTTGAGAAGTGCATTTTGTGGATATTTTACAGTGCATGACGACATTCTAGGTCACATCTCTTTGAGACATACTATTAAATAGTTCTCTGCAACTAATATATGAAACACACACATACTTCATTTTGTATAGATGTTGAACCAATAGAAGATAAAAATATTGTTAGTGATGTTGGCTGGGGATGTATGCTTTTGAGTGGGTAGATGCTAGTAGCTTAGGTGCATCTCATTAATGTCTGAAATATAGTGCTCTTAAATTTTTTAAGCTTGATCACACAGCTAGTTAAGGCTAAAGAATTGATGACTTTCACCGCATTTGAGAAGTTTCAAAACATTGTAAAATCTGCAACATTATAGATATTTCTAGTTTATCATGAAGTTGATAGTTTTTTTAAGTTCTTTTTATATATTTATAAGGCTTGAAAAAAAATTGTTATTATATTTTAGAGATAAAAACCATTGTTTGGTCTCTAAGTTAGCTCCAAAATTGGCCTAGCTTGTTTGGATGTGAATCGACATATGCTCATTTCCCTTTGTTTTCAAAGTTATCAATTTGTGTGTGGGGAATGAGGATGGTGATGCAATGAGGATGGGTGATGCAATGAGGATGGTGATGCAATTTGCTGTAAATTATGGTTATGATTTCAATACTCAGTACTTTATTCTTGATGATTTTTAAAAATTAATTTTCTGATTGCGTTCTTTCTATTCCAAATTTCTTATGGAAAAGAATGCTGCTAGTTGTTGTGACTATAGGTTTTCCTTCTAACAATTGACTTAGTGATTAACAATTAATAGTGTACTTCTAAACTAAGAATTTAATAGATTTAAAATCACTTTATTTCTAGTTGATCAAATGAATTCTTAAAATGTTTTCCCATTATTCAAATGAATTAAAGAAATATTATAAGATTACAACATATGATACTTATCTAATGTAGAATCACTCATTAAAATCTTGGTTAATTTTTTTACAACATTAACAATAATAACTTGTATCTAAATATTGAGTTCATACCAATGTTAAAACATCATTACCATGTAAATATTGAGTTCATACCAACATCAAAACATCATTACCACTGGTCACTAAAAGTAGGGATTGATGCTCGCACAGAGCTCTTGTTTTTCATATAAGTCAGTCGAGCCCTTGTTTATTTCTTTTAATCAAAACATTCAACCATGGTGTTGTGAGAGATGTCTATTGTAACTATAGCATCTACATGTGCTATTTTCTATGTTCCATATGATGGAAACTTGATTTGTATGGAATTAGCTTTCATTTCCTGTGTTGTGGCAGGCATAGCATCTGCATCTACTATCTTTTATAGTCCTCTTGTCTGGGAAGCTAAAGGAAATATGCTCACTTGATTATCTGAGTAGAATCATGTACTAGGGAGAATCACTTGATTATCTGAGCTCATGGAATGATAAGCTCAACCTCGACATCTGGTATGACATGTGAAAGGCTAAGCATAGTGAAAATTTTAAGACCCATATTCTAGGTAACCCTATAGTGGTCATGTTGGGTGCACAGGCAAACAAGTTCATTCTTACTAATAAAAATAGGTTGTTCAGGAATAGCTAGCCAAAGTCCTTGAATGTTCTTATTGGGAAGCATGCTTTGATTAATGCCCAGGATGAAGCAGATAACACATTCAGGTTTGGGGATGGAAACCCTAAAGAAATCAGTCATAAGGTTTGAAATGTTTGTGCTGCACCACCTCGACTCGAACTAGTGTTCTAGAAAAGTTGTGCTCACCCACCACAAGTTGAAGGAAATGTTTCTTACTATAGCTATTGATTTTTTTATGGGTTAAAAGGCTAGGGAAGAGTTAGAGAGCTTTAGATGAAATTTTCATGATTTCAGTGAGGGGAAGAGTCACAATAGGTTGTTTCTTGGATGTCCAAGATAATGCACCTATTCCAAAATGAAATACATAACCTAATGTACTTTTTCTATCATCAATGCTACTTGCACAATCACTATCAGTGTACACTATGAGTTTGAAATCATCCAAACGTGAATAGTGAATTCCATAATTTCTTGTTCCATTCACATATCTCAAAATTATTTTCCCCGCTTGCCAATGAGAGTCTTTTGGAGACTCCATGAACCTTGAAATGAGACTCACATTATATATTATATTTGGCCCCGTGGAAGTTAGATAGATTAGACTACCAACAAGTCTTTTGTGCAATGTTGGATCTATATTGGATCCCTTATCATCCTTGCTTAGCTTCAGACCTGTCATAATTGGTGTTGGTGTTGATTTGCTACTGATCATATTGAACCTTTTCAATATATCACTAACATATTTGGCTTGTGAGATGAATATACCATTCTCATCTTGCTTCACCTCAATGCCAAGAAAGTACTTCGTAAGACCTAGATTAGTCATTTCAAATTCCTTCTTCATAGCTTCTTTGAACATGTCAACGAATAGGTCACTTGTAAATATCAAATCATCAACATACAAACATACAATAATAATTTTACCTTATCCATTCATCTTTGTGTATAACATAGGCTCATTGTTGCACATACTGAATCCAACCTATATGAGATCAGAATTAGTTTTGCTATACCATGCTCTAGGAGCTTGTTTGAGGCCATAAAGTGCTTTCTTGAGTCTATAGACCTTACTACATGCCCTATAACTTCATATACTTATGGTTTCTTCACATATACCTCTTCTTCTAGAAAACCATTTAAAAATATAGATTTGACATCCATTTTATATACTAACCACTTGTTTTGAGCTGCAATTGCCAATATTGACCACACTTGTCTAGACAAGCCACTAGAGAAAATGTTTCATTGTAGTCAACTCTAGGTTGTTGTGAGTATCCTTTTACCACAAGTCTTGCCTTATGCCTTTTTATATCCCCATCTACATTTACCTTAGTCTTATAAACTCACTTTACTTCTATCACATCTTTTCATAAAAGAATATTTACTAAGTCCAATGTATGATTCTTTTCAATAGCGTAAATTTCCTCATCCATAGCATGTTTCCATTTTTCATCATTGATTACATCCTCAAAATAAATTGGATCTTCTACTTGAGAAAATAATGCAAAAGGAGAAAGCATATCAGCATTATTCTCACCTTCATTTTGATCATAGATGTCCCTTAAGCTTCTTGTTCTTGGGCTCCTTGGGACTGATAATTTCTCACTAGGAGTAGATCCTGAATGATGTAGGCTTGATGGTCCTCAACCAAGAGTTCTTATTGGATGTGCACCACTTTGCTAAGTTTGAGTGGGTACAAAAGGAGTTTCTATGGGAGAACTTATTAGAATTGTAACTCCACTATCCTCTTGCAAAAAATATACTAAAACATTAACAATTTTCTCCATGCTTCCTTCCCAAGCTTCTTCTTCTATGAATTGTACATTTCTACTTATTTGTCACTTTTCTAGTTATAGGATTATACAACTTATGAGCTTTTGTATCCTAGCTATAACCAACAAATATGCATTTTTCTCCCTTATTATCCAATTTATTTCTTAACTCATTTGGGACATGAGCATATCCTACACATCCAAATACTTTGAAATGAGAAACATTAGACTTTCTTCCATTCCATGCTTCCTCTAGAGCCATATTCATAACAATTTTGGTCGGGCATCTATCATTATTTAGATTGCACATGCTACAACTTTTTCCCAATACTCATTTGACATATTCTTAGCCTTCAACACACTCCTGGCCATGTCCATAATAATTCTATTCTTTGTATCTGTAACAACATTTTGTTGTGGAGTGTACTTGGCAATAAATTTCTTTTGTATTGCATGATCCTTACAAAATTTGAGAAACACATTTGAGATGTATCGACCACCTCAGTCAGTTCTTAAAACTTTGATATAATATCCACTTTTCTTCTCAACTAAAGACTTGAATTGACAAAATATATCAAAAAAACTAGACTTATTCTTTAAGAAATAAACCCATGTCTTTCTAGAGTAGTCATCAATAAATGTCAAGAAATAAACACTTCCACTAATTGAGGGTGTCTACATTGCTCCACACAAATCAAAGTGAACTATCTCTTAGGGTGCCTTTGCTCTAACTAACTTGCTAATGGGAAATGTCTCTCTATGTTGCTCTCCCAAAATAAAACCCTCATATACTTTATCTAGTTTTTCTATCAATGGAAAACCTTTTACCATATTCTTTTTATGTAACAAACTTAGGCCACTAAAATTGAAGTGTCCAAATCTTAAATGTCAAAGCCGGTTCTCATCTTTTATTTCTAATTGAAAAGCTACTTGTGATAAATCTCAAGTGATTTCTTGTGCAAATTTAACCCTTACATCTAGTGTTATTGTTAAGGGAAACATTAGATATTATTCATCATTTGAACTTTTGCTATTAACTGATTTTGGGAGTTGATCCAAGATTATACATTCATTTTTTTTGAAAGAAACTCTATATCCCTTTTGAATAAGTTGTCCAATTCTCATCAAATTATGTTTTAATCCAGGAATAAACTAAACATCAAAATAATCTTTTTTCTACCCCTGTTTAGTTAGAATGTTGACATTTCCTTTTCTCATTATTGACACTTTATTATCATTTCCCAGAGTTACATCTGATTTTATAGACTTATCCAAACTTGAAAACATTTTTGAATTCCCTATCGTATGATTACTACGACCTAAATTTAGAAACCAGACATCTTTTAGACTTTCTTGTGCAACATTACATGCTAGAAACATATAGCCTTGATTTTGATTTTCTCTAGAAAAAATTGCACTTTTTTTATTAGAATCAAATTGTCTTTTTCTGCATTCACTTGCATAATGACCATATTTTTTATAATAGTGACATTAAACTTGAGATTTTTCCTACCTTTGACTTTGAAATTGATTTTGACTCAAATTTTGATTGTTGCCTCTTCCACTTGGATTGGTTGGGATGGTTCTTCCACTTCTATATGAATTTCTTCATTTGCCTCTGAAGCTAGATCTTCCTCTACTACCACAAGAAATTGTGACTTGTGACTTAAAAGCATGCTTCAAGGAAGAGTTAGAAGAATGACTAATTCCATGCTCACAAGAAATTAGAGAGACATGAAGCTTATCAATGGAGTATTGAGAAAGATTTATTGTTTCTTCTATAGTCACAACAATAGATTCAAACTTTGTAGGTAAACTTCTTAAAATATTTTCAACTATTGAAGATTCAAATTCTTTCATATAAATTGTTTCAAAATCTCTTCTTAACATTTGTAGTTTTGCAAATTTCACTTTATCCATACCTTGGTATGTAGTTTGAAGAATATCTCATGCTTGTTTTGATTTTGTTTCTACTACAACTCTAGGAAAAATGCTCTCATGTATTGCCTGGAAAATGTAAAAAAGAGCTTTAGAATCCTTCTTTCTATTATCCTCCAAAAAATTTGTAGCTTCCTAGGGCAATGCTCCATATGTTGTTTCATCTGCAAGTTCAACATATCCATTCTCTACAACACTCCAAATATCTTGAGAGCTAAACAAAACTCTCATTATAATTGACCAATATTCATAATTATTTCCATTAAACTAGGAATCTAGGGATTTGACAGGCTTGTACTAGAAGAGATGACATTAACATGGCTCTAATACTAGATGAAGGAAATAGGAGTGAAATGAATATAGCAAATATAAAATATCAACCACATAGATCCATACTATGTTGATTAATATGGAGACTTAGCTCTTTTCATTCTATGAGACACATAGATCAATCAAGACACATAGATCAATCAATTCAAACAAGTATGTTTAGAAAGAACATCTTAACTCATTCTATCACATAAGAAAATTACTCAACCATAAGCTTCAATATTTATTAATAATGTAGAACTCTTTCTCTTACAAGTCAAACTACATTTCTAGATATTTGAATTGCTACTCATACAATAGATAGAAAAATAAAATAAACTCTAACTTGTTAAAACTAGAAAATGAGTTGCTACTCTCACATTAAGGCAAAGTTGTTGTTTGCTTCTTCAATATGATTTCTACATTGCCCAAGGCTTATATTTATAATAAATGTTCTTATCTAAACATTTAGGAACTTCTCTATTATTTCACATGCATTCTTGACATTATAATAACTCTTATTTTGCAGTCCAATAAATATTTAACATGATAAGCCTTGAAGAAATCAAATAAGGATAAGGACCATTAAATATTTGTTGAAGTTTTCAATTCTATAAATTGTAGATCTCTGACAATGCATGTATGTGTCTCGGTTATTGTGATTACAACTTCCAATAAAGTAGAAGACAACTTTATTAGTATGGTGTTAAGGGTGAAGGAGGAAGGGAGTGGCATTAGGCTGAGCAATGGGGAGATTGCAGAAAATTTGATGGGTTTTTTCACTAGTGAATATGATACCATTGCCTCCACTTTGGCCACCATTCTTAAGCACCTCTCCCTTTCACCAGACATTTTACACGAACTTGCTAAAGGTACCATTTTACCCTCATTGTTCAAGAAGAGGATGATATGTTTTTTATTTTAATTGTTTGTTCTAGATAAAATAGTGATCTTGTGACAATTTAGATTACCAAACAATCAAAGATAAGGTGAGAGAAAAGTACCCCACTTGGAATGAGATTAAATGTATGGATTATTTACATAATGCATCATGGCCTCTATTAACAGAGTATTTAAGAAAGCAAAAGAAAATGTAGTATAAGGAGGCTATTCCCAAGGGGTGGAAGGTAAATATCTAAACATTTTCTATACTTTTTATAAAGATGGTATTTGTTATAATATTCCTCATTCGAATGTGACAATATATATTAATTGTAGCTTCATTTCTCCATTAGACAAGCAAATAAAAAAGAGGAATACTTTAAAAGTCTAGAGATACTAGATCCAAATTGCTTCAATGAGAAATATGATCCATTTTCTTATACTCCTTTTGGGCAAGGTAATCAAATGTACCCTGAAAATGAATTTGTAGAGATAGAGATGAAAGTGTTTCTCTATCATTTAGTGTTGAGATGTGATTTGAAATTGATGGACATAGATGAACCTAAAAACATGTACTTCATGCCTCATCCCATGCATAGATTACCTATATTGCTTAAGCCAGTTGCTTGAGAAGATTCATGTTTATGACATGACAATAAATGATGTAACTAGTCCTTAATTTACATACTTTCTAGATTCTATTATGATTCCTAATATAAGTCTTCAATCCCTTGGATTTCACTGGTCAATCATTAGCTTCATCACCTATTAGTGGTTCTGACCCCAATTGGTCATCTATTGGTGGTGTTTCTTCTACTCCAATTACTTCAGGATGGCATGGTTCTAGCAAAGATTCCGGTTGGCCTTCCTATTTCAAATGGTTCTTTCTACCCATTTCTCTAGTTAGAAAGCAAAATGAGGAAGAAGAAGAAACAATTGATGATTGGTCCTTTGTGAACTCTAATTCCAATCCTACTAGTAATGTATAGGGAAAAAGGATGATCTTGATGCACCCCCATCTGATAATACACATTAGTAACATAGTGTTTTTTTCTTGAGATTCTACCCATATTTTCAATTGTTTTAATTTCTTAGTGTCTATCTGAAATTCTGGAAGTAATTTAATATCTTCTAAACTTTAATTTTTATTTATTTTTAATTATATAGTAAATCCTTTTATTAATGGTGTTGGTTAATTTCTAGACAAAAAAAAGTCAAACATGATTCTTTTTCATCATGAAAATAAGTGAAATTCTTTCAAAATTTTGTTATTTTTTATCACAAAATATACAGATCATGAAGATCAAATGCTGAAATTTTCAAAAAAGATTATTATATTTTTCGTAATTTTGAAATTTAGTCAATGGAGGGGGGGAAAAAAAAATTCCTATCAAATTTCAGGGTAGCTATAATTTTCTTTTGATCGATAGTGATAGATTTTTATTGATAAAATAAAGTTGATACATATTAAATGATATGCCAAAGGATAAAATTTACCATTATTTGGAACAATGTCTCCACAATACGCTCTACATTAGAAGAGAAATTGTCCACAGAAGCCTTGTTTAATGTAGTCAGCAAAAAACAATTTTAAATCTAAGTTGGACATTGACCATATTAGTGATTGGAAGTGTATCACAATTACAACTTCAAATATGATTGCAGCAACCAACTTTTTCAGAAAATAAAGCTTTACAAAATGAACACAATGTAATTATTGATGAGGAAGTTGCTTGAGAATATTATTTCAAATTAGTAAACATTCTTAATAATAAGTGTCTGGTATCATACACTAAGACGTGATTTATTTTTAATTATATAGTAAATCCTTTTATTAATGGTGTTGGTTAATTTCTAGACAAAAAAAAGTCAAACATGATTCTTTTTCATCATGAAAATAAGTGAAATTCTTTCAAAATTTTGTTATTTTTTATCACAAAATATACAGATCATGAAGATCAAATGCTGAAATTTTCAAAAAAGATTATTATATTTTTCGTAATTTTGAAATTTAGTCAATGGAGGGGGGAAAAAAAAAATTCCTATCAAATTTCAGGATAGCTATAATTTTCTTTTGATCGATAGTGATAGATTTTTATTGATAAAATAAAGTTGATACATATTAAATGATATGCCAAAGGATAAAATTTACCATTATTTGGAACAATGTCTCCACAATACGCTCTACATTAGAAGAGAAATTGTCCACAGAAGCCTTTTTTAATGTAGTCAGCAAAAAACAATTTTAAATCTAAGTTGGACATTGACCATATTAGTGATTGGAAGTGTATCACAATTACAACTTCAAATATGATTGCAGCAACCAACTTTTTCAGAAAATAAAGCTTTACAAAATGAACACAATGTAATTATTGATGAGGAAGTTGCTTGAGAATATTATTTCAAATTAGTAAACATTCTTAATAATAAGTGTCTGGTATCATACACTAAGACGTGATTTCTAAACTAAAAGTGTTAAATAATATAAAATTTTTGATTACTTTATAAGACGGATGACCTTTAATTTCTATTTGGAAAAATCAAAGAAATGACATTTCAATTTTCCCTCCTGCAAGCGATTGGTTTAGTTAGGCTCTAACATGTATCTTCATTGCAAAGTATAGGGATCCAACAACCCTCATTGTAATTCTCATCTTTTTATTCTTTTACCTTCGACAACCCTCATTGTCGCGACCGAAAAAGGAGGAGGTCTCTACATCTATCTGATAAGCTAGCAACACAGATGGGTCGCATTAGAATTCTTTCAAATAAAAACTTACTTCTTTGTCAAGAGAGATGGTGCTATGATGTTGGTTACTTGTTGCTTTCATGGTCAATTTTCTCAGAGATTGTTTTTTCCAATGGCTGATTTCCTCTTATGAATGATAATGAAAGGGATGTCAAGGAGAAAGGAAGGAAGCAGGACGGCGACAACGACAGGGCGGCGTCCTTGACAAGCATGGATTTTGACATTTATTTCCAAGATGACAAATAAGGTTGACGGGTCTAGGTAAAAATGAAAATGCTGACACACAATCCACCAGTTTTTCACTGCAACATCACTATCAGTTGTGCGGCACAGCTAGCCTGAATATTACACTAAATTTGAATTTCACTATCAACCGTGTTTTTTTAGAGAGTTTCAATCCATATCGTAAGCGATAGGTTTGCCAAAGAGATTTAACATAATTTGAATTTGTATGAGATGTTTTAATCTTATCTTTGAGAAACCGACCAAAACATCATTTCAGCCAACATTTTTCTTCAATAGTTATCCCATTTTTTAGTTGAAGCAATCGAATGACACTTGGAAAAGTTAATCCTAATACAGCTCATTATATTCTCGGTTCATATGAGTTGTCTTCCATCTATTCAGGATAATTTTTTAAAATAAAGCTTGTAAACTATCAGTCTCGATGATGGGACAAATTCAATGATAATTTTTTGTAAACGGCCATCACATCCGTAATCAGAAATTATGAGCCACTAAGTCATCCGATCGAAACTGGATAAATTCAGAGAACCAAATTTAGAAACATCAACCTCAACGACTTCATGACCATCTAATTTAACTATGAAGGTACCATACAAACACCCTTAAGAAAGTTAAAATTCAAAAAACTATAGCTCAATAGTTATCATCATGTTCCCAAGAGAAATCTGCATCGTAGTATTGTGAAAGATGTCTGTGCCTGCATGGATCTCCATCATCGCAGCTGCAGTAGCCTATATTGCAGTTGGGATAGCAACTGCATCTGCCCTTTTTTATGCCCAAATTATCTGGACTTCCATAAGACTGAAAATCAGAGGAAATATGCCACCTTTACCTCCAGGAAGGATTGGAATCCCCTATTTGGGAGAATCCCTGGACTATATGAGGAATTGGAGTGACTTACACAAGCTTGACTTGTGGTATGATAGACGAAAAGCTAAGCACGGGGATATTTTCAAGACCCATATTTTGGGCAAACCCACAGTGGTGATGTTGGGCGCGGAGGCCAACAAATTCATCCTCACCAACGAAGACACGTTGTTCAGAAACCTGTGGCCCAAATCACTGAGAGCCCTTATCGGGAAGCATTCCATGACTAGTTACCAGGGTGCCCAACACAAAAGGGTTAGGCGGATAATACATTCTTTTCTGGGGACAGAAACATTGAAGAAATCAGTTGGGAGGTTTGAAAGGCTTGTGGTTCGGTATCTGGATTCTGACTGGCTTTATGGCCACGTCATCCACGCCCATGCCAAAGTGAAGGAGATGGCGTTGTGTGTGGCGGCAGAGTATTTTATGGGGTTAAAAGCTGAAGAACAAGAGTTGGAGATCTTTAGGCGGCGCTATTATGATTTGAACAAGGGTATTCTTTCTCACCCGCTTGATCTTCCGTGGACGGTCTTCGGCAAGGCCATGCGCGCTCGTGAAGCCGTTGTTGCCCAAATTGCTAAGCAGAGCGAGCTTCGTAAAAAATGTTTGAGAAAAAGTGGGGAGGAGGAAGAGAACTTTTTGGACATGGTGTTGAGGGCCCAAAAGGAAGGGGGCGAGTTTTGCTTGAGCGACGAGGAGATTATAGACAACTTGTTGGGGTTTTTAATTGGAGGGTTCGATACTACTGCTTCCGCTTTGGCCACAATTCTTAAGCATCTCAGTCTCTCGCCACACGTCTTACAACGCCTTCGTAAAGGTACTTGAATCATGCAATTTCACTCATCCAAAATTTTACGTTCCATTTTTGTAAAGGCGTGTACATTTTTATGTTGAGTTAATGCAGCTTGCGAAGAGCTAAGAGACAGCAAGGAGGTAGGAGAACCTCTAACCTGGAACGAAATTAAAAGTGTGAAATACTTGAGAAATGTAATAGCAGAAGGGCTGCGCATTGTGCCACCGATATATGGAGGATTTAAAGAAGCAAAAATTGATATTCCGTATGGCGGTTATACCATTCCAAAGGGATGGAAGGTGGGTATTTGTGTTAATTTGTAGGAGTAGAGTTTTAAGTTTTTATGCTCTAAATTTGAGAATGGATATAAGTTGCAGGTTCATTTTTCTATGAGAGAAACTAGCAACAAAGAGGAGTACTTTGCAAGTCCAGAGAAGTTTTTCCCAGATCGCTTCAATGAGCAGCAAGAGCCATTTTGCTACATTCCTTTTGGACAAGGAAATCGAATGTGCCCTGGTTATGAATATGCGAAGTTAGAAATGGAAATATTTCTCTATCATCTAGTGCTAAGATACGATTGGGAGTTGATGGAGATCGATGAACCCATTAGTATCTCCTTTACTACTCAACCCACACATGGTTTACCTTTGAGGGTTAGATCAGTAGCATGAACAAATTGGTGAGTACAGGAGAAAATGATATGGCTATCAGTATATTATTATATGCCTCCCATTTCACATCTTATAATGTTCAGGTCTTCATATTAGATTTTTATATAAGAACTTTGTTGTATAACATAGCGGAACTTCAACTAGCTATAGTGAAATCGGTGGGCCATTAAAAAGGCAATGTTTTGGTGCATGATCATGGTTTACTTTTAGTCTTTTATATTTTCAGGCGGTTAAATATTAGGAAGTATTTTATCTTATATTTTTTATTGTCGTATAAGATATATTTCTTTATAAATTATGTAATAAGATGGAAAGAATACTAGATATAAATTAATTGTGAAAAAAAACTAAAGTTAATAATACAAATTCATGATTTTACTTGACTGCATATTGTGTGGTTTGTTATTGTAGTTCCAAAAATGTATGCAATTTTGTCTTTAACTTATTTGTAGATATTCATTTTTTCTCTGTTATATACATCCTTAATTATTTACTTCATTGATTTGTTTATTTACTTCATTGATTTGTTGAAGTATACTATCTCTACGCATTTAAAACCTTTTTCAAATTTAGTATTTATAAAAATTTAGAATAATTAATAATGCTAGCTATTTTTAACAAAATAATTATATTGGTAAAAGTTGACATTTATAGAGCAATGAGCAGGAGAGCGAGTGACAAAGGGGCTAGGGTTTCTAGCTCGAATGCTTCCGATGGTGAGGGCGAGGAGTCTGAAGTAGACGAGGATGATGGATGGGGAGTCTCCCCTTTGTGTCGGTTCCCTCTAGCTTTGTTGGGTGTTGTCATGTTTTGTGAGTGGATCTCATTGGTGCACAGTGGAGTGCTTTTTTGCTATTCAATGGGTGTTTGTTGCTGAAGGATGATTTTCTTCCAATGGCTCTTCTCCACACTCCAAAGGGGTTTGGCACTTATGGGTGGTGTTTGGAGATGTAAGGTCCCACGTTGGTGCTTGGGGTGTTGTTGGGTTGTGCACTAGTTGGACCGCTATAAGGGGTTCGAGTTTGTGGGTGGAGGTGTGTTTTGTTGGAACCCTCTTCCCCACTTTGGGTTTTGGATGTATGGGGTCTTTTGCCCCAAGAGCGTTGTTTGTCTTTGTCTTCGGTGGGTTCTCTTCTATTTGTAGTTTCTTGGAGATGAGGATATAGATGGGTTTGGTTTGGAGGGCTATGTTCAGTGGATTCATCCGTAGTTCTTTCCCTTGGGACCTCCTGTTATGGCTCGTGGGGCCCATGTGAACCCTAGGGTTTGTAGGGGCTTGGACATTGATGGTCTAGTTTACAGGGGAAATGTGGTCCATGTCCTTGGTGCTAGTTCTATTGACGGGGGTGTTTTCCCTAGATGGGTTTTCATTTTCAGGGGTTTTACTATTGATAGCTCCCCTTGGTTGGGAATTTGTGTCCATCATTTGGGGACTCTCTTGCCCCTTCGTGTTTGTTGCTTTGGGGATTCCTTTAGATGCTCATGCTCTGAGGTGAATGCTTCCTCTATTTGGGACTCGGATCTGGTTAAGGTCATCATTTCAAAGCCTTGGATGTATGTGTGGTGGAGGTTTCTTCTATCCTGTTCTTTCACTTTCCTACTTCCTATTGAGGTGGACTCTATTGAGGTGGAGGCAAAGCTTATGGAGGTAGCAGGTTGCTGGAGGAAAGTGGTTGTGAATGTGTTCAACGGGTACTCTCCCATTGTTTGTATCTCTTTCCTATTGGTAGAGATTTGGTTGGTGAGAGCATGTATGGACGATGTACTTCAAGTGGTGAACAAAGGATGACTCCATAGATAAACACTTTGGTGCGAAGATGTGTGTTACATCCTATAGAGATGGCCTCGGTCTTACTCTTAGCTTCTAAGTTTGTTGCTCCTATCGAGGTGGATCAATCTCTTATTGAGGTGGAGATCATAATTGGGTGTTGGGAAGAAGAGGAGACTCCTATTGAGATACTAAATACTTGTGCTACTTTTAGTAGTGTTGTTACTGGAGGAAGGGGGAGTTGCTCTTACCTCTCGGGCTTGGTCTTCCTCCTCTCTGCTCCTCTTAGTGTGGTGTTTTGGGAGTTTGTGAGGGATTAGAAGACTTTTGACTACGTTTGCCAAGGTTGGAACTTTGCCTAGACATATGGTTGGATGATATGCATTATTTTTGCCAACGCTAGAGGTGTAGTCTTATTTAGTCCTATTTGTTTGCTTACTATTCTGACTAACGTTGATGGCCTAAGTTTGTTCACTTGTTTCTTATGGTTATTTATTGTCTTAGTTTCTCTTGTGATCGAGTGATTGTTGGAAGTTTTAAAGGGCACACTTTGGTCCTTTGTTGTTGTTTTTGGTTTAAGTCTGTAGCTATTATGGGGGCTTATCCCAAGTCTTTCATTGACTTCATTGACCATGGTTTGCATATCAGTCACTTGTGGACCTTTGTCTTTGACAGAGGGAGATCTAGCTTGTATGGATCTTTCTAGTGTTCTATTTGTACTTCAGGTCAGCACCCGTTAATTGTTTATTTTCTTAATTAAAAAGAAAAATAATTATATTCCTATATTATACTTAAATATTTTTCTTTTGTGACATATATTTCAAAGAACATCATGGTTAGTTATGACTTGTATATTTTAAATTATCTATAGAGAAAAATTATCTTCAATGATTCATATTTAGTATACATCCAAATAATGACACAAAATTTCATTAAAGAGATGTAACATAATTAAAATCTATTAGATATATGATAATAACCAATGTATACAATGCTAAGGTTCATAAATGTGCATTTTATTTTGATATATAAAATTCCTAAGTTTCAACTAATCTAGATACTCATAAAACTATTTAGCTCAATGTCTTAGTGTAAGTTCACATATTATGTTATAGGTTTTTTGTTTATCATGCTATGTGAGTATATAGTTCAAATAATATTATTTGTAGCTATTATTTAAACATGCTAAAGAAGATTGCTAGCAAGAGAACATGCAATGATAGGGAAAGCATACCAAACCAATGAGAGTATGTTGTAGATTGAGAAGGAACCCACAATGGATTTAATATGAAAACTATGATGAATCTATTTGTGGATGTAATCTCAAGTGCTACACAATGTGTGGAAGTAGGTAGGAATAGATCTGTGATTTATTTTTATTAATAACACATTTCGGGTTCCATGTTCTTGTTTATCAAACCCCAAATAAAATATATTGTAGATTTAATATTTTTTTTGAATTGAGCTTGGTATCTTCTGATAAAGTGGACTCCAACTTAAGTGCACTTCTTAGTTTGTACTAGTGCTTGCACCTTTAAAGGGTTCAAGGGTTAAGCTGATAGTGGTGTATACTTTTTATGATGTTCATGAATAGTTATTAGTAAACTCTCCCTATCTAACTCCCTAACTCCATCTTTATATTTTCTTATTCACACACATGGATGCTCTTTTATCCCTTATTTTCCCTATCTTATTGTACCCTTATTTTCCTTTTGCTCCTTTATATCTATATCCTAATTCCTTCGTTTCTCTTTGATCTACTCTATCTATCTATCCATCCACTATCTATCTATCACCTCATATAACTTTATTATTCTCTCTCTTTACCTCCCTTATCTCCTCTTCTTATTTCTTGATGCAGGGGTGTCCTTGCTCTATAGGAAATCTTGCATCACCCAAAAAATATATTAGTTACTTTATGTTTTATAGATCCATGTCTGAAAATTTATATTGGCAAACACGTGTTTATTATTTCCAAATTAAACGAGCTTGACTTCATAGTTTGCAAATATCATGGATCGTCACCCTAAGTATGCATAATCATATGTTACATCTGGTGGAAGTTATGATTCATTTTCTTGTGTTTTATTTTCCTATGTTATTTATATTAAAAAGTAGCCAAAATGGGAGCTGACCCAAGTACAAAAAAATAAGATTGAATATCAGTCAAAAGTCATTACCCTATGATTAACCAACCCTCTTTCTAAATGTTAGAAACCCCTAAACTAACATATTTCTATAATTAAATCTATTACGATTGGGTAAGTGCACAAAGATGAGTCTCAATTTTGTGGAAGTCCATTTCGCAAAATGAGACTTCTTCAGAATTAGACACCCAAATTTAAAGAATCGGGTACCCATTGTAGTTTGGAAGCCTGATCCATTTTCAAAAATAGGGTGCCCTATTTTTTAATATGAATCGGCCTCCCGAACCATAATGTGCACGTGATTTTAAAATTTGGGTGCCTGATTTTAAACAAATCAAGTGCCCCATTTGTAAAAACTTAAATCCTATTTTTTTGGGTTTTTTTTGTCATTTGCATTGGTGATAGTGACTTTTGAATCTACAGGAGCCTGATTTTAGATATCCTATTCACTCTTCCAAGTATTTTAATTTTTTAATACTTTTATTTTATTGTTTTTAGTTTTTTGCTTTAAAATTTTGTCAATTTATTATTTTTATGTTTACGATTAATAGTTTTATATCTATAATTCTATATTTGTATTGTATTTACTTTAAATATTGTTTTCTTTGAAAAATTGGTATATAAAACGTAGAATAGATAAACTATAAACAAAAACTTAAATCATAGTTTGAACTGATACTAAAAACATAAACTATAGGTTCAATTTCAATTTAAAAACATAAAATTTAAGTAGAAAACATAAATATTAGTGTTAGGTAAAGTGTAATAAAAATATAACACTATTAAAAAATTAGACAAATAAATTTTTAAAAAACTTCATCACACAAAAGAATTCTAAATTTGAAAAATCATAAACTTAGAAAATTAAAAAAACATAAAAATTTGTGTTCATATCCTATTGTCCTCGAGCTCCTTGGCATTAGTTTAAACCCTCAAGACTTTAAGTTGATGTAAACCTATGCCCTAAACTTAACCCTACTCCATTTAAACCCCAACTAAATAAAATATCATTCCAAAATAGTAAAGAATGATTGTAAATGTAAACAATTGATCCTAACTCTAAATGTCAAACCATAGTTGTCAACAACAAACATAATCCTATCCCTAATTACAAATGCTCAAATTATATTTTAAATGTTGAACCATAACCCCAATACTAAATTCTAGATCATAATATTAAATGTAAGCCTAACCCTTATCCTAAATACTAAATTGTAACCTTAATTCTAAGTGGCAAAACTTTAATCAAAAATATTAAATCCTAAATCTTAACCAACATATATTAATGCTCAATCTAGTAAAACCTAATTTTATAAATGTTAAGTTCCATAATTTTAAAGCTTAACCCTAAAATTAAATTCCAACCCTAAATTATAATCCTAATTTTAAAAAATTAATCTTAAATGTTAATCCACCATCTTAATCGTAATCTTAAATACTGGCCCTAATTATCATTTAATGGTTTAGGATTAAGGTTTAGTGTTTAACATTTAGGATTAGGGTTTAACATTTAGTATCATGGATTGTATTCAATTTTATATTATAATTACCTAGGCTTGGGATTTAGGGATAGGGTTAGGATTAGGATTTTAAAAGATCGAGATTAGAGTTTAACATTTAGTATTAAAGGGTTAGGGTTTTGCATGTAAGATTATAAGGGTTTAACATTTATGATTAAGGTTACAATTATGATTTAGCATTTACAATCAGAGTTCATGTTTAACATTTCTAATTAGGGTTCATCATTTAGGATTTTTTACTCGATAAGATTTAGTGTTTACTAGATTCAGATTTAGTATTTAGGACTATTGGTTAGAAAATTGGGATTCAACATTTAGGATTGAGATATTTCATTTAAACCCTAACTAAAAATCTAATCCATATATGAAGTATAACTATAACCCAAAATATAACATAAACCCTAACACTTAAGAGCCAAAAGTCTAAGCACAGCCATAACACTATGTTGCTAACTCAAATCATAAACTTAACTGTTATCCTAATCATAACCTAAACCTTGACCCTAGCACTAAACATAAGTATTTATATGAGCTAAGACAGAATTTGAATTTGATACAATGGTTTACTACAATATTTTTAAGGGGTTTTAAGTGATGTACTTGAGTTATTTATATTTCTAGCGTTAGATAATTTTGTGTTCACTTTGTTGATTTAGAGTTATCATTCAAATTTTTTAGTTTATTTGGAGTTTTGGATATCCTTATAAAACTTATTTTTACCTTAATCCAAAAAATAATGTCTATTATTAATTATTTATAGTCATTGTCATCATCAAATGCTATAATACATATTGTAAGCTTTAAGGTTGACATCAATGGAAACACATAACAGTAACCAAAATATCATATCACGGTTTGTTTCTATAGCCATATGCATGCATATCCAAAACCTCAATGGTCAAAAGTTCACATCCATGAGCTTATCAAAAGTCATAATATGTACTATTTGTGGTGAATCTCTCATCCATTGTGGATGATATACCCACAATATTAGGTTTAACTAAACATATAAAATTTACAAGGTTGATAGAATCTTGATCGTAATTTGAATTGTGTAAATGCAATTTTGACATGCTAATTATTAATGTTTATTTAAATATCAATTAATTTATTTTATTAATTAAATATCTCCTAAACCACTAGTGCAATCATTTTGATATTTTTAAAAATTCAATACTTTATGAAACATTTACATAAAGAATGTTGAGATAATGGGTGTTGCACACATTGCATAATATTGTTATATTTTATTTTGTTATGTAATGTTGTGCCTAGATGGACGTGCAACATGTAAAGATTCCCATGGAATATTCTTAATGAGTTGTATTGTAACATTGTGATAATATTTCATGTAATTATTTAATATTGGGGAAAAAAGAATTAAATGCCCAATATTAAATGTGGGGTCAGTGGGTTAGGTAGCACATGGTTTATGTAATACCACTTGGTGGTTTTGTGGGAATTGCTACTATATAAGCAGCCACAAGGGTAGTTGTTGTAGAGAGAGTGACAAGGAGAAGACAAAAGGCAAGAGTCAAGCGGGACAAGGCTTGACAGGTTAGCCAAGGGAGCATTTGTGAAGGTTGAAAACATGGCATGGGATGTGTGGATTCATGCTTGTTCACATAGTTTTCTCAGTTGTGGATATGGCCATGAAGGCTTCCATGGTTGTATGGCAATGGTATTTTTGCTGAATAATACATGATAATGGATGCTTTTGGAGGCTGGGTTTTTCCCTCAATGAGGGTTTCCTAGGGTATATCTTGTGTCACAATTTTGTGGGTATGTTTTCTATTCTCTTGCATGTGGATTTTAATTCCGTGTTTATTTCAGATGTATTATGGGTTATGTGGAAACGGTTATATTCTTTGTTGCCAAGTTTCCTTACAAAGAAAAGAAGAATTTGTGCAAATAAAGTGAAAACATAATATAAACACATAAAATTAAAATATAATATATAGACCCTAACACTTTAGAACCAAAATTCTAAGCATAATCATAACACCAACTATAATGCTAACTTGAATCATAAATTTAACTGTTAAACCCTAATCATAACCTAAACCCTAACCCTAGCACTAAGAATTAGTACCAACCTAGATAAAAAGAATAGGTTTCCATTACATAATCGCAAACCCTTACCCTAACTATGACATGTATTTTAATATGTTTGAATAGTCTTAAAGATATGTAATTAGATTTATATGTTTTAGATTTTTTAATAAAATAGTAATTTTGTGAATTTTAATGTTGTATACATATATGTAGATTATATTTCATGGACGACATATTTGGTGAGGACCCACCCCCACACCACCCCCACCCCCTCCATCTCTACCTCCACCCCCACCCCCACCTCCACGACCACCTAGTTCTCCTCCACCACCTACCCCAGAGGAGTTGTGAAAGAGCATGAGGTGCAACCTCCATGACCTCATGTGAGACATATAGACTCTTAGGTGTGAGACCCATCCCCCCTAGCTACTTCAGCTTGCAAATAGAATGCAAAGCTTCATACAATCTACAGAGCACTTAGACTATGGCATAGATAACTTTAGAACATAGAGGCAAAACATGCATGCCTTATATTCTAATGGCTTGTCTTATAGATAGGTCCATGAACTAAAAACAAATAAAGGACATTTACAAAGATATTTTAAGAAATCAAAGATGAGTGAAGAGATAAGATACAAGAAGTCTCATGTCTCTATTCGATGGTGTGCACACCCCTGCATATCAAAGCATTTTTGGGAGCGGTGGTGGATGGTATTTGACCATCCACCACATGCTAATCATGAGGTGCCCATGTACTTTCTTATAAAATTATGGGTAAAGTTTGAATTGGCTTTAAAACCTAATTATTTGATATAAAACAATTTTAGGGGGTCAGTGGAGGGATGCTTCGAGATAGGCCCAGGACAAAGCTCAATGATAATAGAAGGAGTCACTAACATCCTCAGCCTCTTGTTCCTCTTCCTACACTAGTTGTTCTAGTGTCTCTATATCATCGAGAAGTGTCATCTACCCTTAGTTCATTGAGTGCTCTTTCGAGTAATTTAGTACAATAGTGGATGCAGGCGAGGGATATTCATCCCCTCGGACACATTTGTACTAGTTGTGGGGATATGGATATATGCAGAGGCCCCTAGAGTGATGTAGATATAGCACAGGATGCCCATGATGTCGAGGGTGGTGATTTTGATGACGAGGCATATGTTGCTCATGGTGGTGCTAGTGATGATATTGATGTGTCATCATTTGTTGACCTTCTTTATGGGGAGGGAGATAATCATGAGAAATAGGTAAAAATTTAATTAGAATTTATAAATTACATTATTATTTACTTTCTACATATGCATAATTGTATTAACCATATTAATGTATGTTGATTTTCAATTAACAAAGGATGGATGATTGATGCAAGTTCCCAAGGAGAAATAGGGATGAATCCCTATTTTTGATTTTCTAAACTCTCCAAGTAGAGTTTTCCTTGAGTTCTTACAACTTCAATGATGTGTCTCCAATCCTTTATTCATCCTTCTAACTAGAAGTGGTTGAATTTGTTATCTTAATGGGTCAACCCTTAAGGACAATACATGTGGTGTAGGAGCATCTAACCCTTCTCTCACCAAGGCATCTACATGATCAACTCTTAATGAGTTATCTCAAGGACATTCATGCCCAAGAGACATGTATAGGGTAGTCAAAGTCATCTTTAGATGCAATAAGCCAATTTTGTAAGGCCAAGTCCCTATTTGGTGATTTATAAACCATGGGTTTTGACTTTGGTCAAAGCGTATATTTGGGTCTTAGCATAGTATAGGAGTTATTTATGCATTCCTAGTATTTTTTAGGCCTCTAGGGGACTTACCTAAGGTATTAGTTTAATCAGATTGCAAATATTGCATGAAATGCAAAAGGTTGCACTTTTGCATAAAAAGTTGCTTGACAACTTTTGCAAATAGTTATCAACTTATGTAATTTGACTTCCCAATGGTCCTAACCCTCCAAAATTGGTTGGATCCATTGAAAATTGTCTTCATATAGCCCTTACAGGTGGGTGGAAGACAGAGAGCATGTAATATTGTTTTAAATCAATAGAAGACCTTAATTTCCTTGTAATTTGGCTACAAATCCACGGTGTACGGCTTGGTACAGATTGGTGAACGGAGATGAATGATTGATATAGATTCCTAATTGGGTCTCATGAAAGATCTAAGTGGTTTGAAATTTTGAAGTGACAGGAGCTGTGAGAAATCATCAAACCCTTATCAGGTGCATCAAACCCTTGTTTTCAATGGTAGTTTTTAGGAAAAATGTCCTAACTTGTAAACCCACCATAGGAATTCCTATTTTCTCTAAGGAATTCAAGTTAGGACCATGTATTATATGTTTCCAAAATCTTGGGACATGGGGAGTTTCCCTAGGTCAAACATTTCTATGTGTTTGATAGTGCTAAGAGAAATTTGAAGTGACACAACACTTTGAGGGTGGATAAACCCAAACCAATTGGTGGTCCTAGTATTAAATTGATCCTTTTTCATGTTCCATTAAGTTTGCAAGTATAATCAACCCTTTGGTTAAGATATCCTTCTTTAAACCTACTAATTAGGCCTAATTAGGTCTATTGCAACATTGGTCTTGCAAAGAAAACCCTAAGGCTTCAAAACCTAAAACTTAGGAATTAGTGGAGTTATGACAAGGCACAAATTATTCTATAATTATATTGGTAGGTCATTTGAGAAATTCTTTGTTAAGTCCAAATTCCTTGTTTTTTGGGCTACTAGGACGTCTAGGCCTAAAAACCAGGATTGTGCAAACAACCTCTAAAACCTATTGGATCAAGTTTATCAGCATTATATGAGACTAGTGAGTTGTAAGGGACCTTCCCAACCCCTCTATAAATGTGTAGCCTCCCAATAAGGGAAAATCCTTATTTTGATGTTTTGGGCAAATACACCTAGTAAAGCAACTTTGGGTGCCTAGGATATTTTGTCAAGTTACCTTATTACAAAGGTTTAGAGACCTCTTTTAACTCTACATTAGGGTCCTAGGAAGTTATTCAAGGCCACACCACAAGAAGTTGCTTATTTAAGGGACAACTATGCATCACCTTGGTTCTTAGACCCCTTACTAGGCAATTTTGGTTCATCACCCAACCAAGGCCCTAAGGCTTGAATCATAATCAACCTTGATTATATTGGGTGTTTTTAGGATCATATGTGACCCAAGAACTCACTTTCACAAACTGGTTACACATATGGAGGGTACTTCCCATGTAAAGCAAAAACTATGCTAGTAGCCTTTTGAAAACTAAAAAGTGGCCTTACATTTTGAAAACCCTTAATGACCAATCAAACCAATTTTTAATTTTATTACCCTTTTATGGGGTACACATTAGCCTCAGAGGGTTTGGACTAACTCCAAAACCTAATCACAAAACTCTAGGTTTTTGCTCTAGGCTAGAGGGCTAATTAGGCCTCCATTTACAAAGGAAGTTCCCAATCAAGATTAGTTCCCTTCCCCAAACCACTTGGAACATCTAGGGGATCATGAGAAATTGTTAAATTTAGGATGTCATCCTTAGTGGATTGATCAATGAAAATTTATGCACTTGGTTGCATAAAGATAAATGGTGCATACATAGAGATATACACCTAGGGCTCATTGATTCTCCTATCACCCTATAAGTACATGAAAATTAAGAACATAATATGGAAGGTAATATATGAATCTAGCATTCCACCAATGGTATGTTAAGAGGGAGATTGTTGAAAAAAGATTGATACAAGTATGACAAATTTGTTTCAATCATTGTTTTGTCACTAATGTCAAACTTACTATTTTGTTGGTAAGACAACTGCTTATATGATTTAAGTACTGTCACTTATTTGATTGATGAAGAGGATTTGATCAAATGATGTAATAATAGAACTTAGAGGAAAGGTTGAGTTATAATATGAAAAGAAGTACAAGAATCAGCTAAGATAGTGATATCACAGTGCATTGATAATCTACTTAAGGTTGCAAAGGTTTCTTACACTAAGTAAGTCCAGAAGAACAAGTTAAACAATTTTTTTCTGCCAAGCTTGACCGAATGGGTAGTGGGTGCCAAGAAAAGTCAGTGTAAGCCAAGCAGAAAATCAGTTGGAGCTGAGTAAAAGTTTATTCTAGTGTATGTCGAGTAAAACAGTTGATGCCAAGTAAAGCATAGTTGATGCCAAGCACCAATAAACTTTAGTTTGTGCCGAGTGATTTTTTAGAGGATGTCAAGCAATGCAATTGATGTCAAGCATCAAAAGCAAGTTAATTTTGAGTGTCAAAATTATTAGAAAGATCGTGAATTCAATGGATCTGAGTTGACAAGTTTGTTTTCTTGGATTGTATGAACTAGGTGGAAGATAAGATTGATGAGCTAGTGGCACAAAATTCATGGTAAACCATTTTGAGGCGAATTCAAAGAGGAATGAAGGAGAAGTTTCTAGAAATAAAATGAAATGAGGGGTAGATTCATTGAATCCTACCTAATCTATCCTAACCCTAAATTGGACAATGGAGAATGAGTGACAAAATATCTTAATTCTCTATTTATAGTAATGGGTGGTCAAAAGTAAGGGTTGTCATGTGTGAGAACCTAAGGAAGACAAAGAGTCTAGAGTATTGCTTCATTCAGTGACCTAAGTGAAGAGTTTGCATTGGCAAGTTAAGTAAGAAGGCTTAAGGGTATAGATGCTTGAAGGGTGAACAAGCTATTAGAGCTAAAATGTGTGAAATCCAAGCAGAATGGAGGACTGAAATAAAGATTTGTAATCTGCAAATGGAGTTGTAAGTTTTTATCAGATCAAGCATTACTATTACTCTCTAATAATTGTATCAATCTAGGGTAAATCCTTTGGATTAAGGTTGACTTAACAGCCATTTGTAAATCCTTTAACCAGCTGACATTCCAAGTGAATGGTCTAAAGTCCTCTAACAAGACTCACTGCTAATAGGGTTATTGAAATCCTTTAACAAGGTCACATTTAATAGTGCGCATTGTAACCTTTAATAGTGTTGGCCTTTCATAGGCCATCACTTCATAAGAGTGAGAAAGAGTAACATGTTACTAGTGGTTTTTCCCAAATTGGTTTTCCATTTAAACCATTGTGTTAAGTGTGTTTTGGAATCTGTTATGTTTCATGTTTACATTTCTACAAATTGATTTGACAGTAACCTACAAGTTTTAAGTGATTGCATAATCTTATGGATGCATGCATAATGATAAATGTTTTATGGGTTCACTAAGTTATGAAAAGTTTTATTTGTACATTTGGACCTTGAATAATTGATTCACCACACCTCCCTCCCCCCCCCCCCCCACCCACCCCCCCTTCCCCTTCAATTATTCTAAAGAATTCCAACAATTGGTATCAAAGCCATCTTCTTAAAAGGACTAATTTGAAGGTACTAGAAGCACAAAGATCAAGATGTCAAAAAGGAAAGTACCCAAGCTTAATAGAGATAAATTTTCTACATGGAAAAGTCTGATGAAGCTACACCTTGGAGGACTTGGAGATCATGCACAATCTATCATTACTACTGAGCATGTTGATCCCACTAGAGCCCTAACTGTTGAGGATCTGAAAGAAAAAGAAAAAAAAAAAAAACACAACCAAGCAATGTTGGAGATTGCCTCTTCCCTAAGCTATCCTAATTTTGATGATATCAAAAGTCTTGATAGTGCAAAGAAAATGTGGGATGCTTTACACACCATCTATGGAGGAGACAAGAATTTTATAAGAGCCAAATCTGAGAGTCTCAAAGGTAAGTTTGATGATATGAGAATGCAAGAAGCTGAAAATATTGCTCAATATTGCTCAAGGATAAAAGATGTTATTAATGCAATAAGAGGAGCTACCGATAAAATAGATGATGATATTGTACTAAGAAAAGTTTTAAGAACACTACTACCTATATATGCTATTAGATTTTTTGCAATTCAAGAACTGAGATGCATACCAGGGAATGATCTAACACTTGAAGGTCTTGTTGGTAGATTCACTGCTTTTGAGCTATCTAACTTTGATAATTACAAACCTAAAAATATTGAATTTTCCTTCAAAGCTAAGTTGTCATTGAAAGAACCTAGTGTGAAGAAGAAAAAGACAAAATATGTTTCTAGTGATAGTGATACAAATGAGGAAGATGTAGATCGACTTGAAGCACTACTGGAAAGGAGATTTCACAGAAGTAAAGGCAAGTTTAAAGGTAAACTACCTATCATTTGTTTCAATTGCAATGAGATTGGTCATATTGTTACTAGATGTCCAAAGAAGAAGAACTACAAAGGTGGTGACAAGTATAAAAGTAGAAGAGATGAAGACAACAAATATTACAAAGACAAATGCAAGAAGACTTGCTATATTGTTGAAGAGGAAACAAGAGATGAATCTAATGAATATGATGATGAAGTGGTGTATGTTGCAATGAAGGATGAATATAATGAAGATGAGGCAATTGCACTTGTGTCTTGTCTGAACAAGAATGATAAATGGATCATTGATAGTGGGTGTTCACATCACATGACAAGAGATAAAAGTAAGTTCATTACCTTGAATTTTTATGATGGAAATAGTGTAAGATTTGGTAATGATTCACCATGTTTGATAAAAGGAAAAGGTTCTATCAAACTCATAGAAAATATTTTATGTAAAAATGCTTACTATGTTGAAGAACTTAACTATAATATGTTCAGTGTCTCACAATTGAATAATTCAGAATGTAATCTTGAGTTTGAAAACAAGATTACTAAGATATATGATAATGATGGAAAATTGATTGGAAAGGATGATCAAACTAGGAGTAATCTATTCTACCTTGGTATAGAGGATGCTACTTGTTTAATTGTAAAATTTAATGATGTATGGCTATGGCACAAGAGGTTATGTCATGTTAATTTTGATAACTTGGTCAGTATCAGTAACATGAGAAAAGTTAGAAGTTTTCTTAAGTTGAAGAAGCCTGATAATATAATGTTCAAACAATCTCAGTTAGGCAAAATGAAAAAGTCAAGTTTTAAGAGTAAAACTTGTACCTCTAAAAGAATACTAGAGATTGTTCATACTAACTTGTGTGGACCAACTAAAGTGCAAAGCTACAAAGGAGATAAGTACATTATGCTACTTCTTGATGATTATTCTAGAATGGTGATAATTATGTTTCTAAAATAGAAATTTGATGCTTTTCAAATGTTTAAGTGGTACCTAGCAAGAGTTGAGAAGGAAATAGGTAAAAGTATAAAATGTTTGAGATCTGACAGAGGAGGAGAATTTACATCAAAAGAGTGTAAGATGTTCTATAATGATAGAGGAATCAAAAGACAGACATCTGCTACTAGAACCCCTCCACAAAATGAAATTGTTGAAAAGAGGAATAGGTCTATAATGGACTATACTAAGACACTCATGATAGAGAATAATGTTGCTTTAAAATAGTAGAGATAAGTTGTAAGTACAATTGTCTATACCTTGAACCGTGTACAAGTCAAGAAAGAATGTAAAATATTTTAAGGTATCTGGAAGCAAATGCTTTATTCTCAAAGATTTCAAGAATGGTAAACTAGATGCAAAAAGTGAAGAAGATATATTCCTAGGTTATTCCACAAGAAGTAAAGCCTATAAGTGTTTAAATACTAATACTAGCAAAGTTGTGGAAAGTGAAAATGTGAAATTTGATGAATATATAGAAGTATATGAGGCTAAACCTATGAAGGAACCAGAAGAATATAAATCATTTGTATACTTTTATGAAAGTATGTCTACTGAAGAAGATGTTGTAAATCAAGTTACAAACCAACATCAAGTTTCAGTGACTGTCGAGTCACATACTATGAATGTTGAGTTGCATTCAAGACCCAAGCTACATTTAGGTGTCGAGTTATGGAATAAAGTTTATGCTCATTTTGATTCTAAGATTAGTGTACATGAGAGAGATGTTGAACTACCTAACAAAGATGTACATAACGACTTTGAAGTTGAAAGGCCAAATGAAGAAACTACAGTTGAACAAAGGTTGTCTAAATATGTCAAGAGACATCATCCTACTGCACAAATTATTGGAGATAAAGATGCTAGACCAATGACAAGGAATAATTTGAGAAATGATACATGTTTATTGAGCATGAAAGAACCCAAAATAGTGAAATCTTCCTTAGAAGATGTGGACTAAAGTAAAGCAATGAAAGAAGAGATTGAACAAATTGAGAAAAACAAGACTAGACTCTAGTTCCTAGTCTAGAAGACAAAAATGTGATTGGCACCAAGTGTGTATACAGAAACAAGCTAGATGAAAATGGTGAAGTCACAAAGAACAAGGAAAAATTAGTATGCAAAGGATGTGCACAAGAAGAAGGAATTGAATATGGAGAAACATTTACTCTTGTTGCTAGATTAGAAGTAGTAAGAACTCGGCTTGCTTATTCTACATGCAAAGGTTCCAAAGTTTATCAAATAGATGTTAAATCTGTATTTTTGAATGGCATATTAGAGGAAGAAGTTTATATAGAACAACCAGAAGGATTTGTTGATGTTAATAACAAGAACATGGTATGTAGACTACACAAAGCTTTATATGGTTTAAAACAAGCACCAAGAGCGTAGTATGAGAGACTTCATAATTAACTTGTGAAGATTGGATTTGAGAGGACTGATGATAACAACAATCTATACTTGAAGACAGAGAAAGGCAGAGGTATTTTTTTATCTAAATTTTTTGTTAATAATATTATATTTGGAGGTCAAGATGTTTTATGCAAAGCTTTTTCAAATGAAATGAAGCAAGAATTCGAGATGTCTATGTTTGGAGAAATCAAGTTCTTTGTAGGTTTGCAAGTACACTATATGAAATATGGTATATACATCACTTAGTCAAAGTATGTCAAGGAGATACTAAAAAACAAAGTGTGTCAAGGAGATACTAAAAAATCTTCAATTGGAGGATTCCAAGCCAGTAAGTACACCTATAGTGACAAAACATAAATTGTCAATGAATGATGATTCAGCTAAGGTGAATAAAACATTATATAGGTCTATGATTGGAAAATTACCATATGTAGTACATAAGAGACCTAATATTGCATTATTTGTAGGGATAGTTACAAGATTCTCTATTAGTCCTAGAGAGAATCATTTGATTGTTGTAAAGAGAATAATGAGATATTTAAAAAGAATAGAGGAATATAGTCTATACTACAAGAAAAATGAGAAATTTGAATTAAGAGCCTATATTGATGTTGATTGGGCTGGAAACATTGATGACACAAAGAGCACCAGTGGAGGAGCATTTTTCTTAGGCAAGAGGCTGGTTACATGAACTAGCAAGAAACAAAACTGCACTTCACAATCTACTATTGAAGCTGTATATGTTGTTGCTGTTGTAAATTGTACAAACATTGTATGGATCAAATAGCTACTCAAAGATATGAAAAGATCATTGAACCAGTGATACTTTATTGTGATAATACAAGTGCTATAAATATATCAAAGAATCTTGTGATGCACACAAAGAATGAGCACATTGCAATCAAGTATCATTACTTGAGAGAATTAGTTCAAGATAAAGAGGTGAAGATGAAATATGTTAACACAAAGGAGCAAATTGTTGATATCTTCACAAAAGCATTATCTAAGGATACTCATGAGTATCTAAGAGGTAAACTAAGGGTTATACCCCTATCAAAGGCTATCTAAGAAACAAGAGGAGTGCCCTACATCAAACAAGTTGATTGACATATGTTACATATTGATGCAGTGGATCTTACTTTAGGGGTTGCCTAAAGTAATCAAAGAGTTGAAACCACAAGCAAGGTGACTAAAAGAGAAATTGAAGAAGTTCATATCTGCATATTAAGATGACAAGTCTTTGGCATTGTTGTCAAAGAGGGAGATAGTAATTGATCAGAAGATATATACAGGATAAGGGAGATTGGAGTTGATCAAAAGAGATATTGAAGATAGACATAAAGGAAATAAACAAAGAGGGAGAAATCCTAACACACAGTATGAGGGAGAAAATCTGGCTGTTGAGAAATTATATCTGTTGATTACATTTGCCTAGTAAGAGGAAGATAATATAGAGGGAGATATAAGAAGTAATTCAGAGGGAGTCATAAGGATGAGTTGATTGTTTGTTGATCAAAACATAACAGAATTTTGTAACCTATTCAGAAGATGAAAGTTGATGATAGAGGGAGAGATTTCAATACAAGAAATTATTTTCTTTTTTGTATTGCGTTGATCTTACTGGCCAAGTCAGTTTGGTTGATCAGTTTGGTTTGCCATCAATGCCAAAGAGGGAGATTGTTGAAAATAGATTGATGCAAGTATGATAAATGTATTTCAATAATTCTTTTGTCACTGATGTCAAACCTGTTATTTTGTTGGTAAGAGAACTACTTATATGATTTAAGTACTATCACTTATTTGATTTATGAAGAGGATTTGATCAAATGATGTAACAATAGCACCTAAATGAAAGGTTGAGTTATGATATGAAAAGAAGTACAAGAATAAGCTAAGACAATGATATCATAGTGCATTGATAATCTACTTAAGCTTGCAAAGGTTGGTAACACTAAGCAAGTTCAGAAGAACAAGTTAAATAAAGTTTGTCTACCAAGCTTGACTGAATGGATAGTAGGTGTCGAGCAAAGTTAATGCAAGCCGAGCAAAAAATTAGTTGGAGCCGAGTAAAAGTCTATTCTAGTGTATGTCGAGTAAAATAGCTAATGCCAAGTAAAGTTTAGTTGATGTCGAGCATTGATAAACTTTAGTTCGTGCCGAGTGATTTTTTAGAGGATGTTGAGCAATGCAATTTGTATCGAGCATCAAAAGCAAGTTAATTCTAAGTGTCAACATTATTAGAAAGATCATAAATTCGATGGATCTGAGCTAACAAGTTTTTTTTCTTGGATTATGTGAACCAGGTGGAAGATAAGATTAATAAGCTGGTGGTATAGAATTCATGGTAAATTTTTTTGAGGAGAATTCAAAGAGGGTTGAAGGAGAAGTTTCTAGAAATGAAATGGAATGAGGGGTATATTCATTGAACCCTACCTAATCTTTCCTAACCCTAAACTAGACGATGGAGAATGAGCGGCAAAATATCTTAATTCTCTATTTATAGGGATGGTTGCTCAGAAGCAAGGGTTGTCATGTGCGAGAACCTAAGGAAAACAAAGAGTTTAGGGTATTGCTTCATTTAGTGACCTAAGTGAAGAGTTTGCATTGGCAAGTTAAGTAAGAAGGCTTAAGGGTATGGATTCTTGAAGGGTGAACAAGCTATCAGAACTTAAATGTGTAAAAGCCTAGCAGAATGGAAGACTGAAATAGAGATTTGTAATCTGCAAATGGAGTTGTAACTTGTTATTAGATCAAGCCTTATTTTTATTCTCTAATAATTGTATCAGTCTAGGTAAATCCTTTGGATTAAGGTTGACGTAATAGTCATTTGTAAATCCTTTAACCAGGTGACATTCCAAGTGAATGGTCTAAAGTCCTCTAACAAAGCTCACTCCTAATAGGGTGATTGAAATCCTTTAATAGGTTCACATTTAACAATGTGCATTGTAACCCTTAACACGATTGGCCTTTCACAGGGGCATCACTTCAGAAGAGTGAGAAAGAGTAGTATATTACTCATGGTTTTTCCCAAATTGGGTTTTCACGTAAATCATTATGTTAAGTGTGTTGTTGAATCTATTATGTTTCATGTTTACATTTCTACAAACTAATTTGACAGTAACCCACAAGTTTTAAGTGATTGTATAATCTTATGGATGCATGCATAATGATAAATGTTTTATGGGTTCACTAAGTTGTGAAAAGTTGTATTTGTCCTTCGATCATAGTTGACCAAGTGGCTTATAAATGTCAAATCCTAGCAGTAGGTCTTACAAAGTGGACCAAAAGGTGTTATTTGACCTACTATCCTAAATGACTTAATGATTTGATCCTTTTGATGTTCCCAAAGGTGTTGTAGCTTGAAAATCAAATGGAAGGTGCTCCTGCACCAATGATATTGCTCCTCCTAGGAGATAATGTAGTGCTTTTTGGAAAACTTCAGACATTGGCATCCCTCATATGTATGGAATTTGAATTATAGTTAAAATAATGTACATTGGAACTTGAACTTAATAACATGTTTTCATATATTCTTTTTGTCTGATTTTTTTTGGGATTGTCATCAGTTACATAGATGCTTCTACAGGTCTTGATCCATCCACCAGTGAGGCAAAACCTCAAATTTACATCTACAATATGAACTTTTCATGAAAATAACTTTTTACTATTTTTATGTACACATTGTTATTAACTTATCTTCAACTTTGATTCATGTATAATAATGTATATTGGTTTTATGAATAGGGGATGAATCATATTATTCCATCTAGGCCTCACTATAGTATGTTTTCGAGTCCTTCATCTTTTGGCCATTTCAAACATGTCAATGCTTCTAGTAGGTGAGGCTCAAATATGTATTGTATGTAGTTTTCCAAGATTTTTTTGTTGCATATGTATGCTTACTAACTTTTATCTACAACTTTGATCCATCATTATCTTGTGTAATTGGAGGCCATTGGAGTACATGATCATCATGGTAGAAGAATATCTCTAGACTCAGTGTGACACTGGCTAGTACTCAAGTATGATATGCTTTTATTTCAAAAAATTGTAGCATGAATTGTGTATTTTTTAATTTATGTACTTTCTAATTCATGAATATATAATTTTGACTCAAGGTTTATGTATCCATGATTTTAGGAGGATGTTTCCATGAGTGTTGGTGGGAGTATAGGACTAAGCCAAATGGAGGTAAAAACATCATTGCTTGAGGTCAATATTGTTATTTATACATAGTTCATTATGATCTTTATCAAAAATTTAAAATTTATGTATTATATTACAGGACTTTACCACTGCCACATTTGGTAGCTATGATGGTGCACCTCCTCTTGTTATAGAGGGACACCTATATCACATGGTAAAATTTTAAATAAGTACTAAAATTAAATTTTATTTGTAGACTAGATTTTAAAACCCATTTCAATTAAGAATTTACATATTGTCTTCTCAAAATGCTACATAAAATGTGACACACGATGCCCAATAAGATTAGACATGTCATGTTGCATAGGATGATCCATCTAAGTCCTCTTCACGTGGAGTAAAGAGGACTGTAGATCTAACATACTAGGTCTTTTGGCACCTTTACATTGTATTTTTATGACATATTTTGTTTATTATGATATATTTTGTATTAGGATAGTTATTTATATTATATTTTTTTGACTCTATAGATCATGTTATCACATATTAGATCATGTTATATATTTTTATGATTTTTTATCATGCTAGTGTATGGTATCTTCTTATGTTATCATGTTGTAAGTATTACTAGCTTTGTTTATTGTGACATGTTTTATTCATGTTATGACACATTTTGTTAGTATATGCTATGAACAATAATTTAAATATTTTTTGATTAAACATAGGAACATTAATTTAAACATTTTTGAACATAAAGTTAATGGAAAAAATAGGTCATTCAAATTTGACAAATAATTTAATATCAAGTGCACGACAATAACTTTCAAATAGAAGTGGACTCGTATATTTTACACAACTAAACTCTTTAAAAAAAAAAAAAAACCAAAGTCATATATTTAAAATTGTAAGAATTTGGTATAGCTCTGATACCATTTAAGAATTTGTCTTAGGGCAAAATAACACCAAGATCAAGAGGCTCAAACACTAGCACAAAAATGGACCAAAGTATGATTGTACAATACATACTAGGAGTGCCTATATATAAAGGCCTCTAAGATGCATCTAGAATGTCTCTAGAATGAGCTAGGAGATAAGCATTACAACTAAGCACACGTTCACCAGAAGTGGATTATCCTCTATTATGTATGAGAGGATAAGTATGACAAGGTGTATCTCGTATAGAGATGTTGTAGACACCATGTGCTTAAATTAGATGCTAACTCTTGTGTTGTAGACACCATGTGCATAAAAGAATTGCTAACTCATGTGTTGTCAACAAGACGACCCAGATGAGTACGCATTCTCCTAAGTGACTAACTAATAAATAATAAAATAATGCATTAACCTAAGTAAACTTAAGTAAAGTGTAATAGTGAATACTTATTTACACCAACACCCCCCCTTAAGCGCAACTTAGGGGAATGCACTTAAGGTTACAAAATGTGTGATGGGTCCCAACTACAAGGCCATGTTAGGTACCCATTTACAAAAGCAATCCTCTATATACAATGTGATGCAATGCAATCTCTCAGCGAAGAAAGAGGGAAAACCTCATGGGAAAAACCCTCCTCCAAAAAGAGAGATAAGTACAATAAAGAAGATGAGAGAGAAGAAGGCCTCAGATGAGGAAAAGATCCCTCCCAAAAGAAAGAAGAGAGAAGTCAAGGGACTCCCCTTTCTTAAACATCTCGCACCCCTAAGAGATTTTGCAAATGAATATACTTGACCTCAATGAAGGGTTTGGTGAAGATATCTATGACCTGCTCTACAGTAGGACAACATTGTAATGCAATGATTTGCTCATGGATTAGCTCTTTGATGTAGTGCATATGAACCTCAATGTGTTTGCTCTACTGATGTTGAACTGGATTTTTTGAGATCTCAATAGTACTTTGATTGTCACAATGTATGATTGTGGGTTTAGGTAGATCAAATCCAAACTCCTTTAAGATTTGTTGTAACCAAATAGCCTCTACAGCTGCATTGACGGCTCCTCGATACTCAGCCTCAGTTGAAGAAAAAGCAATATTATTTTTCTTCTTACTCTACCAACGAATGGGGCTAGAACCAAGGTGAAACATGTAACTTGAAGTAGACTTCTAAGAATCAAGATCCCCTGCATAGTCTAAGTTTGTATATCCAACCAATTGAAGTCTTGTACCTGCTGCATAGTGTATCCCATGTGCATGCATACCATGTATGTAGTGCAAGATGCATTTGACAGCCTTCCAATAAAGCTCATGTGGCACTTGCATGAAGCGAGAAACCATGCCAATTGCAAAATCTATGTTAAGACATGTATGTGTCAAGTAGATGAGACTCCCAACCGTCTATACAATGTAGCATCAACAAGTGGAGTGGTAGACTTGGCCTCTAACTTGGCACCTAAAAGAAAGGGAGAAGGTGCAGGCTTGCAGTCATTCATGTGAAATCGAGAAAGCAAGTCAAGAGCATACTTGGGTTGAGAAAGTGTGATCCCTGCTAAAGACTGTGTGATCTCAATACTAAGGAAACAATATAGTAAGCCCAAGTTTGTCATTGCAAATCTATCCTGCAAAGAGGTCTTGACACTAGCAATGATGGATGAAGTACTTCATGTAATGATCAAGTCATCTACATAAAGCAAGAGTATCAAGTGTGAGTCATCCCTCTAAAGAATGTAGACATTTGAATCAAAATGACACCTGGTAAATCTTGTTGAGAGGAAGAAGGAATCCATCTTGGCATACCAAGCTTGAGGAGCCTTCTTAACACCATAGACAGACTTCATCAATCTGCAAACCATAGTAGAATCCTATATGAACCCCTTTGGTTGCTCCATATAAATCTACTCGTGAAGATCACCATTCAAAAATGCACTCTTCACATCCATCTGAGGTACAACCCAACCATGAGCTGCAGCAATAGCTAGTGTCAAATGAATGGAGTTCATCTTAGCGACTAATGCAAAAGTCTCAGTATAGTCAATATCAGGAACTTGTGAGAAACCTTTGGCAAGTAGTCTGACCTTATGCTTATCCACACTTCCATCTGCTACAAATTTGGTTTGATAGATCCACTTACATCAAACCAACTTTCTTCCCTTAGGAAGGGGAACTAAGTCCCAAGTGTTATTTTTCATCAAAGAGTTGTATTCTTCCTCCATGGCCTTGTCCCATTCAGGAATTCCTAATGTTCCTTTAAATGACTCTGAAGAAATGGTAATATAAGCATGTGGAAATGATTTGTGTTGTGACCTTGTCCTCCTAGTATCTGAAGGGATTACCCACTAATGAACCTACTGAATCAAGGGTTTGTTATGCCCAACGAGGTTTAGTGGAAGAAGAAGGAATGTCCTCAACTGTTTGTGGACCCTATGAAGGTAGTGTCCTACGAGCCAAAGTTGAAGGAATTTCATCTTCCAAGTCACTATCATCACTATTATCACTTCCCATGAAGGAGGAAGAAGGAGAGTTGAAGAAGCCAAACTTGGACAAGTTTCTTCAAAGTGAACACTCCTCTCAAAAAAGATTTCATGTGTCTTTGGATCCATGAGTTTGTATGCCTTAAGATGGTCAGGATATCCAACAAATATACAAGGTTTTCTTTGAGGTTCCAATGCCTTTTGTTTTTGTGGAGGTATCCTTGCCCATGTTGGACAACCAAAAGCTTTAAAATTCTTTACACTTGGTTTTCTGCCACACCAAGCCTCAAAAGGTGTAATTCCATCTAAGGCCTTATGGGGACTTCTGTTTTGGATGTAATCGGCACAACACATGGCTTCTACCCGAAACACTTGATCTAGAGACTTATGTTGAAGCATACAAGTGGTCATTATTTTTCCTTTCAGCAACACCATTCTATTGTGGCATGTATGCAACTGAATGTTGAAGATCAATACCCTCATGAGTGCAAAAGTCTATAAGCCTAGAGTTGGCATATTCCCTGCCATTATATGTTCATAGAATCTTGATGGCTTTTCCTGATTGCTTCTCAGCTTGAGCTTTGAAGGTGATACACTTATCAAATACTTCACTCTTATGAGCAAGAAAGAAGACCCAAGTGTAGTGTGAAAAGTCATCAATAAAGGTGAGAACATAATGAGCCTTGCCAAATGATGGTATTGGAAATGGGCCAGCTACATCACTATGAACCAATTCAAGAACAAAAATAGCTTTCCAAGACTTCCCCTTGTCATATTTCTCTTCAGGATGCTTGCCTGCTTCACAACCTAGACATGCACCCTCTGAATACTTGACTTGAAGTAGACCAATGACCACATCCTTGTTGCTAAGTTGTTGAAGGTAGTGATAATTAAGATGTCCAAATCTCTCATGCCATAGTTTACTTTGTGAATTTGAATGAGTCAACAAGGCAAGCGAAGTGGACTTAGTCACAAAATGAGAAAAAGAATAAAGTTTTGTCTCATGATTAGCCTTTCCAATCGCCACCATAGAATCATCTTTGAGATTTTTCACCACAACTATATCAGGAAGGAACTCCACTTTGTTGCCACATCCATAGTGAGTTATTTGGTAGATGGAAAGAAGGTTGGTGCTAAGGTTAGGAACATGAAGAACATCCTTGAAGATGCCATTGTCCAACTCAACATTCCCTTTCCCTTCAATTTCCACTTGAGTGTCATTTCCCAAATAGATGTAAAGTACATTTGATGGTTTCAAAGAGGGAAAATGTTCCCTTGAAGCACCCATATGATGTGTAGCTCCTAAACCAAGAACCCATTCCTCAGCATTGTTTGTACTTGCTACCAGAGCTTGTCCCTTACCTTTTGAAGTGGTTGAAGATCCCTTATCCTTATAGGCATTTGGTACATCAATTTTGTGTTTCCTCATTAGGTTTACCAATTCATCAATCTGCTTATCCTTACACTCATGTTCATCATGACCATTCTTCTTATAATAGGCACAATTTTTCTTTTCCCTTTTGTTGGAGTTGTTCCCCTTCTGATTATTTTTGGAAAAAGACTTGCCTTGTTGTGAGGAAGATTGTTGAGTGGAAGAAGATTGATGCAAGGGAGATTGTTGTTTAGAGGACGATTGTTGTCTGTCATCTTGTGGTTTAGCCTTCCACTACTTTTGCTTCTTGTTGGAATTTTTACCATTAGAATTCCCTTCATTAGCTACCAAGGCTTTGGTCTTGGAAGACTGGAGAATTCCCATATCCACTAACTTTTCATGTTCTAAGACCAACATTCCTGAAAATGACTCGAATGAGGGCTTAGTGAAGGCACTACCCATTGTTAACTTGTGAGTATTATAATTGGAAACAAAACTTGCATATTCAGGTGGAAGATGAGTCATCACATGTTTGATCAACTTCCCATCCTTGATGGGTTCACCACAATCCTTAAGTTGTGCCCTATACATGTCTACTTGGGTAAGATAATCTTTGATGGTGTCAAAATTCCTAGGATCCAACTTGAGAAGTTTGTCCTCAATGGTGTAGGCCATATCTTCATCTATGGTCCCATACAATGCTTCAAGTTTAGCACAAACTTCTACTGGATTGGTGAGTTTCCTAATGTGATATTTGATGGGATCTAAGATATTCTTTAGCAAGGTTCTTAGGGCCATTTCTTTTTTGGATTCCCAATCTTTTTTTCGAGACTCATCAGCATCAACAGAAGGTTTCTTTGCTACACTAGTTACATAACGTAGTAAACCTTTTTCAACCAATGGTTTCTTTATGTTTTCTTTCCAAGTAGCATAATTATGTGGAGTTGACTCTGAAAAAGAACCCATAATACAAGAGCACAATATCAAGGAGACACAAGAACGCGATACATACACCCCCTTTTCACTCAATCAAAAAAACCCCCCAAATGAAAGATTTTGGCACTTTATACTTAGTGAGTTTACAATAAGCCACTTGTCAAAAATGGACAAAGTGGGCTTCTGCTTTTTTTGTTTACAATCTCCTCTTGGAGTTCAAATCTAGAACTCTATACTGTAGCTCAAAAATACAATAATTTTAAAGCAATACAATACAAAATAGGGCCTATTTCTAAAAGTGGTATTTTTGTCCACACAAGCCTATAATATTATTATAGATCTAGAAAGTAGACAAAAAAAATGCACTTCCAAAAAAAATGGAACCTGAAAATGTATCCAAATGAGCCCGTATGGAGCGTTTGAAGTTGTAAAATGTAGGATTGGACAGGTACAGCCGCCAAAAGACACAATTTATGACAAATCTATGCACCAAAACCAAAAAATAATAGCACCACTAAAAAATTTGAGAAATTCTACCCAAAATAAAAAAAAAATTGCACCTGATTTGGAGCCGGATGATTGAGATATGGCCTCTCAAAGGCGAACTGTCAAATCAAAACTGAATCTAGAGAGGAGTCTGATCAGCAAACTATGAGGTTAAATTTGATGTCCAAACGACCATCGCGGCAGTTCAATATGGCCTGTGAATGATGGTCAAACAGTCATCAAATTTAAGATAGTGAAATGCTTACGTCAACAAAAATTGGCACTCCCTGATGATGTGTCAGTGATGTCGGTTGTACGAACACTAACGTCAATAGTACGGACATTGTCAACATGTCAGGGCTGACTGGGAAAGTACAGATCTAACGTGTCTTTTGTATGGTCGAGTTGGTACTGAGGTGTCAAGCGAACATGTATGCGCTGACGATGCTCGCATGTCGCTGAGTGTGCGGTTGTTGATTGGGTTATGTGGCAGGAAAGTAGATGGTCCACGTGTCTTGCTTCCATTGGCATGGACGGCTCATGGTTGGGTCCAATGTGGACAAGCGGCACCAAAAAATGTGGAAGACAGTGCCAGAAGGACTACAAAGTTGCCAACGAGTTTAATATCCAGTGTTGTGTGTTTTTTGTTGCTGGAGAGGATTTGTCAGGCGCCGAAGATGGGTCCACCAGGGACAAAAGGTCGTCAGTGTGGGGATTATTGATCCCACAAGCAAGCGGTGTGAAAAATAATGTATGTTTAAAAGCAATACATTGTCATGATTAAAGAAAACCAAGATGTCTGTCGGAAGTGTAATGTGATTGCCAGAATTTGGAAGCTCGGACTGTGTGTTGAATTTTGATGTGGAATATGCCAAAATTTCCAAGAATATTCCACCTGCAGAGGCTGAGATTTCACCACCCGATTCCTACAAAAAAAATATTCTCTGCAGGCCTAATGGCCTAAAAAAGATTTCAAAAAAATACTTCAAAAATTGCAATAAATGCAAAGAAAATTAAAATGATAGATCTAAAACAATAAAATTACAAATCTAATTAGATCATATTGAATTTGCAAATCAGGCCTTCGGATGCCGATTTGCAAAAAAAATTGCCTGGGTAGGTGTATTTATAGTCATATTTCACCAAATCGACACTTTGGATGCAATGGCGACATCCGCTTTGGCTCTAGGCGCTCCCAATGTCTATGATACTCTGGATCTTTATCGAGTCCCTTCGAGAGGTGAAGCAACAATGTCTCCAACGGTTATGTGAAGAGAATCTCCCTCGGCTATGAGACCATGTAAGAATTTGGTATAGCTCTGATACCATGTAAGAATTTGTCTTAGGGCCAAATAACACCAAGATCAAGAGGCTCAAACACCAGCACAAAAATGGACCAAAGTATGATCAGCATAACAATAATGAGAATGTTCTTTATTGTACAATACACACTAGGAGTGCCTATATATAAAGGCCTCTAAGATGCATCTAGAATGTCTCTAGAATGAGCTAGGAGAAAAGTATTACAACTGAACACACGTCCACCGAAAGTGGATTATCCTCCATTATGTATGAGAGGATAAGTATGACAAAGTGTATCTCATATAGAGATGTAGACACCATGTGCTTAAATTAGATGTTAACTCCTATGTTGTAGACAACATGTGCATAAAAGAGTTGCTAACTCATGTGTTGTCAACAAGACAACTAAGATGAGTATGCATACTCCTAGGCGACTAACTAATAAAAAATAAAATAATGCATTAACCTAAGTAAACATAAGCAAAGTGTAAATAGTGAATACTTATTTACACCAACAAAAACAAGTGAAGTTGTATATATGTAACACAATATAAAGGTCATAAATAGAAGTGAACTCATATTTTTAAAGGTTTACATGTTTCAATTGAAATTTTAAAAAAATCGTTGAACACATTTTTTCAAATGAGGTCCTACAAAAAAAATTTAAAATACACAAATTGAAATATGTCTAATTGCACAAGATGTTGATGTTGGATCCACCTAAAACATTTAAATTTGCATAAGTTGTACTTGAGATCTAAATAAGAGGTATACAAGTTCTCTAATTTGCTATTGACAACACATACATACATTTAAATTATATACGTACATATATAAAAAGAGCACAATAAAGAAAGAACTTGCATGTGTGTATTTTGTAGTCATCCTACTATAAGATCTTCATCCTCTTTCTTTTGTAATGCATCTATGATTGCCTCGTGGTCTTCCACTGAAATTGTTGATAATACCTTATTATTTGATATTTGTTTCCACAACCAAATGAAAATAATGTAAAATCTTATATTCTGATTGGTAGTCTTCAAACGTTGGTAAACCATTTCTTCTTGTTAGGTATGAATGTAGCCAGGCGCCAACTACAACAAAAAACCCAATTGGACACTCAAAAACATCATCATCTACTTGATGACATTTTTTCTTTGGTTCTACACATCTAGATAACCAATAGTCAATTTGTTCATTGTTATCATTAGGTGCAATAACATCATAAATATGTTCTACAAGATAAGATAAAGTACATAAATAAATATGACGTGTGTACATAAATAAATAATATATTACTAACATGTACTTCATTTATATTAATGACATATACATAGATAAATAATATAAATTGAAGCACAATCACAACAAAAATTAATTAAATTGTGCATACCAAGTTGTATGAGGTCTGAAATACAACCATAGTCTTATGATGCAAATGTAACATTTGGGCCTTCATTTACTATATCATCTTCAATATGTGTGTCAAAAGGTACTAGTGATTTTTGTTTCCAATCTTCAACCCATTCTATATTCTTGCATTCTTCCCATTCACCTACAAGACAAAACTGACAAAAACAAGCAAGCTTTGTAGTAATAAGGGAAAGCAATTTTCTCTAAAGCTTATGTATATTCTCCATCAATAGAGACTAGCACATTGACACCAAGAGCTAGAGTAGGTATGGGTCCAATATGACCTAATTGAAGAGACTTAAATGACATATGAGGATGTGATGCCATTGGTAATTCTTTATCCGCATCTTTTTGTAGGCTTTCAAGAGTAAGCATGTTTCCTATGGCTTAAGATGTAATGCCTCTTGTGTTTTTATTGTGATAGCTTGGATTTGTACTTGGATTAACATATCAATACTTTGATTATCTTGATTTGAGTTGTTCTCATCATATCATTTTGTACTGGCACTAGGTTTGTAAGACATCTTATAGGGTACTTATAATATTCTTATGCTCATATTTATGTTCAGACTATTTGTTTACTTATTTCAATAGTATGCCTTGTCTTATTTCAATAATTTACACACTTTTTTAAATTATTATTTTCTTCTATGTTTCATGTTCAAGAATTGTGCTTTGACTATTATATATGTATGTTGCAAGTACACTTGATTTTGATATTGAGTATGGATGCCTAGCAAATTTCTCCTTTGATTTTTCAGTTTAGGTTATTCCCAGTGGTGGTTATATGGTAGCTGACAAACTAGGCCACCCATTTTTGCCATATAGTCAATGTACTCAATATTAGTACAATATATGTTGTGTTTAATCTAAGCTAACCCACACTTAAATCAAGAATAGTTTCATAATCAATTTATAAAAATTCCACTTAATGCACAATTGAAATGTTTACAATTTTTTTGTGTTTTCTGTAAATAGTTTTCATGAGTTGCATATTTGTATAATTTAATCACTATCCTAATTGTGAAATTTGAATGAGATAGAGTGTTCAATTAAATTCTAAACTATCAAAGGGTGCATTTGGGACAAATAGATAAAAGTAAAATTTAAATTGAATTTGAGAATAATAAAGTATTTTAAAAAGGAAAAAGGGCTCAAAAGAGGGAGTAGAATATGGATCATTTTCTAAAGCATTTTGCTCTTTAAACCCCTCTCCAAACTAAATTTGTCAATTTGAATTATGTTCTTAATTTTGAAAGGAAAGGAGTGGGATTGAATTGGATAAACAAACAATAAGGGAATCACTTGTGTTGCATGAATTCTTCTAATCTCCTTGAGTTTTGCAATCTTTGGGTGTTTGTTTGTATCATCAAAATTGAAAAAGTTATCCTTTTCTTCTCATTTATTCATTCTTTTACATATTTAATGTCATCCCATCCTCAAAGAATCATAAGGCATACCTAATGAATTTTAAATCTTGCATTTTAGTGTAGAATTTATTTATTGTTTGCACTTTTCATTTTTTAACATTTTGTGCCCTTACAATGTTAACTTTTTTTTTAAACCTAAAAATTAAATTGATGAAACAAAATGGAAGGTGTCCCAATTAAGAGTGAAATGCCACTTTTTTTTATTTCAATTTTTTTTTTAAAGTAAAAATTTAAGGTATTTATTGGGTTTCATAAAAATTGTTATTTTTTGGTGTTAAAGAAAATTTTACAATTTTTAAATTTGTGAGTCATTATGATGTCTTGGGATAAAGGAAAAAAATATCTCCATGAATTTTTAGGATAATCCAATTGAGATCGTGTTGAATTAAATATCATTGATTTTCACACTATATCTGATTTTGGAGAATGTGATGAGTGTAGGATGTAGGTGTTAGAGGGTAAAACGGAAGCAGCTTCCAACATTTTCCTTGCCCAAAGTGGACCGATAGATATCTCATTTGGAAGTTTTGTAAATAAGTGATAATTAATGAAGCATGTTGATAATTAAAATTTAGGAAAGATAATGTGACCTATGACATGCTTGGAGTGATCCTAAAGGCTTAGTATGGATGTAAAGATATGCCCACTGGGGGAGTGCTAGGTTCTATGATCGGGTATCCTCATCTCAAGTGACAAGCCTTGGTTGTAATTAGCCCATACATTAGGCTATAGTAATGCCACTTCCTATTCACTCTCTTGGATATGACCTTTTTTAGTATTATGTATTGGCTAAGAGATCTTTTAACTCTCATGATGACATTAATTATTCTTTCATGCTTTGTATTCCACATGTCTGACATTAGTGCAAACCTGCACCCCACCTTACTATGTGAATGTGTTTAAGAGGGTGAACCTAAGAGATTCACATTGTTGGGTAGTATAGAAACCACCACTAGGGACTAAAGGACCACAAGTGTTAACTATTCAAGAGATTTACTTAAGACTGCATATTTATTTTTAAAAATTAATGTGGCACTACTAAGAATAATTTTTTTAACTAATTTCATTTATAGTCTTGTTTCACATTTAAGTAATCAAATTTTTTTTTATAAAGACAAAGTTCATATATTTTATGTGTTAATGTTTGTAGTTGTAGGAGATATTATTACCTGCAATGAACCTATTGCCTTGATGTTTATATTGAAGGATTGATTGTATTTGGTTGCTAACATGGTCAGCCACATGTGTTATTTCAATGATTTTGCATTAATGTATGCCAGTTGTAGAGTAGAATCATTGGTTACACTTATGGCATACACCTTTCTGAGTTGATTATTGGCCTTGATGAAGTTGTTTATTCCTCTCCCTCATTAATTCATTTTCTTCTCCTTCAACGGTTCAAGCCTTTATGAGTGTGTCCTTATGTCCTTACCCTCTTGTTGTATTGTATCATGTGTTGCTTATTGGAGATTATTTATGAGTGTGTCCTTACCCTCTTGTTGTATTGTATCATATGTTGCTTATTGGAGATTATTGTAATGAAGAAAAGTCTCATAGTGCATGTTGATCTTTCTTGACAACGTGATTCCTTTCATCTGGTGTGGGTCGTGATGGTCTTATCGTGCTTAGTTGTTAACCATTTATAATGATCACCACAATTGCATTGATCAACATCGTGTGTAATTGTAACAACAGTCTACTTGCGTTACTCAATGAGGATCTTTCAATTTTGGGGAAGTCATACATATGTGTGTGTGTGTGTGTGTGTGTGTGTGTGTGTGTGCGCGCCCGTGTGTGTGTGCCCACAACAAGAAACACCCACTCTGAATAAAAATTGGTATTCAACACTATTATCAAGGGTGGTATCTATGTCCTATCATTTTCTAGTATTTGATATATGTCTAAGGGCCCGTTTGGCTGTAGAAATAGGAATAGGGGAATAGGAATACGTATTCTAGAATAAAAAATGGGGCTACGTATTCCTCTTCGCTGTTTGGTTCAGCGAATATTTGATGGGAATTCACGGACCCCAAAATTTATGTTTTTTAAAATTTAAAAAAGTGGAATAGGAATACGTATTCCAATAACACCTATTTGGGTGGAATTGCAAAACCCCATTTTTGGGCCAAAATTGGAATACGTATTCCTATTTTACTTCGTATTCCAATTCCATTTTGGTGCATCCAAACAAGGAATTCAAAATCTTTGGAATTTACATATGCTTATTCCGCTTGTATTCCGCTCGCCAAACGAGCCCTAAGAGATAATCTAGAGATAAGCTATAAGAGGATTGGAATCCAAATAAGTGATATTGTTGTATAATCCAAATAAGTGATATTGTTGTATACTCAATTTGGGTATATATAAATTGAAGTTTGTTTAAGTGGTTGTATCTATGAGATACTCCCACATCTTTTGCTTATTATGATTGATCAACATGTGTACAATCAGAAGCAAGAGACTATTGTATCGACTTGAAGATCTCAATAAAGGGGTCTATTTTTCGAGTGTTGTTGGGTATTTCCCTCAAGTAGGAGGGTTTTTTCAAAGATAAGTTTGTGTATTCTTTTCCCGTTTTTTGTATAATGCTATTCTGGTTCTTAAAATTTAACATGGTAGCATAGCCAACTCTAAGGAAACGATCTAAACTAGTATACAACATTTGGATTCTAGAAGAATCATTGTCTAATAGCTGTTGAATACGTTGTTTGATGATTTATTGCAAGTGTTTCAATCTCAACTATTGAGGCTTCTCATGCAATGTTTTGTGCTAGGGTTTGAATTTGCATTCTTTGCTTGCACTATAACTGTGTAATAGTGAAAGATCTATTGGTGTATTTTGACGAAGATTAACCTATAAAGAGATAAGAACTTTCTATTGATCATGGATTTTAAATATTTAATTCAGGCAATAATATTGAAGGTATTGAAACATGTATGCTTCTAGCATTAGTCTATTTAATTCTATTACTAAACTCTACAATGCTTCCAAGATGGATTGAGAAGCATCAAGATGATGTGAGATTGCATGTGAAGTCATGAACATGGGGAAAAGTTGCTTATAGTCATTGGGCTGAATTGGTTAACTTATTAAAAAGGAAGAACCTATTCAAATTATCATTAGAGGAAGAAATGTCATTCAAAGGGAGACTATTAAGCTGCAGAAATCAGATTTAGAGGGAGATTAAAGCTCCCTGTTTGGTCAACTTGGAATCAACTATCCTATTGTGATAATCAAAGCAGTGAGAATGTTGCCCCAGCTGAGAGGGAGCCTCCGTTAAGAGAGAGTCCCAATCACTCTTATACATGTTGTTAATGAGTTTTTTTTTATGAGGGAGAAGTATGAGGTGAAATCCCTTGTTCCAGCCTCTGCAAGTATGCATGGTGGGTGTCATGGATGAAATTCCATGATGTAGCACTTTTATTTATTCACCCTTTGGGAGTAGCTATGGTGATGAATATTGTTATGCTAAGATAACAATTTTATATTGAAAAAATATGTGATGAGATTTTTGTTTCTGACATTTTTGTTGCGGCTTCTTATAATCGTCATGTTGAGATGACAAAACCACATTGAGAGAATCCATGATAAAGTTTGTTGATGACTCATATGGATGTAGCCATTGGGTTTATCATGATGACATGAGAGTCCGAAATGACATCTCTGTGACTGAGAGGAAGTGTAATGTTTGTAGCTGCATGAGATATTATTACCTCTGATGGAGTTGCCTTGATGTTTATATCTTAGGATTGATTGTATTCAGTTGCTGACATGGCCAGCCACATGTTATTTTGATGATTTGGCATTCAAGGATATCGGTTACCATTACAGCATTGCACCTTTCTGAGTTTATTATTGGCCTTGATGAAGTCGTTGATTCCTCTCCCTTGTCGTTTATTTTCTTCTCTTTTGATAGCTCAAGCCTTTACAAGGGTGTCGTTACCCTCGCTTTGTATTGTATCATGTGTTGCTTATTGGAGATTATTGTGATGAAGAGAAGTCTCATACTGCATGTTGATCTTTCTCGGCAACATGACTCTTTCATCTGATCTGGATCGTGATGGTCTTGTGCTTAGCTGTCGACCATTTATAATGATCAGTATTGGATGTAATAGTAATGACAAGTCTACTTGCATTACTCAATGGAGATCTTTCAGTTTCAGCGAAGTCTAATAGTTATTGACCACAGCAAGAAACACCCTCTCTGACTAAATATGTGTATTCAGCATTAGCATCTAGGGTGATATCTGCGTCTTATCATTCTCTGATATTTGATGTATGTCTGAGAGATAAGCTATAAGAAGATTGCATTCAAGAGACGTGACATTGTTGTATACTCCATTGTGTGTGTGTGTGTGTGTGTGTGTCCTTCCGAGTGGTTGTATCTATGATGCTCCTGCATCTGTTGTTTAAACTTTATTCTGATTGATCAACTTGTGTTGAGTACAATCAGAAGCAAGAGACTACTGTATTGATTTGAAGAAGTCGGTAAAGGGATCTATTTTTCGGGTGTGGCTGGAATTTTCCCTCAAGTAAGAATGTTTTCCCAGGATACGTTTGTGTGTTCTTTTTCAATATTTTTTAAGAATGCTATTCTGGTTCTTACAATTTAACATTATGAACTAAGTTCTTTATGCTGAAACTACCTAAACTTTATTCTGATTGATCAGCTTGTGTACAATCAGAAGCAACAGACTACTGTATTGATTTGAAGAACTCAATAAAGGGATCTCTTTTTCGGGTGTGGCTGGATTTTTCCCTTAGGTAAACCGTAAGAGGGTTTTCCCAAGATAGGTTCATGTTTTCTTGTTCAATATTTTGTAGAATGTTGTTTCTTAAGATTTTACATTATGAACTAAGTTGTTTATGCTGAAACTACCTAATATAAGTGCACAATGATAAATAGCCTGAAACAATTCAACCAAGGGTTATACAATTCCACCCATCAAATTTCAATGCATAAAGTAAATTTTGACAGACGGCAAAGAATTCTTTCCACAACAATTTTCAAAACTAACAAGTAAGATTGGCCATGAAAAAGTGATAGCAGTTGGGCAATACAAGACAATGTCTATTGCAATCAATAAACTCTTTTTTGCCATTCACCACCTGCACCACAACTTTCAGTTATATAAGTTAATAGATCAGCACTATAAACAACATTAAAAAAAAATACAGCAATTGAACTTATATTTTCCAGACCAGTGTGCAATTAGAATAGCCTATCATTCTATGCTATCGAATGCTTTTTGTGGATCCCTGGCATCAATAATAGAATGATGCGGGAAATCATCGGGAATGTCACTAAAATTCAAACCTCTTGCATTGAGTATTTTGAGAACCTCTTCAAAGACAATAGCATTACCATCTGGGGTAAGGTGTAAACCATCACTGTAGAAAAAAACAGAATAAAAGATGTTAATAACAGGGTACATATTATTGGTCCATGGAAAGACATTAGTTATAGCATGTTTGTGTACCTTAAATATTTTTGTTGCCATCCTGGGGTTTCTTGCATTCTTGACCATAAGTCAACTACAGGAATGCTAGCCTGCCTTGCAACTTCTAGGCAAGATTTTGCATAGGCTCCTGCAACTTCGTTAGTTCGTTCTGGTAAATCAACAGCATTTTCGCCATAAGTAGCTCTGCAAAAGTGAAAGGAATTGTTACGGCATTAATGAATATACAACCATAATATTGCACCAGATATTTACACACGATACCAGGGGCGTGCATATAATCTTTTGTGACTTGTTTCATGAGTCACTAATCAAAGTTTTGTAGACAACTAGCTCTATATAAAAGTCTATCAGCTCTAATTCAAAATTGAGATCAACCTGGCAAGAGATGTTGAATCTATGGTCCTCTTAGGGAGTTATTTCCATCATAGCCAATTTTTTGCTCTAAATTTCGAGAAATCAAACAGACATACAAAAGCCTAGGATGAGCCAAAACAAGTGACCTTGCATACTGCTTGCGCCCCTTTTCGTCAACAGGGGGAGGAGTGATTAGCACTATCAGCACCGAAATTGAACATTTCTGCATCAAGAATAAAATGGAAAATTAGCATATAATATCAAAACAATAGGATGGTAGTTCTAAGTGATAATAGAGCTAATCTCAAAACAATCTAACCATTTAGCCATTTTTCCAAACAATAGGATGGTAGTTTTAAGTGATAATAGAGCTAATATCAAAACAAACTAACCATTTATTTGGTAATTAAGAAGTTAAAGTGAAACTTGAGAATTTATTGAATTACTTTGTATGCTATAAAATAAGAGATGTCCTCTTTAGAGCTTAACATAGATGTTATTTTTAGTCTATAACAACATTCTGTAAATCAAATGGAGATGACCCAAGAAGACACTTTCACAATTATTTTTCCCAAATCTCGTTGATTTTAGTTAACCATTGCAATCACAGTTACAATCACCTTCGCACCTCCACAAGAATTAGGATACACAAAACAATACTAAAATATATTTTTGTTTCAAGTGTATAAAGTTGAAATTAACATATGTAACCCAGAAATGTTTGTAGATATATACCCATGAAAAGATGTAACTATTTAGAGATATTTGTATATACATGGACGTGCATGCTTAAGCATGATTGAAGGATAGAAATGTGTATGGTTAAATTATATGTATACGTAAAAAAGGGTTCTATGCTCTCCATTCCTGAAAAGCCATAAAAAGGGAGTCTCTCCATCATTATTCCATGATATTAGCAAGTCTTTTATTGCAGGCGTTCAGTACTTTTCTCATCAGTCATCCTGATTCTTTCTTCAAAAGAGTATTCTCTATCAAACCTTTTGGCATAAATTGTTTTGCAGCAGAGCATTCACAATCCTGTCACAGAAAATTTGCTCTTCAAAAGGTTCAGGTGAAATCAACATTAAGAGACAGATTTGAAGAGTCTCCAAGCATTGTCATATCAAAACCCTTGTCATCTTTTCAGAAAATTAGAGAGGTTCAGTCATTATCAGCAAGCATTTTCATATACACATAAAGATTGAATAGACTTAAACACAACAATAAACGCTGTGGTAGATCGAATCATACTATACAAACACACTGAGTCACAAATAACTCACAGAATTTTTCTCTGAGAAGGTATTCAATGTTAGTGTTGGAGTAAATATGGATTTATAATTTCCTCCTATTTAACATGCTTAAGATTCACTTAGGCAACCAACATAATATTTTAATAGATAATGAGCTGCATATTATTCAACTAAGTTGCCAGTTCAGGTTTGGGTTCAAAGAAACAGTTCGCTGGTACAGCAATATTTTGAAATGAGGTTTGGGTTCATTAGTACAAATATATATATATATATATATATATATATATATATATATATGCCCTTTAGAAGTATGAATTAAGATTAGAATGCCACATAGTACCATCAAAACAACAAAAACACTAAAAAATAGTAATCAAAACATCATATCTATTATCAACATCAATATAGTAAAATAATAATATTGAGTTCAAGTATTCATTGCTTTGACTTTCAACAATTGGAACTTTATACTAAGTTTCAATCATCTAAATCTTCATTTTCTTCTTCATCAAAGGCATTATTTGATTCACAAACTGTGTCAATGCAAATGGGATCAGCTGCGCCAATAACATTCTCGCTTTCCAAGTCCTCCAATGCTTATTACTTTTTCACTATACAAAGAGCTTGTTTGTCTGTATTTAACATCCTACTTGAAAAATGTTATAAAAGAAACTTGCAACTCCCTTCACCTATTAAACATACCATTTAATGTTAAAAATATGATTTATCACCATAAAGCTTCTAATTAATAGGACAGGGGTCATTATTAGCAATTGGAAATAAAAAATTCACTAGAAGATATCTTGAGGGCTACTTTAGTTTGATGTAATAAATATCTGAACTTCAGCAAATTTTGTTTTGTAATGTTAAAGATCTTATTCAAATTCTGCAATAATTGTTTTCTGCACTAAATTATAGAATGTTTCTTCGTGGAACTATACCTGATTCGCACTTAGTTTGCCTGGGCCTGCCCTGATTTGACCTTGGTTTGACCTAGATTCAGCCTGGATGAACAAGCCTGTTTCGATTCGAACCCTGGTTGAACCCACAGGTGAACCAGGACTAGGACCATGGACTGGTTCAAAATTTGTCTGGTCCAGAGGGCCAGAGGGCAAACTGGGTAACTTAGTAATTTAATAATTGTAGTGCATTTATTTTTAGTTGCTGGCAGTTGCACGGTTATTTCTGCCCTTGGCTTTATAATCAAGGAAAATGTACATTATTTCTGCATCTCAATAGCTATCTCATTCTGGTGCAATATCTTTCACTTCTCTCAAACTGTGAAGGTGTGTTTGCAGGTTGGTGCTCCTAGGAGGTGGTTGACACCAACATGGCATCAGAACCTCCAATCTACGACCTCTGGTTTTGAGAGTTTTCCCGAGCTTTTGAGGTCTGAATCTTCAGATTGGTGAGATAAGTATCATTTTATTTGGCACATCTCTATTCTTCCTAATTTTATTTTTTATTATATCGATTTCCATGGTCTGCAGACAAACAGTTTTTTATCAATTATTGGTTGGCAGTTATATTACTATTCAATTTATTGTCACTATTGGAAGGCACTTTGGATTGATCGTTTTTGGTATTTGCCTCATAGCTTGGGATTTGTCAAGTTGACAGGATTTTCATTGGCCAGAACAAGCTGTGTTTCCCTCTTATACTTTGCATCTGATATCAATACATGATCTTTTCTGCTCAACGTCCTGTATTCACCCAACAGTCTCCTTTCGAGCTCATTGTTTTGACGTTGTCCATTACCAGCAGCAAATTGGAGGCTCGCATTGTGTAAAAAGAAGAAGAGTGTACCTCTGTATATTGCAGGTGTGGGAGTTTGTTTCCTTATCTAGTCATCGCCCACATTGTGATTTTACATATTGGAAGGGATCTATTTGAATTCTAACCAGAAGAATATGTCAAAAATTAAAAACAATTAAAATACACACCACAATCAGGTATCCTGGGAAAAACCCTCAGCAAGGGAAAGAACCTAGCCCACAAAAATTCGATCCTTTATTGAAATTCTCAGAAACTGAATCATATACACAATATCAGCTTTTAACCATAGTAGCTCCAATGTGCTTACAGCAAGAGAATTGTTTATGCCAGTATGGTAGAATAATACCAGCAACATATGCAATGTATAAAGCTCCTGATGTTATTACGACAGTTATCTAAGTAATTGAAATAATGCACAGAATGGTAAAATATATCAATATTGATTGTACCAAGCCAAGTTACATACCCGTACCAAAGATAATTCCCAAGAATTATCATACCATCCTATTCCATGGCATACTACATATAGTGCCGGAAGTTGATTAAAATACCAACCGACGCAACTCTTGGTATAACTTCCTAACTATTACTTTAATTACTCATAATGCAATTTACCTACTACATTTTTCCCCCCTCCAAAAAAAAGAGTTGTTTCCACACGACTAATAAGCTCAGGAAGAGGGGTGCGAAGATGTCCCTAGAGCTGAAGCGGAAACTGCTGCTGTTCCTGGAGCAGTGGAAGAGCTGAGGCGGGCAAACTGCTGCTTGAGGAGGTGAACATATCGTTTTGCCGCCAGCTATTTGGTGCATGCAACATGTAGAAGCCTAAGTGCATTCATTTTGTCCTTATCCCCTACTGCCATCTACTCAGCATGGTTGGTTTGTTCACGGTTTAAGGTGGCTTCAAGTTTCTCCACCTGTCATTAAAATTGCTCGGTCTCCTTCAATTTTTGCCACTTCCCAAGTGGCCTTTTGCAAATCATAAAATAGAGCCCAAAAGGATCCCTCCATTTCAGACAGAACTGGAGCCAAGGGTCCACTAGTCTGGGTCACCCATGTTGCCTGCCACTACTGGGCTGAGCCTCCATATCCTCAACCGGCCATCTTTGGTTTGCTAATGTCTTTTGAAAATCCTCCTAGCACCCTGTCCTCATAAACTGCAAGAGAGACTCCACTTGGGAAACAATAGTAGCCATATTAGCTTGGATAGCCCTCTACCTGATTTCCTAGGTGGCTTTAGTAATGATATCCAACTCAGCCAAAATTTGTTGAGTGTGTTCGTTGTATAATGTGGATATGGCTTCTTCCTCATCCAGTCGGCTTTCTATTGTTGCCCTTGTCACCTGAATCTCCATGTCTTCTGTAGGTGGTTGTTGTTGGAGTAGCTGGGTGCTAGTTCCTTCCAGCAAATGCAAGGATGGTGGTGGTCTATCAGTTATTCCCAACTCATATTGGGCGAGTAGGGAATCTGCCTCTGTATCCTATTGTTCTTCAGTGTCCTGTTGCTCCTCTTTTTGTGGTTGTGCGTCCCTACCCAGCTGTGAAGTTGCAACAAAAGTAGAAGGGGGAGCAAGTGTTGGTGTCGCCATCGGCTGCCTTATCTCAATTCCCTGTGAAGTAAACAAGTGCACAGCGTGGTTGCCAGCCTTGGTGCATCGCAGATCTACTACTTTAGCATTTGGCATTCTGGCCTTTGGGACAAGATAAGCCATTTCAGACAGTTTGGCAGGTGCAAAATTGATCCTCTTGGTAGCCCAATTGGCAAAAGTGGGTCCACTGATGGTACCATCATCACCCTCTGTACCCGAACCTGCTCGCCTGCCTGATCCTCTCTTCTAAGGAGTGGCTGATTGAGATGTACGATTGCCTCCATCCTTGTCCGTATGGGTCTAGCTTGTTAGGCCTGCCTTTGTATGGCTAGCATTTGTACAAGTTGTACGGCTAATGTCTGTATAGCCAGTCTCTGTACGGCAGTACGATCTCAATCTGTATGGGTCATACAACCAATGTCCGTACGGCATGCACAGGCCGCATGACTTGTCTCCGTACAGCTTGTGTTGCCCTCCTATGTGCCTTCTACTGCAGTATGAAGTGGTTCTTGCATCAATTCAATCTCTTATGATGTGTCTATCCTTGCCTGCTGTAAAGTCTAATACTCTTCCCGACTAGATTCTTCTTCGGCAAATGTTTCTTCCTCTTCATCCGGAATACTTTCCATCCCAGAATTTTGGGTGACAGAGTCCTCTTGTCTTTCTTTCTTCCTTCGTGGTTCCATAGACTTGGTGCACCCTTTAACTCCTGGGTTACCCATATGCATCCAGTATAGCATTGTTGGCTTATATGGCTCAACTTGGTTTGCGAGCACAAAGGTCCCAATAATGTTTTGGGGCAACCTAGGTGCGCAGTACATCTAGAAACAGCGCTATAGCGTGATGGGGCATGTAGAAAGTTTTGTGTTTCAATAGAAGGAATTCTTTAAGTCTATATGAAAGTAACTGAGCCCAATTGTAAATCTTACCCTCGTACAAGCCTTTCGCCTGTGGAAGCATGAATAGGGCAACGTCAAATGTGTGGCTTCTTCTAGTCAATTTGGTCTTGATCAATTCTACCATGCATCTCCATTCTGCATTCCTTACAAAAGTTTTCTTTATGCCTCGGCTGCTGCTCCATATGCTATCCCACTACTTCTGTGTCAATTTCTCCTTGCATACTAATTCTGCCAGATGGGTTCTTTCTTCAATTGTCATTTTTGGAGTCTTTCCTGCTTGCAGTCCTTTGCTTGGGACCCCAAATACCTTTGTAAAATTTTGTGGTGTCAATGATATTGTCACATTTTGTTGCAAATATTGAATGCTACACTTGTGGCCCCTCGTCATATCCATGCACTAGGGTTCGCATGACTGGCTCAAACTCCTTAAGATCAAAAATAGGCATGAATATGATCTTATCTACCTCAGCTTTCCTCAATGCGGCCTTCAATGGATGTTGGTCACTTGTGCCTTGCCACCAATTCCTGCATTCCATCCCAACAACTCCTTCAAAGTGGATGTTTGCAGCTGAAACTTCTTCCATTCTTCCTTTGTTCTTGTGACTCCTGCTAGCTATGGCCATGGAGTCAATTATCTTCCTCCTCCCTCCTCTTGCTTGTTCACTTTTGCTATCAAATGGGTCTTTGTTAGGTCTATACATGTGCCTCATAATCGTACCTAGCCCCTTTATAACTGTTGTCATGCTCTCCCGTATCCACATGTTTAATCTGTCATACGCAGGGCCCTCTTGTTAATGTTTTAGCATCAGTAGAAGTAAATGATGCTTATCCGATATACTAATTTGTGTTTATGATTTTCAGATAAATTGTTATTGCTGATTCTTATATATATAATATATATTATATATTATGCATTATATATCTTATATATATAATATATATGATATATGTAATATAATATGTATTATATATATTATGCATTATATAGTATTATATAATAATATAATAATATTATATTATATTACATATATAGTTAATCTATTAATATTATATATATGTGAAAGGTGAGTTATACATATAGTTATTTATAAACTAAATGGTGATTAACTATAGAGACATGTATCCTCTCATATTTATATGAGATCCAAATCTGCATTTGGAAATCATCAATTAGAATGGCAATGAAAATACATTTGCAGAAACGATCTTAGTTACTTTAACATGGTATCAGAGAAGAACTCCAAATGTATTGGTTAAGAATTCAAATTATTTGGTGGCCTATACATGAAGGTGGTTTGTCAGCATTATATTGAATCATTACAGACATGAAGCGTTCTTTCGAGTGGTGCAAAAAGATATCGACTTGGGAGAGAATTATTAAGAATATCTATCAATTAATTCATAAACCGCGTGGAATGTATACATGAGAGAACAAGGGAGGTTATAGAAAAGAATTGGAGTCCATAGCGGACAGTATTATGTGGCTCCTACCAATCTTATTTGATGTCGCACAACATACTCAATGAATTATGTGATAGACATACAATATTTAATAGATACAGATGTTTGAATTTATCAACATCTCTCATCTATGTCATCCAAGTGCAGACACTGCCTATAACATTGTTTGTTTCATTAGCCAATGCTATCATTTACATCTGATCAAATCGATTTGAGCATAGATAAGAAACATTGTAGCCAAAGTTTGATCGACATGCATCTCTGACTTGCTTGAATCTTCTCATAAAATGGGAAGGTGTTCAGCGATACAATGTTTGGGGGGAATAATTCATCAGCAGGATCCGCACATAAGAAAAGGACAAAAAGGAAGTTCATATCAAGCATATACTGTCATGTTGGTATGAACGTACCCGAATTGGCCAAACGAATGCATCAACACACAAAATAAGAATTTGTAAGATATCGGTTTTGAGTAAGGAAGAAGTAAAATTGGCAATCACATGAATTGCACATATAGTCGGCACACCCTTACAGAGTACCAAGTTGAATAAAATTTTGATTTGGGTAAGACGTGCCCACCATCCACGTGTGTCCACGAAGAACGCAAATAGGAAATATCCGATCGTAGCAAGGCACATTTGGAATAGTAAAACAAATACATCATTCAATAATTAATCAGGAGAGTTTGAAATAATAAATTCACTGACCCCTCACATGTCATCTAGATGTAACATACGAAGGACATAGGAGATATTGAAGGTGGTGGTGAAAGACAACATTTGGACGAGTAGACTGGCACACAAGTATATAATTTGACAGTATTATTCACGTGTGTTAAAAACGGATGAAGCCTAAGAATTTGATTCTAAAGTATTCATATTGGTATAGATATAACCAGTAAAAAAGTAATTCATTAAGGGCCCGTTTGGTGAGCGGAATAGGAATACGTAGTCTGGCATACATATTCTGGAATAAATATTCTAGAATAGAACGTATTCCTGTTCTCCATTTGGTTCAGCCAATATTTGATGGGAATTCGCGGACCCGAAAATTTATGTTTTCTGAAATTTAAAAAAATGGAATAGGAATACGTATTCCAATACCACCTATTTTGGTGGAATTGTAAAACCCCATTTTTGGGCCAAAAATGGAATATGTATTCCATTTTTGCTTCGTATTCCAATCTCGTTTTGGTGCATCCAAACAAGGAATTCACAATTTTTGGAATACATATTCCAAAATACGTATTCCTATTCCGCTCACCAAACGGGCCCTAAGGATGAACAGAGGATTTGGGAGTAAATTAGGTGATCGGTATAAGAAGAGAGGAGATAACCTCTCGCCCACGCAATCACTAAGGGAAAATAAAAAGAATAGTAATCATGGTCCCATGCATACACGAAGGAGGACACGGAAGGCGATTGAAAAAGGACCAAATCACAGCATAAATAAACGAAGGATTTATGGACCCCACCAACAAGGGCAAATCATTTGAAGCTTGCAGCCTATTCTTGTATAAGAAGAGTTTTTTTAAGTGAGTGAGGCTTCCAAACTGGTAGGGAATATGACCGTGGAGGTTATTCTCACTGAGGTTGAGAACCCTACGAAATGAGAGATAGACATGAAAAGAGGAGATGGTACCTACCAAACCCATGTTGTAGATATCGAGAGAGACAACTCTTTGCTTGCAATTAGAACATGATACACCTTTCCAGCTGCAAAATGAGACGTTGGAATTCCAAGTTAAGAATGAGTCAAATTGATCATACTCGATTGAGGACCCACTGCGGACCCATTGCAAATCAAGTGAGAAGTAAACAAAGCTGATATAGTGTAACCATTGATGTATACGTGGATGGAGAAAGCTAAAATCAGGTATCGTTATACTTGTTTGGTATATATCATTATATTTAATTTAATAAAATTTAGAAATATAGCATTATCATATTCCCTTATGAATATATATGATGAAGAATTTTATATATGTGTGTGTGTGTGTGTGTAATTAGTTAAAAGGACATAATTGTTATTAGAATAATAACATTAATTTTGATTATTATCATTACTATCATTCATTTTTTTATAGTGTGGTGAGATAATATAAACCTAAAATATGTGATCTCTAGTAATGGATATATATGTCTTTTGATTTCATATGTATTTTGATGAGGAATTATGTATATATGGAAAGAAAGAAAATATGTATTTTGATAAGGAAATATGTATATATGGAAAGAAAGAAAATATATGAAAGTGAATCAAGTATTGTCTGTAAGATATTATCCTTTCATTACAAGAGATGATTATTTTTCAATTATTATTGAGAAATATCTTTCTTATATTTCTATACATATAAGCTATGTCCCTTGATCTTTTCCTTCGAGAATGTTATTTCAGGAAAAAGAGGAAGGTTGATAGTTCAAACAACTTTGAAAAAGAGGGAGCAAATAGATGATATGATTCAGTACATCTTTGGTGATCTCGATCATATTGATTCAGAGGGAGTAAAATATGTTGTGACAGAATCTTCAATGATCGATCAATTGTAACAGTAAAGAGGACTATAATCCAATCAACTATGTGATCTTAATGGACCTACCCCTTATGTAACATGATATGAAAGTGCAAGTTGGAACTTAGAAAGAAGTCGTCAAATTTGATGTGATGTGAAAGTGTTCAATAATATAAGAGTGGTAACTTTTTATTGTGGGGGGAATAATAGGCAATGTTTCATTCCCACTTGAACCATCCTTAGAAAAGGAGATATTCCATGACCCTCATGGGTAGATAAGTACTTGTATCTTTTACATTTATCTATTAATTTATTTGTACATACTACTATAAGGGTCATTTGCTTTGATCTTTTCCTTTATGTTTGAGGATATTCTTACAGAAAAGAAGGTACTTCAAATATGCTACCAAATATTGTGCAGACTAAATCTAATGATAGTAGTTCCAAAGACCCTGATGATCAAGATGGATAGAGTGTGGCTCTTGATGCAAGTATCTTTGATGATTGAGATTATGAGATTCTTCTACATTAAGAGGGAGTATGACACTTCTTCGAAGTTCTTCGAAGGCAATGCCAGAGCTTAGAAGATTGATACTCAGAGGGAATCTAGAAATCCATGTCGGTGATTGCATGATGTTGATGGGCTTACTCCTACATATATCATGAGGGAGTGATGGGTTTGACAGGCATGCATGGGAAAAGAGCATTTCTGAGGAAGTAACAAGAGAACCTAACTTCTCAGGATCGATGTTCAGAGGGAGAAATTTTTGAGATGCAATCCTTTGTGGATGATATCGTCTCTATGAGAAGTTCTAAAGAGAAAAATTTGGTATGATTTGTAATTAAAAAATTTCAATTCATGCGAGTTTATGCTTCTATTGTTGTTTAGTCGCATCATATATGTAATGAAAGGTGACGATCTTTCATGGACATATTTATTCAGAAGGTAATTATTTACATGGTGATAATCTTGTAAATAATAGGCCTGTTATCATGGACATCTCTAGACATTACTTCGGGCAATTAGAGATCATGACTAACAAAGTTACCATGGACATCTCTAGACATTGCTTCGAGCAATTAGAGATCATGAGTAACTAATGTTCATGGACATCTCTAGACATTGCTTCGAGCAATTAGAGATCATGAGCATCAAATTTTCATGGACATCTCTAGACATTGCTTCGAGCAATTAAAGATCATGAAATCTTATGTTATTACTATGGACATCTCTAGACATTGCTTCGGGCAATTAGAGATCATAGGTAACATTTCCATTATGTTTACTCTAGATATTGTTTCAAACAATTAGAGATTATAATATACATTATGATAGTGTTCATAACCTGGTGATTTTTGTTCTGACTTATAACTATTTCATTGTGTGAAGATCAGATGAAGCAATCAAGTATTCTATACTAAAATTCTAATGGTGTATTACTTCTGCCTTGCTAAAGAGGGAGTGTTAATGTTTTAGCATCAGAAGAAGTAAATGATGCTTATCTGATATACTAATCTGTGTTTATGATTTTCAAATAAATTGTTATTGCTGATTCTTATATATATAATATATATTATATGTAATATAATATATATTATATGTAATATAATATGTAATATAATATATATTATATATTATTGATTATATATCTTATATATATAATATATATGATATATGTAATATAATATGTATTATATATATTATGCATTATATAGTATTATATAATAATATAATAGTATTATATTATATTACATATATGGTTAATATATTAATATTATATATATGTTAAAGGTGAGTTATTTATAAACTAAATGGTGATTAACTATAGAGACATGTCTCTTCATGTCTCTTGAAGAGACATGTCTCCTTGTCTCATATTTATATGAGATCCAAATCTGCATTTGGAAATCATCAATTACAATGGCAATGAAAATATATTTGCAGAAATGATCTTAGTTACTTTAACACCTCCTTGTCGTACAAGTACGGACGTACGGAGCACTCCTCTCTCCCCCACTCATACGGCTGCGGCTTCCTTACATGTTGCTTGTACATTCTGTACAAGTACAACCTTGAAACTCTTGTACTGTACGGCCTGTACACAAATGGTCTTCTAGTTGTTTTGTCCGTACACGTACAGCCTCCCTGTTGGACTCCCTTTTTGTATGGCTCTTGCTTGTACGGCTCATACAGCTATTCTCCCAAGGATTGGGTTTCCTCTGTCTCTATGCGGGCATGCAAATGATGATTCTTTTGTTCCTTATTCAACTTATAGCCAGTATGCATAATGTTTTTCTCCTTGGAAATGCTTTTTCTTTTTCTAAGTCGTGAACTTCATCTAGGTGGGGCTTGATCAGCTTTATTGGCTTTTTCTTGTTCCATGTTTTTGAACAAAGTTCCCTTGCCGACCTTATTGTAACTTATTGTTCCTTATGTCGTTGTTCTTTGTGATTTCCTTGAGCCTTCTTGATCATACTCGACCCTTCTTTGTATCCCCTTTTCTTCTTGATCCCACAGTTTCACTTCTGAAGTGTATTTCCATACACAAGAGCTTGGAGGTGTTTGATAACACTTGTTTTGATAACACTTGTTCTAAGTATTAGAGGTCAAATATTTTATCTACCAGGGGAGTTGGCCCTATACCTTTATAACTTCCATCTATGTACCTTAATCCGTACTTATGATACCAAGTGGCCTTCTCCCCATCTACTGTTGGCACCTCCCTTGGGTTGGGAAATACCCTCTAGAGTTTATTTGAGTTCCTGTAGTAAGGTGCTTTGCTTCCAATTTTCTCACAACTGTCTGCCATTTCATTGATGTAGTTGTCCCTTGAACAGATAAATATATCCTCCATCTTCACTATCATTCTTAGAGGTGGCCCACTGGCATCGTCCTCATCGTTCCAATTTGTGTCCTTTCCCTCTTCATCATGACCATCTTCTTTCCCGTCTTCTTTCCTTTTGCATCTTCGTCGATTTCATAGGCTACAAAGCCTTCCCTCTAACCTTCGTAAGGCACCCTTATCTGCCAATAGCCATTGATCCTTACCCATAATGTAGGAGGTCCAAACAATGCATTTGTGAGGTATTTGTGCGCTCTTGGGACTACCACCCCTTCTACATGCTTCCTCACCATTCGTTCCTCTAGGTCTATGAGGGGTTTGTTACAGTCAACATTTGGTCCGAAAGGTTCCTTTGTGATAATCAGATCCTCTTCAATTTCGTTACTACATCCCAGTGTCCATCCTCCTTTAGTGGCATAGCCCAACCTATTGATGCCTTGGGTATGTCACTCCTACTACAATCTTAACTTAGACCCGTTCACTGGTTCCTTGATAGGTCGGCCATCTAAGGTTGATAATTTTACTACTCCATTGTTGCCTACCTCTCTTACTTTGAATGGTCCCAACCATTTTACTTTAAGTTTACCAGGTTTGATTTTGTTGCGACGGTTACATTTCAAAATTGTCCTTGCCAGAAATCCATTTTTCGAAGGTGTTTATCATGCCAATACTTTCTCCGACGTTGTGCCACCTCTGTAGCCCATTGTGTTGTCATTCTTCTTTCTTCCAACTTTGAGTTTTTCAAGTCTCTACGTTAAACTTTCGTCTTCCCTCAATCGACTTTCTACCACCACTCTCAGGCTTGGTATCATGAATTCTGCCGGTACTACTGCTTCATCATTGTACATCATGTGGAAGGGTGTGCTTCCAGTTATTTTATACAAGGTTCAATAAGCCCACAAGGTTTCTAGAAGCCTTTCTTCCCAATCGCCTTCCTCGATCCTGCAAGTCTTGTATAATATGGACACCAATATTTTGTTGGTGGATTTTGCTTGTTCGTTGGCCCATGGGTAATATGGGCTTGACAGATTGTGGAAGATGCAAAACTCCCATGTCATATTCTGTATTAGCTAGTTTACAAAATGTACGCCTCTGTCACTTGTGATAGATGTTGGTATCCCAAACCTTGTAACAATTGGTTCATACAGAAACTTAGTTGTACTGAGTGTTGTATTGACCATAAGGGCCCTTGCCTCTGCCCATTTTGTGAGGTATTATGTGGCAACTATGATGTATCGACATTGTCTAGCTACGCTTGTCTTTAGTGGCCCTAAAGAGTCAAGTCCCCATTTCTCAAACAATTCCAGGGGTTGGGATGGGAATAGTGACATGAAGTCCCTCTTCATTGGTTTTCCAATTCGTTGGCATGTCACATCCTGTCACCCATTGTTTGGCATCTGTGTACAATGTCGGCCACCATAGACTGGCTAGAAGTACATTCCTTGTCATGGAATCCGACACCAAGTGCCCACCTGCCAATCTGTCATGAGACTCCCGTAGAACACTTGGAATTTCCTCCATTACGCGTCTTTGGAGTACTTGGTCAAGACCCATTTTATATAGTAACCCTTTTATCAGTTGAAACGTTCTAATTTTCAAGGCAACCTTCCTTCTTTCGCTCACTGCCATGTCGAGAGGAAAGGATGCCATGGATAGGCAACACCCTACTTGTTCATAGCAACGTGGAAGCACTGCAATCTAGAAGAGGTGTGTGACTAGAAAATCCTCCTACAGTCTCCCCTGACCTTATTCTCGAAAGGTGGTCTGCCACGACATGACTTTTTCCTGGTCATACCACAATCTTAAATGTAAATTCTTGGAGGAGCCATTGGCTTACCCTTCCTTGGATAATTGGTTTGTTGACCAAGTAAAGAAGTGCTTGGTAGTTTATAAAGAATGTGAATGGTGTGGCCAAGAGATAATGGAAAAACTTTTGTACTAAGAACACCATACCCAATATTTCTCGTTCAGTCGTACTGTAATTTCTTTCTACTTTTGAGAGCAATCTTCTTGCAAAGTAGACTAGGTGATGCAGTCCTTCTGTTGCTGGCTTGGGCCAATGTTCCCCCAATAGCAAAGTTTGAGGCATCTACGTGTATGTGGAATGACTTACTCCAATCCAGGTATACTAGTATGGGCGCCCCTACCAGCCTTGCCTTGAGTTCCCTCCATGCCTCATTTTGTTCTTCCCTACTTATGAATGGCTCTCCTTTCCGTGTCAACTTCTCCATTGATGGAGAAATTTCGGTGAACCCTTTAATAAATCTTCTATAATAGCCTAAATGTCCCAAAAAATGATTTTAAGCCAGTCACGTCTTGGGGGTTCTCCATCTCTACAATCACTTTAATTTTATCTAGGTCTAGCTTCAATCCCTCCTTACATACAATGTGTCCTAATGGTTTCCCTTGGGGTAGCATAAAATGACATTTCTTGGGACTTAAGGCTAGTCATGCTCTCCTGCACCATTCCATACATTCCCATAGTATTGCTAGGTGAGTTTTCTTTCCACTAAAGACAGACCAGTCACCTAGAAATGCCTTCAAATTACTTGTTGCCATTCTATCAAATATATGGAGTATAATCCTATGGAATGTCGCAAGGGCATTGCATAGTCCAAATGGCATTCTATTGTATGCATATACTTTGTCTTCTACGATGAAGGTAATCTTTAATTTATCCTCCTCTACTATGCTAATTTGGTTATACCAAGAGAATCCATCCATGAACGAGTATATCTCATGTCCAGTTACTTCTTCCAATATGCTATCTGTAAATGGTATAGGAAAGGGATCTTTTATTGTTACTGTGTTCAAGCAGCGGAAGTCCACGCATATTCTGATCTAATTTGCTTCTTTTTTCAACAAGATGACTATCGAGGATACCCATTCGCTATTTTGTACCTTGAAAATAATCCCGGCATCCAGTATTTTGTCAATCCCCTCTTCTACCTTGGCGACATAATTTTTGTTCCTCTAGCTTGGCCACTTCTGTACCGGTCAGGCATTTGGCAGTAGTGGTATTTTGTGTACGCACAAATCTGGTGGGACCCCCTTAAGATCCCTATACATCCAAGCAAAGATGTCTTTGTATTCTACAAATATTTTTAGCGTTGCTCCCTTGAGAACTGGGTCCTGGTCATCTCCCATCATTATAGGTTTTGGTTTCCCAAGTTAAGTTCCACCAACCTAGGCTCTTCGTATTTTATCTTCTCTTCTAATGGGCTAGTTTACCATCTATCCATCTTGTTCCTTCTTTATATTCTTTGTATTCATTTGGGTACATGGCCTCCTCTTCCTCCATCTGGGCAATTTCCAGCGTATTGCAGCTTGGCTCGAACACCTCATACTCCTCCATTTGCCAATGGAACAATCCACTCAGTAAATCTATTTCATCTTCAGAATGATTCCCCAGTCTCAGAATGCCTTCCTCGTCAGTTTCATTCCTCCTTTTTCCTTTTCTTCAAATTTTGAATCAGAAGCCAATTCTTGACTTACCACCTAGTTTTGCAAGTTGATTATATATTTCTTCCCTTCGCTTTCGACAAAGAGTGTAGTCCGCTTCCAATTGTGATTGGCTTTGGCAAGTATGAGTCATTCCCAACACAATAGGGCATCATAACCTTTCTTTTCTAATATAATGACCACAAAATCTAACAGGAATGGCTAGTGACCCATGATTTCAACTTCTACTACCACAGGGGCTCTTCCCATCCCCACAGCAGAGTGTTGGTTCTGACAATGTTTTTTTCTCTTGATACTTGTTCTGTCTTGCTATCCCCTTCTTGGGGGTTATTCTCTGCTTGTGTGATGTACTCTCCTCCTATCTTGGATAATGCCCCTGTACACTGCGGCAAGGTTTCCAGTAAGTCGGTCACCCTAACAAGCACAATAGTTTGCAACATTTGTCTAATTATATTAGTCTCCGACATAGATCAAATGGAGGGCTTTATCTTTACCTGGTGTTGTTCTTCTAGTGTTATTCATGCCTCCTTGAATCATTCTTTCTCTACTTGGGGATCCGAGTAGGAAGCTCTTTTTGCCTATAGGCGGGTCACTGCCATAACTTGTTCTCTTGTCCCCTTGACTTCCAGCATGTTGACTTTTCTCTTCGAACAATCCCCATCTTCATGGTTCCCTGGCCAAAAACATTGACATAGTTTACTCCCCCCACCATTTTGGTAGTCACGAGCGAAGTGTCCCCACTCATTACATCTTTGGCATTGAATAATTGGATGGCCTTTTTTGTCGTACTGAATAGGATTGCGTGGTGTATTGGTATTGCTATTTTCCCCTCGTCTTGTGTTCTAGTATCCTCCTAGAGAAGCATCGAAATTTGTGTTCCTTGGAGTAGTGGGGGTGTAGATTGTTCTCCTATGAGGAGTACTTGTGCGCTTCGTACCTTTAAGTTGTATGGGCATTCCTTCAGAGAGTGTCTTGTTACTTGACAGATGTCATAGAAAAAGTTCTTTGGGCAAGTGGCCTTTGTATGTCCCTCCCCACGACATTTCGTACACCATACTTGTCGCTTTTGACTTCCTTTTCCCCTCTAATTTCCTTCATCATTTGTATCATGTGCTTGCGAAGAGCTTGTATTGTTTTATATTCCCCATCGCTTTCTTCATTGCTACTCGCATCACTATTTCTCTTCTTAATTCTTGATGTTTTATCCTCACTTCCAATATCCCTAGCCCTGTCTCAAGCCTTTTTATAGGTAGATGGAGGAAGCACTTTCATTTTCTTCTGGATGGATGGACTTAATCCCTCCATGACCCACCTTTTCTTCAGTTCGTCTGTTGCTTTGTTCTCCAGTTTCCCTATTAGTTCCTTTAATCTCCTGTGGTATACCCACACGCTTTCATTCTTTCCTTGGTGAGTGTTGTATATTTTGGCTACCACCTCATCATCGTCCTTTAACAATTTGAATTCTGCCCCAAAGGATTTTTTTTTAGAGGTTTTTTCTATATTTGGCAAATCTGTGTACCAATCAATTGCCACCCCCACAAGGTGGCAAGAAAGGCTTTCAACCAATTGTCTTTGCCATCTTGCCCCCTGCCTCCCAAATAGTGATGCATGTCTTACAATGCCTTATGGGATCTTTCGATCCCTCCACTTGAAACTTAGGAAGTTTTTGTTTATCTATGTGTTCGGCATTTTTCTCTTGTTACTTTGTTGCAGAGGTTCCCCCTCTTGGTCTCCTAATGTTCCTTGCTTGCATTCCTCTTCTCCTCTCGGTGTTTGTAGAATTTCCGCATTCCCATGCTCGTTACTTCCTTCGCTTGGGTGGAAATGGGATTCCCACCTTCCTGGGGTTTTTGTTTCGGTATACCCTATGATGGGTGCTTCCGAAATAGCTAATCTTTCAATTCCTCTTACTGTACTCTCAAACAATTTCGCTACTTCACCATCAAAATTTTGCTCCTCATCCTCATCAAGAGTACGTTTTGGTTCCCATACTTGTTGGGCCTAGTCATGTAGTCTATGCCTCCTCTCTTCTTGTTGGTGTACTAACAATGCCTTCCTTATGTCTTCCTCAATGATTTCCAACGAAATGTCCTTCCTGCGTCTCCTATCCTTGTTGGGAAGGAGGGGCATTAAATGTAGAGGTGGTAGTTTCTTTTGTTGCTCCTAGATGTCTCCACCGAGGGTTTGTTCTATGATTATTGGTATCTTTGGGCTCGTCCTCTCTATGAGTTCTTTGATAAAACCGTTGCAATGTCGTTGCCTTCTTTGTTCTCTCAAGTTTGCCTCTCTTTGTTCTTCCACTGCTACCAACCTCCGTGCGAGCAGGCTTGGAATGCTTCCTAGAATATCATACACAGCCTCGTTTACTGTGAGCTCGGCACGTACCATACCAGTGGGGAGAGCCCTCTGCTCTACCTCCTACCATACGTACTCTTCAACCGCTACTTGGACAAGCTCTTGTGTCAATTGATCCTCTCTTGTCATTTCCTCTTCCTCAATGTCACTTTTTGTAATCATTGTCTGTTGGTCAAAACTTTGAACCATTATACATCCATCCTTTTTTTGTCTGTCATACCCAAGGTTCTACTTAGACAACAGCACTAGAAATGTTTTTTTTTTTTTAAATCGGTAAACGGCCAAAGCCTTTCATTATATTATTAAATAAATAAAAGAAATTACAAATCCTCCATTCAAACAGGCACTGGTAGGAAAGAACGAGGAAAGAAAATCTTCAATCTTGCCCGCGACATAGTCCTTTATTATACAGAATTTAAAGGGGCATTCCCCAATTTATTGCTTACAACTTAGAAACAGTGCTAGAAATGTTTATGCCAATATGGTAGAATAATACCAGCAAAATATGCAATGTATAAATCTCCTAATGCTATTATGACATTTATCTAAGTAACCATGATAATCTTTTTTCTTCTATAGAAAATCGACGCTACTTCAAAAACAGTATATCAATCACCACGCGCAAACCACCTGTGAATAATAAATCAAGAACAATGAATAACTCCAAAACATAAAGATGGGAAAGGATGACAATCAAATGAAACAGCCATTGTAGAATCTTTAGCTTCCACGATCATATACATTCATTATCATAATATTTGACAGTAAGTGGAAAAATAGATGCCCGTTGCACTGTTGTCATATAAAAGACAAGTTGGGTAGACACGCTGACTAGGTTAACAATATGCTAGCTACCATGAAGGGCAAATAATTATGCAAGTAGAATATTGATAAAGTCGTCAATGACGAGAAGAGAAGTATCAAACACGGACTCCCACGATAAAGAATACTAGAGTCAAAAGGTCCATGAAGTCTTCTTTATAAAATAACAACTCAGCTTATAATATTGGACTAAACTAGCATAGAGAACTAGGATCAAACAGCAAGACATAGCATTGCAGAACTAAGGTAAGAATGATATATCTCATAGCTACGTCAAAACTTCAACACTCCCTCTTAGCAAGTGAGAGATCTTCAGAGCATCTTCTTATGACAAGGTTGCAATCAATCAACAATGTTAATACATAAAGCATAATCATGAACAATTTGTTTTCTCATCATAACAATAAACTAATTGTTATTTCATAAAAATCATCATAGTTACTTCTAGAGGGTGAGAAACAATGGAAAGACAAAGAGTCACACACATGAATTCCACCATACCTACACACAGAGGGTAGATTCACCATGCCTACACATAGAGGGTGCAAAAAAATGAGGGCTTGCACCTCAATCTTCTCCCAGAGAAGACTACACTTCCACAGTAACTACTCGCAGAGGGTAGATCCATCATGCTTACCCGCAGCGGGTAGGATGAGGACTTCAACCTCAATCTTCTCCCAAAGAAGGCTGTATTTCCATCATGCCCACTTGCAAAGGGTGGAACAATGAATCTCACCCTGGAATCTCTCGCAAAGAACACATTATGAGATGAATCACTGGCACTGAGAGTCTTTCTCAACAAGAGCATCATTCTCCACAATGCCATGTTTATCCCGAAAGTAGCAGAACATCACCCTAGGAAGAGGTTTGGTGAGAATGTCAACAATCTGTTCTTCAGTAGAAATGTATTTAAGCTCAATGATCTTTATTTGGACATATCCCTTAGAAAATGGTATTTGACTTCAACATGTTTAGATTTGTAATGAAAAACAAGATTGACTGAAAGTTTTATACAACTCTGATTATCACACATAATCATAGTAGGATCAACAAGTTGACCAAATAAACCAGCAAGTAATTTGCGAAGCTACACAACTTTCTTTGCATCCATACACGCAACAACATACTCTGCTTCAGCAGTGCTTTGAGCCATACAAATTTGCTTCCTACTACACTAAGAAATCATAGTTGAACCCAAGCTGAAACAACATCCTGAAGTACTCTTTCTAGAAGGTACACACCTTGGCCAATCTGTATCAAAAAAGCCTATTAAAGGTAGTTCAACATTAGATGAGAATTTCAATTTATTGCCCGTTATATCTCAATATATGGTAGGCTGCAACAAGATGATTTTGCCTTGGTTCACACATAAATTGACTCAATGTATTTACTGCATAACAAATATCAAGCCTTGTGTTAACTGCATACATTAATGAACCAATTAGTTGCCTATACATGTTGGGATCAACCAAATCTAAAACAATTGCATCCTCATGTAATTTTTTCAGATTTGCTTCCATACGAGTGACCATGGATTTACAGTCCATCATACCAAATCTTTTTAGTATGTCTATAGCATGTTTACGTTGACTTAGAATGATTTGTCAAATCTCAAGCCCTAGAAAGTAATAGGATAGTCCAAGATCTTTCATTTCAAATTCTAAGGAAAGTTCACTCTTACATTTAACAATTAGATCATCGTCACCAGTTAGAGATAAATCAGCATAGAGTACAAGAATCAACACTTTGTTACCATCTATTTGAAAATACAAATTTGGATCAGCATCATTCTTTTCAAGCCCAACTTAAGAAGATAGTTATCAATTCTTTCAAACCAAGCTCCACGGCCTTGCTTGAGACCATACAAAGTTTTTTTCAGCTTGCATACATATGATTCTTTATCATGAATTAAAAATCCTTCGGGATGTTCAATGAAAACTTCTTCTTCAATGACTATTTAGAAAGGCTATTTAACATTCTAATAGAAGAATAGCGAGCTACAGGTGTAAAGTTTAAACATTTCCTCATAATCTATACCTTCTTTTCGAGAAAAACCTCTAGCAACAAATCTAGCCTTATGTTTCTCTATACTACCATCAGCAGCATGTTTAATTTTTAAAAACCATTTAGAAGAAACCACAGATTTACCTTTTGGTCTTGGAACAACATCCCAAACATCATTCTTAAGAATAGAATGATACTCTTTCATCATTGCATCCTTCCATACTAATTTATTAGAAGTTTCTTCAACACTAGAGGGTTTTGAAGCAATTATGTGACTCATTAATGCAACATAACCAGCAAATTTTTGAGGGCTCTTATTTTCTCTAAATGTACCACAAGTTGCATAGTTTTCAGCTTCTTCCATAATGTTTCTAGCCCATAAGGGCCCTTTCTTATTGGCTGGAGCAGCACTGGGAGTTGCTGTAACATCAATGACATTAGGAGGATAAGATGGGCTAGCATGAAACTCTGAATCTGTAATCTCCCTCTGAATCTCTACAGGTGATACTGGATTAGCTATAACAAAATCTTGAGAATTTTCAACATTTTCCGAATTAGAGTCTTTGGATAATCTGAAAGCTACAACTTCATCAAATGGGGCATCTCTGCTGATTTCAATTTGTTTTTTTCCTAAAACATTAATTCTATATGCCTTTGAAGAATCACTATAGCCAACAAAAACTCCTTTTCTGATGGTTCCAATTTTGAACTTTTCTCTTTAGGAATGTGAATATAAACGGGCAACCAAAAATTCTAAAATAACTAATATCTGGTTTGACACCTAAGAAGGCTTCTTCAAGAGTCATGTTATCAAGAATCTGATGTGGACAACAATTCTGAATGTGAACTGTCGTCCTGCGAGCTTCTGCCTATAGCAAAGTAGGAAGACCTTGATCATGAATCATTGTTTTTTTCTGCCTCAACAATAGTTCTATTCTTTCTTTCAATCCCAGCTTCTACACAAAAATCATGAAAAATTCTAGACACATGCTCTCCACCACTATCTGATCTTAGAATCTTAATACTTTTGTCAGACAGGTTTTCAACAAAAGCTTTTAACTCTTTCAAACAAGAGAGCACTTCATCAAATTCCTTAGACTTAAGAAGACATATCCAATGCTTACGAGAGAGGTTATCAATAAATGAGATATAATACCAATAATCACTAAGAGATGCAACATAGGACCACATAATCCAAATGACTAACATGTAGAATTATTTTAGCTCTAGATTCACTATTATGAGAAATGCTCTTTATATTCTTACCTAGAGCCCATCCCTTGCACACTTCCTCATGATCCTTATTTAGTTTAGGAAGACCAACACTCAACGACAGCTTTCTCCATAGAGGTGAGAGTTTTGAAATTTAAATGTCCGAACCTCTTGTGCCATAATTCACATGAATCAGATGAGCTTAGAGAAAGAGCGTAAAGAGGAAAGGCTAAAAGTTTGTAGACTGTCATGACGAACTCCAATTTCACGAGCTGATTTAAAATCAGAATTCTTTTTGCATGCCAAAACTTTACCATCAGCAAAAGCTACATGATATCCTTTATCTTCTAAGGCTGATACCGAAATCAGATTTCTTTTCATACCAAGAACAAATAACACATCACTTAAATGAAGAGGAATACCAGAATCCAGTTTAATAGAAGTAGAACCAGCACCTTAAACTAAGTAACTAGCATCATCACCAATGATGACTTACAAGTGAGAATGGTTTTCCTTCAAATCAAAGAGATGTTCTTTGAATCCAGTGATGTGACGAGATGCTCCACTGTCAATTAACCATGTATCGTTTTTTGTAGGAATGTTGCTGGAATCTGCAAAAATAAAAATAAAACTTTCAGAATTGATGCAAGACTCCCTTTTGGGGGAGAAGAATTTTCCACATTTGCTACATAGGCACCATGAGAAGGTTTTGGTTTCACATTACAACATCTTGCAAAGTGACCAAACTTATCACACCTAAAACACTAAATTCGAGAGAAAACTCTTTTTCTTTTTCTTGATATTAGAGGCTGATTCAAAACTCTTTATCTCTAAATCTCTTGAGGCTTTCTTTCATTCTCTTGCCTTTTGAAATTTCAGCTACAAAAACGTGATCATCTTCGTGTAGATTTTTCTGACTGTTGCCTCTTGCTTCCAACCTACATTCTTCTTGAATAGAATCAACCCTTAATCTGTCAAACTTTGGAAGTTCATCTCTTCCACTAATGCCTTGAATGAATGATTCCCAAGAATCAGGAAGACCATTCATTGCCAACATAACAAGATCTTTGTCACCAAAAGTTCCAGGAATAGCAGCAAGTTGATCTTTAAGTTCTGAAATTTTCATACAATAGGAGACCACAGATTCTCCTCTTGACATCCTAATATGCAGCAATGGATGTGTTAGAGCAAGAGCTTTACTGGTGCTATTAAATTCATATAGATCTTTCAGAGTGTGAACATTGCTCTAGCAGATTCAAACTTTGAAATTACTGGTATTAATTGATCTTTGACAGAGTCAATCAGGATCTTTTTGGCCATGATTTTATTCTTCTTCCACTGAGCTTTACCAGCATCATCAGATGGTTCTGCGACATCCACTTTTATGTATTCTATAAGATCGTTTTCTTCAAGAGCAATCAAGACTCTAGGCTTCCAAGAAGAAAATTTAGAAGATCCCTCTAACCTGTCCTCAACTTTCAAACTATTCACCATCTTTACACACTGATAGGGGAGAGAATAAAACAATCAAGAAGAGTTAAGATGGAGCTGTTGGTTCAAGATCGAAATGCTTCAAACCCACTCTAATACCATGTTAGATTTTTAACCAGAAGAACATGTTGAAATTTTAAAACAATTAAAATACACAACACAATTAAGTATCCTAGGAAAAACCCTCCTCAGTGAGGGAAATAACCCAGCCCACAAAAATTCGATCCTTTATTAAAGTTCTCAAAAACTGAATCATATACAGAGCCTCAGCTTTTAAACATAATACTCCAATGTGCTTACAGCAAGAGAATATCTCTGACATATATAGCAAAAAAGACTTATGAATGAACGCACTTACTGCAATAAAAAATTCAGTACAGGGTCATGGGCCATAAAGAGCACACTAATGTATTAATATACAAGTAGATCAAATGTACCATCATTAGAAAATAGATAATCTATGTAGTTAATTAAGAATGAACTATTAAAACAATAATATATAAGACACATTATTAATAATACTAGAAGATATATTAAAAGGAGCATAATAGAAATACGAAGGTGAGAGATATAAGGAATAAAATGTGTGTGTGTGTGTGTGTGTAAAAGTGTTTGATTAAAAAAACAGACTATACGTGGAGAATCATTCATATTTGCAGAGCAAAGCATATACGTTAAAAATGACAAAAAAACAAATCCATGGAGAATAAAACAAAGGTACCCCAATTGGAAAAGTTAAGACATAAAGGTTGTTAGTCCCTGCCTTGAATAAGGCAGGGTGCTAATGTTTTCGGTGGTGGTCACCATCAATTTTTTCAACCAAAGCTAATAAATTCCTAAGGTTGAAAACAAAGTTTATTTTTTTATTAATTTTGAACGAGGAATTCTTGTTTTCTGATTGGCTGGTAGCAATTATACTAGAGGTAAAAATGTTTTTTTTACACCAACAATAGGAGAAAAAGTTTCTGGTAACTTCTTTGAATTCCTTTCAACCGAAATTTCATTTTTACAGTCTAACTTTCACACACAGATCACAGATCCAAGAAGCAGAGGATCAACAACTTAAGGACAACATGATCTGAGATCAACAGCCCTGTCTGCCTGCCTGCTGTGCAGAGCTGTTGTGATTCTACATTTTTTTTAATCAGTGAAAAGAAAACAAGTGTCGTCCAATCTAGAAAAGGTAGGAGCTTGAAAGCACTTTCAGCTGGGACAACGCATTGGAGACATTGTGCGGTCATGCCTTCATTGTTTGATTATGCATTCAAGCCTTTCCAATTGCTCCCCAAATTGGAAACTTCCAGATCAAAAATGTAAGTTGGCAGGTGTAAATGAAGACAATTCACAGAATCAGCCCATGCTTATCCAGATTTAAAGAAAATCTGTGCACAGATAGTATGCATAACCCTTGAAACCACACAAAATCTGGGTAAAAACACCATCAATTATGCCCTAAGAACACCGTAACCCTTGTCGCATTTGAGCAGCACAATTTGTGGCACCAAACCCCTCATAAAAAAATGCATGCCCTAGCCTACAGCTCTCTGTCACTGTCTGTTCTCCACTCCTTTTGATTCCACCTTTTGTTTGCAATGCATTCTGTCACATCTTCAACAACAGTTTGCCAGAATCCTCTTCTGCGATTTTCTTTAATGTCTTGCTCCGTTTATTTTTGGCTAACGTTTTTTGTGCTAGGGTTTTGTGGTCAAGTTCATAGCATAATCGCACTAGCATACGGTAAGCCTAAACTGTTCATACTTAGCCAAGAATAAGAAACATTACAGAAAGGACTTAAAATGGCAAAACATCCCAGACCCACGTTCTTGAGAAACTTAGAAGAAGGCGTAAAAGATGCAGAGCTTTCATGAACATGACTTGGGCTTACAACCACTTACACATCCCTTATGTCAAGACCTTTCCCATCATCAAAACCCCTGCAAAGACCATCAATTTATTGCTGGTACTGGTCAATGCCCCAATTTCTACAGAAGACAATTCAATGTCCATGTGTAAACCTTGCACAGCCAAAATTCCAAATGCCCCTTTTCTCTTTTTCAAACTTATGAACCAAAGATCACAGTGTCCATTTCACCTTGTATCCATTGATATTCATAGCTTCCACAGACCAAACCTAAAAGGGAAAATTTGTGCATTATGGTGAATTGGTACCCTGAACGCTAGTCATCAATCATGCTAAAAAATGCACAATACTGTGTAACCCCACCAAAAGCATATTTCCAAATCAATGCATTCACACAGTGATTCCACTAAGTGGAACTAAGATACTAAGCAATAATGAAAATTTGCAGAGCATTCACATTTAGATATAGGATATGAAAATATCAATGAGAGGCTTCAGCAACAGAACAAGTCCTTATTTACCTCCTCTGTAATGTGCCACGTTCACACAAGTTTACAAAATATTGTACAGGCATATGGATCATAAGCTATCTGGTATTTGAAACAGTGCCACAGATGATTTTTTTTTGTGTGTCCTTGAGTGCGTATAATTTAAATTGACTGGGTCTATAATCTTATGTAAATTTATAGTTATTTTTGAAGTTAAATTACAATCATGTATTAAAGTTGTTAATCATAATTTAGAATTTTATTTGAAACAATAGCTGTAGAATTATTGTTATAATTATATATTTATATATATTTGTATTTAAAATAATATTTAAATTATATTAATATATTTATATTCTATAGTAATAATTATTTAGATAATCTAATTTCTAAACATAAATATTATAACCTTTTAATTCTAGATATATTCAAAATGTAATTTTTATTAAAAAAATTCTGATGAATATTGATTGGTTGATTTAATGTATTGAGTTGTTAGGACCACTATTTTATAATATAGAGAATAATATGTTTTAAGGTGTTATTAAAATATATATGATATTATTTTAGGTGCTAAATTTATATTTTGATATGTAATAAAATATTAATATTTTGAAAAAAGTGAAAGAGTTGTAAAAATGGATTGGGATTAAGATTATATATAAGACGAGAAAATAAATGTTTGAGTTTACAATGTTAAATGATTATTGTTCAATAGTATCTTTCTAGTAAGATTTATATGCAATGGTAAATATAACACAGACTACATATCAATTATTTGACTAAGTAATTTTTTTTTTGTATATATATGCATGTAATATGGAGCATAGAAAGCATTCAAATTGTTTGACAAGATTTCTTAATACAAAGAATGTAATTTGGAAGGACAATATGCCTACAAAGTGTGGATGCATTGAAAAAACATGTGGGCTCAAGTATGATGGATATAATAATTCCATTGCACCTCATTTGGTGAAGCACTAGTATTTAATATGAAAAAAATTATTCTATTATGCTACATTATATTTTGTATAATTTAAATGAACATGCACCAATGTCTTGGCATATTCTAACTTTGTGGACTAATGGGTCAGACTGCTACAACATAAAGCCTCCAATGGAAAACCAACACTCCTCGAATTTGGCAATTTGCCTTCCATGATTTACCTATCTCTTAGACTCTTCTATTTTGTCACACCTTCTGAACTATGCCTTGACAGACACATACCACATCATTTTCTAGAATTTAGATAGAAGTTTCGAGTTCGAGAATCACTACACATGGCGGCGATGGTAGTGGTGAAGGTTCATGTTCCCCCTTTCACATTCAATCACTACGTTGTAACCAAGGAAATGAAAATCAATCTTCTTCTTCTTACAAAAGGCAAGAACTCTAGATCTTTCAGAGCTCTTGTTATATTTATTATTTCAAAATAAATGGAATCCCCATAGTTGCAAAGTTAAGATAAAAAGAGAAATGGGCAGCAACTTGTGAGGTTTTCACATGATCGCCCCAAAAATTTTGGGGACCCCCTTTTTCGGGCAAGCCTTGGCAATTTTCGCAGGTGTTGGGAATTTTTGTTGCCTTGGCAAAATTTGGAGTTGTCCAGAGGTTTTTTAAATTGGCGATTTTACACCTCAGACGCCTTCAGGCCAAGAGGGGATTTGGTTTGTTTTCACCTGGTGCGGAGCTAGATTTTCCGGAACATGTAATTTTATCCTTAAGCCTAGTAGGTTTCAATAGCAACATTTTTTTATAGAAAAAAAATATCTGGCAGGATAAAATTGCAAATTTTGGACTTGGACGGATTTTGAAATTTTGATTTAATTGAACAAGCTTGAACATTTTCAAAATGAATTTTAGATTTAGTCGTTTTGGAAAATCTTGAAATTTTTTCGGTGAAAAGAATTTTGATGGTGAAATTGAATTTAGAATTTGAATTTCGATTGCCAGGAAAAGGATTTATTTTTATAAAAATTGAAATTGTATTGCAAAATTGAAATTGGATTAAATTGCAAAATCTCATTAATTTGGTTGAAATTTTGCCTAGAGGATTTTAGAAGTGTTAAAGGAAATTGGTAATTTGGAATTGAAAATTGATTTTGGCTTTGCTAGATTCGATTTTAATGATATTTTAATTGTCAAAATGTTGTTAAATGAGAATCTTGACATCTCCTAGGCTTATCTTATTTCTATTTTGCAATTCTGGGTCAAACTAGCAATTAAAAGGGTCAATTTCGATATGGGGCTTAGTTATTTTTCATGTTTTATTTAAAATTGGGCCATTTTGAGGGGTCTAACTTAAGTTTTTGTTTCCCTCTAGGTAGGTCGACCCACCCTGGAGGTCAACAAGAGGATATAAGAAGGGGCTTCCCCCCTCTTATTTCATCATTTATTTCCACTCCCTTTACTAGAGGTTGAGCAATTTTCTTCCTAAGGGCGAATTTCTCCTTGGCAGTGGTTTTGGCTTGAGGATTTTCCATCTTTGGGCAGCGATTTTCTTCCTAGAGGATGGGCAATTTCTGCCCTAAGGTGAATTTGGAGGTGAAGATCTGATTTTGCAGAATTGAGCGATTTTTGGAGGTCTGATTTTCCTCCTAGGGCAGTTATTTTTTTCCTTCAACTAGGGCGATTTTATTTGGTGGAGAGATAGGGTGACTTGAGCTCTAATTTTTTTTGCAATTGTGGGTGAATTTAGAAGGGGTAAATTCTGATTTGGAGCAGACTTTTCTGCCCTAGAGCAGCAATTTTCTTTCTAGTTGAGCAATTTTGGCAAGGAGGTCGAAATTTGATGAAAGGAGCCGATTTTTGCAAGTAATCCATTTGCTAGGGCATCACATTTTGTGGGGAAGATTGAAATTTCCGAGATCAGATCCGAATTTGAAGGGGCCCAATTGTTGGTAGAAAGCAAATTTAAGGTAAGATTTTCGTTCATCTTTAGAGGTGAAGATTGGTCTTAAAGAAATATTTTATTCCTTGTTCTTGCTTGGTTCATTTCCCTTATCTTCTTCTTGCACTTTTCATCCACCACTTCATCATCTCCATTGATAGGCTAAAGTTGGGAGATATAAGTGTAGATTCCGAGATAGGACATTTGGAGAGGCAGAAATAAGCGGTAGTCCCACCGCTAGACTAGAGAGGCGATTATAAGTGTAGAGATAGGATTTGGAGAGGCTGAAATAAGCTAGATTCCATCGATACAAAGAAGTTGGGAGATTTATAAGTGTAGTCCATATCATTTAGAATGAAGAGGCAGAAATAAGTGTTTAGGATGGTGGATGTTAGTACAGGCAAAAACCCAAAGGGAACGAATAACAAAAAAGACAAGGAAGACATGATGCCTAATACCACCTTCTTCTCGAAAGTAAGGCGAATAAGTGATACTAATATCGACACGGTGAACATGGTATAGTTGAAGGATAGATTGAAGAAAGGACAATCCCCCATGGCGAAAAAAGAGCTACAAGAGCGGAATTGTACACGCAACGGCTTTCCCTCCTACCTTGCCTTGTCCGAAATTGGTAATGGAGTGTGCATCCCAATTTGATATTGTGACCAAATCCATCGTTTTTGATGAAGGGAAGAGAGTGTTGACTAATGTCAGCAAACAATTGGTCGAAGAAGTATGTGATAATCCCCAGCATAAAGGCATGACAATGGTGATGATGGATCAAACAACCAAGTTCTTTCAAGATAATCAAGATGCCTACTTCATTCATCTAAAGCAGAATTGGTTACACGAAGGCAAGAAAGGAGTTATCAAGTCGGATTTCAAATTAGAGTATGGCAACCTTATTGTGCTTCTCAGCCAAATCATGGGCATAGCTCATGGTATGCAATTCGAGAACTGGATGTACTATTTTATTGATGAAATTGAAAATGAAAAGAGAAAATTTGATTGGGCTAAAATTATAAGTGAAAATTTAGAGTTACAACTAAGGACAATACAAATTCAAAAGCAATTCTACATGGGGTCCTACCTTTTCTATCTGATTGCAAGACTATATGAACATCCTGGACTTAAGGCCTTAGGAGTGATTGGCAATGGGCTAGAGCAATATTTGGTGCATGAGTGCTATCTACAGCTTTATTTGCACAACACCAAAGATTATAAGATGTTTTATGACTCCTTTGTTATGAAGATGGTAAGAATATTACAAGGGACACCTGCTAGGAGGCTCTCATCAAAAGCAGAAGCAAAAGTTAAGAAGTATGGGAGTTGGTTCATCCAATTTCCGCAATTCGCATATATCAGAGTAGCAGAAGTACAGTTTGTCCCAAGAGACTTCCAAGGTATCCATCCGACAGAATAGTTTTGATGGAGTTGGCCAGGCAACTTAAGCATTATGACAAGATGATAAAACTTAAAGGTGAGACAGGGACTACCTTCTCATTTGGAATAGGCAATGATCCTTGCCCCATTCCTGTCACCTTTGCAGTTGTGGAGTTAGAGCGGTATCATCTACAATGGTATAGAGCAAGACAAGGATTCGATCCTAATGGTCTTATTAAGGCATCTCACAAAAACACATTCAAACATATTCCTACTATGGAAGATTTTTGGGCCACTGCACAGGATGACTTTCATGTGAGGAAGCTAGCTTTCTCAAGATTGTCAGTGGGCATGATGAGAGCAATCAGATGGAGAGGCCTTGATATTCCCGATCAGCTAGAAGATGATGAAAATGTGCTAAGAGAAGATTATGATATAGTGAATGGAACAGAAGAGTCCAGTGAATTGGGATGATCATCAAGATCCTTCCTTAGAGGCAGTTACAAAGACAATTGATCTACACACTAAGTCATGATACAATGAGAAGTTAAGCCAATTACAAAGTCGGAAGGTACGCCTTACTAATGAGAGGATGGAACCAGAGAAAGAAGGTCCAGCGGAGTCAGTCAGACAGAAAGGTGGGGGCAATAGCCAGCAAAAAAGAGCATTTAAGAGCAAGAAGAGGAATTTGGAGGTTGAGAAAAGTAAAGAACACCGTCCAAGGAGAGCATAACTGAGGCTAGGAGCCAAGAGGTTAATACAAGTGGACAAAGGATCTCAGTAGAGGTGATCTCTGATTCGGAATCAAGTAGTTACAGTGGCAGTACCGAATACTCTCCTCTCTCGAAAAACTAATATGTAGATGGTATGGCAGTCACTAGTGAAGAAAAGGGTAGGCCAATTGATATTGAGGTAATAAGCCAGGCGCCTGAGGCTGTTGGTGATTCTTCGCTAGTCGAACCAAATCCAGATTTGGGGAGATGCAATGCACCACTATAATTAAGGCAAATGCTTATGCCAAGAGGCGAGGTGGTGACTGTCCGAACAGTTGAAGATATTCAAGGGTTAGTGGAAAAGGAAGATAGTGAGAAATAGAAATAAATTGCAAAAACAGTAGCAAAGGTAATCAGGAGCGATGATGAGGGTCACCGAAAAGTTTAGATCGCTATACCAAAGGTTAGCAAGGTAGTGGATGAGATTGTAGCCCAGAAGTATGAGATAGTAGAGCATAACTTGGGAAGAATCACAGATGACATGGAGTGTGAGGAGATCCAGGAAGGCATGGTTTCAATTAGAGAAAGATTAAGGAAGGCAAATGAGAAGATTCTAAAGTTGGAGGCCGAAAACAAGTATTGCAGAGATTGTCAGCCTATCCAATAGTTGCATCAGGCAGCCCTTCCGCAAGATAGCGGGAGCAACATAAAAGAGATATCAGCTCAACTGCACGAAATCAAAGATTGGATCAGTGATATAATTCAAGATGGGCGAAATTTCTTACCTTCCTTTATCTTAACATTTAGGTCATTGGTGGCTATTAGAGACAAATTCAAAACATTTGAAAGGAAGTGGAAGGATTTCCTTCTAGTCAAAGACTTAGCCATTACCAAGCTACGAGCAATTATTGGGCTACCGGAGAGATATTTGGAGAGAACCAAGTTGGTGGATGAAGAAGGAATGAGTACGGTGGAGTCTTGGTATGTTGCCTTGACCATCAAATTGAGAATACTTGAAGAGATACGGAATGAGATTGCACAACACAGCCCAAGCGTTGACACTTCCATTTCAACCATGATGAGTGATGTTGGGGCTGCACTTGATTTTGAAGATATCAAAGAGGAGAACGTCAATGAGACAGAGTTTGAGTCGAGCTTGGATGAGTTGAGGAAGGTTGTCATCAGGAAGAAGCATTTGGACACCCTTGCGTCCCTCAGTGCCTTTATCGGATATGCGAAAGAATATGAGAAGAATCATTAGAAGACACTGCAAGCAACGAGCAACATGATGAATTCAGCTGAGCTCAAGATGAAGCACACGCCTTGCCCTCCCATGAAGGAAGTCAACGACGGGCTAGCCAAGTTCATTGCCTTGGCTAAGAAGATGAAAGAAAAAGGTAGAATTATATTAGAGGATCAATTGATGTAAGCCCAAGCAGCAAATTCTCCTTTCTTCTTGGGTAGGATAGGTGTCTAATTCTGATTGGTTACCATTTTGGTGCCTTTTCCTTTTTTTCATTGGTCCATTGATGAGGTGGCATCTTCTCATTGGTCGATGGGGTGGAAAACCTAGTTAGGGTTTCTGGGATTTGATCTAGATCGTTGATTTTGCCTCTTAATCTCTACCATTGGTGGTATTTTTGGCCCCTATATAAGGCCATTTGCGCTCATTTATAAAGGGTTGAAGAAAATTGTTGCTTATGTAATATCAAAACTCTTTATCATTGTTGTGTCTTACATGGTGATTAAGAACACTTGGTGTTATTGCATGGTTTCTACTTCCAATAATTAAATTCCATTGAACTTGTTAAAGTAGATTTTATTTCAAGAAAGTTGTTAAGAAAGAGTAGGAATAGATGGATAGTTGTATGGTGATATTAGTGGATGTTTGATAGGGATCCATAAACTAGGCCACTAGCATCCTAGCGGCTTGTTAGGAAGCCTTGCATGGTAATCTAGTATTTTTCCCTTTGAATCATTGCATCTATGGAGGTAGGGTCATTGGTAAGCTTTCATCAAATTTGATCCCCGTCCATCTGCTAATCTTTCCATTCATAGGAGTAGAAGTAAAGCAGCAATTAGTTTAGTAGTTGCAGTTCATTCAAGAAGAAAGTTAGAAAATTTGAGCATTGATAACGCACAGACCCTCTATCATCGCCATCAACATTATTTAGCACTAATATAAGTTGGAAAGCTAGATTTCATCACCATCACAGCAAAAGTGTGATATCCTTGAAAGAACAACATATGCCCACCTACGTGATTAACCAACAAATTACATTAATATAACTGAGTTAGTATCACAGGTGTAAGGAAGCTTGGAGTTTTTTCTCATGTTCTTCATGAGCATTTACTTTTCAAGAGAGGGTTGAGTGTTTGGTATTCTATATCAAGTATTCAATTGCTATATGTTATGTCGTGGTACAAAACTGACATCAACACAACTATACAAGTAAACTTTTTCATATTATTAATTATGCACAAATATTATTGGGAACGAAAATAATTTATATAATTTTGAAAATATGTCTTGTTCATGAAATATATATACGTAAGATATTATAATAAATTTGTGGATGGTAAATTATGAAACAAGTATATAATTTATAGTACATTATTGAGATGATTAATTGTTTACATTGAGAAATAAATATATGTATATTTAGTATATATAATAATTAGAAGAAGAATTTTATATGTTTATTTCATGCATATAAATAATAAATGTGTATGGAAGAAATAAAGGACTCTTATATTATATGTTAACAAAGAAATGAAATAAGGCTTATATAAATGTATGAGAGATAATCAAACGCCAATATAAGATAAATTAGACATTCTCATTGTAGATCAAAGGAATCTATCTCTTATCCCTTACTAAGGCTTCCTAGGTTAGGGAGTTTGTCAAAGGGGAAGGCGGAGAAATTTCGGGCACATGACAGATTATCCCAATACTAGGTTTAGGCCTTGAGTGATGCCGCTTGAAGTTTGTTTCACACTACCTTTGCACACTACTTCTACCATCTTAGGAATAACCTTAGTAGTGGGGAATGCGATGGAATTTCATGAAAGCAATATAATAAAGATCTCTTGAAACATTACAAATACAATCCCTAAGTATGACTCAAACCCTAAAAGGGGAATTTTTGAATAAATCAAACAAGGTCCTAGAAGGGATCATTACATACAGAATGAATGCAAGTTTCTGCAATCACAATTTTCTTTATAATCTGTAGACTAATAGAATGAATACGCTGCAATCATAATTTCCTTTAAAATCTGAAGGCATGTAAAATCAATGCACAGCAACCACAATGATCTGTTTGCTTCTGTAGAAAATAGACGCTGCTTCAAAAATGGTAAGTCAATCACCACATGTGAACCACCCATGAATAATAAATCAAGAACAATGAACAACAAAACATAAAGACAGGAAAGGATGACAATCGAATGAAACTGCCACAGTGGACTCTTTAGCTTCCACGATAGAACGAGGACACTCATTATAATTAAAATTGACGGTAAAAGGGAAATAGATGCCCAGCTGCATTGTTGTATAAGACAAGTTGAGTAGACGCACTGACTAGGTTAATAGCGTGCTGGCTTCCACAAAGGATAAATAATAATGCAAACAGAATATTAATAAAGCTGCCAATGAAAAAGATAAGTATCAAAGACGAACTGCCACAATACAGAAACTGAAGTCAAAAGGTCCACAAAGTCTTCTTTGGAAAATACCAAGTCAGCTTATAATATTGGACTGAACTAGCACAGAGAACTAGGATCGAACAACAAGACATAGGATTGCAGAACTCAGGTAAGAATGATCTATCTCACAGCTACATCAAAACTTCAATAGGTTCAACATGATTGGCCAGTTCAAACTTTGTGCTTATCCACCCATGGTTTTCACATTTGTACAAGGCACTTTATCAGATCTTAGTAAGCTTGCTTTATTCTCAATGCAGGTAGTATCGTGTTTGGTTGTCACATGCCAGACATTCATTGCTTTGCAATCAAGCATATTTTGTGGAGTTGACCACATCTGTTCTGTTCAAACTCTTATCTGCCTGTGTTTCAACCTTGACAGCTATCACTATTTGAATGAGATTATACTTATAGCAGGCAGCTGATTGGGCTTCCCATCTGTGGGTCATTCAACTATTGTCTTGACAGGCCGAAATATTTTAATGGAAGCAGACTCTTATGTTCCTCTAAAGTCTTGATTCAATATTGCATACATTAGGTTTTTTTGTTTTGTCATGAAGAGTTTGGAGGTGGGCCTTGAGATCATTGGGTTTGAGCACTTAGCTTTGGCATATATCCCACATTGGCAGCATAGAACTTTTATTTCTTTATATAGCATAGTGCTCATGGTACAACGGGAGATGTGTGGCTTGGTGCTTGAGGCCATTGGAGAAGTTGGGGTGGTGAGGGTTACTTACGAACTAATCAAACAATCAAGGATTTATTGGCCCCTAGGGCCCCACATTGTTTTTTGCCCAGTGCTCAGACACAGTTGCATGGAGCAAGCAGATGCTGAAAAATCAAGCCCCTTGAGACTCAAGTGCCTAGACCTGGCCTTTTTTTCATTTTTACATAACTTCTACAAACAGAAGCCATTTTCTTCAAACCAAATATCATTGGAAAGGTCTTTTCGTCAAATTCACAGTGGTTGATGTAATTTTCACATATTTTGTTGTTTGACAAAGCTTTTAATCCAATGAAGTTCAATATTGATTTGCTTCACTCTTGTGAACAAAGAGGTTGATTTGTTACATTGCGAAGGAAAATTTTCTGCATTCTCCTGTTTCATCATGGATTTGCCTAAAGTAAAGCTTCTAATACAATACAATTATCATAAAAGGAAATCTGATATGGAGAATCCGTTGTTCAGAGGAAATGGTTTGATAAAAGAAGAGTTCTTGAACTCACCTAGACTCACCCAAATTCAATGAGTTCTAGGTCAGGTGATTGGGCAAGTCCCAAGCAGCTGGACTAGGACTCGGACGAGTGTGGGGGCTGAGTTGGCCAAACTTGTCAGTCAAAGAATTCCAAGGCGACCCAGTGAGCCCCTCTGATGAGACTCAGTTGGCGCAGCAAGGAGCATATGCAATAAAAAAAGAAAATTGTCACTTTTAAGTCATTTTTCTTATTTATTCGGTCTTATTACCCTTTTCCTAATCATGATCACTTCAATTCCCCATCAGGTTTACTTCTAGCAATTTGGAAATATACATGACATTTTATACATACTTTCTATATTATATCATTACATCATCAATACACCTATTATTGTGAAATGAAGAGATTATGAATTTCAAACTTAATCATTGACATATATATATATATATGATTACTTATTGTAATTTAGATACCTATAATACACAATGTCCAAATAATGATTACATAATTACTGTAAAGGTCTACAATTTTCAATGAATTTATAAGTTTGCTGATTTTCACTTGTGTTTTTTTTTTTTTAGTTTGTGGGCGGGGGTGTGTGTAATTGTTTGGATGGGTTTGAGAATGATGAATAACAAACACAAATAAAGCCAAGAATACTACCATTATATTTTCTATTCCCTTATCAGCAAAATTTAATTCAATACAAACATTAAAAATTTCAAATTCGTATTAAAAGAACTGAGAAAAATAAACAGAGTATGAGATTTAATTCACCTCAATCGATCAATACAAGGCATTATTTTGCATACTCAGGTTGCTGCTTTCTGAATGGTAATTGGTAATAGCAGTTCTTGCTTACACGTCCAGCCTTATATCAAAGTTCCAGCTTGGCACAATGGCCAGCAGCTAACTTCAGACTCAAAAAGGCACCCTTTTGACACTCTAGACCTAGCAAGAGCTCTTCCTAGGATTGGTTGGGCCTGGTACGACACTCCTGCCCCTGATACGGCTCAAACACAGTAGAATGGTGGCTGTAAATACATCCAAGTAATCTGCAGGTCAAATTTAGTCTATTCCGCTAATGAAAACCCTGATACGTAACCTGCAAGTGTGGTTCATGATTGATACTCTATTTCTGTTGCAGTTCTAAACCCCCTCCCCCGCCCCCCCCCCACCCCCCCCCCCCCCGGGCTCTTGTAGTAGTTTCCCGTATCTATAAACTCCCAAAACTTGGTGCAGTTCAGTAGCAATGCTTCCAGCTAATAGAGGGAACTAAGAATAGTTAAAATCAATCCTTCCAGCTCTCCAAATCCTCCCCTAGTTAACTGAAACTCTTCCCAAATGAATGAATAGCACAATAACCTTTACCTCAATACTAACACCAAATGTCTTGAAGTTGTATTGTTCAATCCTAGCTGTATCTTTTTGATGCAGGAGCATCTTGGGCTCAAAGCAATCTTGCATCTAACCAAAATACTTATGTTTCTAATTTGTTATTCTCTATCAATTTACACAATCCGGGAGATCGATCGGGCAAGCAATCATCAACTGGTACCAGAGCAATGTGGAATTGTGTTTGCAAATCTGAAGTTGAGATAGCCCTAGTTGATTTGTTGTAGGGTGGCAGAATTAAGACCTAACCTACAATTGCAGAGGGTCGTAGGATGGTTCGTGGAAGAATACATGCAGATCTAGCAGTAATGGATATGTTGAGACAAGCTGCAGCTAGACTTGAAGCTGTGGAAACTGCCCAGAGAAGAGGAAGACATATTGAGGATGTTAGTGATGATGAAGCTGAAGAAGATGTTGGTGAGGGTGAAGAGCTTGTACTTGAGCAAGGAAATAGAAGATTTCTTAGAGCCCTAACCAGTATGAATGTGAAACCTCATTTCAACCCTCCTAAGTATGATGGCAAATTGGATTCCGATGAATTACTTGATTGGATCACTAAGATGGAGAAATATTTCAAATATGAAAGCATCAATGCTGACAAGAAGGTGAAGTATACTAGTAACAAGTTGAAAGAACATGCATCTTGGGAACACTTGCAATTAAAGAGGCAAAATTGGGGGAAGGACAAGATCAAATTGTGGGACAAGATGGTGAATAAATTGAAAGCCAAGTTCTTATCGGGAGATTACCAAGTTGATTTGATGAGAGAATTGCAGAACCTGAAGCAGAAGGAATTTACTATGACGATATATACCAAAGAATTCTATATGTTGGATATCAAATCTAGACATAAGGATGATGAGGTTGAAGGATTACAAGGTACCCAAATGGTTTTAGGATATCTATTCAAGATGAGATTAGTTTAGTAAAAATAGAAAGCATTGAGGAACCATATCAGTTTTCCCTAAAAGCAAAAGAAAAGTTGAACAAGAGGCAGATCATAGATAAAGAGGAGGTGGTGGCAGATTTCGAAGAGGAAGATCGTTTGCTGGTGGAGGAAGGTCCTTTGCAAGAGGAGATAGATCTTATTTATAAAAAAAAAAAGATAAATCAGAATGGAAAGAAGAAAATTCATACTGAAGAAGAGGAGGTGGATATTCATACGAGTAGTAATTGTTGAGAATGTTAGCCTCATAGTAAATTGAAGCAAATATATGATAATATACATAATTGATAATAAATCTAATTATGAAGGTCTGATTGTAATATATATATAAAACTATCATAAGCTTATATTATCAAAATGCTAAAGTGACCGATCATTTGTATCACTCGTAATCTGTTTAACAAGCACTATGTACCAATTACATTTAATATGTATAGGGTGAGTTTATCACCGATTACTTTTAATATGTATTGAGTGTGTTTATTTCCAATTGTATTTGTTATAAAGCGTTGCTATTGTATCAAGCACTATAGATATGTATTGAGGCATGACCATGTAGGGTCATACCCCTACGTGATCATGTCTCAATGCATATATATGTGCATTCTTTACAAACTGCAGAGATATATCAATAACAATGCATATAAATCTCAGTCTGTAAATTCAGAACAATATATATATTTAAATAAAATGAAGTCTGCATCAGTACTGTAGAAGGAAGGTCTGCACACATCAATTAAGAGTTATTATTATCAGTACAAAGATATATATATAAGAAGTAAGTAAACTCATAGTCAGAATAAGAATTGAAGATTGGTTAAGATCTTTACATCAAATTGAAAATACAGTTTACTTAGTCTCCACCAATAATGACCAAATAAAATCTACATGGTATCAAAGCCAAATTAGTAGACTAAATTCTTAAAATAAAAGTGACATCATGACAAACAATGTTGAAGTCGAGAATAGACTTGAAGGATCAACAAACTTCTTCTCATGGAAAATTTGAATTATAAAAAATCCTTGAAGAATTGGAATTAGAATCATTCATTGAATCAGACATTTCAATACCTGAACACGAGGCAGAAAAGGCCACTTGGAAAAGACGAAATAACAAAGCCAGGAAGATCATTGTTGATTCAATAAAAGATCATATTCTTCCTTCCATATCAAACCTCAAGAAAGCATTTGAAGTATTTAAAATAATTTGGGATACATTTGAGATCAACAACTCAAGTAGATTGCTTACTATTGGTGTAAATACATATTTACTATTTACACTTACATAAGTTTACTTAGGTTAATGCATATTTTTTATTATTTATTTATTAGCCACCTAGGAGTATGCGTACTCTTGTGTGTTGTCATATTGACAACACAAGAGTCCGCACTTCTTTTACGCACATGGTGTCTACAATACAGGAGTTAGCACACTAATTAAGCACACGGTGTCTACAACCTTGTCATTCTTATCCACTCATCTAGAATGATGGATAAGGCATGTGCTTAGTTGTCATGATGCTTATCTTATCTCTTGGTTCCTTCTAGAGACATTCTAGGTGCTTCCTGACAGGCCTTTATATACAGGCACTCTTAGTGTGTTTGCATATACTGAACAGAGCAATGTATTAGGACACACTCTGATTAATTGATCATATCCATTTTTGGTCTACAGTTGTGCTTGTGTTTGAGTTCTTAGTTCCTGGGTGAATTTTGTCGTAAGGCAAATTCTTACACTTATATTAAAAAATCAACTTATGAATATAAAAATGAATAAAGGAGAGTCAATCTCATCCTACTTTGGAAGAATTTCCGATATAAAAAATCAGCTATCTTCTATTGGAAACAAAGCAGAAGATCAAGAATTATCCATAATAGCACTTAGACAATTACCTATATCTTGGGAAGCATTCATCCAAGTCATCAGTCGACTGTCAATACCAGTTTTTGATCAACTTAAAAATGATTGCACATCTAAAGAATCAAGACTAATTTCTAGAGAGATCATTTCAAATCAAGGAGAGAATCAAACTCTTTTATTAGTCTATAATAACATAGGGAAGAGGAGAAAATTCAAAGGAAAGAAAAATGATAAACGAAAAGGAAACAATAATTACAAAAGAAATGACTTCTCCAAAGTTCAATGTTACAAGTATGAGAAATTCGGACATACCTTCAGACTTTGTCCAGAAAGGGGAAAAAATTCTAGCCTCCTTAGCCGAAACAAAAAAGGAAGAAAATCTATTATTCTACTCAGCTCTATCAAGTGAGATAAAATCTAACGAAAATGTGTGGATAATAGGCAGTGGTGCATCCCGTCATATAACAGGATTCAGCGATAAGTTTGAAACTTTTGAAAGTTATACCACGGAAGGAGTCACCATTGGAGATAACTCCAACTATCTAGTAAAAGGAATTGGGACCTGTTCTATACAACTAAAACCTAAGGTTACTCTAAACTTGAAAGATGTTTTTTTTGTACCTGGCATAAAAAGGAATCTAGTATCCATCTCTGGACTTGCTGATAAAGGGTATCAAGTTACCTTTAATGAAGATAAAGTTTTGTACCAGTCTAAAAATACTAACCTCAATAATGCTATCACCATAGGGACTAGAGATGGAACCCTATATAAACTGCGTAACATTCAAAAGCAAGCCCTAAGCCACGAAGTAATGAATCCTAATGAAATATGGCATAGAAGGCTCGGACATATTGGATTCAGTACACTACCAAATATAGAAAAAATCACCACTAGAACACCTACCTTAAATTCAAACCATATAGGCATTTGTAAAGGATGGCATCTAGAAAAGAATGTAAAAAGACATTTTCCTCCTAGCGAACACAAGTCTAAATCAGTTATGGAACTAGTCCACACTGATTTATGTGGACCTATGCCAACACTTTCTCTAGGAGGATTCTCATACTACATAATCTTTATTGATGATTTTTCTAGGAAAACCTAGATCTATTTTCTAAAAATCAAAAAATCAAATCAGGTTCTATTAAAGTTTGAAGAGCTCAAAGCAATTGTGGAAAATCAAACGTCAAAAAGAATAAAAACTCTAAAATCAAACAATGGGGGTGAATACCTCTGAAAATTTCAAAGACATCTGCACGTCTGTTGGGATTAAGAGGGAGTATATTGTACCTTATAATCCTCAACAGAATGGTGTGGCAAAAAAGAAAAACAAAACCATTGTTGAAGCAGCAAAAGCCATGCTGCATGATCAAAATTTACATTTCTCATTCTAGGCGGAGGCCACTAATATTGTTGTATATATTCAAAACAAATGCCCACACTCAATACTAGAAAACAGAACTCCTGAAGAAGCCTTTACAGGAATTAAACCTGACCTAAGTTATCTCAAAATATTTGGTTGCCTCGTTTACATTCACATACCTAAAGGAAAAAGAACCAAGTTAGAACCATCCGGGAAGAAAGGAATATTTGTTGGCTACAGTGAAAACACCAAAGGGTATAGAGTCTATATACCTGGGCAGAGATAAGTGAAATTAGTAGAGATGTCAAATTTGAAGAAAATGCCTTAAAACTATCCACTAGTATAGAAGATGAGCCTATCACAGAATTCGATGAAACTTTGCAAACTGATAATAAGAGGGAGAACATATATCAGAAAAGAATGAACTATTACCGAACACTGGAAATAGAGACATCTCTAATATCAAGAAAAGGTCATTATGGGCAAGGAAAATGATTGAAGAAAATAATGTTGAACAAAATGAAATCTCCAGAGAGAGAAAGAATACTAGAAATAAATCGTGTTACACTGCACTAGTAACTGGGCTTACAAAATCTAAACCATCAATTGTTGAAGAAGCCTTATCTTGTCAAGCGTAGAAAGATGCTATGGTCAAAGAATATCAATCCATATTACAAAACGATGTTTGGGATATTATACCTAGGCCAAAAGACAAATCAGTTGTTTCATCAAAGTGGTTATACAAAATCAAGTATGCTTCAGATGGTAGCATTGAAAAACATAAAGCAAGATGTGTTGCTCGAGGCTTCTCTCAAAAGATAGGTATTGATTATGAGAAGACATTTGCTTGGGTTGCTTGATACACTTCAATAAGGACAATTATTGCAATTGCAGCATCCAAAGGATGGAAGATACATCAAATGGATATCAAAACTGCATTCCTGAATGGTGTCATTAATGAAGAAGTATAACATCGAACAACCTGAAGGTTTTGTTATAAAAGATAAGAATCTAAATGTATGTAAAGTAAAGAAAGCTCTTTATGGCCTCAAACAAGCACCACGAGCTTGGTACGAAAGGATAGATAGCTACCTCTCCAAACTAGGATACTCCAAAAATGAAGTTGATCCTAACATATATTTCAAAATATTTAATAGTGACATGTTAATACTTGTTTTATATGTTGATGATCTATTGATAACTGGTGAAGACCACTTAATTGAAAGATGCAAACAAGATCACTGAATTTGAAATGAAGGATCTAGCCCTACTACACTATTTTTTGGGTCTAGAAGTATGTCAAAAAAAAGATCATATTTTTCTAAATCAAGGGAAGTACACGCTTGACATCTTGAATAGATTTGGAATGATGGACAGCAAACCTCTAGCAACTCTAATAGAAACAAATCTACACAAGCTAAAAGAAGAAGTTGTGAATTCAAAGTCTATTGATCCCACTCTCTACAAACAGATAATTGGATCACTTATGTATCTAGTAAATACTAGGCTTGATATCTACTATGCCGCCAATGTTTTAAGCCATTTCATGTGTGAACCAAAGAAGATCCATTTGATGGCTGCTAAACATATCTTGAGATATTTACATGGCACTATTTGTCTTGGTTTAAAGTACAAAAATGCTAAGATTAAACTTGAAGGATATACGGATTCTGATTGGGCTGGTTGTTCTATAAACCGCAAGAGTACTACAGGGTGTTGCTTCAGTCTTGGATCAGCAATGATATCTTGGTTCAATAGAAAACAACCAACAATTGCCTTGAGTTCCGCCGAAGCTGAATATATGGCAGCCTGCATGGGAGCTCGCAAAGCAGTATGGTTGAGAAAACTATTATTTGGACTTTTTGGAAAGCAACTAAGTCCTACGGTGATTCATTGTGATACCAAAGCTGCATCAAATTTTTTGCTAATCCTATCTTCCACAATCGATCAAAGCACACTGAGACTGCATACCATTACATAAGAGACATGGTTGACAGAAATGTTATCAAGCTAATTTATATCAGCACTAATGAGGAAAATGCTAACATTTTTATCAAGCCTCTTGAAAGGTTGAAAATAGAGTACTTCAGAGATAAACTTGGTATGAAAAAATTGTAAATACATTTGTAATTTAATATATTCAAGAATAATTGAAAATTAGATTGTTTGCAAACTTGTGTTATGAAAGGTGACAATCTTTCATATGTGTGAGATCACTATTGTAGGGTGACAACCTTATCAATAGTTGATCTATCTCCTAACACCAAAATGTGTTGGAGCAAGTGTTATCATGGTGCTTCGGGCCGGATTTTGCCAAACACCGTGAAATTAAATTGTTATGGTTCTTCAAGCCAGATCTTGTCAGACACCATAACATAAATCTATCTTAGACCACACTTGGGGTGGTTTTTAATCTTGTATTATATTTGCTTCAATTCCCTAATTGCTAAAGAGAGTGTTGAGAATGTTAGCCTTATAGTAAATTGAAACAAATATAATATATGATAATATACATGATAATAAATCTGATTGTAATACATACATATATATATAAACTATCATAAACATATATTATCAAAATGCCAAGGTGATTGATCATTTGTATCGGGTGCGTTTATCACCGATTACATTTAATATGTATCGGGTGTGTTTATTACTGATTGTATTTGTTATGAAGCGTTGCTATTGTATCGAGCACTATAGATATGTATTGAGGACGTAGGGTCATGCCCCTACGTGATCATGTCTCAATGCACATATATGTGCATTGTTTACAAACTACAAAGATATATCAATAACAAGGCATATAAATTTCAGTCTGTAAATTCAGAACAGTATATATATTTGAATAAAATTAAATATGCATCAGTATTGTAGAAAGAAAGTCTGCACACATCAATTAAGAGTTATTATTATCAGTAAAAAGATATATATATATATATATATATATATATATATATATATATATGAAGTAAGTAAACTCATATTCAGAATAAGAATTGAAGATTGCTCAAGATTTTTACATCAAATTGAAAATACAGTTTAGTTAGTCTCCACCAATAATGATCAAATGAAATCCATAGTAATTACAGAAGAGAGGATAGGAATTGGTTTAAAAGAACTTGTTTCAAGTGTGGAGGTCATAAAGCATTTGAATTTACTCAAGGAAATTCAAGCAAGAAGACGGGTAGCAGTGGTAGAAATGCATTTATAAAGGAAGAGTTACCTAGATCTTTGAATCAACCTGAGAATGGAGAAGCCATAATGGTCAAAAAGCCTTATCTAATGAAGAACTGGATCAAGAACTAGTGATGAGGAAATGTTTGTTTAAAACCAGATGTAAAGTTGCAGGAAAGTTTTGTGGGAGTTTGGGTAACCTAGCATCAGAGGAGTTGGTCACCAAATTACAATTCCCAAGGATGAAGCACCGTAAACTGTATCAAATTGCATGGATCAGGGATGATCATAAAGTTCTAGTAACTAAACAATGTCTTGTGAAATTAAAGATTGGGTCTTATCATGATGAAGTCCTCTGTGATATTGTGTTGATGGATTGTTGTCATTTCTAGTTGGATAGACCATGGCAGTATAATAGACAAGCAATGCATGATGGCACATTGAATAGGTATATACTATAGTACCAAATGGGATGAAGCAAATTCTGTTACCTTTGGTAGAAGATTTTAAGGAAGAGATTTGGTTGAAGGTAGGAAAAACTTGGATAGTTTGAAGGAGAGTATGTGTTATGCTTCGATTCCTAAGAAACCAAATATAGGAACAATGGACGAGAACCTAAGGAAATAAGGGAGTTCCTGATAGAACTTGAGGAAATCATTTCAGATAATGTACCTGATGGAATACACCCTATTAGGAGTATCATTCATTGTATGAATTTAATTCCTAGAGCAAGTTTACCAAATAAGGTACCACATAGAATGACACATGCATAGATTGAAGAACTGAACATGCAAGTGCGCGAATTATTACAGAAGGGTTTGGTCGGAGAGAATTTGAGTCCATGTGTAGTACCTACAGTATTGGCACCTAGGAATAATGGAGAACGGCAAATGTGTACAAATTCCAGAGCTAGTAACAAGATCACAGTAAGTTATAGATTTCTTTCGTCTAGGAGGGATGACATAATGGATTGTTTGAGTGGAGCTAACTACTTTACCAAGATTTATTTGAAGAGTGCCTATCATAAGATCAGAGAAGGGGATGAATGGAAGACTGCTTTCAAGACTAATGAAGAATTGTATGAGAGGTTGGTCATGCCTTTTGGTCTAACTAATGCACCTAGTACTTTCATGAACTAATGAATGAGGTACAAAAGAAATTCTTGGGTGAGGTTGTGATTGTTTTACCTGGACAATATTTTGATTTTCAGTAAAGGATGAGCATTTGATGAACCTAAGACAACTATTGAAGAAGTTAAAGGAAGACAATTTTTGGTTAGCACCAAAAAGTGTACATTCATGCAGGAGGAGATAGTGCATCTTAGATTTGTGCTTTCAGTTGAAGGGCTGAAGATAAACCCCAAGAAAGTTAAAGCAATTGTTTAAAGGTAATTTATCAGGAATTTCAACTCAATTTGTAACCCTATGTATCAAATAAAATGATGCCTCTATATAAACATTTGTCAACCAATGGGAATGAAACACAAATTATTATTCCCCCCCACAATGTAAAATTCCCACTCATTCTATCAACATTGTTAGTGATACTTAGTTCTCATGAGAGATAATTTCGTTCTATGCAATTCATATCTTGAGGAATGTATTTAAGTTCCACTTTCATGAATGATCCATCATTGCTATTTTTCCTCATCATCATCTCCTTGGTGTGAGTATGTAAAGTTCCCTCTATATGGTTGCTTTGATTCTATCTGATTTTCCAATTTCAAGAGGGTCCTCGTAGTTTCCTTGTAGAATATATTCTTTTTTAATAAACAAATTGCATTTCTTGTTCACTGATGGTAATACCCATGTATATTGGATGACAAGTGTACTTCCCTCTTCTCTTGTATGCGTTCACACCTTGATCTTCCACGTAAATTGTGGAACACACATCAAAGGAATTTTTCAAGCATCATATAATAAAGGGTCACGAGTCTTTCCCGATGAATATTGACACTTCTATCCTCGTCGGTCGGCTGTGTGAGTTTTAAGTATTCCTATTTGCATGGTCGACACCATCTTTTATTTCTTTCCACCTTGGCTTTAATCAAATCTGGACTTGCAGATGGAGTGGCATATGTTATACTTTACTTCCAAATTTTCTACTGTAATGTATGACAACATTTGTTGGAGCTGGATTGTCAACAGAGTCACACGCAGGACCATAACCATTCAATGTATCTTTTATGTCGATTATATCTCTCTCCAACAATGTCCACATGGGATGGTTGTGGTCCGATGAATTTGATCATTCTTTGTCTTATCTCTCCCGATGTTATCCACATAGATACATTTTGAAAGGGAATGTGATTTGTTTCAAGGTCAACATATGACTGTATTCCTTTTATAATTGCTTCCAAGTTTTTTCATTAAATCTTGGCAGCCTGTCTCTGACGTTGACCAATTCATACACTAGGAAAACTGTCACATTCTTTTCTCTTCATTGGCAATTTCTATTCTATGCAATCAACATACCTTTCATTCCAGGGGTTGAGTTGGTAGGTGTCACTCCTTTATATGTTTATCTGCCTGTAACAATTCAGGTCTTCTGCTCCATGAATCAAAAAGTATCTTATCCGTGCCTCTAAATATACATTATCTTTGTTGTTTTATGTGTGACTGTGTGACTTCCTTCTGTATGATGACTTAAACTCGGGCAATTTAATAATTACCAAACTGCTAATTGATATTTATCAAAACTTCATGTTTCATCTATCAACACTTGACATGTTATGGAAGGTATACTCTCCTCTCAAAAAATCTCCCTTACTGACAATACAAATTGTATCTTCCTTCCCATGATGTCTCTGACCATAAACGTTGATAACCATTCATCAACAATATAGTTCCTTCTGTGAGATTGCTTGGTCGCTGTATTCCATCCACGTAGTTAGCACTGCTAAACTTTTATCCTAGGCAGGTTTCTTTATTGCCAATACTCTCACCACCAACTATTATCATAGTTACATCAAGTGATATAAACTATGATGATTTCTCTAAACATAGAAGGCCTCTATTTCAGAAAAATCATTTGTGTCAGATTCATATATGTCAGAGAGTACATGACTATGATGATTTCTCTAAACATAGAAGGCCTCTATTTCAGAAAAATCATTTGTGTCAGATTCATATATGTCAAAGAGTACATGAAAATTGTATCATGCATTACTAATAAGTGTGGAATATCATAATTTTCGTTATCTTCTACAGTCTGCATTTGTGGTTTTGTCCACCTTCTTTATGCAATACGGTGAAGTTATCATTGTAATATCTGATCCCTTGACTTACACAACCTTACCACAGTGGAGGTGGTACATTTCATGGATATAATTTGTGTAGTACACACAGGTGGTTCAAAATCGCCTTTCCTAAGTATGCTTGGTGTCTTATTTTCCTTCACAATTTTGATTTGTTCATCTGTCAACCTTTTATTCTCGGTATACATATATAACTTCCTCCATGCACCCAAAAATAGGACTTTGAAATAGGTTGCAGAGATCCATGGATGACACATTGTGTGAATTATCCAATGGATATAATGGGAGATACATTGATGTTCATTCTCTCTAAATTTATTAAAGTGCAAGGAAACTCGAATGACGAATGATTAATGATGTTCATTCCAAGATTGAATTTCAATCAATGTATGACCGCGTAGGATTGAGCATTAAACAATTTTTTTATTGAGGCTTTGTCAAGTCTCCTCAATCATGAACAAAAACAAAAGAGGCATCGATGAAACAAGTCGTCGACTTTATGAGTGGATGCTTATCAATAAAGCTGTAATGTTTTAGTGTCCCATTGAAAAGAAGACCTCTAATGATGAGGTTGATATAAATATATTTTCCTCTTGTCTTATTTATAATAATTATCAGTGAGAACTTAGAAATCCAAGTAATTCATTAGGTGTTGTCTTTGGCTTTGATTAATTCTTATATTTCAAAAATGACGATGAATCACATATTACATATGGTTGCCACATTCCTTAATATAAAATAACAGTGAGCAAAAGCAGATCATGTCCCTAATAATGTAGCAAGAAAGAGAGAAGAAAGTTCTATTGTAAGATATTATTATAAATTGCACTCTTGATAATTCCATTTTTCGATGTGGAAGAAAGGAGCACTTCCTTTCCTAGAAGATAGACAGGGTCATCTCTACAAGAGGAATAACCATATCGAAGCACGCAACGTCATACATAGTGCACCGACTTATACCCCTACACACCCACCATGGACCACGATGATGAAACTCCCTCATTCGATCACAATGAAAACAATTCTAGGGACAACGAGTGGAGTGACGACATGGGAGATCTCTTGAGAGTGATAGAGAACGAAGTTGATTTATACCATTCCTCTTCCGACCACCAAACAGATAATAAGCCCCAAAGTACGCCATACGAGAAGAACCAGAAGTAGCAATACAATCATATAGAAGGAAGACAATTCGGGGATGGCAAAATAACTTTTTTCTTGTCAAATCTCCTGCAGATGCTCATCACAACCAACTCTCCACACATTTATTGTTCAATCCTGATTTATCGTCATTTGCAATTGGCTCTGATACCATGTTAATTTGTAGAGTCGTTGCAAATGTACTAACAACTGTCATTGTATTAATTGTGTTCCAACTGCAAATGAAGGCTTATAAATAATAGAGGAGACATGTCTCATGAAGAGACATGTCTCTACAGTTGGTCATCACTAGTTAACATATTAATATATTAGTAATATAAATAACCAAATATATAATATATTATTATATAATATGTATAAAAATATATATTATATATATATATGTATTATATACAATAATATATATTATTTAACATGGATAAGTATATATAGGAAATAATGATTTACCAATAATTATAAGATATATCAGATCGAATCAATCCGACTGAAGCTATAGCTTTAACAAAGTTAAGCATCATTTAGAAGATATGAATCAAAAGGATAAAGAGAAGGCTAATAAGACTAGGAGACATGAGAATTATCAAGTGGGAGATGAGAGTATGGTTCTTCAAAAGAAAGAGAGATTTCTAGTTGGTACTTATAGCAAATTGAAGATAAGGAAATTCGGATGTTGTAAAATCTTGAAGAAATTTGGTTTTGGAAATGCTTACAAAGTTGAATTACTTCAAGACATGGACATATCACCCATATTCAATGTTGCATAATTGCATGAGAATCATGAAACTGATTTGAGTTTAGAGGATGGTTCAGATATTATCCTAAGAAGCAGTTGGAAAGGATAGAAAGAATCTTGGACAATAGAGTTGGAAGAAGTACTGACGGAAGGGAGTATATGGAGTATTTTGTAAAATGGAAGGATAGACCAATTGAGGATCTTTCGTGGATTTCTCAAGTTGAGTTGGATCGTTTTGATTCTTCTCAAGCATCAAAGTGAGAGAGTCACTTTCTTAACAAACTCGAGAATTTGATATAGGAGCATCTTGGGTTAAGAGCAATCTTGCATCAACGAAAAATAATTTTGTTTCTAGCTTATTCTTGTTTATCAATTTTCACAGTCTGGGAGATCAATCAAGCAAGCAATCATTTGTTCTAGTTAGCATCTACGAACTTGGGATTATTATCAAGACCTAGTCATGGACACCTTCCTAGGATTGCATCTCATTTAGTTCATGGTTTCTCGAGTTATGTTCAATTTATTTTCAGGTATCGTGATTATTCCAGTTCTTGGTCTTGTTCATGGAATTTGAATTTGCGATGGAAATCTTCGATCGGCGATCATCGATGACTCATATCTCTATGTTCTAGTATCATGTGCGGACCTAAATCTCAGACCACAAGTTCTCAAATGGTTTATGTAATTTGGTCCTTATGATTTAGGACCTGCCCTGTCTATTGCAATAGGTTTCTTGTTCTTGGGGAATGTAATTCTTTCTTAGGCTGACCTGTGTGTCGCAATGCTTATATAAACTATGTAATTGATCTCTAGGAGCAGATTCTAATAATTAAAAGCAAGATAGCGGATTCAAGCTGTCTAACCGAAGGTTCCCAAGTAATCAGGTTTGTTTTGACCAGCATGTTTCAAGGCAAGTTGCCAATTGATTGTAATTGACATCCAGTTAATAAAGGGGCGATCTTGCATTGTTCTCCAATTCCTTGCTTTCATTGTGTTTACTCTTGTTGCACGCTTGGACAAATCTCCAAGGTCCCTTCATCCATGACTGCGTCACTTTCAACAGCAAGAAGAATGCCAGCATAGGGAGATTTTCACCTCTAAGCCCTTGAGAGAAAATCTCCAAATAATTCATCAAATTCATATATTTTCATGCATGCCTATAAGATAGTTATTGAATTCCTTTTATAATGCTCTCACAAGAGCTCATATACTCATTTTGCCAATGTGGGATAAATAACATAACACCCTATTTCATCATATGTCTTTGATATGTTATAAAATGATAGGGACCATTTAATTTAGATATTTCCCACAAACTATAGACTATGCATAAATAAAGTTAAATATTTGAAATAAACTTTATGAAATAACTTTATTAATGAACAATAAATTATAATAATGATAGATGAATCCTCCTTTCGGTATTAAACATTTACCACTAACATGTCACTACCACTAGAGGTCCAATCATGCTCGTAATGACTTGCTATAACTAGTAAGCGTTCTCAAAACTGTCTTAAAACACCTCAAAATGATCTACAATTGAAACTCTCTAGGCCAACTAGCCTCTACATCTCTTTAATGTCCTAGTTAGCCTATGGGATCATGGGAAATAGTCTAATCACAACATCATACAATGAATGCTAGAAAGGGGAAATTACAATTACTTCCTATCCAATATTCATATCAAACAACTCCTAGAAATCAATAGATTGAATTTACTCTCTTTCTTGTTTCCTGATTTTCCACATTAACAATGCCCTGTTGAAGGAGTTTGATCTGACTCCTATATCTCTCAAGTTGAAAACATGACAACCTTTGATTTTGATGAATCATGTTGCTGCACCTCTTCATAACAATTGCTAAGCCTTTTATTATGATCGGTGTTTATCTAATTTGTATTATTCGCCATGTTTAGTAAATGATCCATGTGTATCAATTTATTATTAGCACCTCTATTCATTAATGGAACCCTTGGTTTGTTTTACTATCTATTAACAATGCTACATATTATCTTAAGGCAAATATTTTTTGTTGCCTAAGCCAAGATGGGTTTGGATTATAGTCGGCAATATTGTACTTCCACATATCTGCTTCTTACTGGTTACAAATGTTGATCTTACTCAAGGTGTTTGTAAGAAAACTTGCAACAAAGAATATAATTATTTTCACATAACCCATAATAGATCTTAAATAAATATGAAATTAAAATCCATATGCAAGAGAATAGACAACATATCCACAAAAATGTGACACAAGATATACTGTGGGAAACCCTCATTGAGGGAAAAACCCAGCCTCCAAAAGCATCCATCACTATATATTATTCAGCAAAAATACCATTGCAATACAACCATGGAGGCCTTCAAAGCTATAGCCACAACCAAACAATCCATGTGAACAAGCATGAATCCACACATCCCGTGCCATGCTTCTAACCTTCACAAATGCTCCCTTTGCTAACCTGTCAAGCCTTGTCCCACTCGACTCTTGCATTTTTTTTCTTCTATCTTCTCACACAACAACGCTTATATAGTAGCAAGTCTCACAAAGCCACCAAGTGGTATTACATAAACCATGTGCTAAAACCATGTGCTACCTAACCCATTGACCCTACATTTAATATTGAAACTTTAATTATTTTCTCCAATATTAAATAATTACATGAAATATTATCACAATGTTACAATACAACTCATCAAGTATATCTCATAAAAATCTTTACATATTGGACATCCATCTGGATGCTCCTAGATACAACATTACATAATTAAATAATACAATATAACAATATTATGCAATGTGTGCAACATCCATTATCTCAACAATCTCCCACTTGTTGGACATATTGCATTGGGTCAATCTATAGCCACATAAATGAACAAGGGAACAATCTCTCCTAGCACATCCACCATTATGGATCAAAGTACACGAAGTGCTCCATTCTGGTATCCGCAACAAAATCAAAGTATCCAGCATCTCAAAATGAATGATCTCACCTCCTATTATGCTACTGTCACTGAATATACATATAAGCCATCCAAAGAGAAAGCCACCCAACTTGTCGCATTAGAAGATCATAAAATCCTGTACTAACTGAAATGTCAAGCACAAAAACCTGATCTAAAGGTAATCACATGTATTCGTAGTGGTCAAAATATCCATAGCTGAAATAGCACCCACACCAAGTACCAAATCCATCCAATTATCTTTACCTCCAAAAAGTATAGCAAGTGAATCTCACATCATCAATATATCCAATCTGTAACCTGCAATCACAAGCCTCAAGAGCAAAACTTGCCACATATATACCAAGAAGCTCCGACTGCAAAAGATAATGTCAAATCTATAACCAATCCACTCACAACATCTCAAAGAAGTGAATCCATGTAGTCTCAAGGACATCCACAACACATAACCAATAACCCGCAACTCTCATAACAAATCTCCAATAGTCTCCCATGTTCTCCACAACAGACAAAGAAAAGAGATAAAGGAATAACCACTCACATGGCATACATGAGCACGGACCAATGATCAAAATCTCTAACCAATCTCAAATCCAATGTAAGTGAAACTGAACATCTAGGAAGGTAACCAAGACCAAAGAGAAACCATGCAAATCATAACCTGTATCATGTCCTTCTACACACACCTCTATATGTAAACTGTGCAAGTATAATCTCCATAATACCCCAACCAAGAAGCCATAACAACACCCAAATCATATGACCAATCATGGATGTAAGCTTCTCACAAGAAGATCAAACTCATAAACCATTCTTAATCCAAGGGATATGCCCAATATAAAACCATCTCCCAAACTCAACCAGCATAACAACATATGCAAATGGAGATAACCAATGCTAAACCATCTCTCAAATGAACCCTCTAGAACTAACTCATGTACCGTAGCTCAAGAGCCCTATCCATGAAAGATAAACATAAACATAATGCACCTAAGAGAAACAATGGGCTATACCTCTCAAGTAGAAAACCGCCAAGTAGACCAAGAGTGGGGAATGAGAACGCTTATCAAGATATTCAGGTCTCCAACCAAGACTCGTCTAAGAACAACCTCCTCTCAAGTCCATATCAAGTGAATGCCCCTCAGACTTCCTACGGAAATCATCAACTGTCTCAACAAATAATTCTCTAATCCATAAGAAATCAGCATCACCACTGTTTCTAAGTATCCATGAGCACCTATAAATAATCAATCCATGCCAACTCCAAATGCAACATAGTAATATCATAAAGTATCCAACTTATGATCAATGTCCTCAATACCAAGAAACTAAACCAAGATCAATGTCAAAGTTCCAACCATAGCCTCAGGAATATAAACATGACAACATGATCTAAACATCTCAACCAAAGAGATAACATGCTCCATATGAACATATTATAACATGTCACAACTCTAAACGTGTATCAAGAGTATACCATGACATAATAATAAAACCATCCTCGCACCAACTATACCATGTCAAATGAAAGCATAACCCACACCTTTACCAAGAACCCCATAAGTTCTCAATATGCAACCATCTCCACACACCATGAAAAATACCATCTCCACATACTATGAAGAACCATCTCCACACACCATGAAGACAACAAGTGCACCATGCAAATGTCAAAGGCGCTTCTGTAGCAACAGGATCTAAGACAAACCTCCAACATCTGCAAACACTTAATAAGTATATCAATGCCAACAACTCCCACTCAAGCGTGGTATCGAGTCACCTATGGCATCATAAAATCCATCTCCTACATGAAGATCCTCTAAGTCTACATTCACACAACCAAAGTGTCAGCACCAAGTGAAACCAAGATCTCCAAACCAAGAAAATAAAAACCAAACCAGGAACTAATCATGCACTATCACAAGCTCTCACTAAACCGTGTATCCAAGATATCCATGACCTCGTGATGAAAAACTATCCTCTAACCATGAGAATCAACCAAGGCATCAAATCATTAAGGAATTCAAAGTGCACATCATGAGCTCTTCAAAAGAAACCAAATAACCATGATCTTCAATCAAGAAGGTGTACCACCATAACCAAATCAGGAATCCAAACCAATGAACATCAAGGATGTACCAGTATATTCAATTATGTCATGCCAAAATTCATGGCACTATGATCACATCCATGAACCAAGCATCTGGCTCTCAATATGTCCAACCTGTCAGCATAAAATAATCAACCACAATCCTCCACCATGACTATACCTAGTAACATCATCTCATCCTTCTACATGAAGAAAAATCAGCAAATCATGTGACTTAGGGCATAGAAAACTCAAATCCAAGCCACCAATCCGAATATGCATCAGTAATGAAAGATCACTGGGCAAAAACAACCCATAACCAAGAGATAAATGCAACCTATAAACATAGACCGCTTAGAACACTGCACAACTTGTAGACCCAACAAGTAATCATACATATCCAAACCAAAAAAACTGATAACCATATCATCATGAGACCAATCTAAAATATGAACTGAGTATACAATGACATCAAATCTTAAATCTCCAAATATACAATGTCATAAACTCATAATGTTACCATAGTCAATATATACTATAAACTGTTCAGATTAATATATCACCAAATTAACCATGTCAAACCTACACCAAATCTAGACCATGTAGAGTTTTCCGTTGACTACTCGAAGTCCAAAATCAGAATTTGTATGCCCAAGTTATGCCCTAATTTGTGCTCAAAATAAATAACATCTAACTTTTGGGCTATTAAAACATATCCAAACCAAAAAAACTGATAACCATATCATCATGAGACCAATCTAAAATATGAACTGAGTATACAATGACATCAAATCTTAAATCTCCAAACATACAATGTCATAAACTCATAATGTTACCATAGTCAATATATACCATAAACTGTTCAGATTAATATATCACCAAATTAACCATGTCAAACCTACACCAAATCTAGACCATGTAGAGTTTTCCGTTGACTACTGGAAGTCCAAAATCAGAATTTGTATGCCCAAGTTATGCCCTAATTTGTGCTCAAAATAAATAACATCTAACTTTTGGGCTATTAAAACTTGACAAAATGTCAAAATCATAGAACCAAACCTACACCAAGTTGTGGTGCTCTAAATTAGCTTTCCAACACCTGCAAGAAGTTTGAAATCCGATATCCTGAGAGAAAGTTATGGCCGTTTTACTAAGACAGTATTTTTACCATTTTCACTGCGATTTTTTTTTTGTGACGAAAAATTCCGACGGAATTAAATTTGACAGCCATCATGGGCTGAAATTGAAAAATGCTTTTATTTCCTCTGAAAATGGCCAAACTAGGGCATTATATATCAAAATTTATGGAAACATCGACCCAGATCCAATGGTGAGGTTTGTTTTTACCCAAGAGATCATTTCTGCAAGCTCTCCCTAAAACCCTCATTTAAATAAAACATCTGAAAAACCCTTTTGTCCAACAATTTCACATCCCCAAAATCTACCAACATCCCATCATAACAGCAAACCCAAAACCCTCAGATCTGCAATAAACAACTAATATATCTTACCCTTTCTTTTATCCTCTCATGCATTCCCATGGATTCAATCTAGGGTTACAACAATAGAACTAAGCACTGATACCACTTGTAAGGAAACTTGCAACAAAGAATATAACCGTTTCTACATAACTCATAATAGATCTGAAATAAATATGAAATTAAAATCCATATGCAAGAGAATAGACAACATACCCCACAAAAATGTGACACAAGATATACCCTAGGAAACCCTCGTTGAGAGAAAAATCTAGCCTCCAAAAGCATCCATCACCATGTATTATTTAGCAAAAATACCATTGCAATACAACCATGGAAGCCTTCAAAGCCATAGCCACAACTAAGCAATCCATGTGAACAAGCACAAATCCACACATCCCATGCCATGCTTCTAACCTTCACAAATGTTCCCTTGGCTAACTTGTCAAGCCTTGTCCCCCTCGACTCTTGCCTTTTTTTGCCTTTTGTCTTTTCACACAACAACTACCCTTGTGGCTGCTTATATAGTAGCAAATCCCACAAAGCCATCAAGTGGTATTACATAAACCATATGCTAAAACCATGTACTACCTAACCCATTGACCCCACATTTAATATTAGAATTTTAATTATTCCCCAATATTAAATAATTACATGAAATATTATCACAATGTTACAATACAACAAATCAAGTATATCTCGTGAGAATCTTTACATATTGCACATCCATCTAGGTGCTCTTAGATACAACATTACATAATAAATAATACAATATAACAATATTGTGCAATTTGTGCAACACTCATTATCTCAACAGTATTAATTATTTTATTTGTCTTTCTTCAAAATGTAGCTAAGTTTTATGCAGCCATTGCACTCCACGGGTATGCAAATCTTTTCTTGAGTTTCCTTAGAGGACCATGTTAGTGTAAATAGTCTCTACCTCTGCATAACCAATTTCTTTCCAACGTGAATCCTTTTTGTTGTTTTTTTGTTTGAATAACCCAATAGTTCAACTTCCTTATTGGTTGTCTATTGGTGGTGTCACTTTTTGGTGATGTTTCACAATCCATATATATAAAGAATGTGTATGAGAGTATTTTTGTTAATATACATTTACAACTTTGTCTTTTCCAGAGACTTCACAAAATTGTTATGAGAGATAGGAATATCTCAATCAGGATTTTTAAATGGGGAACATGACAACAAGAACATGGTTGCTAGGCAACTTGTGGAGGTTCAAGTGTTCTTTGTGTCAAGAAGAACTCTAGAGAAGCATAAGGCTTCATGGATGGGCAGAAAATCATGTCAACCATGTTCTCATCTCTCAATTGTGGAGGACCCTTGAGGGTTAAAAATGATTGAAGACTTCATATTTATCAATTTTATGTATCATTGCTGAATGATTAACTTTAAGCATATATGTGTTCACATGGCATAATAGCTAGATATACCATTGTATTATGAATATGTGTTTGTACTTGGACCTAGCACAGTGACAATGTAAATGTAATTTTATTATTTATATTATCATGAAAACTACTTCATTTTGTAGATGGTGTATATTTAAGCATTTATTTATTGTGGAAATTGTTTGGTTATTGGGAGACCCTTACATTTCAACACAGTGGGTTCCCCAATTCATATTTTGGTCAACATATACAACTTCAATGAATGGTTGCTAGGAGAGAATGTCTGCGAGAAGTGATTATCCCACATGCATAAAGTTAATAAGCCATTAAGAGAATCCTTTTCCACCCTCCGAGGGAAAAGGCATAGAAGAACAAAAGAATCATATTTTAATTTTCACCAGCAATTTCCAACTTTAAAATTTTCATTTTCAGATTTCTAGTTTGCAGCAGTTTCCAATTTCCAAACTTGCATGGTACTTTCAAGATTTTCAAGTTCAGATTTGAGTTTCAGATCTGGGCTTTAAAGCAGACAAAATTCATAAGGTTTCAGAACATTCATATTTATTATTTTATAGGTTTTAGACCTAAAGTTTCTACTAAGAGTTCGGACCAGCACAGCCAGCTACAGCAACGCTTGTAACATCCACCTACAGCAATTCTGAAAATTTGAGGGCTATGGAGAAATTTCTGTAAACTATCCTAATATTGTCAAGTTCCATTAAAAGTAGAATCAGCTTCTCATCTTTTACATCAAGATATGTGACATGCATTTCTTTCAATACAAAATGAGTTCCGTTGAATCCTGTGATGCCACACATTCATGTACCTAATTCGATTAAGAACTTCATTTATGACATTAGAAATAGAGTCAATTGAATTTTGGCTTCCTTCAAATAATTGCAATTCTACCATAAGCTAAACATTATTCTAACAAGTGTTGCAAATTTGCTGGGAGTCCGGCGAGTCCACGAGCAGAATCAACTTTGCCGAGTTTTGACAGCTCGGTTCGCTGGGTTTTCCCCACCACTCGCCCAACTCGTCAAGTCACATGACTCAAAACTCGGCCGACGGCTGGGAAGGTTTGCAAGCTAAAAACAAAACAAAAAACACAACTATTTTTGTTGTTTTTTTTAAACATTTCTTTTTCTTATAACCTTAAAAGGTCTTCTAATTGCTTGGTATGGGAAGAAGAGAGGAAAAGTGAGAGAGGAACCAAAAAGAGAAGCCATAGGTTTGCAACAAGCAAAGAAGAAGAGCATCAAAGAGACCACAAATCAATTTGGAGAGGCCAAAAGCAACACTTCTCAACTCATTTGCTAAAGGTAAGTGTAAAACTTTGTAGATTTTGTTGATTTTATTTTGTATGTTAATGTATTTTTCAGTGTTTGTTATATTTCTTTGTTTTAATTTCTAAGTCTTGAATGATTTTTATTAAATTGCATAAAAGAAGTAGAATAATAGCAAAGTGCAAAGTGCAAACCCTAAAATTTATTTAGACCAAATTTGCAAGTGTGTATTTACAATTTTTATTCAAGAAAATGTAGGGTTTGCTGCTTTTTTTATTAGTTAATAACTTTGTAAAATTTTGAATTTTCTTATTACAGCAACCTTAATATTCATTTTTTACAATGCCTAAAAAGGATGAGGCTTGGAAATATACAAAGGAATTTCCTGGCAGAAAAAACAATCAAACAAAATATTTTGTTTGTAAAGACATAAATTACAGTGGTATCAATAGATTCCAATGCCATGTTGCTAGCATAATTGGCCATCATATTTGTTAAAATAATCTAACCTTGGATTTAACAGACCTGAAAATGGTTACTGAATATGCTTTTAGTATTTGTGAAAAATCTGAATATATTAACCTGAAATGGCTAGCTTCTTTGAATGTTATAATGGTAATCAACTAGATGCCCTTTGTTATCCATCTGTATCATTGGCAGCCATCGGTCTTGGAATAAATACATGCTTGAGGGTCATGGCCATGAAAGGTCGTGACTTCCCCCGTGGCAAAGGTCACGGGCTTTACTATAATACATGGTGAACTTTGTTTAGTTTATTTTAACTTGGCCGATACATGGATTATATGTGACTAACATGATTATATATATATATATATATATATATATATATATATATATATATATATATATATATATATATATATGTATGTATGTATGTATGTATTATCACAACTTTTAATATAAGCTTCAATATACTAAATCCATATCAATTATGAGGATGCTTCAATCCGAATGAAGCTATATCCTTAACAATATTGTTGTGCGCGATAAACAAATTGTTGAGGCAAAACATCATTGCTATGTCCTCTTAGAAAAACATGAACAAGAAAAGATAAACGGGAAGAGGCAATTGGAAGAATTGAGTCTTATTGGCTCCTATGCTCCCACATCTACATCTGGTTCCGCATATGCAAGTTGTGTTCAAAAGGGTTCTACTAGGTTTCCCTTTCATTCTAGTTCTAGTGCTAGTGCTTCTACTTCTGATAGTGGCACTATTACATTTTGTCCTACAGTGCGGAAATCGAGATTAGATAGTTATTTTGTGTCGCATGCAACCCTAGCATGAGAACATGGGTTGGAACAAGGAAATTCATGATGCAGCCAAAAAAAAAATTTGCAAATTTTAATACTTTTACAATATTTCATTTATTGTCGCCAAGTAATTCTTTTTTATTTGTTTTCTTTAAGTTTAAAATTAAATTTTTTAATTTATAATTTAAATTTGAGACTTTGAAGTTGAAGTCTTCTTTGTCTAATCATAATGATTTATCATCTAATCATAATTTATTTGTGACAAGTCTCCTTATTAGTAAGGTGTGATAGATGTCATAACTATTTGTGGTTTGGGCTTTGAAGCCCCTACTGATGTTGAGTCGAGTGCCCCCTCTTATTAGAAATGGTTGAGGATATGAAACTTGAGCTAAACGACCACCAATAGTTATGGAGACAAAAGGGTTGCACCATCACGACTAATGGTTGGACGAATAGGAGAACTAGAACACTTCTAAATTTTCTTGTTTCCTACGGAGGTGATTGATCGTTCTAATTTCTACTTCCCTACATGCATTGAATAATTTAAATTTTGATTTGATGATTGATCCACGATAATAATTATTTTGCTCTTTTCAAATTTTGTAAGATCCACCATGTTCCTAAAATCTATTGATGCTTCCTTACACGTTAAAAATACCACATACTTATGCAAGGCTATTGAGGAAGTCATACAAGAGGTGGAGAAAGATAATGCGGTGCGGATGGTGACAAATAATGTAGCAAGTTATATTGCTGCAAATATACTTTTCAAGTTCTGAAAATTTGATGGAGAGACATCTATAAATTTATTTGAATTTTTTTTAACATATCTAAATTTCTAATTAATTTAAATTGTTGCAGGTAAACTTTTGATGGAGAGGCACCCCAAAAAAATTCGATTTCCATGTGCAGCCCATTGTCGTGACCTCATGTTAGAGGGAATTGGCAAGCTTGAATGGGTCAAATCATGTGTAGAAAAGGCCAAGAATATCTGCAAGTTTATCTACAATCATGCATTGATCCTTAGCATAATAAGGCAATACACGAAGCAAAAGGAGCTGGCTCGTCCTCAAATTACGAGGTTTGCCTCAAATTTTCTCATACTAAAATCCTTGTTGACGACAAGGTGAGACTCAAAGGGCATGTTTGTTAGGCCGGAATGGACTTCCTCATCCTATGCTATGACCACTGCATGGATAGATGTGGCAAATTGCATTTATGACAAAACAAGGTTTTGGACCCCTTCTCAAAAAAATTTGGAGGCAAATTGATTATAATTTAACATTTAGTATTCACTTGTTTAATAATTTAGTTTAACTTTTAATTTTTTTGCATATTTTTATTTGTTTTACAACTTTACGATTTTTCTTATTTTAAATTAATTTGTGACTTATCTATTGGTTTTTAACATTATATGCAGGTCTAGAGCCCCTCATAGTTTTCCTATGAGTTGTTGGTGGGGAGAAGCCCCCTATGGGTTACATATATGAGGACATGGATAGAGCCAAGAAGGCCATTAGATCTAGGCATGCAAGAGTAGGAGGTATGTATGGCCCCATTTAGGAAATCATTGATAGGAGATGGAAAAACCAGCCTCACAAGCTGATCCATGCAGCAACTTATTACCTCAATCCGGTAATTTGTTTCCATCCTGATTTCACTAAGTGACCTATTTACAATAGTGCAGAAGATGTGTAGTGAGGGCACAACCTCAACTACAACCATTTAGTTGGATAAATATTTAATGAAGGGGTGATTTTCTCAAGCAAGATGTGCACAAATACTGAGACAGAAGTACAGTCAAGTAAAAATATATTCTTAAGTATATGGCTTATACATTTTAATTTTGAGATTTAGCCTTAAAGTTGTACTTGTAAATGACACAAAAAAAATTCTCATATTTCAAATAGATGGTGGCAAATGTTTGGGCCCTCAACCCCAAATCTTCAAAAAATTGTCATTCGTATTTTGAGTTAGTCGGGCAAAGCTTCTAGATGTAAGTGCAATTGGTCCATATTGGAGCACATCCACTCAAAGAGGCGTAATAGGTTGTCTGTGGAGAGGTTGAATGACCTTGTCTTTTCTCTTTACAACCTCTATCTTGGGACCAAACAAATTTTGGACACTGAATCCTCTTTGATCACTCTAGAGGAGATCGACCCAAAGCCTGAGTGGCTCACTGTGGCTATCGATCCAATCTTCATTGAGGAGGACCATGAGTGGGTTGACCAGGCACACATAGAGGTTGATGTTGTGGTTATGGTAGGGAGGAGGATAGAGAACGCTCCGACATATGCGCACACACACACACACACACACACACATGCACTATTGTTGATCATGAGTCCACCTCACAAGCAAAGGTTATAGCTTCTCTGTCCTCCAGGGACTACCTTAGACACCTTTGTAGAAGGCAAACATGATACTCTTAGGTTGAGGCAAAGGTTGAGGCCAAGCTGAGGATGAGGATTAAGCTACAGCCTGAACAAATAGACTTGTTTTTTTTATTTATAGTATTACTATTTACACTTTACAATTACACATATGTGTTTCATCAAACATTTGATGTCATGGGTCCATGGATTTTAGTTTTACATACATTTGACAAAATTTATAATTATATATATCTATGTCATATGATTCTATGTATTATATTTCCTTCAGCTACAATTTAGAGAATTTACATTTTATGTATGTGATGAATTTATCATTTATGTTACTTGTTTATGTATGTGATGAAAAATTAGCTTCTATTTGATGATGTTATGGTGTTTTTTAGTTATATTCAATAAAAGGGTGCATGAAACAAGTTTTAAATTGTTAAAAATCTCTAAATTTCAAGGGTTTTTTCATTTTGTTGAGTCGTTGGTGAGTCCGATCCGAGTCACAAGTTGAGTCGGCCTTGCCGAGTCTAAGCCAAGTCCGGGTCTAGGAACTATGGTTCTAACATATTCATTCAATTAGCTAAATAGTTGAGCAGTAACTCCAGCCATCATGCATTTACACACTTTAGATAAAATTGAAATCTGAAAGAGATGAGGATCACCAATGGTCCTTTTAAACTTAGACTTTAAGACATTCTGCTAAAATCTCCTTCAACCTTCAAATGGGTTATGATTTGGTGAAGATTTGCCTTGTACTCTGTAAGAGGCACATGTTGCCGCTCATTGCTCCTCCCCAGGAGAGCTGCATCATTAGCTCCAAAAAAAACTGTTACCACAGATGGTTGCTTCAAAGACTCCTGCACAAAAGGAAAACACATTACATTACCAAAATGCACCAGAAAATAAAACATAATCATATTCTTCATTTTCTTACTTAAAAGAATCAATATGAATTCCTTTCAAGTTATTACCATGGTGAACATAAATTTTAAAATTTAAGATGCAGCCATGCTCTGATTCCACCAAAATTCCCACATTTCCAAGTTGTACATGTTCAAGATGCTAAAATATGAGAAATAAGGCAGGGAAGTTGGATGTTTGGTGGAGCTGGGTAAGTGAGTCATACTAAGGTCATTTTTACAATGTCAACCAGGATAAAGCATCCAATCTCATACGAGGGAAACAAGAACACACATTATCAAACAACCGATACATGCATACAACCTTTGCCACAAATCAAGGACATCACAAGATCACACTACAACAAATAACATTTTATCATAAACATTGCAAGAAATGGCAATTGAGGCAATTGTAATATGAAAACCTCCCCTGTTATAAATTATAACAGAATAAACATGATAATGACAAGAAATCTCTCGCACTGTTTCCATCAGAATTTGATGACTTGTGGATTCATGCTCTGGTAAGATAAATTCTATTGTGAACAAAGTACACATGAGCTAAATTCACAACCAAATATGCACACAGCACAGATGCATTTGCATTTGTGTGTAAACCAGAAAATTAGGTTCTCATGCTTCTTGGATATTTTTTTGTTCACAATTCATACATACAACAGTGATACACATAGAAATTTGTGTGACACACTAGCAACCTCGGCCAAGACTCTCAAATTTCAATCACAAGTTCCTCAACATCTACATCTTTTGTCTCTGTAGTTAAAAAGCCATTTTTATTTTTCTACTTGTATCTATTTTCGCCACTATATCTCTTTTAAGTGCCTTTACCTATTTCTAATATCTCGTTTACAAAAATAGCATAGTTTTATAGACACTAAATGTATTGGATGATGTGAACTCTCAAGGAAGATTTCATTTGTTGTAATGTCCCCTTTCTGGACGACTCTATATGTTGCCCTAAATTCAGAAAATGAAAAAAACAAAGCATATAATGTAGTAAGGGATACAGTCTTAATTTAGGAATAAGATGTGCTAGGCCTGTTCTGAAACCTGCAGTCAAATTAGGAAATAATGCAGATGCAATTCATGAAATAAATCTATTATTCGAATAGGTAAATCATATATTCATCAATAAGCAGCAATCTGATTGTATGTGAATTTCAGTCATATAAGATATGGAATAAGGAAGCATGGTAGGGTGTCTCAAAGCAGTAATTCCCCCTCCATTCCAACATGGTTAGAGATCTTTGGGTTTGCCAAGAATCGCTCAATTTAGGGGTTGGGAAGGAAATTGCAATTGGGTTCTCTTAGCCATTCTCTCCCTTTCACAGTGCTATAGGGTACCCTAATAGTTGTTCTCCCTACTTGCTAATGTAGCAACTACCCTATTGCTGTTCTCCCTTGGTGTGAATTCCTTCTTTACCCTATTGACGGACTATAACAGAGCTGTGCATATATCTATATGTATGTAGGTATGTATGTATAAAAACTAAGCAATAATCTCTATTTTACCACTACAAATTGGATATTAATAGATGACAGTTTGATCTGATTACTTTCTAAATGTTCAGTATTCTATATTTTCAGTGATTGATGTACTGTTGTGTGTTTCTTTGCTAGATGCAATATCACAGTCGTATCGGTAATCCGATTAAATGCATCTCTCAGATCCCTGTATCTTCAGCTATTTGATCAATGTTATTGCTGAGTAAAAATTTTCTACTACTGAAGATGATGCCTTGGAGTCGATTCCTCAAATGTTTTTATCTCTCCCCTTCTAAGTGGAGAGACATCTTCTCCTACAGTTATGTCTCTTTGGAGAGGGGTGCCTTCTCATTATCATTTTACTTCTTAACTAAATAGATTGTTGGTTGTAAGCATGTAACCAATGGTTGCTTAATGAAATCACCCCTTAACAAATGACTATCTTTATGAGATTGTTCCTTATTGATATCGTTTATATTCCATCTTCAAACACATTGCTGTGGTCTGTTCTCATCGTTGCTTTATTTCTGAGTTTAGTGGGCATTCCATCTATGGGGAACGACTAATTCTTTTAGTTCGATATTGCAGAAAGTTGTTAAGTCTTATTTAATAATACAATTTTCTGGTATATTTTAATATCTTATTCGTCTATTATAGTGGGGACATGACAGGTCACCCTTCCCAAGATTGCTTTTCCTCAAGCAATTTCAGGTTTGGATGATTGAACCATTGAAGATCTCTCTGTTGACGTGAGTTTTGTGACCACCTCAACATGCAGGACGAAACACTAGTTATGAAACACCAAATATCTAATCTTCTCTTGAACAAGGACACTTAAGTGTTAAACAATGTATATGATTGTGTGATCATGTAAAGAAACCTCAAGGTTTCTAGTGCACACATACGACTTTTAATGTTGGATGTAACTCAGTTTTTTAAGACGTTCATTGTTAACCACATGGGGACTCAAGTTATTCACTCAATGGGATATCAACTTTTCTTTCCGAATGATCTAGCAATGCAAGTGTTTGATCCTAATTCTAGCAAGGCTTACAAATAAATTTAAAAGGAGTAAGGGTTTAAAGACCCTATTCTAATCCTAGAATGCAAGAGATAGTGAATGTCTTTATGAACTCTCCTAGACTAGGCTTTTTCACCAACCTTCACTAAGCTAGTGCAAAATCTTCTAAGGTAAGCAATGGATGTTCATATCATTACCCACCACACCAACACCATCAATATGATGCATATCAATGAGCAAGCAATGATTGAAGTTAAGCTTATATTAAAAATTTAAAATTCCAATTGACCACGCAAAGGAATTTGCAATCAGCAAACTACAAGTATTATGAGCGAGTTTCACAAAAGTTCATCCATTAATTCCTTTATCTAACTAAATTACTTAAAGACAATTCTAAACTATGTTTGAAAAATCAAAGAACCACACAAATGCTACAAAATATTAACAATGTCAACCAGCTTCAATGATTGATTTCAATTTTGGCAGCATCAAAATGACAATTCTCCAAAGACTGCCTTTACGAATGAGAAGGGAAGGGTTTATATGGGAGTCTTAAATAGAATGAATGATCCATATTGATTTATAAGCAATGGCAAAGATCATCCCAAGGAAACCTTATGCAATGTTCCCTTTCTAGCCAATGTCTAAGGACGAGTTGTTAGCCCATCATTGCAACCCTCGTTTGCTAATGTTATGGATTTGGGGGCGGGGGGGTTGTGTCTCAGTTGGTTGACTGGTTGACTCAATGGCCAGTTCCTACTCCATTGTTCAGGTATGTTCTGGTTTGAGCTCCATTTGAGTCAGATCGACACACTTACTATTTATATTGTCTATTTTGAGTAAATCAGAGTTTCTATCTTTAGCAGGGCAACTGGACAATTTGCTAGCAGTATGGAGTTGTGGTGACATTGGAGCTTCCAGTTGTGGTCAGAGCTTTGTTTGGCAGAGATAACTGACTCATGGTATACACAGTGATTATCTCATTTGTCAGTTGGCTCAGTTTCAGGAACTTACTATTTATAACAAATTAGTGGATGTTAAGAGAAGCCCTTACTATATTTAGTAAGGCAATTGGATATAATGGTCAACTCCAAGGTTCAGTCAGTAATGAAAAATAATGATTAATGATGAAGCTATAAAATCATAATTATATTAAAGTTATACTTTAATTATTATTGATTGTTAAGAGCATATCAATTATAAGTTAAGTGCATTTTGTTTAAAAAGGGATATAAGTGTTTAATAAAGTATACTTTATAGTGGGCACCAAAAGGAGGGGGGGTATTATAATTGAATTGCAACAAAAGAAAATGGTATCAAAAGCTAAGTAATTTTTAAGTAATATGAAAAGTATTTGGGAAGATATCTCTTGGAGAATTATAAAGAACCCAAAGCAAGAGAAAAGGAATTCATTCATGACTTGGTTTTCTTTTCAGATGTGAAGATAAATTTAGAACAAGGATTTTAAATTTTGAGCTTGAAGAATTGTTAATTCTTCTAAGTGTTTTTGCACTCTGAGCTAGTGAAACTATCCAATGATATTGTGCAATCAGACTGGCTTCATCTAGAGGTCAACTTTAATTATAGTCCCAAAAAGGGACATTACAAGTGGTATGAGAACAATGCTCCTGGCAGCCTGACGAAACATTACATGTTGAAAGATTAATGTTGAAGTTGGATTTCTGCAAATCACATGGAGACAGATAATTTAATGTAATGCAAGTTACAGTGGAAAGTTGCGACATTTTTTTGAGCAATTTTATTGAAGAAGGAAAGAGTGATTGCTAAATTGGGAGACCGAATATTTAAGATTGACCATTCAAGGATTTCAATAATCATATTTTGTCCTGCAGTAAAGTATAGCATGGTAATACTTCATATGATAGGGCCCTAGGGGATTATTCTTCAGCAAATTGTGTGTCCTAGAGAGTATAGTTGGTGCAAATAATAGTGCAGACTATTCTTATCTACTTCCGGAAAATACAGAATTCAGGCATCCTCGGTCGCTGTCCTTGGGTGAAAGAAGTTGAGAGAAGACTGCCTCCGTATCAAAGCTTGCAAAAGAGAAGTATTGAATCAGAGGCCATGTATTATATCTACTAAGTTAATAGGAATGGAAAACATTACGGAGCCACTCTGATGAGTGTGGGAGTATCAATAGAAACATACTGAATGTGAACTTCATGAATGGGCCAGCAGTTTGTTCTTATTTCACTGCCACAACTCTCTTCAGATTTTTGTAAGTTCTTCACTTGCCTGTCATAAGTCAGTGACATTTATTGTGGACAATGTTGCGAGCTATTGCAGAGAAAAGGTTTATGTTGGCATTGTGGGCTTGACCCTTTAAGTTTTGTGGAGTCAAGACTAAAGCTGATGGTGAAGTCAAGACCTGTAAATAATCAATGTGCCAATATTCAAAGGTTATGGTTATGCATACATAATAAAGTATGAATGCACCAAAATCTTATGATAAATGTTTGTCATTAAGGGACCACATTATCATTGGTGATTTATTATTGTGGGAGACGATTCAAGAAGATCAAAGGACCTTGCAAAAGAATATTGATTCGATGAATATGTCAATTAGATGAGGTATTGTGGAGCCTATTGCAACACAAGCAGAAATAAGGACCATTGAAGATTGAAGGTTTATTTGGTTTGAAAAAAACAACTGACAGATTGGTAGTAGTGCTGATACTCTATATTGTGAGATTCAATTCCAAGCAATGTATCTGGTGTAGCTTATATCGTTAGTATTCCTTTGTGGCATGAAAAGAGCACTAATGTGCAGCATGATTTAGAGAAAGACCTGTTTTGCCAGGATCCTCCAATATATTAAGAAGGTTCAAAACTATACATATGGGAGGTTCAAAGCCTAAAGGAAAACATACTGTCTGACAAAATCCCAAGAGAGAAAGATACTATTGGCTCCAATTCCTATGGAACATAAGATCTAAGGTGATGCATATGAAGAGTCTGTCACAGAAATACTATTATAGTATTTCTTATGATGCATATGCTTAAGTCCCTGATTAACATTATAGTATTTCTTATGCATCAGAAACAAAGAACTTACATCAGGTCCATGGCACCAACAGTAGCAATCAACCAAAGGAAATAGTAATAAATCAAAGTTAGCTTTGAAATGAACTTGTTGGATACAAGGAACCCTGTGAATATTCATGTCTTCTATAGACATACCTGCATCCAAGAGACCCCTGGGGTGTTTGTTATTGATTCTGTTAAATATTTGTGACTTGGCTTATTTGAGCCATATTACCATTGGGACGTGCAATGATTTCTCAAAGCGTATAGTATGTGATAAGGGAGGTTGGAACATGAGCTAGGAGGTATACATTTGGCTCAAAGAAAAGGAGAACCGTTAGGCATCTGACCATGAAATAAGTTTTCAAGATTACAAGTAAAAACTATATATTGCTTTTGCATATTGTCCAAGTACTTTGAATCTAAATCAAGATTAAATAAGGAGGAATTACTCATAACATATTTGACAAGAAGACATAAGATATTCTCATTACTGGCATTCACTATTCAGACTTGGTGATAAGGCGTAGCTGCTAGTCGTAACACAATTCATAATAAGGTGGCAGAAAAGAGTGCCACCATAGACCAGTAAAAACTACGGGGAAGGTTCGACTCGGCATTTGAAATATAAGGGAAAAACCGATAAGTTCAGCACTGAGAAAGTGAACTCAAGGTGTCATTCAGAGACCCATAAACGTTGTATAATATATACAGAAAAGGAATACAATCTCGGGTTTACATGTCAAGGCATTACAGCCTATTGAAGACGTCCAATCGGTATGTTCAACCGGCATATCTGAGACAATGGGATTATAATAACTAATGCTATGGAAGGAGCCATGAAAATGATTCTATACAATATGGTGGTTGACTTTAGGCATTAATACTCCATACCAGACAATATGCTATGGAAGGCCTTTGCGGAGAGTACAAAAATTAGAATATCAATACATAATCAAGCAATTATCTTTGAGAAGAACATCCACAGATCCCAAGATATACAGACATATACAGTAGTCATCTGAATCACAGAAAGGATCATTTTCATTGTTAAAGAATTATTCTGCACTGGTCACACAGTTCGACAGATATCAAGAAGCATGAATTAATATTTAAAAGGGAATGAAATGCATTGTTCAGGAAAAAGTGTAATTCATTAGGAATTAGTCGCAAATCTGCATCATTCAAATCATTATTTTAAGGATTGTAAAAGGAAATTGTGCTATGAATCAAGAGACATCCGAATACAAAGAGTAGACAGTCCGTGATTGGAAAATGACAGATTTATATAATGATGTAATACCTAATGAAATACCAAGGGGATCAAATACAAAGAAAAAATAAAGGTGCATGCTTCAATCATATGATAACCAATGAGATCTGTTGATATATGGACGGAATTCTATGTGTATTTTTACTGCATTAGATCATTACCTCACAAGATAAAAAATGGCCTGCGGTGGAATGGATTGTGTTACATCATACATAGGCACTAGGAATGACCTATGGTGGAATGGGCGTGGACTACATCATACAAAGGCACTAGGAATAGCCTGCGGTGGAATGGGCACAGATTACATCATACAAAAGCACTATCTTGCGAGTAATGATTGGAGATAGGTAACAACAATAAGAGGCAATGGTGAGGCCCACTAGGTACACCACTCCATAATATATGGGGCTGAGGAGGATAGAGTATCTGCCCTTGGGCCTAGGGTCAGGTAACAAGGCACCCTATTGTAGTCCTTCCTCCAATCCTAGAAGAAATCTAAGTAGACTGCCTTGGTGGACACCTAACACCTGCCAACAAGGCCAAGAGGGTCAAAGTTACGCTCTTGGGCTTAGATTGAACAATTAAATAGTAAGATTACCATCTAAGTAGACCACCTTGGTGGATGCATAATACCGTCCACCAAGGCCAAGGGGGCCAAAGTTCTGCTCTTGGGGTTAAATTGGGATGAGACAAAGCAAGCATCCTGCTAAGTAAGCCACCTCATATGGATGCCTAACACCTACCACCGAGGCCAAGGGGGTCAAAATTCCGCTCTTGGGCTTAGTATGGAATTAGCTTGGACTAATTTATCATGACACATTTTCTTGGAAACTTACATATACATGTATATAGTAATGATCACTTGTGGCTATAGGATTCGTAATCAAAAGCATATTGAATAAGCAAATTTTGTAAATCATTTCTTGACCCTAGTTCATTGCAAATTGTAAATTATACAACATTAATCAAGAATGCATGTATTATGTGCCTACATCGTGCATGCTTTGTGTCTTTATGCATTCATGTGTCTACTCTGTCTGCTTCATGTCTCCACACATCAATATGTATGCTTTGTGTCTTCCTACATCCAATTGTATGCTTAAATTTTTCATTGTATTTGTTGTTCTACACAAACTGCCATTACTTGAGGATGAGCAATTTTGGGGAAGGGTGGACTGTAATGTCCCTGTTTGAGAATAGGTTTTAGTAATAAATAAGAATTGAAGAATCTAAATCTTGATTATATTATGATAAGGGTAAGTGTGTAGCTGAGTTGGTGTGCAGGCGAGTCGTGAGGCATATTGTTAGGTCAATGATCTCAATGTTATGTATCAACTCCAGTTCAAATCTCACCAAGTTCACCAAAAACCATTTTATACGATAGCACTTAAATTGAGAAAAATGGAGTCGTTGAGAGAAATTACAGCAATACTAGGGCTTTTGAACACCACTATCGGCACTTCTATATAGAGCCAAAGGGAGATTGCCTATGAGGGGAAGGTGGAACTAGAGCAATACGCATCAAAGGGTAAAGGACGGATAATGTTGTCTGTTACAGGAAGAGGGGTCCGATTTGTATGCAAGAAAAAACATCCTCGCTAAGGGATGATAAGGTGTGTACAAGGTTTGCGGCTGGAGTGGCGGCTTCCTCTTCTAGGTCACGTAAGGCTTCTCATAAGGTCTTTGTGAACAAGGTACTAACGATGGGTTTTGGAGAACAGGTAGTTGCTTTAGGTTTTAAAAATGATGCCCCCACTCGTAAGTATTATCGAGCAATGGAATTTTGATCAAGGTAAGTGTGGACAATCAAGGGGTGAATGAGATTTAAATTTGTGATGATCAAGGCAAGAACATGGAATTGTAAAATTCAGATGAAGACTAGATTTGAGCCTTTATATAGTCATTTTGAGAATGTTCAAGATCAAAGTACAAACAAAATCTGAGTTTCTGTCATACCTTCATGGAGTAAGCCTTATTTGGGTCTAGTTTCTACCAAGCATTCATGGAGTGCACTTAATTTGGGTCTGATTTCCACCATCTCTCCTTAGTACATACACTTTATCTACATCTCATTTCCACTCCAAAGCATGGCGATTGCACCCTATTTGCCTGTGATTCCAACTTCCACCAAGTGTTTGCACCTATTTGCCTCTGGCTTCCAACTTGCACCAAGTGCTTGTGCTTGTTTGCCTCTGGTTTCCAACTTGCAACAAATTTTTGGAACCTATTTGGGTGCCATTCCCGCCCTAAGTGTCTGAGATGTAATAACATGACCAAGGCATGAGAATAGAGATTTTCAAGCTTTATAATCAGACTTGAGATAAGTCTAGTATGATTGAGACTTAAGGAATGAGGTTGAAAGTCTTAGGAAATTTGATTTGGAGATGATAAGCTTGGAATGAATGACTTGGACAAACATGAAATTCTAACCTTCAGACTATGACATGAGAAAATCAAGATGGTGGATAAAGTAGAGGAGTGAAGGAGTTTTTAAATTTCAGATCTGGGTTAAACATGATCAATAATTCAACAAAATCTGATCAGAATGCACTGATTTGAGATGAAGAAATGAAATGAAAACACAAGTTCCAAATTGTAACTACAAGGCAAAGCGCAAGTGCCTCATTTGTAGTGTAACACCGGCATGGGGGTACGTCGGGACGAGTTTCCAGGCTAGGAAAAAAGCGCCTCAAATTGGGGACAATGGGACGGATGGGAGAACAAGTGGGGTGATGGGGAGGCTAAGGGTGCATACTATATACATAGAACTTGAAATGCTAGTTATGAAATTATGCTTCAGTATAACATATTAACATACCAAACTGATTCTTGAAATAAGTGAACATAGCAAAATTGCAACACGAACTAGAACCATTGAACATTCAACAGTAACATAGTACATAGTAACATACCCAATACTATAGTAACATTCAAATTATCAGAAAATAGGATTTTCATTTATAATAGTTCTATCAAAGATTCAAATATCAAAAAGATGATTACAATGAGTGGCATGATATGTATCATGATCGGTGCTTGGGAGTCCCCTAGGAGTCTGGGGATGATTGGGAGTCCCCCATCCATCTCGGGACATCTTTGAGTCCCCAGGAACCCAACCGGTGTGGCAAGGCTATAGATGAGAAACGATGGAGCTCAAACGAGGGCAGAGATACTTAGGCACTGGGTGCGCGTCCCCGGATTTCATTACTCATTTGTATGACATTTCCACCCAGCAAGTACCTTATTTGCATCAAATCTCTGCCCTATGTTGTATGCATGTGCTTTATTTGTGTCCTATTTCTGCACTAGGGTGTGATGGTGCCTTATTCGTATGTGATTTCCACTCAAGGCCATAAGAACCTAAGAAAAACGTATAATCTCTAAGTTGGAATGACAATGAAGAGCGCTCAATTAAAGGTTGATTCAAGACTTGACAAAGCAAGGCGAATGCAATGACATGGTGCTGCACCTTATTTACCCCTGATTTCCGCACAATGTAACTGCATTGTGCCTTATTTGCCTTCAAGTTTCGCCATGCCCATTGTAAATTCACATTATTTGCAAGCAATTTTCCCCAATTCTCATGTGCAGTCTGCCTTATTTTACCTCTGATTGCTGCCAACACCTACAAGCTCTCAATTTAAATCGATAATAAGCCAATACGGTTAGCTCTGTGCAGATTGAGCCATTTGAAGATGATGTATAATCACTAATTTGACTCCGAAACATTGTTTTATACAGTTGGCCTGATTATAGACATGAAAGGGTGAGAATTGTATTAATTTAATCTAACTAAGGACAAGTTGGCCTACCTAAGGAGGCACCACCTTCCTTAAACCCAACGCATTTATAAGTTGGGCATTCAAATTATTTCAACAGCCAACTCCAACTTGATCATACAAATATAAGTACATATCAAATTCATTCAACTACTATTGCGGATTGAACTACTTCAGCAAGGCAGAGAATTGGATTGAAACAAATAAGGTTTTGTATGGAACAGCAAAACATTTCAGACTTGGACAACGTTGAAAGTCTAGGCTAATCATTAGCACAAAATCAGATTTCATCATAAGAAATTGGGCCTGCTTAAATTCGCATAACTTCCAAATCTGAGTTTTAGGCTCAGAAATTTATACACTCAGTTTTAGAATTGCTCTTCATTTTTAGGATTGCTCTTCATTTGGTTCAGTTTGGTATGCTTACTATTTATAGTAAGTCAGTGTTTGATAAAAGGAATCCTTACAATTTATAGTAAGGCAGTTGGGTGCAGTTTGGACATAATGGTTAACTCCCAAGCTTAGACAATATAAAGGAATAATGATTATTTGTGGAATTATGTTATTTTAGTTATTAATAAAGTGATTATTTTATTAATTTTTATTTATAAAGTGTAATTATAATGTTCTAATTTCACTTTATGCACAATGAGGCCATGAGCTCAATTAAAATCACTTTAAGTACACTTTATAATTACATGAGTCGAGTGACCATGTTGCAGACATATTAGACAATGTTATTAAAATTCCAAAGTGGATTTCAAATACAAGCTATATACACCATAGGGGTTGACCTCCTTTGTGAGTCAATAAAAGTTTTCAAAAAGAAAATCAAACTCATTCTTGGTGATAAATTGCTTATGATTTTTTGGACTTTGTCACACCCCTTTTATTTGATAGTTTTGTGCTCGTGTCTTTACAATTTGATGCCCTAGATGAATTTTGCTATTTCAATAATGGTTTTGTAAATGTCCCCTAAGCGGGAAAAGATCTAATCTAAACAATGGTTTTGTTGCCCAAAATGGTATTGATTATTACGATACAGTGGTATAATATTTTGTGCCCTAAGCAATATATGCGGACTAATTGTGGTTTTGCAGATTTTGCCCTAGGCGGATTCCAATTTCGGAATTTAAGGTATTGCAAACTTAAAATTCTCAATTTAGTTTTATTCGATTATGCCTTAATTGTAATCAATAATTTTGATTATTAAATGGATTGAACTAAATTTCAATAGCAATATGTTTATATACATGGTAATGTAATTACATGATGAAGAACTTGTTTACTTAAATTGATTATCAAGGTTTAACCACTTGTTTTGATTGGATGCAAGAAGAACACGAATCAAACCGGACGGGGGGAAAAGGTATCACCAGGAAAGGGGATGTTGGATGGTCAAGTTCTAGACAACCTAGAAGGGTAAGATCTAACTAGTTGTACCTAGGTGGCCAAGTGATTTAAGCTCTAGGATTGGTCGACTCTTCCTTCGCAAATTCCATCGATCATTCATCACCAACGACATTCTTCTTGTTGAACTAGACACATGAAGTGCGGATACTAATCTAGTTGATTTTTATTATCTTCAATCCCTCCAAACTTCTTTTAACCTAATGTTGAGTCAAAACCAACTTATGATACTAGAGCAATTTAATATAATAAAAATCAAATCAAACTTAAACTTGGTCTTAGAAGTTACATAACCCTATCTAGAACCACACAGCACCTATATAAGTTGTCATTATAACGATGATCTTCCTTGATAAGTAAGCCTTTATATATCTTGGATAACGGAGAGCCTTATTAATATTAAATTTCGGACTTGATTTTTCATAACTGATCCCTTGAAGGAAATATCACCCCCTCAATCACACACTTTGGCAACTCTCTACAAAATTTATGCAGCGGATTCCTATGTCTGGAAAGGAACTGTGAGTGCGATGCACAATAGGAGAAGGGGGCATTTGGAGGACAACCTTTTCCATCCAATGGTGGAGGATTATATCTACTCTGCCATCAAGGGAAGTGAGGGGAGTTCAGTTGCAGGAGCAATTTAAAACAAAGAACAACTTGTATTCAAAAAAAACCCTCACTGAATAGGAAGAAGCGTAGCAACAAAGAGCCAGCTTCTTGAATCTTAGGAACAGAGTATACCATTCCAAGGGAGCAGCTCAGAGGAAACAAGGAAAGATATAGGGGACGACAGCAAGTAGATTTCAGAATTCTCTGTCAACTAGAAGAACAAGTTAACCTCCAAGCACGTTAAACTCTGAGATCCATCAATCGCTTGAAAGATTAGAATAAACAAAGTCTTTATTTTTCTTGAATGAAGGTTTGCAAGACAAGTTAAGCTTAGCGAACATAATTGTATTGTTACCTCAGTAATTACACGCTGATTCTTTAGTCTAACTATTCATAAAGAACAATATCTTGTCAGACCAGTAGCGTCAGGTTTCTTAAAATGTGTAAGAGGTTTAGTAAACAGAATTAATCCTTTTTCCAGATTTCTTAATACCCAATTATCATTGTAATAAGAAATGCATATTTGTAACCAAGGCAACTTATCATCATGCATTCAGAAACGGTGTATTGAACTTCTCTATGTAGAAGGACTAATTCTGAAGTCTATATACTGCCTGAAAGTTGGCAACGTATAACAGAGATTAAGACAGAGTAGTAAATTTGATTCAATACAGAAGACCTTTCAATCTAAGCTTAGAATACTGACAGTAGCATATAAGCATAGAGTAAATATATTGAAAAGTTATAGTTAGGACAAACTGGCAGATGCTAGACAATAGAAATATGCTCGTTGAGCCAGAATATCGGTCATGCTTTAGCTGCAATAACAACTACTAAATCTGCATCAGCAGATGATGAATATTCCTTCAAGATGATAGACTCTGTAAGGGATGATAGAATTTTTTAAATTACCTCCTGGATGCATTCAGAAACGGTGTACTGAACTTCTCTATGTAGAAGGACTAATTCTGAAGTCTATATACTGCCTGAAAGTTGGCTACGTATAACAGAGATTAAGACAGAGTAGTAAATTTGATTCAATACAGAAGACCTTTCAATCTAAGCTTAGACTACTGACAGTAATGTATAAGCATAGAGTAAATATATTGAAAAGTTATAGTTAGGACAAACTGGCAGATGCTAGACAATAGAAATATGCTTGTTGAGTCAGAATATCGGTCATGCTTTAGTTGCAATAAAAACTACTAAATCTGCATCAGCAGATGATGAATATTCCTTCAAGATGATAGACTCTATAAGGGATAATAGAGTTTTTTAAACTACCTTCTGGATGTTAATTAGCAGAGAACATCAGGAGACCAGTCTAAGCGAACATGTCTGTAAATTCTTATGCATCCTGACAGCTTACAAAGACATTAAATTATTCTTCTTTTGATCATTTAGATGATAGCAATATCCATCCCTAAGAAACACAAGAGGAAAAATAACATATTAGATGAATAAAACATTTGGCATCTTTAAGTGTATTCTGGAATAGAATGAGAAATGCTAAAACCAAATGTGGAAATAGATAGTCTCTAGTGAGACGAAAGCTCAAAAAGATTATGCTGATATAACCCCCTTATAGATGAATCTTAATCTTAAGGGAAATATTGTCATTGATTCACTGTCAAAAATGCAGAATAACATGAAGTTGACACGTCCAGTGAGAATCCAATTGATAAACTTAGAACTTATCAGTAGTTGACTAATGCCTCATATGATTAACCTCATTCAATATTAAATGAACCACCAGGGAGCTGAGATCATATCTGCACCCTCACTATATATGCCTTAGAGAATAACCCTACTCAGAGTCAAGCAAGAAGGTGAGATGTTGACACCAAACAAAAAGAAAATCCTTGGCCAAGGTAAGAGTTATTGGAAGTCAGAATGGGGTCACTGGATAAAATCATGAAAGGTTTCGAACCAAAGTAGCAGAAGGCTACAGGATTTGACCAATCATGCTATAGGTGACTCTAAATCGGATTCCCAGGAGTCTTGACTTCAATGGGAGTGACATATATGTAAGAAGCATTGTTTTGGGAGCTACACAAGAGTGTATTGTCATCTTTTATGGATAGGTGGGCAAGGGGTGAAAGGTTGCAAAAAAATTAAAGCTAAAGAAAAACTTGAGGGCAGTAGGTTGCATGTAGAGGGGGAGTTATTGAAAGCAAGGGGTCCAATAGGTACCACACCCACACCCACATTCGCTCCGACTAGCACTACTAGTGAAGGGAAGGGAAAGGCCAAGAGAGATACCAATGTGGCTAAGTTATTTAACATACAAGCAAAAGAGAGAGCTGAAGAGTCCATTGGCAGATTTCTTTTTGCTCATGGTATACCATTCTATGTCTCTCGTTCCTCATTCTATAAACAACTATGCAAAGATATATATGCTGCTGGTCCCTCATTTGTACCACCAGGAAAGACTAAATTATGCACCACTATCCTTGATAAAAAGTACTCAAAAGTAAACATTTTGATGGAGGATATGAGACAAACATGGATGAATGATGGATGTTCTATCATCATGGATTGGTGGATCAATATCAAAAATCGGCCACTCATTAAATATTGTCACTAGTACAACAAGGGCCTATTTTCTTAGAGCCATTGATTGTTTAGGAATAAGTACGGATGCATCCTTCCAATTTCAGATTTTGAAGGATATTATAGAAGAGGTAGGGGGTTCAAATGTTGTGCAAATAGTGACTAATTCAACCCGGGTGTGTAAATCAGTTGGATTGATAGTAGACTGCACCTATGGACACAGTTTTTGGACCCCATGTTGTGCACATGCATTGAATAACTCCTTGAAGGACTCTAGGAAAATTGATTGGATCAAAAGTTATGGTGTCCGAGGCTAAAGATGTGCAAATGTTTATTTGCAATCATCACACATCTCTTGCACTATTTAGGATTTTCCGAAAAAAGAATTCCTCAAGCCCATGGACACTAGATATGCTAGCTACCTCATTTTGTTGGAGAGGATGCTTGAGGTCCAAGAGACCTTACAATCCATGGTGGTCAATGCAGAGTGGAATAGATGGCATGAATCAAGCACCACAGATGGAAGACTTGTGAAACAAAGAATCTTGAATGAGAACTAGGGGACCACAATAAGGTAAGAAACTTAAATAGTTGACATTATAATTGTTAATTGACATTATAATTGTTATTGCTGATTCAATAAAAATATTTCTGATTTAAGCACTTGCTGATTTTTTAAAATTATGATGTTTCTCACTTAAAATTTTCTTTCATTTGCACATGCATTTGCTCCTTCATTGACCATATTGTCCAGGTCATTACTTATGATGATACTAACTCTCCTAGCCTTGAAGAGATTTATGAGACCTTCGATAGCATGCTTAGGCAGATCAAGCAAGCTATTAAAGATAAAGAACCTACTTTGGAGTTCTATGAGGAGCATCTTGAGCTCTTTGTGATGAAAAGGTGGAACACTCTGAACACCCCACTTCATATGACAGCCTATGCAGTCTATGCAGTCAATCCGAAATGGTATGCCACAAGGCCTAGGAGAGTGCCCCCATCTGTTGATGAGGAGGTGAGTTTAATTTACGTTTATGTTTTAAGTTTCTAAGTTTATAATATGTTTGTAAAATTTTGATTTTATTTGTAAAGTTTCTAAATTTTTGTTTGTTCAATATAGGTGAAGGAGGGCTTCTTCAAGGCCCTTTCAAGAATGTAAAATGCAGAGGATGCTGCAAAAATTCAAGGGCAGTGGCTTGACTTTGCCAATCTTCGTGGTACAACTTTTGGTAGACTAGAGGCGAGAACTGATAGAGCTACATTAGCTCAAAGGGACCCAATTGGATGGTGGACATGGCATGGTAGAGATGCACCTGAGCTGAAAGGTCATGCCATCCGTCTTCTTTCACAGGTTGGCAGTTCCTCTACTACATAGAGGAATTGGTACATATAGCTTTATCCAATCAGTCAAGAGGAACAACCTTACCTCTAGACGATTGAAAAGGCTTGTGGTTGTTCACAGTGTATTTCAACTACAGGAGCAGCAAAGTCTTGAGTATCGACAAACTCCAACACTATGTTGGGATGTTAATCCCGAGGATGAATTATAGATTGATGAGGATGACACACCTACAGGGCTGCTTGGTGTTCCATTGGATAAGGACCCTCTGCCTACCCCTGCTAGTGATTCAGAGGGAGGTTGGCGTTGATTATGATTTAGATATAGATTTAGATTTCTAGAGAACAGCCATATATTTGGCTTTCCACTTTGAGATACTCAGATACATTATTGATTTTGATTATTATGGAGTTTGGACATCTCATTTACACTTCTAGTATTTACTTTGTCATTCTGATTTCATGCATGATAAAGATACATTGACACTTGGAGCCTTTGGATACTAGTGAGAAACTTAAATAATTGACATTATAATTGTTATTGCTGATTTAATAAAAAATATTTTTGATTTAAGCACTTGCTGATTTTTTTAAAATTATGATGTTTCTCACTTAAAATTTTCTTTCATTTGCACATAGATTTGCTCCTTCATTGACCCTATTGTCCAGGTAATTAGATATGTTGATACTAACTCTCCTAGCCTTGGATAGATTTATGAGACCTTCAATAGCATACTTGGGCAGATCAAGCAAACTACTAAAGACAAGGAACCTACTTTAAAGTTCTATGAGGAGCATCTTGAGCTCATTGTAATGAAAAGGTGGAACATTCTAAACACCCCACTTCATATGGCAGCCGATGCAGTCTATGCAGTAAATCCGAAATGTTATGCCCCAAGGCTTGAGAGAGAGCCCCCATCTATTGATGAGGAGGTGAGTTTAATTTACGTTTAAGTTTTAAGTTTTTAAGTTTTTAATATGTTTTTAAAATTTTGATTTTATTTGTAAAGTTTCTAAACTTTTGTTTGTTCAATATAGGTGAAGGAAGGCTTCTTCAAGGCCCTTTCAAAAATGTGAAATGCAGAGGATGCTGCAAAAATTCAGGGGCAATGGCTTGACTTTGCCAATCTTCATGGTCCAACTTTTGGTAGACCAGAGGCAAGAACTGATAGAGCTACATTAGCTCAAAGGGATCCGATTGGATGGTGGACATGGCATGGTAGAGATGCACCTGAGCTGAAAGGTCATATCATCCATCTTCTTTCACAGGTTGGTAGTTCCTCTACTACAGAGAGGAATTGGTTTACATGTAGCTTTATCCAATCAGTCAAGAGGAACAACCTTGCCTCTAGATGATTGGAGAGGCTTGTGGTTGTTCATAGTGTATTTCAACTACAGAAGCAGCATCAGCAGACTCCAACAATACGTTGGGATACTAATCTCGAGGATAATTTGTAGATTGATGAGGATGACACACCTCCAGGGTTGCTTGGTGTTCCATTGGATAAGGACCCTCTGCCTACCCCTGCCAGTGATTCAGAGGAAGAGGTTGGCGCTGATTATGATTTAGATATAGATTTAGATTTCTAGAGGACAGCCAAATATTTGGCTATCTGCTTTGAGATACTCAGAAACATTATTGATTTTGATTATTATGGAGTTTGGACATCTCATTTACACTTCTAGTATTTACTTTGTCATTTTGATTTGATGCATGATAATGATACATTGATACTTGGAGCCTTTGGACATTTTTGCTATATATACGCGATAATTGGATATTCATATATCATATTGTCATTTGAATCTTGATGGTTTCAATTTTAATTTATTGATATTCTAAAATGTCTATGACTCTATGGTGAATGATTTATCAATGTTATGATATGCATATTTGAATTTTGTCTCTAATACTCTATATATGAAAATATCCCCTATGTTTTTAATTGGTGTCCCCTGAGGCCTCGTCCCCTATATTTTGGCTTCGACCCGTACCCGTATCGAAAACACGTCCACGTCCCCTAAAACATTATTGTCCCAAAAACTTCATGAAGACAATAGCATTCAAGCTATCAACCCGAAAATTCAAATTGAAATCAAGAGGTAATTTAGGAAAGCACAGAAGATGCAACTACATGAGGACATATTCAAGGAGACTCAAGAAAGATCAAGTTCACAGGTTCATGAAGATGCAAGTGATTCAAGTCAATTCCATGAGGAAATTTCAAAGTGGGGAGAAAATCTCAAATGTTGAGAGATTTTTGCAATTTTAACAAACATCTTCTCAAGCCAAGACTCCAAGCAGAAGATAAGGATGATAAGGTGGCATTTGTTTGTCTCCGCCAATTAAAAAATTTCAATTTCAAAAAAGTCATCACAACATGCAAAGTGTCCTATTTTCTCGTTGGTTGAAAAAATCATTCTAGTACTGTTTTCTTATTGACCCATGAATTGGTGCCTTCATTTAATTGGTTGTAAATTTGGCAACTCCAATTAAGGTTTGTGGGAAGAGATCTCGGCCCTTGATCTTGAATCAATCTTGGCCCTTCATTGTAATGGGACTACTATAAAAGGCCAAGGCCTTCTCATTTGTAATTAATTAGTTTAGGAGGTGAGATTAGAGAGCCAGAGTAGGGTAGGATAGCTAAGGGAGAGACTTGATCAAATTGTTGCTATGATGCTTTCAAAGTAATGGATAGTTCATTGTTGGTTCTTCATAGTGAATTACTTGTTATTGCTTTCGAGTGTTGCATGGTTTCCTCAATCTTTCACTTGGAGTAGATTTATTTTCTCGTTGAATAAGATTAGTTGAATGGAAGTTGTTGTGGAAGTTTACTTGTTCGACTCGAACAAATCTGGGCCACAAGCCTCTTGTTGATGGTAAGGGTGCCTTGTGTGATAAGCCAATGATTGAATGCACTTAACTTCAATTGATATTAAATCTTTAGTTTGCATCCATTTGATGGGATTGGAGAGGAGGTATTGATTTGAAAATCATTTGAGTATTCCTTACAAGCTTGCACTAGGTGTGTGGAGCAATTGGTGAGATTACATTTTGTAGAGTCCAAGTCATCTATGATTCCTTGCATTTACAGTTACGAGTAGATGTTAGCCAATTCAAGTTTGGGTTGAAGTAGAAAGGTTTGAAGATCAATACTACAATTTCTTTGCACATCGTGAAGCGAAATCTTTAGGAGTGCAACAGTTGATATCCATTGAATGAATAGTGTAAGTCACTTTGTGGTAACCAGCATATCACATCATAAAACTGAATGAAGTCCACAATTAATAAGGAACCTTGAAGTCATTTCATGATCTCTTTGCAAGCTTAGCATGAGAGATGACCTTATATCGAAAGAGGATTGGGTGTTTGGCGTCTCTCTTCGAAACATCAAGTGTTTGATTCTGCATGTCTTAGTCAATTTTATCTAACAAGACGTGACTACAGAAAATGAAAATAAAACTTTGTGATCCTCATCCAAGAAACCTAACTTCATGTCAGATGAGAGAATTCAGAGAAGAAAATGGAACAGCAAAGCTTTCAACTCACTATAGTGAAACAACATCGATTTTTATTTACCGTTAAAACCTCTGACATCCTTTAATTTCAGAGTTTTTCTCGATTCACCTCTTGACTAGGGTCACTTGCTACTCCGACAACTGTGGATATTTCAAGAATATCTACAAGGATACTTATACAATTGACGAACGCTTCTCTTATTTGTTTTCAATACTTTGAATCTTCTTTGAGGCCCCTAATTGTAGGAACCTTGCATCATTAAGGAAAAACTAAGGAGATCATTTAGACACACGGGTATGGATTTCATCTATTTCACGAAAATCCTCTGAGCATTTTCCCTAAATTTCAGCTGAAAGGGAATGATGATATGTCGATCCACAATGACCCTTTCTCCATCCTAGCCCGGATCTTCAAGTAAGTAAAACAGTGAATTTCTTTACGATTTGAAAATACAGAAAGAGACCACCCAATCAACCCCTGTAAAACAATTCCGTTAACAGAAAAGACCTCGAGCTTGGTTGCGTGTCTAATTTAGTGAATTTTGATATGTAAAATGTGGCAGCAGTATAACTACAAAAAGGAAGCGATTCTTACTGGAGAAAAGATGTGAGGGAGCAGGAACAAGGCCCATCGTGTGTTGTAACCACCATAACCGCGCAGAACAACATTAGCCTGTGAATCAAATATCATAAATACCATGGTCTTAATTCATTCATTCAAATGCAATTTGATGGAGAAGTTTACATTACCTTGCGAGAGTATCGTTGGACAAGGGATGCACCCCATCCTCCGGCTTCAAATGAGCGCTCTGTAATTGAATCCCCAAATAATACAAACTGGGGCCTCATAGTCTCTAGCTATTCCTCCGTGTTGTCAAAGACTAATTTGGCAGCGGTCAGTTGGAATTCGTTTGACGTTATATTGCCATTTCATAGGAGAAGAGGTCTGCCTAGTTTAGTTCTTGCAGCAAAATTATAGCGCTTTTTAAATTCAAATAGTTTTCCTTGCAATTTTTTCAGAGGGTCATTGTGTAAGGTGGTTATTTTACTATAGACGTTTATTTAGGGTAAACAAGAGCTCGGAGTCTCTACTTTTGCGCTTAGAATGAAAAAATATTGGAAAATTTTTTTGAGATTGGATGATAGTTGACGGGATTCATACAGAATGGTTTGTTGGTCCAAACCCTAGCTCGTTAACCAATCAGAAATCTACAGTCGAAAATCTAGACACCTCTTATCTCTTGGTCGTGGCTAAGGATAACGGCGAATCGATGCGCCTCAAGGCGGAGGCTAGAAAAACTATTGGAGATCCTTCTGAAGGTGGGGCTTTCTCATCAGTTCAGGGGGACAATGTAAACGCCATCAACAATAACAAGGAAAGTAATGGTACGGGTAACCGGGAGATCTCTGTTATTACAGCAAGTAAAGAGGAAAATGAGCAGGGTAAAGACACCAGCAAGTTGGAAGATCTGATGGAAGCAGGTAAAACCCACCAAGCCAAAGGCGACAAAACTATGGAGGAGCCGACAAATGAAGGTAAAACCCTAGAATATGTACTTCCTAATGATGTGCTCGAATCTATTGAAGATTGCCAGTATAGATCTGTGATTCTATTCTTTTTGAAGGGCATTCCTGCTGAAAGTGATTTCTTTAAATGGGCAAAGTTAAACTAGGAAAGCAAAGGGTGGGAAATTGAAGCCATGACAGGGCTGGGTAAGGGTTACATTTCTTGCAAATTCAAATCTGTTGATGCTGCTCAGGCAGTTCTTCAATATGGGACATGGGTAATATGTGGACAGATTTGTTATTTATAGGCTTGGACATTAGATTTTCATCCCGAAGGCCATTCTAGATCAAAATACCCAATGTGGATTGAGTTACCATTCCTTAATCTAGCCTTCATAGCTTTTTTGAAAAATATAGTGGCACAGCTTGGGAGAGTTATCTGGTGCAAAAATAATGTTGATAAGTTTCCTAGCCTACGAGTACATCCAAGGGCTTGTGTTGAGATAGATTTGAATAACCAGTTGCCAGAAACTATCAAGCTAGTTGGGCCAGGCTTTGAGTTTTCTCAGCCAGTAGTCTACCTTAATAAACCCAATGCCTTTTTTTTTTGTAGACAGGAGGGACACTTGATAAGAGACTGCCTAGCCCGTAAAAGTAGAGTTAGTCTCTCCAAGGCCATAGCTCCAACCTCAAACCCTGAGTTACAATCTTCTCAACCTTTGGTAAGGCCAAATATAACTGCCCAATTAAATCAATCCAATCAGTCTGCTAGTGAACCGGAGAGCCTAAATGACAATGTTACATCACCTACCTATAAAGAGGCCATAATGACAGATAGTTGGAGGATGATTAGGAAAAGAAAAGACCATCTTGGGTCTGCTGCTACACCTAATACAAGGTCTTCACCTTTTCATAATCATTCTTCATCGTCAACCAGAGCCAATGTCAAGAATAAGGAAACAACCCTATCTAGTCCTTCCACAAGGTATAGATCTCCTTCTCCTTCAAAGATAACCAATTCTACTCAATCTGGGAGACATCGATCAAGGTCACCTAGTCCTAAGATTAAGGATCAAGAGTATCCTGAGAAGTCTATTGTGCATGCAAACCATTTTGATGTGTTGCCACAGGAGGATGACTCTTCTACCTCAGTCTAACTATGAATTTTAAAACTGTGTCTTGGAATGTTAGAGGTTTATCCCTCCCGCACCGCAAATTTGAGGTTAAGAAAATCATTGTTAAATGGAAGCTTGATGTTGTATTCTTGCAAGAGGTCAAGTTAAGTGGCCCTCGTCTTGCAGCTTCATTACTCAATGTTTGGAGAGAGGGAATTTTCTTCTATGCATCACATAGTGAAGGTAGGGGGGGGGGGGGGGCGGTGGTCAGTCTTGGGGCTAGCTTCTTCGATCAATAGGTTTGTCATTGATAGAGGGGAGGACCCTGCACATAACTGTGTGTGGGTCCTCTCTTTTATCAATGGCCAACCTATTGGTTTTTGTTCGATTTATGCCCCTAATAGTGCTAAAGAAAGATGTGACTTATGGGATTGGTTGTCTAATAATTTACCTTAGGCTGATTGGGTTTTTGGAGGTGATTTTAATATGGTTGAACATCACTCAGATCGCAGTTGGTTCAACTGTGTAAAACTCAACAATGATGAGTTTGATAAATGGCTTTTTTATCACAACATTGTTGGGGTCATAGATCCAATCAGTAAAAAATACTCCAGTCATCATCAAAATTGGTTTACTTGGACTAACTGCAAGATTGGAGCTAAACGGAAATTTAGCAGATTAGATAGATTTTACATCTTCCCAAACTTGCAACTCGTTGAAGGTCACATGGGTAACTTGGTTACTGTAGATTATTCTACCACACTTTTAGATCACTTTCCTATTGTTTCCATCATTACTAAGGGGAATTTGAAAGTGGCTGAATCACAACTGCCATTTAAACTTAACACCTCCCATCTAAAGATTTCATCCTATGTTGATGCCTTGGTTGGACTGTGGAACTCTTTTCCCAAGCCGAAAGAAGGAGAGTCTTATAGAGTGTGGTGGCATTTAGCTATCTCTAAATGTGTTGAGTTTTTGCGTGCATTTGGCAGAAGATTAGCATGGCAGCGGAAAAGGAAAGAGAAATCTCTACAGGGAAAACTTGAACTACAACGAAAATTGTTGAATTCTAATCCAAGCAATATAGTTATCCAATCTTCCATAACTTCCATTGAAACTCAACTTCGTAAGCTTGACTATTATAGAGGGCAAGGAGCCAAAATCAGAGCTAGATTACATTGGTTTAAAGAAGGCAATACAGGTTCTAAATACTTCTTTCAGTATTTAAATTATAAGCATAAAAAGGAATTCATTGGGCCTATATTCGATGAGGACGGTCAAGTGCATTCTCATCCAACAGACATCCAAAAAGTATTTCAGAGTTTTTATGAAAAACTTTTCAAGGAAGAGAAACATATGCGGGATGTGCATTTAGTTTTAGAAGATATCCTTGAAGATGTTATCCCGAGGAAGGTGGACCCAGATTATGGTCATTATATTGATTGCAACCTTTCTATTGAGGACTTAGAACATGTTGTTTTTTCAATGGCCCGTAACAAGAGTCCTGGGATTGATGGATTATCAATTGAGTTCTATCAAACCTTATGGGAGCATATTAAGGAAGACTTCTATTATGTGTACCTTGAAGATATCAAAGAAGGATCCTTGGGTCTAGAGATTAATAGAGGTTTGATTAAGCTTTTGCCTAAAGGGAAAAATATAGACTTCATATCCGGTTGGCACCCCATCACATTGTTGAACACATCTTACAAAATTATTGCAAAAGCTCTAGCAACTAGGATTAAACCAGTGACCCAAATGATAGTTCGACCTAAACAAACAAGGTTTCTTCGTGGCAGATTCATTTTGGATAATCTTATGTTAGCATGGGAGGCATGTGAATGGGCTTAACAATCAGGACAAAATGCGTTGTTAGTTAAGTTGGACTTTGATAAAGCTTATGACAGAATGCGGTGGGCCTTTATTATAAGGATGTTACAGCTGTTGGGGTTTGGGCCCAATATTTGTAGGCATGTTAAGATGTTAACTAGCGATGCTAATGCTCAGTTAAGGGTCAATAATTCATTGTCTGAGCCATTTCCTTTACAACACTCTATAAGGCAAGGATGTCCATTGTCTCTGTTCTTGTATGTTTTAGCTGTCAATGCTCTTGGATATCTTTTGCATAAATACAACCAAATGGGTCTTATTAAGGGGATATCTATTCCCAATAATTTAGTGGTAATCAATTCTCATTTTGTTGATGACGGCCTATTGTTTATTCAGAACTCTAAATCTGAAATTGAACATGTGATGGAGGTGTTGGACCTGTATTGTTCTGTGTCAGGCTCTCAACTTGCACAACACAAAACAAAGTTCTTGATGATTCAGTCTGATCCTGCACCTCCTTGGATTCCTAATCAATGGAAGATTATTAAACATGGACAAATTACCCGTTATCTTGGTATTCCCTTTGGTTTGGGGGTCACTCTTTATGACATGTGGAGTTGGTTCCTTACTAAATTGAAGAACAAACTCTTTAATTGGGGCAACAAATATCTTTCCTTAGCGGGGAAAATACAGGTGATTAATCGAATCTTTTTAGCTTCACACTGTATTATTCTTCTTGTTGGATGCCATCTAACAAATGTTATGACGATCTTACTAAGCTTATCTGCCAATTCTTGTGGGCTAAGTGGGATGGCAAGGAAGGCTTTAGGGCTACCTCATGGCTTTACTGTATTCAACCTAAACAAAGGTGGATTGGGACTACTAGATCCTAAGACGCAGGAGGTTTGTTTATCTACCAAATGGATAGTTAGAGTTGTTTCAGGTGATGAACCATGGAAGATCCTGGTATGTAATAAAATTGCTCTTTCTAATATGAATAAGAGGTGGCATTCTGTGGGCTGGTTGGATAAAATTCTACTTGCTCCTTTTTTCCGTATCAGAGGTTCTCCGCCTTTGCAATCCATTTGGCAGGCCTGGCAGCTAGTCTGTAGTTGTTTGGAATGGAGAAAAAGCTCCTTACAACATGGTTTTAGCTTTGTTGGTTCCTCAATTTGATGGAATAGGCTTGTTCAATACCATGGACAACCCTTAGCGGTATGTTTTCCTAAGCAAGCTCGATATCTTTTTAGCAAAGGTATTAAACATTTTAGTGATATTTGGGACTTTAATACTCTTGGCTGGGCGGATTGGACAGATATCAAGGTCTACTATGGTTTACTTAACAGGTTTGGAGGATTTTTAATTTTCATCAGGTCGCTAGTGCCCCAAGATCTCTTATAAAGATGTGTACTCCCTTGCAATGTAACGTTCTCAAGGATTGGTGGTGGCTAGAGAAATTTTCGTTTTGCAGCTTCCCCTTAAAAGAACTCTACCTTCAAATTCTCCTAGCCTTAAATTTGAACCCTCGACTCAACAATAAGTGGAGCTGTAAGTTTTCAGAGAAGACATGGATCAACTTAAGTTCACAAATTTGGAAATCCAAAGCAGAGGCAAATGCTCAGATTTTGTCGTGGAAAGTTTTACATCAGAAATTACCAGTTGGTGACAAATTAAGATTCTTGTCCGTGAAAGCCAATTCTTGCCCTTTTTGTCATCAACCTGAAAATTTGAAACATATCTTTTGGACCTGTCCTAGAGTAAGAAAGAAATGGAATGTTATATTTCAGGGTTTTCCTATTATTTTTTATCATACTTTGAAATGGAAGGAGGCAATCTTCGAGATTGGTTTTCATAAGAACATAGTTGCAAATTCTATGCGGCAATGCATTTTGTTACATATATGGAAAAGTAGATGTCGAGCACTTTTTACTAATCATTGTTTGCATCAGGAAATATATATTCTAGTGTTTTACGCAGACATGTTGTTTGAACTAGTTTATCTATGTTCGTAGCTGAAGATTAAGCGTAAAGATGGAGCATGATATCAAAGACAGCTGGATGAGATTAAATATCAGTTTTTGCAGCTACAGGAAGGTGAAATAAAATGTTCCAGGCAGCTTCAACAATTTCTTAGTTTCAGAGTCTAATTGTTCCTTTATGGGACAATTTGGCTGATTATTTGTCTTAGTGAGTCCGTTGTTCTAAGCCTTGTGGCTGGTTAAAATTATGTTGGTTCAACATGTTTTGTCCCAGAGATTCATAACTATAACTATTTATTGTAATTCTTTCAACTTTTTTCAATTAAAAAAAAAAGAATGAAAAAATATTATAGCTTTTTGAAAAGGTATTTAGCAATTAGAGTGTAAATTGTAACTCAACAACATTTTAATACAAGGGGCGCATGCGCCAAAGTTCATGTCTTCATATTTTTATGGTTCACTGAAGTAGTATTGCTTGAAGGGGAAATTAAATTAGTTACAATTTTTAGCAAAAACTTGGTGACGATAAACTTTTTCAGCTACTTTGAGCTTAAAAGCAGAGAGTTGTCAAACAAACACTTGAATCATATAATTAGAGAAGAAGGAAAATATAGATTTATAGATAGAAAGGAAGGAAGATATAGATTTATAGATAAAAAGGAAGTATATGAAGAGAGATAAAAGAGAGAATGATATGTTATTATAAGAACAAGTAAAGGTAGAATAATAGAGAGAGTTGAAAAGAATTTTAAAAATATTAATAATTATATTATTTTAAAAAATATATAAATAACAACAAAAATTATATTGTATGAATAAACTACTTATTTCTATCAATTCAATTATAAGTTGAAATATTTAATTTATAAAAAAAAATTGTTGATTGCTTAAATTAAAGTACCAAAATATATAGTAAGTTTGAGAGGTAGTATTAATGGTATTAAAAAAATTGAGCAAAATTGTAAAATAGTAGTAATAAAACATAGTGTAAACTTTTAAAAAATAACATTTTACAATTGTCAAAAATAAACATCAATGCAAAATTAATAAGAAATATATATAAAATAAGATATAAAAAATATTTAACTCTATATTTGAACTTGGTAAGATAGCTAATAAAATATAGTGTAAACTTAAAGAAATAACATTTTACAAATTAAAAAATGAACATCAAAGCAAAACTAAAAAATTATATTTTTGACGAAAAATTTGTAAGAGAAAATTGAAAATCCTTCCCGTTAATTATTTACCAACCAGTTTTTATCTCCCTCCACTTTTAACACTTATTTTGATATTTATTATTTGTTATCTCCACTTTTAACTATTGTTTTTCTTTTTCGATTTATTAGTTGTGATTTCCACATTAGCTCATGTTGTGATCTATTCAGTTAACTTTTTATTTTTAAAATTGATTTAGATTTTAGTTTTTAAATTATTTAAATTTTATTTTTTATATTAGTTTAATTTTTTTTTAAATATTATTTTTTAGTTTTTATAATTTATTTAGTCAATAGAATATTTACTAGACTTTTTTTTTGTATTTCTCTTATTAATTTTTCATAATAGAATTTTTTTTTTTTTTTTAAATGATTATTTTTTCATATTTTATATATTTTATTTTAAATAAATAATATTTATTAATCTATTTAAAAGATTTTAGTAAATATTATGCTATTTAAATTAAAAATTATTAATAATCTAATTTGTTCACATAAGATTATAATTTAAATATCCACTTTTAACTATTATATTTTTTTTCTTATTTATTTAAAAAATAATTACTTGTGATCTCCACATTAGATTATGTTGTGATCTCCATTTATTAAACTTTTGATTTTTTAAATTGATTTAAGTTTTAGTTTTTAAATTACTTTTAAAAAAAATTATTAGTTTATTTTTTTATTTAAATATTATTTTTTCAGTTTCTATCATTTATTTAGTCAATAAAATATTTGTTTTTTTTTTTTTTTACTCTTTTAATGTGCCGGGTAAATTTTTTAACGTAACTAGAAACGCTAGCGCGACATGCCCACCGGTACCACGGGGACGGGGGAGACTAGAACCCATGACCAACCCCTGCAACAGGGAAGATTTAGCCAACCGAGCTAAGGCGCCCACCCAATCAAATATTTGTTAGAGATGTCTCTATTTTTCTTTTCTTTTTTTGTATTTCTCTTATTAATTTTTCATAATAAATTTTTTGATTTTTTTTTTTTTTAAAAAATCATATTTGATAAATTTAATTTAATTGTAAAATATTGAAATTATTGAACACATTTCTTAAGCAATATTCAAATTTTCTAAGTATTGTAAATTTTATATCTATGTTTTAATCTTCAACTTTTTTATTTTTGTATTTTCATTTTAAAAGAACTTATATTTACATTATTTAATATTCATTCTACATTTTTCTCTTAAATCTCATCTCCTATCGACACACTCATTGCATGTACAAAAGCATGCAGTTGCTAGTAATAAATATATTTAAAATAAGAAATATAAAACATTTAACTCTATATTTGATTAAAATATCTAAATTATACAACTTAAAAAATATTTAACTCTATAAATTCATATGACTTCTTCTTCATAAACTATCTTAAATAATAAATGTATTTAAAATAAGAAATGTAAAACATTTAACTCTATATTTGATTAAAATATCCATATTTGAACTTGGTAAGAAAAATAGATAGTTATAATTAATATTGATTAGACATTCATTTGTGAGGTGGAAGATTTTTTTTAAAAAAATTAAAAAGTTAATCCACTTGTCACAAATGTGGAAAAGATGAAGTTGTAATTAATGCATTCATTAATACATGATAGAGTTGTTAGAAAATATTTGCATTTTTGTTGGAGAAAATTGAATTTTTCATTGCCAAAAATAGAATGGTCCAATAGAATGAATGAAAAATGTGATTTATTAAATAATAAAAAATTAGAAAAAGATATAAACATTTAAAGTTTCTTTTAATCTTTTAGATCATATGAATTGATTGGTCAGTTAAATTAAAAAATTGAATTGAATGAAAACAATAGTATCCTTCAAAGGTAGGAATTAATAATAAAACTAGTGCCACATAGTGGCTAAGTTCTTGCCCTTGTAGCTTTGTAGTAGTAATAGTGATAAAAATTAATATTGTAATATTTTAAATAGGTCATTACAAGAATGTTGGATATTTTACTTTGCAAGATATTAGAAATAGCCCCAATCTTAGAAAACACTAAAAAATGAAAGAAAAAAATACCAAACAATTCAAATGGAAAGATAAGAACCAACCACCAAAGCATTATATACATACAACAAATGAAAAAATCAAATAAGAATAATAATAAATCAATTAATGGCGAAAAAAGTGAAGTTTCGATCGATCACTAAATGCCCCAACTCGAGATTAATTGCATACCAGCAACAGACGAAATTGCTTCCTCCTCTGACGACTACTAACAAATTTGAAGCCCTTTCACTGTGAAATAATGATCAAGGAGGCATCCATAATACAAACAAAAGCAAATTCGAAACATTTGTCAAGCAACACTCCAAACGAAATAAGAAAATCCATGAGAAACAGATTCATAAAAAAGAAGATGGATGGTAGACTGTGCACAAAAGGAGAAAGCAAACTCAAATCCAACAAGATTAAGATAGAATTGAAGCAAAAATTCAAAAACAAAAAGATTTTTACAGCAAAACCAAATATGCGCCGGAACCCAAGTTTAACCCTAGCCCCAAAATGTGCAAAAATTCCTATCAAAAGAAACCAACAAAAAGGCCACGATTCATTTCAGAGGCTAACTCCATCCCTCTAGGGTGGGCTCAGGGAAGAATACCTAATTTCAAATGCACATCTATCCCTCCAAAGCAGAATTGTGACTGCAACCCGCAAATTAAAACCCCATACAAGGAAAAGCAGTCTATATCCCACTGCACCGAAAGACCGATCAAATAGCTACTAAGCAAAAAGTGGCAGGAAACCCTAAGCGAAGTTTCTATGGCAAGATCATAAAATATGAAGAAATAATCATTAGTAATTCACATAGCGAAGGAAAATGGAAGGACTGTGAAGATAAGCGCATCTACATGTATTGGAATGGTCCGTCAAGAAAAAGATCTAGGCTAGTACACATTATCTCTAAGAAATGGGGTGACAAGGTAAGTAACATTAACTCTTTTGCAAAAAAAAATTGGTTTATTCTATACCAAAATACAAAGAGTAAAGAGGATATTCTGAAATCAGATTTCTATTTCTACAAAGGTCATCATATCAAGTTCCTAGCTTGGAAACCAAACTTTAACAAAAACTATATTAAAAATATAGAATCTATCAAATGGATGGAGAGCTTAGAAATTCCATTTGAATTAATGGAGGAAACCACCATTAAGAAAATTGGTAACTCATTAGGAACAGTAATAGGTTTTGAAGATAACTTAAATAAAACAAATAAAATTAGGGTTTTGGTCAAAATTGATCAAAATCATCAATCAACAGAAAGATCATTACGAACAAATCTATCTATTATTTAACTTTTAAGGAATATTCAGGAGAAATCAACAAAATTATAGATCTAAACTTATCAAAATCACATATCAAAAATAACATCAAAGACTACATAACCTTAAAAAGGAGTACAGGCAAAAAGTCAGCAAGGAAGGATGAGGCAATCACAAAATCAAAAGATAACAGTGAAAGTTTGTATTCAGGAAAAGTAGCAAACAATCTTGAAATAAGGATAATAGAAAGCAGTGAAGAACCATTGCATAATGAAAAGGATATGGACAGATCGACGAGAATAGATTGGAAGGACAACATAAGCTATTAGCACTCACTAAACAAATTCAAGAAGTGTATAGATTGCCAGTTGGAGAAAAAGGCCATTGAAGAAATGTATTTGAACATTCTCAAATTAAATAAGCTTCGAAACCCTCTTGATTCAAAATGATCTAATATATCAGAGTTTACTAGGGGAAGAAATTCACAAGGAACATAAAGGGAAAAGGATTAAAGTTATAGAAACAAGGGAGACATTAGGAAATTGCGACATTCAGAATGAAGATCAAAGGTAGGAAAAAGTAAATGATCTTATCGAACCAATAGAAATAAGGCAAATGGATCAAAGGTTTGAAAAAGGAGATGAAGAAAACATAGAAAGTTCATAAGAAGTAGCTACTCAAAAGAAAAAGCCAGAGTAAGAGGTTATCATCCCACCAATAGATTTAGCCCAGTGGAGCAACATAACTATTAGGAAAAAAGGGAAAAAGAAAAGTTACAAGTTCTGGCAAACTCCTAGTAATGGTAAGGATATGTTTGCATCAGATCCAGAGAATATTGAATCAACCCCAAGAGAGCTACTTCACTCCTTAAATATGGAACAAAACTGGTGGAATGAAACAAAGATTAGCCCTAACAAAAAAGATAGCAACAAAGAAGCCGAAGACTCAAGACCTAGCCAATCCATAAGAAGCAAGGATCATCAAATTAATAAACTATTGATCGAAGAAATTATTTTAGAAGAAATCTAGGAAGGTGAGGGGTCAGTAATTGCAAAAAAGGTAATAAAAGAACAAAATCTTGAAAAAATAGGTATAGCAGTGAATCAGGAGGGAATGAAGACACCAATATGTGGGAAATCAAAGCAGAAACATGGCATGCAATCATTAAAAGAACTCAGAGAGGTAGCAAGATAGGTCAAGGAACAAACCAAGATTCTCGATATACTACACAGTGGGAAGGGGAAGCTCCTTCCCATGGAGCAATGAAAATCACAATCTGGAATGCTAGGGGCCTTAATGCCCCTAGTAAAAAATGCTTGTTAAAGTGTAACCTCACCTTATTTGATTCTGATATATCATTATTACAAGAAACTAAATTAAATAAAGAAGAGGGAATAAAGTTGAGTTAGAAATTTGGAAAATGGAAATCAGAATTTTAGCAATCATAGGGAGCATCAGGAGGACTTGGAATAATTTGGAATCCTCAACAAATTAATATTGAATTACTCTCCTCCCAAACCAATTGGATGGGAGTAAGAGTAGTCAACACAAAAACAAATCTGTAGATAATTATAAAAAATGTTTATCGGCCTACACAAATAGTAGACAAACTAGCGGTCTGGAGTGAAATCAACACATTTATTAACTCAAAGTCCCAAGAAATAGTCATAATTGGAGGAGATTTTAATGTGGTTTTAAGCAAGGATGAAAAATAGGGAAGGACCAATCTAGCATGCAAAGCCATGAAAGATTTTATAAATTGGATTTAGAAAGACTCTCTTATGGATATCAAGACAAAGAACAACATTTATACTTGGAAAAATTGAAGGAAAGGATTCTTTTATATAGTAGAATGGCTGGATAGATTTCTTCTAAAAGGAGAACTCGGTATGGACAAACTAGTTAATGTAGAAATATTACCAATGGCCGGATCAGATCACTTCCTAGTGAAATTGGAAATCAAAAAACGGATCAAACCTAGCAGGAATCCCTTCAAATGTGAGAAAATGTGGTTTATGGATAAATCATTCATGGATCAGATCAAAGAATGGTGGCAAGAGGAACAATTTAAGGGCTCGAAGATGTTTTGCTTTGTCTCCAAACTGAAAAGTATAAAAGAAAAAATCTTAAAATGGAACAACTTACATTTAAAAAATATTTTCAAAGAAAAACTAGATATTGAAGAAAAAATGAGTAAATTAAATAATGAAATCATCATGAAAGGAATGAATAATGAAACTTTCCAACTAGAAAAAGAATACCTTCTAAAACATGAAGATATATTAGCTAAAGAAGAGATATTATGGAGACAAAAAACTAGAGAAAAATGGCTCGTAGAAGGTGACCAAAATACCAATTTTTTTCATAACAGCACTATATGTAATAGAAACTATATTAACATTTCAAAAATTAAGAATCCAAAGGGAGAGAAAACTGAAAACCCGGTAGAAATAGCTGACATTTTCATCAAGTACTTCAGCGACACGCTTGATAATTATGACTCATCAAATAGAATTGCCCAAGAGGAGATGCTTAATCACATCCCAAAGCTGATTTCAGAGGAGGATAACAAATTTCTTAATGAACCCTTCACCCTTCTAGAGGTCAAAACAACACTCTTTATTATCAACCTAGATAACTCACTAGGTCCAGATGGCTTTCAAGCTTTCTTCTTCCAACAATGTTGGGACATACTAGGAGAAGAATTATGGAAAGCCTTGGAAGCTTCTTGAAACAGAGGTTCAATATTAATTGAAATTAATCACACCTTTCTTACTCTTATCCCCCAAAAAAATGAAAGTGTAATGCCTTGGGACTTTAGACCTATCACCTTGTGTAATACTATTTACAAGGTGTTTTCAAAATCTTAGCTAACCGTCTTAAGAGATTTCTTCCAAAGCTTATTTCAGAAGAACAAACTGGCTTTGTCCCTAGTAGATCCATTTTAGATGGCATCTCCATTATACAAGAAACTATTCATTTGGCAATTAAAAATAACGAAGCATGTATGCTACTTGAACTAGATATATAAAAAGCATACGACAAAGTAGATTGGAGATTCCTCTACAAAACCTTAAAGGCCTTCGGCTTCTCTAAACAAGGGATCAACATTATTTTTCATTGCATTTCAACCCCCAAAATTTCCATTCTCATTAATGGCACCTCAGAAGGTTTCTTTAATATCACTAGGGATATCAGACAAGGAGACCCGATCTCTCCATCTCTATTCATTAGAATGCAAAATCAAAGGGGTGACAGTCACAAATGGAGTAGAAAACACCACCCATCAACAATTTTTTGATGACACAATACTTGTAGGATTTAGCACCTTACAAGAGGCAGACCAAATGCAACATATCTTAGATACATACACAAAAGTGTCAGGGCAAATGATTAATGCCGAGAAATTAGAAATCTTCTTTTTAAATACTGTCGAAGAAATTGAAGACCAAATCTGTAATAAACTAGGATTCAAAAAAAGCAACTTATCATTCAAATATCTAGGTATATATCTCAATAAGAGTAATCATACCAACCCAAGTTGGGAGCATATTCTCATGAAAATTGATAACCAAACAGAATCATGGAAAGGAAGATGGTTAACAAAGGCTGGGAGAACGATGAAGATCAAAGTAGTCTTATCGGCAATCCCAACCTATCAACTTTCTTATTCACATCTACCCAAAAACATTAATTCTAAATTTGAAAACAAACTGCACAACTTCTTATGGAATAGACTAGCAGATAAGAAAAAAGCAACCTTAATCAGTTGGAGTAAAATCTACAAACCTAAAGAATTTGGGGGTCTAGGAATAAAAAATCTAGAATGGTAGAACGAAGCTCTAGGCATGAAACAAGTATGGAGACTACATCAAGAAAGGGATAGGAAATGGGCCAAAATCCTATTCAATAAATATCTCAACCCCTTAGATAGAACTTCATTATTTAGAATTAAAAACCCACCCAAAGGTTCTGCGCATTGGAATTTCCTTATTAAAAGTTGAAATTTGATCTCAAAGTACCTTACATGGGACATAGGGAAGGGTGATGAAGCTTTGTTCTGGGAAGACTCTGGGAATGGATATCCCCCTCTGATTAGTTTAGATTTTTCTCCAGAATTAATTTCTCACCTCAAAATTACACAGGGGACAAAGGTGATAGATTATTTAGAGGAAACAAACTCAGACATGGGTAAGTTATGGAAATGGAAATCATTATTTGAATGTGGATTTAATTAACCAGATAAGGAGAAATTGGAAAACATTCTGAAGAACCAAACTATTACAATTAAAGACAAGAAGGACAAGTTAATTTGGTTAGCATCAAAAGATGGGATGTATAAAGTTAAAGAAGGATATATAATGATTACAAATTCGCGGAGATAGGAAGCTGACACCCTTCCTATTAATTTATGTTGGGATACAACAAGTCTTCCTAAAGTAGGTATGTTCCTTTGGGCAACCATGCAAATGAGAATTTTAACTGCAAATAGAATCAGGAAAATGGGATTTGAAGCACCTTCAAGATGTATATTATGCAAAGAACATGAGGAAAACGCAAAACACCTCCTATATGCATGTAACTTTTCTCAAGAATGTTGGAGGTGGCTTGAAAACAAATTAAATTGGATTGCCCTACTAGCAAGCAAATGGATAGATCACCTACTAGGCTGGCCTAAAGATACCTCTAAGAGAGTATATGGTAAACTATGGAATATCTCCCCAACAATCGTAATATGGGAAATCTAAAAGGAATGAAATTGTCGTATTTTCCTAAATCAAAGTCTATCTGAGCAAGCCCTCTTTGCAAAAATAGAAGTGGCGATTTCAGAAGTCATGAATAGTGATCTTAGGAAGAGACCAAGAGAAGAAGGATGTTTCTCAAAATGGGATGTAGATGTCAAAAAATTATGGCCATTGTTGATCAACCCTCCCCTCTATTACAAAAAGAAAAATGATATAGCTAGACAAACATGCAAATGGGAACCCCCACCACTGAGATGGAAGAAACTGAATTTCGATGGGGCATCAAGAGGAAATCTAGGTAAAGCTAGAATTGGATGTATCATAAGGGATGAATCAAGTAATTGGCTAGTAAAGAGATCTAAACCTTTGGATATGGCATCAAATAATATTGCAGAACTTGAAGCAGTAGAAGAAGGAATCAAACTCTATATAAAACTAAAAATTAAAAAAATTATGATTGAAGGGGATTCCCAAATTATTATAAACGCTCTCAGGAAGGGAGTAACCCCAAACTGGACATTAAATTCTAAATTAGAAACTATCATCAAATCTCTTTCAGAATTCAAAGAAGTAAGATTCTCGCATATTTATAGAGAAGGCAACAAGGAGACCGACAAACTAGCTAATTTAAGTATTGACAATTTTAATACCTTAACGTTTAATCATAACCTTTAATCCTTTATTGAAATCGATATAATCATTGTCACATTATTTCATTGCATGTGAACTGATTTAACACGAATTGGGCATAGTACCCAAAATCTCACTCTCGAGTGATTTAATCTTTTGTATGATGTTTTCGAGAGGTACCTCAACACTCATTAGGACAACTTCACCATTATTATGCATCTAGAGCCTTCTCCCTTTCCTATTTATTAGTTCATTTTGAGCCCCATTTTCATTTTAACTTTGTTAACAGGTGGTATCAATAAAGCTTTAGGCAGTAGTCTAATTTAGGTTTCCATGGATTCCAATATCTACCTTTTCCATGCTTTTAAAAACCAAACAATGGCCTTTTGTGGGTTGATAAAACAAGAAAGGTGGAACAGGCTTCTTAGGCCAATTGATGAAATGAACCTAGTTGCAGTGAGTCGAGCATTAGGAGAAGGGATTTTTAACTATGAATATTCTTGGACAACCAATAATGATATTATAGGGCTAAGGCTTTTGTTCAATTATTTTTTTGATCAAGAGTACTGCCCTATGCATTTAAGTACCAATATTTCTCTCAAATGAATGAATGAGGGTAGGTTTCTTAGCTAGGGATGGAGTGGAAAAATGGGATATCATCAGGCTGACTCATAATATCTTCGACCCCTATTGGTTGATCGAGCTGGAAACCGTAGTTACCAATATAGATGCAAGGCTCCGAATTCCTCTCCCCGAGGCTTACATGAAGTATGAAGTGAATAGTCCAAAACTTGATAGAAGCTCAAGGTGACCATGTTTGGTAATCAAGGATAATGTTTAGTTTTTCAGAGAGTGGCTGAGAATGGAGTCTAGCATCAACTTCCTATTAAGATGGAGGGGAATCATTGAAGACCCAGATAGGGACTGGCTCACTAATTATCTAAGGGCTTATGACGCGTACATTCACCCGGATGTAGGTTTCTCCAACTTAGAGGAAATGGAATTCTACCTGCCCAATTACAACAAATCTAGTAGGGGAAGATCGACATACGAGTTTCCCCCAGGCTCAAAGGCCACAACTTTGCATGAAGCCTCAAAAATTATTATGGTTTTTAAGAAAACTTAAAAAATGTTTGTAAACATTTGGGTCATTTTGGTGCAATGCAATACAACCACACAACAAAAACACAAGAACAAGAAGAAACAACACAAGATCTGATACCAAATCACAATAATATATTCATAAAATATAATTGATTACATACAATGTGCCGGGCTGTAAGGCCTTCCTAGTTAGGGCCAAATACAAATAGCAAATTACAGAATCAGTTCTACAAGATCCAACATGATCCAACTTACAACCAATCTCAGCTAGTCCAGATACACAACTAGATAAGAACCCCAAAAAGAATCCACACTTGTACCCGTAGGTCCACCAAGAGATCCTCTAGTTCCTAAGCCACAGCTCTAGCTCTTCTCCAAATTTGCTCTTCCAAGATCCTCTACTTCTCCATGATGGATGAATAATTCAAGTATAGACTGCCTCTCATTTAGGGCTCTATCCACACATTCACAACCTCATCACAATCTTGCTATAAATTGCCTCACATTCGGCGCTTTGCTTACAGACTCAGGAAAACTCGCTCTTCCGCTACTTCCCACACCCACTCCTCTTCTGAGTGAATGAATAATGACTGAAGACTTCCCCAAAACCCCTACTTATACCAATCTAAGCCAAAATTTGGCCCAAAACACAAATTAAATACAAATACATAAATTAAATGCCAAAGTCGGCCTCCTACAACAATTAAATTCCCAAAATTGATGTCTTAGTAAAATTGCGATATCTCCTAGCTCCAAATGAATTAGAACTCGAGCTTTGAACTGTAGTTAGAAATCTAGGCCCTCTTCCATTCCTGAAATTTTCATCCTCTAACTCATTATAAAAAATTAGATACACGGCCTAAAACAGACACCAAATTCCCAAACCATGCCAAGTAACCAAAGACCATGCCGAGTGACCAAAGACCATGCCGACTCTCAAAGACCATGCCAAGCAACCATAGACCATGTCGAGAAACCAAGACCATGTCAAGCTGCATAGACCATGTTGAGCTCCCTAGACCATGTCAAGCTCCATAGACCATGCTGAGCTCCCTGGACCATGCCGAGCTCCATAGACCATGCCGAGCTCTCAAGACCATGTCGAGCTCCCAGACCATGCCGAGCTCCATAGACTATGTCGATCTCCCAAGACCATGCCGAGCTCCCAGTGTATGCTGAGCACCAGTCCAAACACCCTCCAAATCAACTACTGAGCCTCCTTCCATGAACTCCAAAGTAGTCACCAAGTAAATCCAAGATACTCCTATATCACGTTTTATATGATATATCGACCCAGTATTATGGTTCTTAGCATTCTGTTATAGGCACGGGTATTCACTTATAGATAGCTCACCTGCCCTATATCTTCGGTCAAATAGTAACATACAGGACACATTTTAAATTTTTTCCTTTTTAATGATAAATAGTATTATATTTTGTTACTGTATATTCTGACCACAATAGTAATGAAAATAGTTTTATAGCTAATCTCAAGCTTCAATATCTGGTTTTGGTTACAGTTTCTAGATTTCGTTATCTTTTCATATTTTTGTTGAGCTAAAGTAAAGTACTGAGTTTTCTGGATTAGTAAAGTACTGAGCTAAAGTAGTTAGAACTTGTAGCTCACCCCAAATTTATCCGGGTATCATGTGATCTGTACATTTATTTTTAGTCACTCACACAAAATAGTGATTATGGAACATGTTTACAGTATGGCTTACCCAACGCTCTAGTTTAATTATTACTTTGACTACATTTAAGACTTTTGTTTACTTCTCTCATTTACCTCTACTATGTCTTGGTTTTCTCTCACCAGATCCCCTTTAGAGTTTTTTTATTAATTCTCTTATTGTTAGCTCATATTATTGACAACTACAATTAAAACTTTATTAACTATCATAAATAATTAAGACTAGAATTTATTTAAAATCCTTATCAATAAATATAAGAAATTAATAGTAATATAACAAACTTTATTAAAACAATTAATATTAAATTATCATAAAATAATATTAATAATATTAACATTCATAAATACATTAATCGTTCAATTCATTAACATCTCTTTATTATATGAAATTATTTGGAATTGGCTACCCCCGGATTCTCGACAAAGATATGATGGATTTATCATTGTCTTCTAACCCTTAACATATTTGTTGGTTGTTTGAGTTTCTCTATGATCAGGGACTCTATAGCCAATTTTTTAAAACATTCCAAGTTGCACCTGAAGGCTATAGACATTGTATTCTGAATTTCATTATGATGTAATAAACTGGGGTATGCCCCTTTTATCAATGTATAATATAAGACTTCGGTCCTACGCAAGACTGGAGGTTTTCTTTACTCGTTCTTTCCTACTAGTGCGCATCAGAACGGTGGACTGCTTGTACTTTTAATTTTAATTAATAAAATTAATCAAGGCTACAACCATTTACCGATAAAAAAAAAAATCAATTAAACTTTATCTATTTATGAAAAATGATTAAAATTATTTAAATAGACTATTACAAGCATGTTGGATATTTTACTTTAAACTTTACTAATGTGAGGCCACATAAATTTTGATATAATCAATTCTCCATATTACATGCCACTTTACTTGAATTTTAATTTTGTTGTGAGGTCTTTTTACCAATACATCATCATTTTTAAGATTTAGTTGTATAATATATTTTTTTATTATATATTCTATGTTTAGAATTTTTATTCTTTTGAATAATAAGAGACATAAAAAATTAATTTTTTTTTATTTAATAAGATTAATTTTTACATAAATAAATTTAAACAAAAAAGTCAAAAAAAAAGAGAATAAAACAAGTTTAAAAATCATTAATAATTAAATATTCTATAATTTTTTTAAATAGATATATTCTTATAGCTAATTTATTTAAAAAGAAAAATTAATATTTTAAATAGTGATAAGGTGAAGATTAATGTTCATCAAATTTAAAAACTAAAAACAAAATATTAGAATTTCATGGGAATATACAACGATTTTGAGATTTCCAATTCTTCTTAGTTGAACATTGAAATCTCATTTAGTTGTTAGGTGCCTAAAATTATGCCACATAGCTGAAAAAACTCCTAGAAAAAAGTTACAAAGATTCACTATATAACAGTCTAACAAATTTATCCAATCAGATGATAAATAAATTGTTTAGAGAAATTACAAACTTAAAAATATTGCATTTAACTTTAGAAAATATAAACTGATTAACAAAATTAACAAGTTGGTATATTCTCATTAGTCTGCATACTTCAATTTAATCACTAGTTAATCTAGTAATTCCAAAATGTGATGCAATAGTACTTAGCCTACTAATAAGTACTAATAAAAGTTATCATGCATATTAGTGAATCATTATAATTACAAGATTTTAGGGGCAGTATAATATTTGTATGAGAATTTGAGAATGCATCTACAATGAGTGCATAATTGTATGAGATAACATTTTATTTCAATAAATTGGTGAATGAAGAATCAATAGATTCATGGTAATTTATTATTGAGAAATTTATGTCAAAGCTTGGATCCATTTTAATCCACTTTTTAGTCTAATTAAATTCGTATTGAATAACTTAGTCAAATAGTTTTTAAATTTCAAATTTTAAGGATCTTTCAAAATAATATAATTAATTTTAAGATCATTCAATTTAGTCATTAAGTTCATATTTTTAAGTTATAATATAATAAATGATAAAGAATTTAAAAATTAAAATATATCATTTTTAAATATAATAGATTTAGCCAATTTCTGAATAATTTGAAATCAATAAAATAATATCTTGACAAATATAAATTATTATAAATTGAAAACTTTGAAAACTTATAATATAACAAGTATTTAGTTTGAAAAGTCTTTAGTCATATAATAGGAACTCTATAAGGAACAAAGACTTAGCATATATTGTAATAGCAAAAATAATGATTATTAATATGTCAATTTCATTATCAAGTTTTAAATAAATTTAATTATTATTTATCTTATAACACACTATTTAAATACAATAATTTCATTCGACTTAAAATTTTAATTGAAAAAATGATTAATAACAATCTTCTATTATTTTTTCCTTATTAATTAAGTTTTATTTAAATAAAATAGACATATACAAACTTTATAAGAAACAAAGATTTAACCATTTTTATATTATAGTAGAGAAAAATAATTATTAATGTCATTTCATCATAAGTTGTAATAAATAAATAAAATTATTAATGAATGATAACAATATGTTGTTTAGTGTTAAAATTCTCCATCTAGAGAAGAAAAACAAGAAATTTCATTTTATATATATATATATATATATATATATATATATATATATATATATATATATATATATATATATATATATATATATATATATATATATATATATATATATATATATATATATATATATATATATATATATATATATATATATATATATATATATATATATTTTATGAACCACGGTGGGCTAATCATTATATACATTGAAATTCCACTAATTTTTCACCATACAAAGATGGGAGGGAGAAAAGTGGTGGCCAAAGCGGAGAGCATAGGCCTTTGGACAACAATGCTCTTCCCTTCCGAATTTTCTAGTTTCTTCTACTTGGGATTTGTTAGTGGTTCCCCACGACCATATCAATCACCTTTCTGCCACTGGCTTCCCCCAAGCTTGATGTAAAATAAATGCATTTATATCATGTTCTATAGTTCTTATTTTTCTTAATATTTATTTTTAAGAAATCAATAAATCCCTAGGAAAAACTATTTCAACCAATCAAAAATTCAAATTTGGCATTGGATAATTATACTTTTTTAATCTAACTTTACAAACTTTAGAATATGATGCTGGCTTAACAAGAAAAAGAAATAAGGAAGGGGGCAAAAGAAAACATTAGTTTCCTGCCTTATACAAGGACTAATAAATTGTAGATTGTCTAGTTATTATTATTGTTCTACCTTCAATTGTCCATATAATAACATATCATTCTCTTTTTTAGCTCTCTTCATATCCTTCCTTTCTACCTATAAATCTCCATTTTCCTTCTTTTCCAATTATGACAGGAACTTTGATGCATTGTGTCTCTTGTTATTATTAGTATTCATTTTTAATAATAAAAAAAGTTATGATTATTCTTATTTTTCATTAGTTGGGATAATAGAAAAAATAAATTCAAATAAAAATACAAAAATATTAACATCATAACAATATAAATATCTAATAGGTTTATAAACAAGTGTCACTTATTGCTATGTATACTATAAAGTTTTTTTTTTTAATAGGTATAAGAAACTAATTAAGCCATTTGATTAATATTTTAATATTATTAAATAGAATTTTTACATAAAAAAATAATTTTCAATTTAAAAAGTTAAGAAAAATAATCATTTAGTTTTTAAAAAAGGAAACAAATATTTAAATATTAGAAAAATGATATTTGTTATTAAAAAGAATTTCAAATTATAATATAAGTATAATATTAGTATAATAAGTTAGTTGTAATATTATATTTTAATTACATTTTTAGACAAATATACATATAATCATTTCAAATAATGATCTTCCTTAAGAATCATTAAATGAATGACTCTACTAGTAAAGGTTTTGATATATAGTTAGTACCATTACTAATTTTAATGATTAATTAATAATTAACTTTTTCTATATAAATTATTATCATAAATGAGTCATGCGTATGACTATTATGAGAAGAACAATTTGAAATATTATTCATTAACCAATGATTTAATTTTTAAACACTATTAAATAAATTTTATGTATTTCACATATAATTTTATATATAAGTCATATGTAAATATAGCCTAACAATCACTGAAAATCCATTCCTATAAGACCCAAAATATACCAGCGTCAAGTTAGAGGAAAATAGTTTTAATCAATTTACAAATTAAAAATGTCACAAATAAACATTTCAAAAATTAAAAGTTAAAATTAGAAACAAAAATACTTAAATCTAATTGTTGATATAGAAAAGATTAATCGTCACTTTAGTTCAAGTGATTACAATAATATTAGCCTGCAACAAATACAATAAGATCTTATAAATTTCCAATTCTCTTGGGGAAGTTCCACACTTCTTTTTGCGAAGGTAATCCCTAACAAGAAACACAAAGCATCAAAGTTCCTTCCATAGTGTGTAATGCATTTAGAATTGAGTTCAGGTGAAATTAGTATATTAGTGTCTAGCTAATTAATGGATTTTATTTCAAACTTAAATAATAGTGCTAAAATTCTATATTTTAGAATTTCATGTATTTGTTAATTGTATAGATCTCTTTGTTAATTGTATAGGTCTCTACAAAACATAAAGTATTAAAAACATTTATTAATATAGATGTCATGTCAGATAGAAGAGCAATGAAATAGTAGTTGCGCTTGCAATAGTAGAACGTTAGTCACCTAGTAGTCTCTAGCAGGCCACCAAATTATATTTTAGGTTAGTATAATTAAATGAAAATAAAGCAAAATATCTAGCATCTAAATATGAAAAAGTAATAGAGGATAAGAATGTTGAAAGAAAATAAATAAAATAAAATAAGGGAGATATATTTTTTTATGAGACAAAAAGATCACAACATTATTCATATGAAATAAATGATTTTAGAATTCTAACTATTTAATAAATTAAATTCATTACAAAAATTCATATTTATTTAAATTTTTTTGCTTTGATTATTTTTTATTTTATTTTCAATAATTTGTGTCCTTTATATAATTAAGTTATTAAAAATATTATCAACCAAAAAATGTGACTCTGCTTATTTTCTAAGGTAGAGCAAATTTTGCCATAGTTTTTGGATTTTGTTATGCCAGATGATGGATTGTGAGGGGTTTTACTGTTTGCGAATAAATTATGTTGTTTCTGTTTTTTAGTTCTGAAATAGCCTTGGCCCTGCTTCAATTGAGGATTGTCTGAAGCAAGATTCATGTCAGAGTTCCATTTTCTACAATTTTGCTTCGTGTTCTTTGATCTTCTACTCGCCACCTTCATGCTTGTCTAATCTTTGAATCCCTTCTACTAGAGCTTCATTGCAATCTTATTTTACATCAAATTGTTTAACAGAATAATAAAGTCACTGATTACACCAGAAATGTAAGAAATAGCTCTGTAATTGGTTATAAATTAAATGCTCAATTACAAGATACTTCAAATTAGTATCCGGGTGAAAGACTCTTTGAATCATAGTTTGCAAACTCTCTGAGTTGCTAAGTAATCTATTCTTTTTCTATGCCATGAGCAAAAATAACGAACACAATAGATTGGGAAAAAAATAAATAAAGAGGCATATCAAAGAAACCAAAGATGACAGCCAAAGAAATTAGGGTTTACAAAAAATTCTAAAGAACCTCCTATTCGAATAGCCAGAAAACCTAGCGACGGACTGGGTAGCGAAAGGAAGGACTCTGATCTCTACCCAGCCTCTACTAAAAATATAGCAAAAATAAACTTTGTTGTTAAAATGTCAAGTCCATTTGCTATCCTAGACGAATCATGCAGATTGGAACATCTAGACAAGCAACAAAACAATCACAGAGCAAAGTCAATCTCAGGAGTAAATCTAATAAACAATGAAGAAAGAGTAGGGCATCAAACATTGAAGACACCAAACGAAAATGCTAGCAATCGATCCAAATGGTGCCCTATCAAGTTCCTTTGGCTCCTTCTTCCCATGTGAAGATTTATTCTATTAAACATTTTCCTACAATTCAAATTACAAATAGAGATCCCCGCTCGATTATCTTCTTAACACTTAGTCTAGATAGACAAATTCATTTTTTCAGCTTCACCAAATCCCCTTGTAGATCCCTATTCCCTTCTCAAGAGTAACCCCTAGAAGATTGAGAACTCTAGCATAAATCCTCCCCCCTCCACCCCTAAATCATATATTTCACCACATAGAAGGATTGTGGACTCCAATCCCCAGCCCCATTCTGCTTTTCTGCCCCTTTCTCCTTTTACCCCTATCCTAGCCAAACTCGAAGAAAAGATCATCATTATCAGCAACTCAGGATAGCGAAAAATGATGGTAGAAGTGCTCAAATGCCGGTGTATTTGCATTCTAGAATGGGTCTAGATCAGAAATGCTCAATCTTATTACTTGGCTTGAAGTTTTCTACAAAGATCAGGTAAGTATTTCTCACCATTCTGACAAATTTCTATACATTCACTATAGGGATGAGTTTTTTTAAAAATATTTCCTCTATGTATCTGATTGCTTCTTCAAAGGATATGTGGTTAGATTCTTTGAGTGGTTTCCATATTATGAGGAAGATAATTTAGATTTCATGATTCTCGCCTAGATCACCCTTCGATCACTCCATCAGAATTAATGCATATAGAAATTATTAGGAAAATAGGTTTTTCAATTGGAGACTTGATTGGTTTAAGTGACTCTTTTAATTTCTGTAATAACATAAAAAAATTAATTAAATGCAAAGTAAACACCTTGGAGATCAATCCCATTAAAGTAATTACCAACAGATCTCTTTATAAACTAAATTTTCAGAGATGGGAAGGCAAAATGTTAGAAATTATCAGAGTAGATGATGAGAGGAAAATAACATTCAAAAAACTTCAATCTACTACAGATCTCACTTCTACCTTCTCCATGATGAATATTAGAAATCAAAGATTACAACAAAAGAAATCCATTATGGAGATTAATAAGATGGAGGTTCATCAGAACACAACAGAGAAAGTAATTTTAGAAAAAGAGTTGGGAGAAGTAAGAGGAGGCAAGCCAACGAAACCAATCCCAGTTTCAAAGGATACCAATTGCCTTCTACACATTGCCAAGAGAGTTTGAGGATTAGATCTTAAGCATTATCAAGAGTACATAAAGGGAAAAACTCAAAATACAGAGGTGGAGAATCCCCCTTTATCAGTTAAGAATATAGGTTCCAGTGATATGGCAGTCTTGAGGGAATCAAAGGACACCAAGCCTAATAAGGAATTTCAACCTAAGCAAGATGAGATAAACTGCAAAGAACCTAGTGGAGGATTCATTGAAACCAACCAAGCTATGGCCAACATAAGAAGATAGTATTCATTAATCAACAGTAAAAAGTGTAAAACTAAATCAAAGTATGCAAAGAAGGATAAAATTCCAAAAGGCCTCAGAAAACAAAAGACATTTTCAGATGCTGAGCTTAGGAGCCATAATACAAAATCCTTCGGCAACAAAACTAATAGCATAGAAGAGATTGAAAATAGTCTATTACTCTTTGCTGGAACCCAGAATAATGAAAAGACCAAATTTATGGAAGGAAACATGAAGACCCAACAAAAGTAGCTAGAAGAATCTATGAAGGACCACAGAATCTTTGATATCAAGGCAATAAAAATGTTTACTAAATTTTGGAAAACTCCTTTTGCAAGGATAGATTCTCCATATCATAACCTATGTGAACGTAAGGTAGAGGATAATGGATAGAGTGAGGCAAAAGGATTATTAACTCAAGATTTTTAGAAATTTTTAAATAAGGATATGGAAAAGATAGAAGATCGGGAAATGGTAGTGTGAAATGAGACAGAGAAGGAATATTTGGAACTTTTATCTAAAGAATCGATCCAGGTATTTAATTTTGAGAATCTAGATAAGAGCAACAAATCATAGAAAGAGAATCTTATGTAGCGAGTGTTAAATCTAGGTGGAGACAACTATACTTTTGAAGATCTAAAAAAGGACTTGAGGTTAATCGAGGGAGAAGGAAAGAATAGTATAACCCTCAAAAGGGAAGAACATATATTACTAACAGAATAGGGAGATGACCCTAATGAGTATAGTCCTACAAAAGTAGAAAACTACGAAATGGATAACCATTTAATCAAGGAAATCTTAGCAGAGGACAATCAGGTAATAGTAGTATCTAAAATTGTAGAAAGAGTAAATAATAATAAAAATTTTGGAAAATTTGGGTTTATCTATGAACCAGGAAGGATTAAAGACTCCAAATTGTGGTAAACTAAAACAAAAATGAGGATGAAAATCATTAAAAGACTTAAGGGAGGTAGCAAGACAAGCAGAGGAACAAACTAAGATCATAGATATTCTACAAGGTGGGAAGGGGAAGAACCTTCCCAAGGAACAATGAAAATCACTACATGGAATGTTAGGGGCCTAAATGCCCCTAGCAAACAATGCTTATTAAAGCGTAATCTAACACTACTTGATACAAAGATTCTATTAATTAAAGAAACTAAATTAAGCAAAGAAGAAGGGCTAAAGTTAGGCCAGAGATTAGGAAATTGGAAATTAGAATTCAAACCATCACAAGGAGCCTTAGGAGGACTGGGTATTATCTAGAACTCATGAAAAGTCAATATAGAAGACATAACCTCCTACACAAACTGGATGTGAAGTAGAGTTTCCAGTACTAAAACCAATCTATAGATGATAATTATTGATGTTTATGGGCCAACACAGATAACAAAAAAAAATCCGGTTTGGAGAGAGATCAACACTTTCCTCAATACACTACAAAATGAGAACACCATTATTGGGGGAGACTTTAATGAAATATTAAATAGAGAGGAAAAAGATAGAGGGATAACAACAATATCTAGAGGTACATACAATGTTTAGAGAATGGACAGAAAGGAATTCTCTCATTGACATTCCAACAAAAAATGAACTATAAAAGATTCCAGTTACATAGCAGAAAAATTGGACAAAATTTTCTTTAAGTGAGATTTAAGAAAACTGAATAGAGAAATCAAGGCAGAAATTCTATCTATTGCAGGATTTGATCACTTCCCAGTTAAAATGGAGATCATGGAATAGACTAAGTCAAGTGGGAATCCTTTCAAATGCAAAAAATGTGGTTTATGGACAAAAACTTTATGAACAATATTCAAAAATGGTGGCAAGAAGAACAATTCAGGGATCCAAGATGTTTTGCTTTGTATCCAAACTAAAAAGCATAAAAGAAAAGATACTAAAATGGAATAATACACAATTAAAAAATATATTTAAAGAAAAGTTAGACATAGAAGAGAAACTGGAAAAATTAAACAAAGAAGTTATCAAAAAAGGAATGAATAATGAAACCTATCAACTAGAAAAAGAATATCTACTAAAATAAGAAGAAATACTAGCTAAAGAAGAGGTATATTGGAGACAAAAATCTAGAGAAAAATGGCTAGCAAAAGGAGATCGCAACACAATTTTTTTCACAATAGCACCCTCCTTCATAGAAATCATAACAACATTTCAAAAATTAAAAATATGCAAGGTAAATCAACAGAAAATCTAGACAATATAACAAAAATCTTCGTGGAATACTTTTAAAATATCCTTAATAATTATGATTCTTCTAATAGATTAGAACAAGAAGAAATGTTGAAAACTATACCTAAGGTAATTTCACCTAATGACAACATAATCCTCAATAAACCATTTATCTTGCAAGAAATTAAAACAACTCTTTTTAATATTAATCGTGATAAATCACCTGGACCAAATAGATTTCAATCTTTCTTCTTCCAAAAATGTTGAGAGATAATAGGAGAAGATTTATGGAAAGCATTGGAAGCATCAAGGAATGAAGGAACTCTATTAGCAAAAATCAACCACACCTTCTTGACTCTCATACCCAAGAAAAACAAGTGTGATGAACCAGGAGATTTCAGACCTATTGCTCTATGCAATGTAATCTATAAAATCTTCTCAAAAACTCTAGGAAATCGTCTAAAAAAACTCCCACCTAAATTAATATCAAAAGAACAAACATGATTTGTTCTTAGGAGATATATCCTAGATGGTATTTCAATCATCCAAGAAACGATTCATTCAACAATAAAAAAACAATGAAGCATGTATGCTACTAAAATTAGATATTCAAAAAGCTTATGACAAAGTAGACTGGAGATTCCTTTGCAAAACTCTCAAAGCTTTCAGTTTTTCAAAACTATGGATTAACATCATCTTTCAATGCATCTCTACCCCAAAAATCTCACTTCTCATCAATGGTACCCCAGAACGTTTCTTTAGTATATCTAGGGGACTCAAACAAGGTGGTCCTATTTCACCAAGTTCCTCTTTATCATCTTGGCAGAATCCTTTGGAAGAGCAATCAAATCTGTGCAACTTCAAGATAAAATTAAAAGAGTAAAGGTCACCAAAAAAGTGGAAAATACCATGCACCAGCAATTCGTTGATGATACGATTTTAGCCAGAGCAAGCACTAAGAAAGAGGCAGATCATTTTGAAACAATCCTAAATAATTATACAAAAGCCTTTGGACAAATAATCAATGCAAAAAAATCAAAAATATTTTTCTTAAATACTCCAGTAGATAGAGAAGACTTTAAATGCAATAAACCAGGATTTAAAAAGGGTATCTTCCCTTTCAAATACTTAGGAATTTATTTAGATTTATGGTAACAAAAACAATCAAGGATGGGAACAAACCTTGGAAAAAATAGATAACCAAAAAAAAGCATGGAAAGGGAAATGGCTAATTAAGGCTGGGAAAATAATAAAAATCAAGGCTGTATTATCAGCTCTACCTATTCATCAACTCTCATTCTTACAACTACCTAAGAACATAAATCTTAAAATCAAAAAGAAATTAAGAGACTTCTTTTAGAATGGCCTAGAAGATAAAAAGAAGGTAGCATTGACTAGTTGAGAAAAAATATGAAGGCCTCAAGAAGTAGGAGGATTAGGCATTAAAAACCTAGAATAGAAAAATGAAGCGTTAGGAGCAAAACAGTTAATGTATCAAGATAGAAATAACAAATGAGCCAGAATTCTATATAATAAATATCTCAATGCAACAGACAACACTTCATTATTTAGAACTAGGAATCCTCTCAAAGGTTTGGCAACATGGAATTTCATAATGAAGTGTCATCCCATCATAACTAAATATACGACATGGGATTTTGGGAAAGGTGATAAAGCATTATTTTGGGAAGATTCTTGGAATGGATACCTGCCCTCGAGTCTGCTATAAACCTTAACACCAAAATTCACTTAAAAACTTTATGGGGCAACAAAGTTAAACATTATATCAAAGAAATCCAAAACATCACGAGAACCTCATGGGAGTGGAAACCCCTAGTCAATTGTGGCCTAAACCAAAAAGATCAAGAATCCCTTGAAAACATTCTAAAAGATCGACCAATCATAGTTAAAAATAGGGAAGATAGGCTCATTTGGGTAGCATCTAAAGATGGAAATTATAAATTAAAAGAAGGATATCAACAAATTACAAACTCACAAAGATGGGAATCATTAAACGTCCTGATGAATCTTTGTTGGGATCCAGCAGGGCTTCCCCAAGCTGGCATCTTCCTATGGGTAGTTACCCAAAATAGAATCCTTACAGTTGACAGAATTAGAAAAATGGGAACTGAAGGCCCATCAAGATGTATTCTCTGCAAGGAAGATTTCGAAACAACAGAGCATCTACTATATCAATGCAAATTTGTGAAGGAATGTTGGATATGGCTCAAATCTAAACTCAATTGGACAACCTCTCTTCCAGAAAAATGGCATGATCACTTAACAGGATGGCCAAAGACCTTAAACAAGAAAGTATATGGAAAACTCTAGAATATCACCCGAACAATACTAGTCTGGGAGATATGGAAAGAGAGAAATGGGTGATTCTTCCAAGATAAAGAACTAAACTTTCTATCGCTCTGCAACAAAACCGAGGCTACTGTAGTGGAGGTAATAAATAGTGACATAAGGAAAAAGATGATAGAAGAAGGATCATTTTTTAGAATGGGATGTAGAAATTAAAAAACACTAGAAACTCCCAAGCAATCCACCCCTCATATATAAGAAGAACAACAATGCAACTAGAAAAGAATACAAATGGGAACCACCACCAAAAGACTAGAAGAAATTGGATTTCAATGGGGCTTCTAGAGGCAACCCTGGCAAGGCAGGAATAGGGTGTATAATTGGGGAAGAATCAGGGAATTGGCTGGCAAAAGTAGCCAAACCTCTATGAATTGTTTCAAATAACATGGCATAACTTGAAGCAATAGAAGAAGGTCTAAAAATTTGTATCAATCTAAAAATCAAGAAAATTATAATCGAAGGTGACTTCTAAATTGTCCTAAATGCACTCAGAAAAGGGGCAATTCCAAACTGGATATTAAACTCCCGATTGGAAGCAACATTAACACTTTTGGAAGAATTGAAGAAATTAGATTCTCTCATATATTTAGAGAAGGCAATGTTGAAGCTGATAATTTAGCCAATAGGAGCACAAATGAAGAGCACTTATTAATTTTCAATCATAACTAATTCATAATTTTATATTAAAGTTTAAATCTCCTTATGTCGTTCCAATCGACACTTGGTTTCATGATTTTCAAAATCTACGCAAATCTTGGATTACAAATTTGCATAATCATAATATCAGCTTCACAATAATAACAGAATTAAAGTACCCCTTTAATTATATTTTTGAGAACCCCTCACCTCGTAATTGTCAATATTTAAAAGTAAAACTACAAAGGGTTGTTGAGGCATATTTGGATCTCTCCATATCTATCACCCAAAATAACTATTAATAGCAAATCAAGTAATAAAATTAAACATCAAAAAAATAAAGAAAAACAGGCACTACTTCACCATATTAAATCATAAGTAGGACAAATACTTAAAGTTTAGCTCGGAGTCAATGCTATAACATTTTAGAGCATTTAGCTAATCCATTGGTAGTTGGGACTTCTCATTTTTTCCTTAGGTTTTGATAGCAACTTTTTCTCTTTTAAATTAATCCTAATTAGTCATTAGCTTTTATCATTCTAATTTTATTTATGCTTAACCCTCTGGGTTGTTAGTTGTTGTTGTTTGTTTACCTTATCAACAGGTTTCTGGTTTTCTCTACATGGTTGGTGCTTTCTCTAGCACACTTGGACCCTCTCTTGATAAGGTTTCCCACTGCTCTGAGCATTATATTAAGATGTACTTCTCTCACTAGGGAATGCCCCTTTTATTATATGTATGATAAAGGACTTTGGTCTCGGGCTAGACTAGAGGTTTTCTTTCTCCGTTCTTTCCTACAAGTGCCCATCAGAATGGAGAATTCTTGTAATTTTTGTAATTTTTTGCTTATCTAATATAATATAAGGCTCCGGTCATTTACTGATAATAAAAAAAGTTATTAAAAATATCATGCTTATTAATATATTTATAAATAAATATACATAAATTATTTTATAAATCTACCTACACATTTTTAATTTTTTATTATTATTGGTAAATGGCCAAGGCCTTGATAATTTTTATTAATAAAAAAAAGAATTTAATTACAATAGCGTACCACCGTTCAAATGGGCACTGGTAGGAAAGACCGGGGAAGAAAACCTCCAGTCTAGCCTGGGACCATGGTCCTTTATTATTAAATCATAAAAGGGGCATACCCCAGTTAGATCATCATTATTGCTATTATTACAATAGGCAGATATTATTACATATGAGTACATATGATCTAGTAATTCGTAATTACAACTAAAACTTATAGAAAACCATTTCGTCCACTTCTCTTGCATCCTTCCATTGCTAAAAGATATGCTCATCCTTGCCTAGATCTAGACAATTGATTGGTTAATATAATTCTGAAAAATCTTTAAAACATAAAGATTGCCTTGATCTGAATAAGTTGTTATACCTCTTGGATATACATTACAATTACCAATTTATCAGTATGGTTGTAATCCTTACTAAAATCATAAAAGATAGATCAATAAAACTATTAGAATTGAATCCCTATTAGAGAATTATATTAATAATAGTAATAGAGAAAGCACTATCTAGAATCAAATCTAATATTCTAGGCAATAATGAAATATTAAGATTCGATACCAATACCTAAAGAAACCAAAAGCAAAAACTAAATCTCAATTAACACAAATGATACTTATGTTGATGGGCCAAGATTGGTATTATATCCTCACAAAACTTAGACATTATATGAGACTATTCTTAACTTTAAGCCTCAAAAAAACAAAAAAGTAATCCTCAAGTTGTGTATATCTCTACAGATAGCCAAAGGAAGAGTTATAGCCAATAATAATATCGAAACAATTAAATGCTCAAAACCACCCATGCTACCAAAAGGACGACAATAAAACCTTTAAAAAAATCAACAAACAAATGAACCAAACTGCCAACCCGAGCATACAATGACAAGTTCTGGTAGCAGGAAAATAGAGTATAACTTTCAAATATAATCTTAAAGAACACCAAGCACTGAGATTAATTTGTAAATTGCACCATTCACACTATGGAGATTACCATTCCTTATATTCTGTATATATGAATCACTTAACTTGCATACTCTCAACAAAAGGAACCACATTTCAAGCATTATTGGAACAAATTTCCTACCTGAAACCAATCATGTATACTGAGAAAGATGAGTCAAGATTGTTGAGAAAATTTTAATAAATTTTTTTTAGATACTAAATGATACTCTTAAGTTATCATAGCAAAAACATCTTCCAATGCTGAGTTAAGGTTAGAAAATTGGTAATCCTTAAAAATTAATTATTGGTAAATTACTCAACTATTTTAGTCGATGCTTTGAAATAACAATCTCCTACCGCTGGTTTATTCCATATGAATAATTAGCCCACCTTCTTTGAAAGAAAAGTTAATACTCAATCCTAACCCAACTAACCTCTGAAAAACCTACAGATATTACATAGATCAACTAAAAACAAGAAGGTGCAAACCAGGAATCAAGACAAACAAAAACAAAATATGTTATGGCTGCATACTAAATAAACAGATCAGATAACCATATATCAAAACAGAGGTTATAAAGAAACTGAAACAATAAAACAATTATACAGATAAGAAAAGGCTAACCATCCTAAATACTTTTCAAAAGATAGTAGGATCCTCATGAGGGTAAAGAAGCCCTGAACCAATTATCATTTTGAAAAGATAAAGAAACTAATTAAATCTAGATATCAGAGATTTAAACGGATAACCATGATAATACCATATCAAGATATTAGGCAAGAAATGCTGAATACAAACAAAATTACCATAAAATAAGAGATACAACTAGAAATCTAAAGTATAAAACAAAAATGCCTAAGAATCATGCGAATGTGAAATTCCTTCCCATCCAAAGCAGGATGCCAATACTAAGCCTACCAAAGTTAGTATACATCCACCCACAAACCAGGTCTAGATAGATATATTAGATCTAATAATAGCAAAATAAATTTAAACCACATAGACCTCTAAATCTAGAGTACCCATAAGAAAAATATCATAACAAAGTTTGATGCCATTAACTTTATTAATGGAGCGAGGCATATACAAAATAGAGGATGTGTCCAAAAAACCTCCATGCTCCTATATCTTATAAGGGTCATGAAAAAGGAACCCTGAACACATCATTACTACCAAAGAGTGTCGAAAAACCATAAACAAAATGATCATTACATAGACCCATAACAAAGAGCATGAAACTACCATACTGATAAACATATCCCTAATACATAAAGCCGCCTAACCACCTTCCCAAGAACACAAGAAAACTACCCAATAGAACCCCAGAGAGCACCTTACTTCCAAAAAAACATAATGACTTCAGGAAGATCATTAGGGTTTTCCACATGAAAGTTTGGAGGGAATTCAAAATCAAACTTAACCCTATTGGTTTTCTCCAAATTTGGAGTGCAGAAGTTTAGGGCTTCAAGATTGTTGAAGACCACCCTCAACTATATATATGCTTTAAACACATTGAGATAATTGGTTAACCATTATCTATTCTCCTCCTCAACAATTCCCCTCCACCGGAGGAGGAATTGAATACTAGCCTCCATCTTGGGCCATTCCCAGTAAAAGGCTAGATCTTCATGGATGACTAATGAGGGTTGGCAATAGGCTACCTCTAGATCTGGAGACCTCAGAGGGAGATCCATGTACTTCTTTGATAGAGGAATGCGCAACTTGTCATCTATTCTTTTGACAACTTGTTCGAGACCCTTCCTTCAAATTGGGTCAAAGATGTTGCAACAGAGTCTAATAATTGCCTACGGCTCCACCCTAACTCTTGCCATATAACCAATGAATGTACCTTATATATCATTATTCATCCTCCATGTATACTTATAGTAAAAAAACCCCTTCTCCAATAGCTCTACAGACAAAAATCCTTGTCATGTCATCCACCAGTTTAAGGATTCTGCTCCATCTCTCTGGTTTGACATTACCGAGGAATGCCATGGTGCAAGTTTTTGGAGCGTGGAATACACTGATATTGGAATCCATTTCCAGAGTAAGAAAGAGCCAAATGATAGGGAAAGAAAACAACGCCAAAGAATAAAAGACAAGTGCAATCGAAGGACCTAGATGCACTATCTGACGTGACGTCATATAATGATGACACCAACATTAACCAAAACATAGGCAGGACTTGAAGGAGAAATGATGAAAAAACTAGAGAAGTAAATAGCCAAGACCAAAAAGGACAATCAAGAGCAAAAAAAGGGAATGATGCCACCCAACTCTATGATACAAAGGAAACAAAGGGAAATCAATGAAAATCGAACAAATAAAATGGATGATGATAAAACAAAAATAATGAAAAGGCAAACACCAAGGGAGGAGACATCTATACGAGTAATAGAAGATCATAAACTAACTATATGACATAAGGTTAGATAGAGATACCCCATACTATGCATAATAATTAATAATAAAAGTTATTAAGTACTAATAGGATAACCTAAGTATTAAGTTATAATTATGAACAAAGTATATCATTTTTAAAAACCAAAGAATTAACACCATTAGCTCCCTTTTTTGCTAAACAATCCACCTCCTAGTTACCTTCTCGAAAAATGTGACAAATCTGACTATTTGCAAACTGATCTAGCAGTTCAAGAACTTCTTCTAGCTTGGAATTAAGGACCCAATTAGGCATTGCACATTTCCTAACCATGTTTAAAATGATCTGTGAATCACCTTCTGTGATAACTCTTGATAGACCTAAATTATGACATAGTGTCAAACCTTTATTCAGGGCTTCTAATTCTACCAGGTTGTTGGAAGTAGGCTGAATGGGCATGGCTTTTTTGGCTATCTAATTGCCCATATCATCATTAATGATATGACCAATTCCTGTTGTACCTGGGTTGCCTCTTGCTGCACCATCAAAATTGAATTAGCCCATCCTTTTGGAGGGGGAGACCATTTGCATCTTTCCCTAGCTTCCTTACTTTTCTTAAAATAGAGAAGAGGAGGATTAATTAGGTTTATCAAATTCTTTTTATTTGACCATCCCAAATAGAGAAAGAGCCTTCTTCTTTCCTAGAGTTTCTGAGATGAGAATTAGTTGTTTCAACTATGCAAGCTTCGATTTTTAATATCAACTCTTCTGGCTTCATTTCTAAGTCTTGAAAAATACATTTGTTCCTTTCTTTCCAGATTTCCCAAACCAAGATGAAAGGATAGATGTTCCAGAGTTTATCATAAATGCCCTTAATCAGATTGGTGGGCCATCCTTTGAGGAGGTCAATAAATGATTTTAGCAAAGGTGTTGACCACCCTAACATATGTCTGAGTCATTCCCAACATACTTGGGCAAATGGATAGCTATATAATAGATGATCTAAATCCTCACTATTTTTTTTACATAACACACACATAGATGGACCTTGAAAGCCAAGTTTGCGTAACCTATCCACCGTCAAGATTCTATTTTGGAATGCCAGCCATAAAAAAGATCTTGCCTTTGGTAGACAAGAAGAGTCCCAATAGAGTTTGAGTGGAATTTCCACTTTGTCCCATTTTTGTGAGTGTAACAGAACTTTGTATCTATTTTTCACACTATACTTCTCGTCATTCAATGCTGCCCAGATAAGATCATCTTTTCTCTTGGATTGCTTAATTTCCCTATCTAGCATTATCTTTTCATAAGCCTTAATAGCAATTGAATCCACTTCCATACCCTCTAGAGGTTTCCAAATCCACTTAGATATACCTTCCGAAGTAATCTTTGTCTTGTAGTTGCAAACTTCGCTTCCCCAAATATTGACTACTTTTTCTCTAAGATCCTTAGGGATGGACCTAGAATCTATTGGAGGGTGCCCATCCCAAGAATCCTCCCAAAATAAGGCCTCATCACCCTTACCGACATCCTAGGTTAAATACTTGCAAACCAGATGACAACACTTTATCATAAAATTCTAGCTCTTAGACCCTCTAGGGAGGGTCTTCATTCTAAAGATTGAAAAGGGATCATCCGCATTAAGAATATATTCATTATATTCAACATTTTAATTAATGAATATATTCATTATAAAAATATACTTATATTTCTAACCTATTAGTACATTTAAATTTTATTTATAAATATATTTATTAACATTAAACTACATAAGATTACAAAAGAAAAATATATTATAATTACATTAAAATCTTATATTTTTTATTTTTTATTTATTATACATATAATTAAAACATAAGAAAAAGATTAAGAAAAATAAATCAATAAATAATCAAGAACAAAACAAATAGAACAAAATTAATAAAAACAAGGGGCACAAGCACCAAAGTTCCTGCCTATAGTCTGTAGGATTTTGGGATAAGTTTTGAGCAAAACTTTCATGGTGTACTTAACAATAGATAAAATACCATTTTTACTACATAGAAGAGTGTTCCTATTTAGCTAGGTTTAGTAGCACAAACAATGAAAAGGTCTTGTTGCAATATTATATTTTATAACGTTATAGTAAAGACAAATAGAAATATAAGGGCTAATAATTGTGAAATAATTCTCACAAAGGTTAAAATGTCATTACTTGATAAGATGGTAAGATTTTGGGCTACTACATGGATAAAGGACTACAATATTGAATCAAATTATTGAAATGATATATTTGAAAATAGAACATATGTCCTCTAATAATTCTTAATAATATTTGATGCAGGAGCATCTTGGGTGTAAGAGCAATCTTGCATCACCCAAAAATATTTTCCTTTTCAGTCTTTTCTATTTTAATAAGGACTAGTAGATAGGGGTGTTGCTATTTGTGGGAGCTTACTATTTTTTGTAAGTTTGTCATACGAGCTCAAAATGTTCTCATTTTCTACATGAAGATTCATTTTAGAATTATAAACCTACCATAAAAATCTCATTGGGCTCACCGTTGGAGGCCTTAGAGTGCCTGGATGAGGTCCAAAAATTTGACAAAAGGGCATTTGTGTAATGTCCTGCCAAGGGATCCAAAAGAACTAACCTAAAGTTTTACTAAGATTCCCAATCTTTTTTTTTAAAGAATAACATATACAACAATTATAAAATAGCAGAAGCAATAACACACAATCATATGTAAGAAAACATAACAAATTACATTCTTTAAGGATCCCAAGATGTTGCATCACATTTAAATTTAAATAATACTAAGTCAAATAAATAACACATCCACATGAAAGAATAATTACAAGTCCAATCCATTTAAATAATATGCATTTGTTCAGAATGCCACTTGGCATTAATTTAGAATGCGCAATCATCCATTGTACATGTCATAGGTATGAAAGGCTGAAAGAATATACATTTATAAAATAAAATACATCATCCCTTTCAGATCCATGAAATTAAATATAGTACAATAAGTAAATCCATCCATCATAATTATACAAAGATAGAATGAAAGAAAAATCAGAACAAGGAACTCCAATCACAGTATCAATGGACGGATCTCATGGTAAAAGTAAAAAGCACTGCCACCCGACCTCGTAATAACCCAAAAAGGTCCACTCCCACCATGCTAAGTAGATAGTCTGAAGTCCCAAACAGGATGTCAATCCCAAAAATCAAAGTAATAACTAGGTCAAGGAAAACCCTAAAAGTAATCTAACTCAAAGGTTCCAAGATAAAACGACATCTAAACCCAGAAGCAAACAAAGATGCATAGGAAATCTATATTGCTAGTGGGCAAGTGGCATCGCACGAACCAACTCTAGGGTTACTTGACTAGTCTTTTAATCCTCTACCCCCCTAGTGACTCTATGTGACACTAATATTCTTTCCTATTGAGAAGGTATACTAACGATGTATGATCACAACCAAGTGTCCTTTCTACTCCCATCCTAGTTTGTACTGGCACTCGAGGCATGGGTGAGGAAAGACAAGACTCTTATTAGGTTCATTTTACTCTCATTTAATGTAGTGTTTTCACTTATTAACTACTTACAATGAGTTACCCGTTAGCCTCTTTAGGGCCTCGACCTCCATTGCAAGCCACTTCCCAACTTAACATACAAATTACCTACCTAGGCTCATAAAAGTACAAATCAAAGAATCACAATTTTCACCTCAGCCCTATACAAGTGACTGGAAAGCATCAAATGACAATTCGCAATAACACCTTAGTCCTTTACAAGCAATTGGAAAGCATCCAAAAATAATTGATCGAAGACTCAAAGGCTAAGTCACTTATGTCATACCATTCATTTTGTTATCACACAAGAACACTAAAATCAATAACGAACAATAGATCCAAACTCCTCATAGAGCATACTAAACACATTACCATGGTTGAGCAAAAAGATCGAGATCAAAACACCATCATAATATCAAAAAAATAGAACTCCCAAGCCTCTAGTAAAACAACCTGATTGGTCAAAGCTAAGTAAACCTGACATCCAATAGTAAAGTCACACATCATAAAAAGAGTACATACAAAAGTCATTTCCCAATTCATTACATTTTGAAAACACATGATTTAATTTTCATTAAAGGTTTCAAGTTTTCATTTTCATTTTTAGAAACAAGATTTGATGTTCAAAATTAGGGTTTCAGTTTCCATTTCCCAACTATCATAAATATTAAAGCTTTTGAATTAATTCAAGTTCTTTGGAGAAAGGAATTTGTTCTAAGTATAACACTAAACCAACTAGACCAAAAGAATTATGAGTTTAATTAAAATTATTGATTTCCCCTAATAAGGTTAGAATCATCAAATTACTTTATTTAAAATATTACCAATAAAGTATTTGATAAAATGTTTATTAAATAAACAAGTACTTATCCCGATATTATCAATTTTTAATAATTATTATTAATTATCGATTATAATATTTATTATCTTATTAATAAAAAAAAACTTAATATTAAATCACTAATAATAACAAATATTAAATTTCATAATATAATAACTACATATTAAAACTAATAATAATAATCTTATTAAATTAATCATTATTAGTTTAAACTAATTATAAAACTTAATTTTAATAACATTTAATAATAACAATTTAAAAAAACTATATTTAACAGTTCATTAAATTAAAATTACAAAAAAAAAAAACCATAACATGCATTTAGGGATCGCACAGCTGGCAGAGTACTGCCATCTACTGTTGTTGCTGTAGTATTTACTGCGAGCAGCCACAACTAACATTGCCACCAGGTGGGGAGGTGGGGTGTGGAACTTGCCTCCCACCCTTTTGTTTAAAAAAAAAAAATAAAAAATTTGTTTTTAAAATAACCACCCCCCCCATTATATATATTTTATAAACATTGCAAATTCAGTCTGATAGGGAAGCCCAAATAAACCAATCAATTTTTTGTTCTTAATTTTGATTTCATTTCAAAACTATTCACAATTAAGTTATCAACTTTTGATGTACAAGACAAGGGTTTTCTACTGTCTCAATTCTCATAATACAGACAGAATTCGATATTAGTATCAGTAAATCACAATGAAAGATTCATCACAGATGAATTTTTGAAAATAGGTTTAACAACCACAATGTAGACAGAAATATTGAAAAACATAATTCATTGTGCGAATAAAACACAAGATTCTACTTGAATTTGATGCTAATACACAACCACGCGAAGATTGTGAGAGAATTCTCTTTTCTCTCAAAACCTTCTCTCTAAAAAATCCCTTCTCCAAAAATCCTCGGTCCCTGTGAAAAGAACTCTCAATCTCTAATATGGAGTTCTCTCCTAAATTTGAGGTATTGATTGTGCGATCACGCGAGGGAACTCGTTGATCACAATATTTCAACTATTTATTTACTTTTTGGATATTCATGCACACTTTTTGAAATTTAAAATATCTTTAATAAATTAATTTCTCTTTCCCTCTTAATTTAATTTTTAAAGCTTTTTTTGATAAAATATTTATTAACTTAAGTAATAATAATATTTAGCATTTATTTAAAAATGATTTCCTAAATATATTATTATTAAATTAAATAAATATTATTACGCTCTAAAATCAGACTGTAATTTTCTCTTTAAATTAAATTGTTTTTATTTAATTAATTTCCCAATTAATTAAATATAATTAAATATTGAAATTATCTTAATAATTTTCCATTAAATTAAATTATTAATTGATATTTCAATTTGGCTTAATTAACAGAAAAATCACCAAAGACCTACAAGACGAAATATGAAAACCCATCATAAAACACCGCATATAAGATCAAACTCAAGGGTTATAATCATGAATTTGCATCATATGACGAATTCAAAAGGGTAATCATCTCATATACTTGTCCTAATTTTCTAGTACAATTGGTTTTAAAGGTTAGGATTTGGACTCAATAATTTATCTCCCTTCTCTTACCATTGAGATATTGCGATAGGGTACGCTCATCCTGGTAATTCAGGGAAGTCGATACCTGGTACCTGTAATCTTCATAAAATCCACGCATGTCCAAGCACATATATTCTAAACTAAATAGGCAATGACAAGAAGTGGTGCATCTTGTAGATCCTGACTAGCAAGGGACTATGACTCCCTTCCTTAACCACATTAGAAACGTCACACATAAAGAAAACGTACACACACAACATACACATGCAGTATGGGGTAAGTATCCATAGAAAACACATATAAATAATCCATCTAACTAACATCATCAAATAATTGAAATCACTATAAATAATCATCATCAAGGTATAATCATGCATACATGAAGTAACTAGTACTAAAATGGTCTTATCATATAATCAACTGCATATGAAAACAATATCCAATAATCTAGAAAATAATGCAACTAATCATCAAGCATCAACATAAACTGGCCTAAAAGAGTTTGGCAATAATAATTGAATGTGAATTAGGGGTAGACACTATAGCTTGTGTAGTTTCAAGCTTGTAGGTTAGGAGCTGATATTTCCAAAAAGTGGTTATAATAGCCAATTGGAGCAACGGTTCAAGAGTATGGCCTTCTAAAGTTGGGCTACCCAAAATTTCTAAAATAATTTGTCAAAGATGTAGTTAGCCGACTCTATATATATTGTTAAGGTCTATCAACCCTAGGTATTCAATTTGAGCATCTAGAACCTTCTCAGGTGGCATAAAATTGTTTATTTAAGAAAGACTCCAACATTGTCTAAAACAACTCTGGGTGGTAGTTTGCAATTTAGTCTTGTAGATTACTAAAATGAAGGCACCCTTGTGGGTTAGCATATTCTACTTGTTAATTATCTAATTCCACATTTGCGGTGCAAATAAGAAGTCCATATTTTGTTCCCTCATTTGTTGTCGTTTCTTTATTTTTGTTATGAGTTTATGGTTTTAAGGGGAGCACCCTTTATCAATATTTAGGAAGAAAAATATTTTGCCTCTATGTTCATAAACATAAATATTATTCTTTAACTAATTTTTTTAATTTGAATAAATTTTTGAGTAAGCATATATTAGAACATTTGGATGGGTTAGAAGTTATTTAGATGAACTAAATTGTGTCATATGATGAATTCTATGGTCATATATTAGTTAAATTTGTATTAGTTCTTGCATTTTTTAAAATAAACCTTTTGAGAAGAGATATGAAAGAAATATCATTATAGACTTATAACTTAATGTCTTTGAAAATAGTTGATATTTAATTAAAATACATAAATAAATTAAAGATGATAGTAATTAGAGTGTGGTTCAATGATAGCCATTTTGTTGACTTTTGGTTAATTGACAAGGAGTTAACATAATATTTTGTTACAAATATTTTAGAGTTTTGAAAGTTAAGATGTGAATATATAAAACTATCATAAAGGAATGTGAAAGATTGAAACATATAAGACTGGACAAAAATATTTTAGAAACACTCATAAAGAAATGAAATACACGATTTAGACAAGTTAATGACTTGCAAAGAGAATTCATGGTTTCAAATTTATATTTTAGAATAATTTATTTGAAATTAAACAATAATTTAAATATATGGTTTAATTTCATATTATATATTGTTTTCAAATATAATAGATAATTTGTCTTAGATTAATTTAAATAATAATAAATATTTATATTTATAATATATAATATATAAAACCTATGATAAAGGTAATTATAATTTAAAACTATATACCAATAAATAATGATAAATATCATCTCAATTTAAAATACTTGATATTTTTAATATACGAAATAATATTGAGTATAATTTTATAGATTAAATATATAATTTCTAATAAGTAATTTGATTAAATATAAGAGATTCTATGTTTAAAATATATATATATATATATATATATATATATATATATATATATATATATATATAAAGTTCAAACTATAAATTTCTATTTACAAAAGTAATATATACATTAATTATTAATTTAATATTTAAATTATTTGTAAAAATATATAATCATTAAATATATTATGTTATTAGGCATGAGCCTAACACACAATGGTAAATTGTGAGCCTCTAATTTGGGAGGTCTTGGGTTCGAGTCTACTCAAGATTAATAAATTAAAACTATAAATTTCTATTTACAAAAGTAATATATACATTAATTATTAATTTAATATTTAAATTATTTGTAAAAATATATAATCATTAAATATATTATGTTATTAGGCATGAGCTTACAACACAACGGTAAATTGTGAGCCTCTTATTTGGGAGGTCTTGGGTTCGAGTCTACTCAAGATTAATAAATACTAATAATAATTAATCAATATACATATCAATAATAGTTAATCTTGGCTTTGGCCTTTTACCAATCAATAATTAATCTTAGCTTTAGCCTCTTACAAATATATATATTATTAGTTTTAATATATTTATATATCAAATTTATATTATACAAATTAAAAATATATACATTAAATAAAACATATTATGAAATCATAAATTATAAATATTAAATATTTGGTATAATAAAAGTCAGTTTAAATTGCTAGTTTTATCAGATATTTCTCAACATTACATTGCACAACTTTGAAAATGGAAAAATGTAACAGTTAGCATATTATGAATGGTAATTCTTGAGTTTTCTAATACTAATATGCAAGTACCATTATTAGATTATAATTTATTTTCATTAATATCTAATATGTACAATTCCATCTTTTCATTAATGTCTGACATGTTTATTTTGTAAAAGAAAATATATGTTCTTGACAAGTCTAGAAAAAATCCATATTTTTTTATTGAAAAATAATTTTACTCATTACTAAAATTGGGATTATCCAATAGTATTAAAGAAACAAGAAATTTATATAATTATGTAAAATTAAATATAGATATAAACAATAGAATTTGTTCTTACCATTTTAAATTCTAGAATGTGATTGGTTGAATTAATTAAAAAATAGATTGAATGAATCCATTAGTATCCTGCCTTTGACAGGAACTAAAAATTAAAAAAATTTACATATAAAAGGAAATAGTTTGACTCATACGAACTTTAGTGTTTTTCTATATAAAAAAAAAATCGAACTAGAAGATAGTTGATATTAGGAAATATCATAAATGAAGACATTGTTGATGGGATGAAGAGATGACATTTAGGCATGTGGAATGATTGGGGGATTTTATTGGATGTAGAGCCACCCTTTGTGCACCAATAAATTTATGGCTTATAGAGTGGTGAAGCTCCATATACAAGACACGATTAATTAATGTGCTCTAAATGTGTACAAACTTTTTATTGGAATTGACCAAAAAAAATGGCTTGAGAAATTATTTTTCTTCTTTCTTTTTTTGTTAAGTGCTAATAGCATTTTAAACAAGGGGCGCAAGTGCCAAAGTTCCTACCATATGTGTATTTGTTGAAGTATTGTGGGTTAGGGAAATGAAGAATTGAGATGAAGGTTGCAAATAGATGGTTTGGTGTTGTGAGAATGTAGTTAAATAAATATTGATCATAGTTGTGAATGCATTGGAGGAACAATTGAAATAAATGAGAATTATTGATGAAGATTTACAAACTAAAAATCCACCTTCTTTAAAGTTGTACTTTATACAAAAGAAAGAGATTACTACTTGTTCTTCACTCCAACTTTAACAACTCCACCTTTGAAAAAAAAGTTTTACTTTTATACTATATTAAACTGCATATACCACTATAGAATAGTGGAATAATCAATGATGAAAAAAAATACACGAATACATGTTGCATAGTTCAGTAAATTACTTTAACAAGTTACAAGTAGAAGAAAAGTTGCAAGTAGTTACTAATTTTTTACTCTTGTTTACATAATGAATCATACTATGTTAATGTTGACTACCTAGAAATTTGAACAATAACTATCATCGTGACAACCCAGAAGCTGGAACAATATTTATAGTTATGACTTTTTGACCCTTGTATGCATAATGAATCAAACTGCATTGGCTGTGAAAACTAGAATAATGACCAATAGTAGTTGAGTTGCATACAAAGACACTAAAGTATAGTCATGTGAATTCTACATAATGTTTAAAAGCCTAGAGAGTGTGAAGTTACCTATAATAATTTTTGGTAATTACTTTGAAAAATTCTTGGTTACCTAGAGTTGATACATAATAGCAAATGTAACAAGAAATAGAAAAAACAATTTCTTGTGCTTCAATAGTTGGCACAAGTGTTTTTCGCTTACTGTTGCTTTGCTTTGCTTTCATATTGACTTCACCTTCTTGAACTCCTTTCTATCCTATTTGACAAAAGGCCCACAAATGCATCACAAAATTGCTTATAACTTCAATACATTTTTAACAAGTACATATTTTAAAAAATAATTCTAGATCAAATCGCTATAGAATGAAGAACTAGTGAAGGACTTTTATGTATGAAACTACTTAGTTAACTATACTGAATTAAATAGAATAATCAATGTATCTACTCACTATTTGAAAATAATATGTTTTACACTTATTAGCTACACAATTTACTTCCATAGTTGATAAGGTACATTTAACTAAGTCTATGACTTCAATAACATAATTACACAATTGCATAATCCATAACATAAGGAAGAAAAATATTTAAAGTACAAATATTGAAAAAAATCAACTTTTACACTAACAATTAAAAAATCAAAATATTCAAAATGTTTCTTATAAATAATAATAGTCAAGTTTCCTATTAAATAAATTGAAATTAATTAAATAAAAAAATAGAGCCTATTTTGATCATTCATTAGACAACTAATAATATTGTTAGGCAACTAAATACTCTACATAATTTATAAATTATAAAGTAGGCAACCTTTATCATTAATAAATACAAACCTCTAGCTTTATTAAATCCATTCAAAAATTTCGTCGGCACAAACTTGGAAGTTTTGAAATTTTGATGAATTAGTTTTAAATCTAAAATATGAAACTACTAACGAGTATGGATGTGTTCAATGCATTTAAAGAAAAAAAGTATACGCATCCTTAAAAAGTCCACGAAATCTATGTTTTTATATTGTAAGAGGTTATTTTGACGTCCCATTAAGTAGAATGATTAATGAGATAGGAGGACACTTGTTTCAGATTTCTTAATAACAACATTAATGATATTGTCACCTTTTTGTACTTTTGAAACAGTTGTGTTCATTTTTATTGATTTAAAAAAAATGAAATTTAATGTTTTCATTGTCTTTTTTACTCATAGCTAATAAGATTCTTAATAAATGGTATTATTTAAACTAAAAAAAATGAAATTATAAAATTTTGTTGAACATAAGTTAATTTAAAAAATTTATAATTGGTACTCTAAACATATATTGGCATCTCATGATTCCAATAGTTACTTGTTTTTCGCAAGAACTAATAAGTAGCTAATTTTATAAATATGAATAAAATGATGAACTATATAACAGACCTAAGCACTCAAAAAAATCCTAAATCTTATTGATTGGATAAACATTTTGTATTGCATCTAATGGATGCAATAGTATTCTTGCCTATGGAAGAAACTAATGAGCTCCCATCCACTTACATATCACAAGAGATACAACCAAATAGTTGTTTTTCTCTATTTTTCTAAGATTATTACATCTACTGGATCAAAAAAATAAATTGATTCCAATGTGATTGCTTCTAATGCATTGTGTTAAACTATGATATGCTTTTATAGTAGAAGGAAAGGTGTCAGAATCTAGAAGCATAGGGGAAGGGAAGATTATAGCTTTTCCCCTTGATAAATTATTTGCACAAAGCAACAAGCAACAAGGTTTGAAAAGCAAAGGTCCCTAGAGAATCTCAAGTAATTGTCAATTCAAGGCATGACATTGAGGGCTAGCAAAATGGCTCCGTCAAAAGATCAATTGAGCATTTGAATATAAATTGTTGAGAAAAAATATCTATCAAAAACATTTTGTTTTCTCTTCTTGTGCATGCTTAGTTACCTTTTTTTGTGTTTATTTTTATTGTAAAAATACATTTTTCCACGAATCAAGAAGGTATGAATGGTACCCACCTCAACAATACTCTATGTCAAAAGGTATATATATACACATTTACGTACTTGTCATGACAAGCATGACAAAATAGTGTCTTGCTTCAATTCAAATGTTAATGGGGAATGGTACAATAACTAATGCAATGGTTTGTACTTCTACACCCTTAGATGTGGAACTCCATGCGCCTCCAAAAGAAGTCAATATGAAAATATGTGAATGACACCAAAGAAAAAGAATTATTTTCTTACCATGAAAGGTGCCAAACTATGCAAGAGACTTCAAAAATTACCAAAAAATGTTGACAGGTTTCTACAAGTATTAATAAAATCTTCTCATTTTTGTTAGTGCTTTGTTTCTAGTAGATCTATAGAATTAGGAGAGAACTTTGCTTAAAATTCTTCTCATTTAGCATTTGTAGAATCACTTTCTTGGTAGCTAGCTTTCAAGTTCTAGGACAAAGTTGTAATAGAAAGCCTATGAAGGATTTGTGTTCACATGTTATGGAAAATTATGTTTGATTTTTTGTGTCTGTTTAATTAGGCTTATGAGAAAACATTTTATGCTAATTGGTGTGGTGTTATATAGTTCATGCATCAAAGCTTCATTTATAACCATTTGTTAGTTCCTGTCGAATTTCACTATACTATGAAAATATGTTTGTGGCATTTTTTTGAACTCTTGTATCCTAGTTTATTGTTCATTTACATTAAATAAACCTAACATATCATCTCCATTTAGCAATTCCTCTATAAGACTATTATTGCTACTCTCTATAGTTAGTAATGGATTTATACATGATGCCTCTTTTATCATGTATATTGTTTTGAGAATAGATATGATGTCTTCTATATTGTCATTTGTGTTATATTGGGAATAAAAAGACCAACTATTAGCAATGGTTATTAATGTGGAAATCCATGCCAATGTTTCTCTGAGTTCTCAGGACATGGGACAAGTTTTGGGACATATATTACATATGTCTGTATGTGTGTATGTGTTGTAGATATAGTTGAAGACAACTCCTTTATTGTCATGTATTTTATAGAGTTGGTATTAGGCCTGTGATATACTTTAGATGGATAAATCCCTAAGGCTAAAGGAAATTTTGTATTTAAATCAATTGTAAGAATTTATATATATATGAAATATCTTGTAAGTTTGATATAAATTCTACAAAACCTTATATAGTAAAGGAAATGTCTTCAATTATATAAACAATTTTACTTCAATGGTTGTAATGCTCCAATACACCAATAATATAACCTCCAATATATGGTGTATTATTTACTTAAAGTGGTGGTTGCATATGAAGGTGCTCGAATATATCAAAGGGTTTTCTGATTTATATGCTTTTTGTATTTAATTAAGATATGTATTGAATGTAAGGTATGTTTGTTTTCCAAAGACATGGGAAAATAAGTCAAATATGTAATTTTATTAGAGAAAATCTAGTTTTGTAACTTCTATAGGAAGGTGTGGATATAGGCCTTTTTATGACATCTTTATCTGTTCATCTTAGTGACTTCTATCTAGATGATCATGAACCTTGCTTCTAAATTGAACTCATCTCTCTACGTACTTGTTAGATCTGTCTGTAGACACCTAAATTTGATTACACTGCTTTGGTAATCTAATTTAGCCATCTCTAAAGGCATCATTAATTAAATTCTTATTTAATTAATCCTTTGCCATCCCTAGTTGATTAATTTAATTAATCATCTATAGTCCTAATTGATAAATCAAATAATCTATTATTTATCAATTAAATCCTATTCTTCTATCTAATTCCAAAAATCCCCATTTATTAAATAAATCTATTTGATAAATGAAATCCTCAAATTCAAAAACCCCTAACCTATCTCTAATCCTCCATTTAGCCTAATCCACCCCATCCACCCATACTAACCAAGCTTAGCCACTAACTCACCCACCCTCATTAATGCCATCCACTTGCACATCTCTAACATCTCTAATCTAATCCTAAACCCAAGCCTAATCCACCCCCTAATGTTGTCACATTCTTTAAAAAAGTTTAAGACTTTCCTAATCCAAACCAAAGTCTCCCCTCAAAAAGCCCAACCACTAAGTCATGAGTGCTCTTACAAACCATAAAAGACTCTTACAAGCCCACTCATGACTCTTACACCCATCTTCCACACTCTTCCCTCTTCCACACTCATTCCTCTTACATCCCTCTTACATACTCAACCCCACTCATCATGCCTTTAACCAACCCTTTACCCTACCCTCACACTCATCCTCCTTGTGACAAGTGTCACCTTCCCATTGGTGCTAAACAAGCACAATCCATGTGCTCTCCTTTGAGTGCATCCTAGCCCTCCTTAAGCCTTCATCCATCCTTGCATCTAAGCCCTCCATCCCTTTACCCCTTGGCCTATAAATTGAATCCCATCCCAAGCCATATCATCAAAAATCTTTGAGCTAAAGTTATCATGCCCTTTTAAGAGCCAAAAGTCATACTCATACCCTTATAATGCCAAATTGAGAGCTCACAAAGCTACCAATTTGCTATTATCCATCTCCACCATTGAAGCAACTTTGAGCATTTGAGCATACATCCACATCAAAGGACACATCTACAAAATCAAGGAAGCATGGAGTGTTTCCTTTTTTGGGTTTGCATTCTTTAATTGTTTCTTTTGTCTAATCTCATATGTGAATATAGTTTTAGTTTGTGAATGTTTGTTTTAATATTAATGTTCTTTGCACACTAAGATTCTTGTTCTACATTTTGGCACGCCCGGTGGGACCCCACTATGGGTCATTTAATCATCCATTTTCATCTATATGTCATTTTTTCTAACCATCTAATGTTTGTTGTTGTTTGAGTGTGTTGTAGGGTTTTTTGCTTGTTTTTGCAGGTTAAAGAACGCACTTAGGAAGAAGAAATACCATCTAAAAATCCAAAAATACCAAAATTTTTTTAAAAATTCTGAAAAAAATTCGCGTTTTTCAACTTTTTTCACGCAGTGTCGTCTCCGCAGTTTTGGCGTCTGCGCTTGCAAACTGTCGTCTTCGCCGGCTACTTTGTCGTCTGCGCAACCAAATCGACGTCTTTGCATTTTGGCGTCTCCGCCTGGTTTTCTGTTGTCGGTGCTGCCACTAGACTGTCGTCTGCGCATCCTCAACCGTCGTCTCCGCAGATCCGCGTCTCCGCCAGCTACACTGTCGTCTCCGCAACCTGTTCTGTCGTCTCCGCCGCCGCCAACCCAAATCGTCGTCTGCGAAAATCAGCATCTGCGCAAATCAACGTCTCCGCTTGTCACATATTTTCTATGCCGCAAAATTTGACCTGTCGTCTCCGAATACTGGCGTCTCCGCATTTTAGCGTGTATGTATTTTGGCGTCTCCGCTTGATAGACTATCATCTCTGCCTGCTTATGTTGCATTTCTGTTTTAAAATCTTTATTTCTACACTTTGTAGCTAAAAATAAAAAATAAAAAATAAAAAAGAGTATAAATCAAAATTTGACTTTTAGTGGTTCCGTAGGATTTAGACCATTTTAAGCATTTTTACGCATAGGAAAAACAACAAAAAAAGTTAAATTTTTTTTTCCCATAGTTAAGCTCTTATTTTTGAAGATTTTGGCTAACTAACTAAATTGCTTTTTTTTTTTTTGTCTCATTGCAGGTTGGAGCACATATGGAACCACTAACCATGTTTCTTGCAGGTTTTCATGTTGCTAAAAAAAAAATGAACTTGAATGTTTAACCATTTGTCTTTGAATGCATGTTGCTAAAAAATGAACTTGAATGGTTAAAAACATTTTCCATTGAATGAATGTTGCTCAAAACACACTCTTGAATGCCATGGATTAAAATCAACTTTCCTTGGAATGCATGCTTAAAACAACAAATCCAATCTTGAATGCCAAGGATCAATTAACCATTGCAATATCAAACACTTCATTTGGAGCTTCTAAAATTGAACAAAACAAATCTCTTTTCCACATGCAATCTAGGTAAAGTTTGATTTTTGGACATTTAAGAAACTTTGTTAAGTTAAAATACAAATTTACAAAAATCAATTTGAGTAGTTCCTTGGACTCACCTCTTTTCTAATCACCCATCAAATATTAACCATTGGTTGCAATCTCAGCGCCATTTATGGGGATGGGTCTACTTGAAAAAGGTGTTAAATGTTCCACAATCTAACTCACTCACTTGGTCTTTGAACGTTTGCTTTAACTTTATCAAAATTCTTAAATGGCCAAAACTCTAGATTAAATCGATCACACTTCAAGTTTGGGCACTAAAATTGAACAACAACTGACGTGGAGAGCCTCCGAGCGCGCGCTTGAAATCGAATCTCACACACTTTTGTTTTGGGCTTAAAACAAACTCACACTCAATCTTGAATGCCTTAAAGAAAATTAATCGATACTTGACGTGGAGGGCCTCCGGGCGCATGAGTTTGCTTTTGTTGACCCTAACTCTTCTTATTGTTTGCATTCTTCGATCGATTTACTTTTGTTGGTGCTTCAAGTTGGAATTGAACATTGTCTCTTAAACATGAGTGCTTGCAAAGTTTAGATTAACACACATAAGAGTCAGTTGGTAAAAGAACAAGCGTGTTTTTTAGCCCAAGGTCATCCAAGTCTTCTCTCCCCTTGTCGTCTTTCGAGGCCATCTTGGGTGCATAAGATTAGGATCCAAAGCCTTGTTTCTTTTTAGGAGGCCTGCTTGGGGATTTCATCACCCCTTGGATGACCTCAACTCCAACGTTCCGACGGAATATAAGAATCAGGAGGTGAATCGAAAGACACCTCTCTTGGGATCAAGATTTTGTCATTCGGGCTAAGCCTCAAGGAACTTTATACCCTTGAGAAGTGAAAGAGGAGAAGTGGGTTACCGCTCCTCTCGGCTGTGTGACATCCTTTTGGTCTCATCTCTATGGATTTGGGCCTCACGTACCTTGCGTATATCGAGGACTCCCTAGCTAAACCAACTGTCAGCCTTGCAGAAAACCATCTAGGATGTTAATGTGTTTGGAGTGACTGATCGAAACATTTGTAGAACATACACACTCCTCGGCACAAGTATCACATTCTGAGAACCACAAACTTCTATCTGGGTGTTCCTATCTATTGCTTGTTTTTATTTTACTTGTTGAATGAATGTTTGCCAAACTTGGTCAATCCTAGCTTAGGGCACACTTAGCGTAGTCACTGCCTATTTTAGAAGTTGAACAAGTTGAAGCAAAACAACTGAGATTTTTTCCAAAGCCAAGCAAATTCAAGAATTTATGTTGGAACAACCCAAACCCAAACAGAAGTTTCACAAGGTCAAACTCAAGCCATCTCTAGCATACCAAGAACTTTCAGCCAAGAGAAAAGAAATAACACCAAGCCCACGAATTGCCAAACTCCACAAAGCAGAGGACAAAGCTACCGACGAAGCACTTCAAGAGGCCTAGTTAGAGCGCACCATCAAATTTAGCCAACATCCAGGAGTTAATCCTGCTTATGCCTTACCAACTAGGCATGATTTCTATGATTAGACACCCTTGTTTCTCCACATCTTCTTGGATAAGCTTCACTTTAGAGTCATCTTTGTAGAAAAGCCAGCCATCTTAGGTTATCCCCTTAAGCATTATTAGCTCATCCATCTCATTTAGAATCAAACCATCTAGCCAGCAATCCAAAATCTGCACATCTAAGCTTTCAAAATTGTTGTCACCTTGCTAAAAGTTTGCCATTCCTAAAATCTTCCAAATCCACCAATCTCACCAAGGTTATCCCTTTAACAGAGCTTTGTCACTTTTTATCCCTCATCACCTTGAGCTAAAGGTTGGGATCCACAAGTGGTCAATCTCGTGTTCTTCCTAAAGGATCACCAGTCTATCCTTAAGTTGACACAATCACCACCAAGCTTGCACATAGGAAAGCAGACCTTTTGTGCTTTGACAACATATCTTTGAAGTTAGAATCCCCAACCCAATCCTCCTTAGGTTGTGTCATATAGCTTTATAAGCCTTCCCCCTTTTGCATCCATCAGCATTATTGCATCTCATCCCTAAGAGCATTTTTCATGCCACCCATCACTTGCTTAGCCAAGAAGAAAGAAACAATGGAGCCCTATCATTTGGATCGAACAGCCTCACCCCCCTTGAGCACTCAGCCATCCTTCAGCCCAGAGCAAGCTATGCCATCACCTACTGGCATTGAAGCTTTCATGAACCAACCAGGAAATGCAGTATTGGTAAACGCCATTATAGACAAAAACAAAGAGACAATCATGGCTAATTTTCGAAGGGACAATGTAGGAACCTTTGACTTTGGAAGACCCCCTCCATTATCAGATCCATCTCACCCGTTGTTTGGGCAGCTGCCACCACCCATAGGCTCTTATGATCCAAATTATCCTCAATATATTCTAAAAGAAGAGCCTCCAGCCAATCCATATGACCCAACAGACCCAAACATACCATCATCCACCCAAGTTGAAATCTCCATGCCGCAAGCCAACCCAGCCACCACCACTCCATCCTTGGTTCATACCTCTCCGCTCCAAACCCCCTTTACCCAAAACACCTCACCGTTCACCCCCTTCACTATTGCTGCTGCTCCCCAACCCAACCTTCCAAATCCACCCATTTCCCAAATCAGTGCTAGCATCTTTGGCCAACCTCAGCAACATACAACAGGGATGCCACCTATGGGGCCAAGTAATCTACCTTTCATCACCCCCAGCTTGTTCACCACAGCCCAAAGCACAATCCCATCATTTCCATTAGGTCTTGGGAGCTCAATACTACCAGCCACAAATCCACAAGCTACTACCTTCACTCCACAAAGCTATCAAATCCCACAAGCTACTGCCAATCTTCTACCAAGCTCCCAAGTGACCCCAGCTCCCGCCACCACTCTACCAAGCTTCCAAATCCAGCCACCAAGCTATCAAACCCCATCAATTCCATTCCCAAGCTTTCAATTCCCACCACCTCCACCACCAACTAATCCATTACCTCCTATTACCAACTACTTTTCAATGCCACTTCTAAGAGGTAATCCACCACCCCAGCCAACCACCAATTATTTGCAAATACCATCCCAAATGGGGGCACAACCCACATATATTGGTCAAACCCCACAAGCCCCCCGATCTTTTCCCCAAGCCTCACAACCATCTTATACCTTACCTCCACAAAGCAATCCATTTATCCCACAGCCAGCTTATGTTCCTCAATCCCAACCTCAAATCCCATATCAACAGCAAGCCTCACAGCACATGCAGCAATATGCGCCACCTCCCCCTCAACAACCTGTCATCCACCATGCAGCTGCCCAAACAATGTACCATCCCTATCAGCAAATCCCTCACAGCCATCCATATTTAGTGGCCCCATCCGGCACATACCTACCTCAAGGCACTCCTACATTGGGGGCACCCCAACCATCACCTATCAATTCAGAATGGGAGCAAATGAAGACAGCTCTGAAAGCCATCCAAGAAGGGAATGATCCAAAGACATTCAAGTTTGAGAATGTTTGTCCTTACCCATTTGACAGAGCCATTACCACGACACCATTTTCCAAACACTTTGAGGTACCTAAATTTGACAAATTCAGAGGAAAGGGAGACCCTGTCACACATATCAAATAATTTTACATGCATTGCCAGGACGTGGCATACAATGATGTCTTCCTCTTGCGCCTTTTTCCCAAAAGCTTGGCTGGACCAACTCTTGAATGGTTTTATAGAATCCCCTATGGCACAATTAAAAACTTTGCTGAATTATCTGAGGCATTTGTAGCCCAATATGCCCATCTTGTTGAAACAGAGCTATCAATAGTTGATCTTGTCCACACCAAGCAAAAAGGTGGAGAAAGCCTTGCCGAATACCTGCAAAGATGGCAAACCCTTACCACTTGCATATCCTACACCTTGCCAGAAGGCCATGTGGTGAAAACGTTTATTGATAATGCACATCCCAACTTGGCTCACCACATGACCATGAACTGTTTGCAGACCTATAAGGATATCAAAGAGAAAGGAATGATCCTTAAGCAAGGACTCATCAAAGATGGTGTGGTAAAGATTTACAAAGAGGCCAACCAAAATCAATCACATTCCAATGACAAGTCTAGGTATTGGAACAAAAACAAGCATGTTGCAACAGATGGGGTTACTGACACCAGACATGTGAATATTGTTGGTCCTTCTCAAAACCAGTCTAACCCACCATATCAAACAAACAACCAACAAGCTATCAATTACCAACAACGAAATAACCAAAGCTATCAAAACCACAATACAAGACCCAACTTTCAAGGGTCTAACAATCAAGCTAATGCCATCAATGTAGCTGCAGGGCAAAAGCCTAGATTCCAACCTGCACCTAGAAACTATACACCCCTTGGTGAGCCATTGGATGTTATTTTTGAGAAATTGGCTAAGGAAAACCTCATCAAATTTCCTCCTATCCAGTAAATTGATCCAAGCCAATCCAAAGCTGCATGGTACAAGGACAATGAGTATTGCAAGTTCCATAGGGTAAACGGTCACACCACCCTCAGATGCATGAAACTGAAAGACTATGTGCAGGACCTCATTGATCAGAAGGAAATCACTGTTGGTGCCCAAACCTCTCCCAATGTAGGCTTACAGATTTATCAAAATGCTTTTCCTCCACACAACAACCAAAATCCTGGAAAAGCACCTATCCAAAACGACACCAACAACCGCCAGCCAAGCCAACAGCATGGGAAGAACAATGACCACACTTCATCCTATATAGACTATGGTAGCCTTATAGGTTGTATATCTGAGAAAGAGCCTTCTGTCAATGTTATCAATATTCGAGGACCAGACAATGAGTGTGCGGTCACCACTCGAAGAGCGCGATTTAACATCGCAGGCCCACCAGTTTCATCAGCACCATCAACTCCATCAAAAAGCCGGTACAATATCTTGGAACACCTTGGGAACATGCCAGCCCAAATCTCCATTTTAGACCTTCTCCGCACTAGTCCTATGTACAAAGACATCCTTGACAGTGCTCTCATAGAATCCCGTGTCCCTTCTGATATCAATGCTACTGATTTTCGTAATCTTGTTGGACACCTTTCATCCTCATGTGCCCTATCTTTCAAACCCACCGACATACCCGCGGTTGAGCCAGATCACACCCTTCCGCTTCGCATAGCCATCATGGTATCCAATTTTTCCGTGAAAAGAGTAATGATAGATAATGGATCAGCCTTGAACATTTGCACCCTAAAATTCATAAAACAAGCTGGGTATACTGAGGCAGATATGATCAGTGAAGTTATCACCATCAAAGCTTATGACAACTTGGAAAGAACCACAGAAGGGACTATTTTGCTACCAATCAAGGTTGGGCCAGTCATCCAAGAGAGAGTTTGCCATGTTGTTGATCTAAACCTACCATTTAACATCCTCCTCGATCGCCCATGGATTCATGCTATGAAGGCCATTCCATCCACCTACCATCAGTGCATCAAATTTCCGCATCAGGGCACTGAGGTAACCATCCATGCCGATCCAGAACCCTTTGCTTACTGTAATGCGGTTGAAGCTTCATATACAAACCATTGCCCTGGAATAGACATCGGCACATCCATCGACAGCTCATCCCACACTTGTAATGACGCAGAAACCATCCTCGCCTCCACCCTATCTACCGTAAAGATCAACAACAAAGGTTGTGAAGAATATAGTCTGTCAGATGCATTTGCTGTCGGAGCAATCCCACTTGATCTACATACCCATGGACGATCGACATATCACAAAGCTAGGGAGATTCCACCTACTCGATACAAACAGTTTGGCCCAACCACCTTTGTGTCCTCAAAAACCCCTCTTCATGAGGAGCTCACTCCAGATATCAACAATTGGTTACATAAGGATGCACCTCCAAGAAATCAAGCACACATTGATCACTTCAGCCAGAAGTATCCCCAACAACATAAGCTCATCACTGAAAAATGGAACTATCAAGGAGGTGGACTAGGACTAGAAGAAAGGGGCATGCAATGTCCCATCGAAGCACATAATTGGGAAACGAAGTCAGGACTTGGCTTTGGCATACCCACAACTGGGAGCAGCAACGAGAACGGTCACACTTTTTCAAACATCCACCGCGACCTTGTCGAAATCAAAGACATTCCTGAGGAAGTTGAAAAGAGAGCCTACGACGATATCCCAGACCAAATCTTCCTAAGAGACTCTGTTCTCCGAGAACTATCCATCCATCTCATTGACCTACCACTCGCTCATCCACAACTCATAGATTGGGACCAACCAAGTGTCATACATATTGATGAGTTTGCATCAGAGGAAGCGCTTCTAAGATTCATGGGAGCTGAAACTCCTCATAAGAAGACAAAGCCAGATTCTGCCTACATCTACAAGCTAGATCCCAAGGGGTATTTTGGAGAAAATCCCCAACCTAGTTTCGATACACCCAAAACTGGAACTAAGGTAAATCTGGGACTAGCTAAGGCAGCAAAGAGAACCCCTCAACAAGAAAATCCAGAGCCACAAGCAGAACATGAGGATTTAGTATTGCCTCCTCAAGATAATCGACCAGAGGTGTCTTCTATTCTAATAGAGGATACTAGAGAAGTCAACATTGGTTCTTCAGAGATCCCTAGAATTGTTCACATTGCTACATCCCTATCACAAGACCAAGCTGACCTCCTCTTTGAGGTTTTACGAGAGAACATTGGCCGATTTGCATGGTCATATCAGGACATGCCAGGACTTGATCCAAAGCTTGTAGTTCATCATCTTGCAGTCGATCCAAAGATCAAACCCGTCAAACAAAAGCTTAGAAAAATGCACCCCAAGGTGGCATTACTAGTCAAAGCTGAACTAGAAAGAATGTTAGCTGCTAAGGTTATCCGACCTATCGACTACTCAGAGTGGATCTCCAACATGGTCCCTGTCACTAAGCCTTCCGGTGACATCAGAATCTGCACTGATTTTAGAGATCTAAAAAAAGCTTGTCCAAAGGATGATTTTCCCTTGCCCAACATAGATATGATTGTAGATCTTACAGCTGGACATGAAATCCTATCCCTTATGGATGGATTTTCTGGGTATAATCAGATCAAGATTGCAGAAGAGGATTAGCATAAGACAACATTCACTACCCCATGGGGAACCTTTTGCTACACCATGATGCCTTTTGGCCTAAAGAATGCTGGGGCTACCTATCAAAGAGCTATGACAGCCATTTTCCATGATCTTATCCATAGCATTTTGGAAGATTATGTGGACGATATTCTAGTCAAATCTCACACCTTCATGGATCATCTTGCTGACCTGGAAAAAGTCTTTGATAGGTTGGCCCAATATCATCTCATGCTAAATCCCAAGAAGTGTGTCTTTGGGGTCACATCTGGCAAGCTTCTAGGCTTCATAGTTTCTAAACGAGGTATAGAGATCGACCCCAAAAAGGTCAAGGCTATCTTAGACATGCCTCCTCCCCAGACACTGTGACAGCTTCGCTCTCTTCAGGGAAAACTTCAATCTATCCGGCGCTTCATCTCCCAACTTGCAGATAAGTGTACACCATTTTCACACTTACTAAAGAAGAATGAGAACTTCAAGTGGGATCTTTTATGTCAGCGCAGCTTCGATCAGCTCAAGCAGTATCTCACCAATCCCCCTATCTTGGTTCCACCAGTTCCTGGTCGTCCCTTGATCTTGTATATATCAGCAACACCTATTGCTCTAGGGGCACTTCTAGCACAACATGATGATTATAGCAGAGAGAGAGCCATCTACTATATCAGTAGAACCCTAGTTGGTTATGAACTCAGTTACACTCCTATGGAAAAAGCTTGTTTGGCAGTTGTTTTCTCAACTCAAAAGCTTCGCCACTACATGCTAAGTCATACCATCCAACTAGTCTCCAAGATTGACCCTCTCAAGTATATGCTCTCTAGAACAACACTTACAGGCCGTTTAGCCAAATGGGTTATGCTACTAAGTGAGTTTGACATCCAGTATGTGGACAGAAAGGTAATCAAAGGGCAAGCTATAGCAGATCACCTAGCTGATGCACCTCTAATAGATGCATATCCTTTGCTCACATAATTTCCAGATGAGCATATCTGCCTAATTGAAGAACAGCCCCCATGGAAGCTTTATTTTGATGGCTCATACACCTCTCATGGATCAGGGGCAGGAATATTATTAGTTACACCTCAAGGAGATTACATTCCAAAAGCCTTCAAGCTACAATTCCTTAGCACCAACAATATAGCAGAATATGAAGCTCTTGTAGTAGGATTAAAGATAGTTGCAGAATGGAATATCACTGAGTTACAAGTCTTTGGTGATTCCCAGCTCATCATCAAACAAGTCTTAAATGAATATCAAACCAAAGATGAAAAGCTATTACCCTACAAAGAGCTAATTGATCAGATGACCTAGCATTTTACAAAGCTTCAGTTTACACAAGTGCCACGAATGCAAAATAAAGCAGCAGACGCCATGGCCACTATCGGCTCGCTCTTGGAAATTCCCCAAGAAGCTACGCAGTATGAATTTTTAGTTGAGCAGCTCCTCACACCCGCTTATGCGGATGAAGATTCAAACCGTGTTTGTATCTTGGTTGGTCCCCAATCCCCTTGGTACCATGAAATTCACGCTTACCTCAATGATGGTATCATATCCCCTCACCTCACACGTACCCAACGCCAGAACCTCATCCGAAAATCATCCCGCTATGTTATCATAGCCAATACCCTATATCGTCAGGGTTATCATGATACCCTCTCTCGATGTTTAGATGAAAATGAGGCCGCGATGGCATTAAAAGAAGTACATTCCAGACTTTGCGGTGCCCACACGAGTGGTATTGTCCTAGCACGACAAATCCTTAGAGAAGGCTACTATTGGCCTACCATTGAAGAAGACTCTTGTGACTTTGTCAGAAAGTGTCTCCCATGTCAGCAGCATGCAAATCTTGTGCACACTCCAGCACAGGATCTATAGCCGATTGCACCACCTTGGCCTTTTGCTTGTTGGGGCCTTGATCTAGTTGGAACTATCACACCTCTCTCATCTGATGGACATAAATGGATAATAACAGCTACAGACTATTTCACTAAGTGGGTGGAAGCAGTCCCCCTAGTCTCAGCTACAGGAGTTCAAGTCTCCAAGTTCATCTTGTACCATTGTTTGCCGCTTCGGCATCCCATCCACCATTTTCACTGACCACGGAGGTAACTTTGAAAATCTCAACATGGAAGAATTATGCACTTCCCTCCGCATCCATCACCGCTTTTCTAGCACATATTTCCCACAAGGTAACGGCCAGGTAGAGGCAACTAATAAAACCCTCCTCAAAATCCTAAAGAAAGTTGTCAATGATTCCGGCCATGATTGGCACCTTCAAATAAATCCAACTCTATGGGCCTATCGAACTTCCTTCCGTACTTCCACAGGCACAACTCCATACTCCCTAGTCTATGGTGCCGAAGCGGTATTACCTATAGAACTTGAACTTTCCTCACTACGCATATCTTTGCGAGGGCAAATCTCAGATGAAGAATACAAAGTAGCTCGACTCACCCAGCTAGATCTCTTAGACGAGAAGAGACAACAAGCCTATGACCATCTCACAATCTATCAAACTCGTCTCAAAAGGAATTTCAACAAGAAGGTGCTCCCATGACACTTTCAGCCAGGTGACATGGTCCTCAAAGAAAATATGAAAGTCCAAGCAGATCGAGAAAAGAAAGGCAAGTTTGAACCTACATGGCTTGGTCCCTATGTGGTTACTACCTCCTTTGGCTCCGGAGCCTATCAATTATCTACACCAGAAGGAAAACTCTTGAATGATCCCACTAACATCATTCATCTCAAGAAGTTCTATGCTTGAAGATCTTTGGTATACCCAGCTTTTGAAAAATACAAAAAAAATAGTAAAGAGAAATAAGCATCCAATGGTGAAAACTTGGCAATTCAAGCACCTTGGACAGGTACCTTGGTGAAAACCTGGTAATTCAGGCGCCTTGTGTATTAAAGACTAATCCATTATCTATCACTATCCTATCCCTCATCCATCCACCCACCATGTCATAAAACACCTGCTTGTTCCCTGTCATGTCCCCTATTCAAATAATTAAAAAAAATAAACTTTGTTAAGGCAGGCAGGCTCCAAAAAGGTGAAATTTCGGAAAAAAGGGTTAATCTTTGGAAACCAATGGACTAATAAATAAAAATTATTATTAAATCATATTTTATTAACCCCTCTTGGACGTGAGTTAGGGTTATGCCCTCTTTAAAAGGGGTTTGGAGGCATTTTGGGCTCATTCTACATCTTGATTCTTGCTAATTTTCTTGTTGTTCTTCAGAGGCTGCCAAACCTGTGGAGAAGGAGACCCAAGAACGGGAGTTTGCAGGTTTCTAGGAAGGCTAAGGACGGGAGTTTGAAGCCATTCCATGTGCATGCTCATACAGAGTTTGCCCTTGTGCTGAATAGTGCCGATTTGGGTGTTTTCGGGGTTGTTTTTGGTTTGAATTTGGGTTTTCAGTTGAGTGTTTCATATCAGTTTGGTTTGCTGTTGTATTTCAGACTTTATGATGTTAAAATAGAGCTGAATATATGTATTGGGTCGTGATTAAACTTATAAGATAATTTATGAGTGTTTTGTGGTGTTTCCGGGCATGTTTGTGTTAATTTCGGGAGCCCGATTGAGCATAGTTTTGCCCTACATTTGTGATCTGTTGTGTAAGGGCTATACAAATCTGGAAATGTCATTTTTTAGGCTTTTATGCTGCTGAAATTTCTATAAAAATGTCCATTTTCAGATTTATTAATAATTTGTGAAGTTGTGAAGTTTTTGGCACTAATTTGGACATACCCGACTTGGGTTTTATTGGAAAATTGGCAGATCTTTGTAATATTGGTTGTTTGATTTTAAAGTTCTGATTTGAGGCTAGAAATATCATAAAAAATCAGTAAAGGGACATTTCAGTGGTATCAGAGCCGTGATCTTGCCAGCCTGAGGGTTTGTAGAAGTTGCATGTCAGTTTTAACAACTACCCAGATCTTGCATGTCATATTTTATGATTGCATGCAACTAAGTGAAAGAGAAAAAAGATATTTGCAGCGAGAAAAGAATAAAGAAATTTTGATCAAACCCCCAGTTGAAAGAAAAAGTACAAAATCCAAGGAAGAAAAAGGTATGGCTGATCCAGATGAGATGGCAAAGAAATTCTTCCAAGACATCCAAAATACTCAGAAGCAAACAGTGGATGGTTTGGCGGAAACTAGAGAGGCTTTGCAAATATTGACAGAAAAATTACAAGGAATTGCATCTATTAATGAAAAAGGGAGCACTTCAGAGGAGCCGAGAAATGGGAGATCCACACCATCTAAATCAACCAAATCTATTTTCTTGCCTGCAGATGAGCCACCAGTACCAAATCCAGCCATTAATCCAGTGGAAGAGGTTACAGGTAATTTGATTACATTAAGAGCTACTTACAATGGTTTAGATGATGACTTTCGTAGTTCAGTTCCTTTTAGAGAATATGTGGATATGATGAACGCTTTGATGCCCAAGAAAGAGAATAGGAGGGAGCATGACACAAGTGGAAGAGAGCTCAAAAATAAAATAAGCAAGTTTACAGCGCCTACTTTTGATGGAACAAATAAAATTTCAGCTAGAGCATGGCTACAAAAATTACAAACTTTCTTCACACTTAACCCCATGAAAGAGAGTGATGCTATTCAATTTGCAAGTCTACACTTGGAAGATGCAGCCTATGATTGGTGGTATCATGGAATGATTACTCAAGGTCACGATCAGGTAACTACATTTGAAAATTTCAGTCAAAGGGTGATAGATAGATTTGACCTCAAGGATGATGAAGAGTACTTTAAAGAATTGTCAAAGTTGAAGCAAACCAAATCAGTTAATGAGTATATAGAAGAATTTCAAAAAGTGGCTATTATGGTACCTGATATGAGTGAAAAGAGGATTGTTTATCTTTTTCTTGATGGTTTAGAAGATTCTGTTAAGGGTTTGGTTAAGGCTTTCTCACCCTCAACCTTACAGGAAGCTATCAAAAGAAGTTTGCAACTTGAAACTTGCGTGCCTATGAAATCAATCACTAATCAAAAACCCCCAAATCTTTGGCAACATAAGGAAAATTTTCAGAAAAAGACTTTCCCAACACTACCACCAAAAGATGTGACAAATGTGGCAAAAAAGAAGGTAGATGAAGAGACTAGGAGTGAATTACGAAGGAAAAAGCTTTGTTTTACTTGTAGAGAACCATGGGTTTCAGGACACAGATGTTTGGGGAAAGGTCAAGTGCACTATATTGAAGTTGCTTCAGAATCTGATTCAGATGAGCATGAGGAATTTCATGATACTAAGGAGGAGGTAGAAGAAGAGAAAGTAAAAGAAATTAGCAAGGATGACACTTTAGCAGCATTATCAGGAGTCCCAAGATACCATCCCTTCTGAATTCGAGGGGTACTAGCAGGGCAAAGGTTGACTGTTCTTCTTGATAGTGGGGCAACTCACAATTTTATTGATGAGGGATTTGTCATGAAAAGAGGGCTTAAAGCAGAAGATTTTGAGGAATTCAATGTTACTGTAGCTGATGGATTCACTATGCCTTGCACACGGGTGGTGAAACAACTCAAGATGACCTTAGGAGATTATGAGTTATGTGATGACTTCTATGTGGTTGGTATTGGGGAGACAGATCTTGTATTGGGTGTTCAATGGTTGCACTCTATCGGAGGCTATTACATGAACCATCAAACTATGGAGTTTAAATTTCATTCCAATGGGAAAGAAGTCATATTGAGAGGGTTATCGAATGGAGCACCTAAGGCGGTCTCTGCAAAGAGGATGGAGAGGACTTTTCGAAGAGGACAAGTAACATGGGCAGCAGGAGTCATAATCCAACCAACAAGCTCTCCCAAGAATCAAGGTAATTTCCATTTTGAAATTCAAAATATTCTTGATAAGCATAGTATAGTTTTCAATGACTTGCCTCCAGGATTACCACCAGATAGAGGTTTTGAGCATGTTATAGAGTTAGAACAGGGTGCCAAACCAGTTATAACAACCCCATACCGCCATCCAAGAGGTTATAAGGAAGAAATTGAAAAAACTATTAAAGAACTCCTGGACATGGGATTCATAAGGCCTAGCTCTAGTCCATTTGCATCATCTGTGGTACTTGTCAAGAAAAAGGATGGTACAATGAGAATGTGTATAGACTACAGGGCTCTAAACAAGAAGACCATAAAAAATAGGTATCCCATACCACGCATAGCTGAACTCATTGATGAGTTACATGGTGTTGTATACTTCTCAAAAATTGACTTAAGATCAGGCTACCATCAAATCCGAATGAGGGGTGAAGATGTGGAAAAGACTACTTTCAGATGTCACTATGGGCACTTTGAATTTCTTGTTATGCCATTTGGACTCACTAATGCACCAGCAACATTCCAATCTTGTATGAATAAGGTATTCAGTCAGCATCTTCGAAAATTTGTTTTGGTATTTTTTGATGATATCTTGATATACAGTAAAACATGGGAAGAGCATCTAAAGCACATAGACACTGTTTTGGGAATCTTGGAGCAGCAATCCTTCTATGCTAAGCTATCTAAATGTGAGTTTGGTTTGACAGAGATCCTATATTTGGGACATATTATAAGCTCTAAAGGAGTACAGGTTGATCAACAAAAAATCCAGGCAATTTTGGATTGGCCTCCACCCACTAATCTTACACAGTTGAGAGGTTTCTTCGGGTTGTGTAGCTACTATAGGAGATTTGCCAAGGGATTTTCTCAGCTTGCTGCCCCCTTGACTGATTTGACAAAGAAAGGAGCTTTTTTTTGGACAGAAGAGGCACAAAAAATATTTGATAAGCTTAAGGAGGTAATGAGTTCATGCCCTATGCTTGCAATTCCAGATTTCTCTTTACCTTTTGTTGTTGAATGTGATGCTTCGGGAGAAGGTATAGGGGCTGTCCTAACTCAAAGGGGACATTCAATAGCATTTGAGAGTCAAAAATTAAATCAATCAGAGAAAGGGTACTCCATCTATGATAAGGAAATGTTGGCAATCATGCATGCACTTCATAAGTTTAGACAATATTTGGTATGTGGGAGATTCATTGTAAAGACAGACCATAATAGCCTCAGGTTCTTCTTGAACCAAAGGGATTTGAATGATCGTCAACAAAAATGGGTAAGCAAATTGCAAGCTTATGATTTTGATATTGAATACATGAAAGGAAAGAATAATGTGGTTGCTGATGCTCTCTCAAGAAAGCCCACTTTGTGTTCCTTATCATCTATCTCTGCTGATTGGAAAGTCTCCATAATTTTAGAGTATGCTAAAGATTCATTTGCCACCAAGATTTTGGATAAGTTAGTGGATGATAACAGGTACAAGGTTGTTGATGAATTGATTTATTACAAGAACAGGATCTTCTTAGTGCTAGGGTCAAAAACTAAGGAGAGGATATTGAGGGCCTTTCATGACACACCTTTGGCTGGTCACCAGGGATACTTCAAGACATACAGGCAAATTCGAGAGCGATTTTCATGGAAGGGTATGAAGGAGGATGTCCTTAAACACATTAAGGAATGTATGGTATGCCAACAAAGCAAGAGTGAGCAAAATTTTCCTGCAGGGTTGTTGCAGCCACTTCCTATTCATGAACAAAAATAGGAAAGTATTTCCATGGATTTCATCACTGGGTTGCCCAAGGTTCAAGGTAAGGATTGCATATATGTGGTGGTAGATAGACTAACTAAGTACGCACATTTCTTTCCTATCACATCTGATTTCAAGGCATCACAAGTGGCCGAATTGTTCTTCAAGGAAATTTTTAGATTACATGGTTTGCCTAGAAACATTGTTAGTGACCGGGATAGTAGATTCCTCAGCTCTTTTTGGAAGGAGCTCTTTCATTTGGCAGGAACTGAACTCACTCCTAGTACTAGCTATCACCCTCAAACAGATGGACAAACAGAGATAGTTAATAAATGGATAGAAGGATATTTGAGGAACTATGTTTCAAATCAACAACATGCTTGGGTGAAATGGTTACACCTAGGGGAGTATTGTTACAATACATCTCATCACATGTCTATTGGTATGCCTCCTTTTCGTGCTCTTTATGGTTACGATGCCCTTTCCTTTGTTGATCTAATACTTTCCGATAGCAGAGTACCCGCAGCAAGTGATTTCATCAAGCAAAGCCAAGACATAATAAGGTCCCTCAAGGATAATCTACAACATGCACAAAACCAACAAAAGATATATGCTGACAGGAAAAGGATTGAAAGATCTTTTGAGGTGGGAGATTTGGTATTTGTTAGGTTGCAGCCATATAAGCAAAGCACCTTGAAGAGAAGTGGGGCAGAGAAACTCAAGCCAAGGTTCTATGGGCCTTATAAAATCATCAAGAAGGTAGGAGAGGTAGCTTATGAATTAGAGCTCCCACCAAACAGCAAAATACATAATATTTTTCATGTATCTTGCTTAAAGAAGGTTCTAGGCCAGCAAACCATAGTATCTACAGAATTACCACCTCTTGATGATGAAGGGAAATTAGTTTTGATACCAGAAGAGATTTTGGATACAAGAGAGAAAAGGTTGAGAAATAGGAGCATCACAGAGCATTTGGTCAAATGGAAAGGATTACCACTAGAGGATGCAACTTGGGAAGGAGAACATATTCTTAAGAATTCCAACCTTCATTGCTTGAGGACAAGAAATATTTGGGAGGGGAGGACTTGTCATGTCCCCTATTCAAATAATTAAAAAAAATAAACTTTGTTAAGGCAGGCAGGCTCCAAAAAGGTGAAATTTCAGAAAAAAGGGTTAATCTTTGGAAACCAATGGACTAATAAATAAAAATTATTATTAAATTATATTTTATTAACCCCTCTTGGACGTGATTTAGGGTTATGCCCTCTTTAAAAGGGGTTTGGAGGCATTTTGGGCTCATTCTACATCTTGATTCTTGCTAATTTTCTTGTTGTTCTTCAGAGGCTGCCAAACCTGTGGAGAAGTAGACCCAAGAACGGGAGTTTGCAGGTTTTCAGGAAGGCTAAGGATGGGAGTTTGAAGCCATTCCATGTGCATGCTCATACAGAGTTTGCCCTTGTGCTGAATAGTGTCGATTTGGGTGTTTTCGGGGTTGTTTTTGGTTTGAATTTGGGTTTTCAGTTGAGTGTTTCATATCAGTTTGGTTTGCTGTTGTATTTCAGACTTTATGATGTTAAAATAGAGCTAAATATATGTATTGGGTCGTGATTAAACTTCTGAGATAATTTATGAGTGTTTTGTGGTGTTTCCGGGCATGTTTGTGTTAATTTCGGGAGCCCGATTGAGCATAGTTTTGCCCTACATTTGTGATCTGTTGTGTAAGAGATATACAAATATGGAAATGTCATTTTTTAGGCTGTTATGCTGCTGAAATTTCTATAAAAATGTCCATTTTCAGATTTATTAATAATTTGTGAAGTTGTGAAGTTTTTGGCACTAATTTGGACATACCCGACTTGGGTTTTATTGGAAAATTGGCAGATCTTTGTAATATTGGTTGTTTGATTTTAAAGTTCTAATTTGAGGCTGGAAATATCATAAAAAATCAGTAAAGGGACATTTCATTCCCTTGGTGTTCCAATCAAATATCCAAAATCTGATGGAGCTTGTCAATACCTCCTGTACAGCTTGTAAATCTTGTACCAAAGCTTGTATTATACCTTGTAAATCTTGTACCATACCTTGTATATCCAAATCTTGTCCAAAGCTTGTACCATACTCCAGCTTGTAAATAATCTTGTATCTTAGCCTATATCCTATCACATGCACACACAGAATCCCATTTTCCTTAAGCTTTTCACAAACCATCTACCTATCCACCTATCAACTATTATAGACATCCCATCCTTCACAAACATTTCCATCTCACAAAAAAACAAAACATGAACAAACTTGTACATTTGTAACATATCTTGGTCTGTCAGCTTGTACATCCTCTTTAGCTTAGTATCATTGTATCTATCCAGCGTTCGTGTCAGTTTGTCCTTGATCAACATCTTGCACACATCGCACACCTTGGTTAGCTATTCCAATACATCCTTTAGCTAGATCTCCTGTCACCAAAGTGTTATCCTTCTTAGTTCAGCTTGCCAGACGCATCACTCATCCTGATCCATCATCTTAGGTGCTCTCCGATAGGTCCTTGCAGGATATAGCTTTCCTCATGTCTGATCTTGGTCCGTTAGTACCTTGTCCTACCCATCTCGTTGGCAAACAGTTCTCTTTTGGATTTTCAGTTTCTTTTGATTTGGAATCTTCCCTTTTGGGTCTTGAAGTATCTTTTCCAAGCAATCTCCTTGTTCCCTCATCAAGGTTGCCACGATCTTCCATATCATGGTATGCTGCGAATGGGGCAATCAGAGCGTAAGGTCTTGATCAGGTCTTTTGCTTGTTTTCTTTTTCTGCTTGTGGGTTACCTAGTGTTGTTTCCACGCTGCTTCCTCTGGGATTCATGTGTGATACTGGGGCAATCCTTGTGTGTTTGTTTCGAGTCAAGTTTGTCAGTCCTCTGGACGGTTGGTAAAAAGGCCTTGATGTTCTTGGTAACCTTGGCAATTAACCAATAGTCCTATAGCAAATCTAGTACTCAACTACATGGTGGTATTTCTCTTTGAAGTATCCCCCCGCTCAAAAAGCTTCAATGGATTCCCTTCATCTCCATTATCCCCCATCCATATCCTACATTTGTCGCTCCTACCCCATCTTATGCACCAGTATCTCTTTGAATCACTCCTCATGCTTAGCTTTAGGGATCCACAATCCTAGTCTTAGGGATCCACCAATCAAATCAATCCACCAAGCCTCATCTTTCGAGATCCACAATCCTAGTCCTAGGGATCTCCGAAACCCATCTTCTGCCAATCTGACTCTTTGAAATCTTGTTGCATCAGCTTTATCATTCTATCATCCATCTCTCCATCCTGGATTCCTTTTATAGCGCTCTGCTCCTTCATCCCCCCCCCAATCCTGGAAAGTCTTAAGCTTGCTTTACTATTGTGCCTATGATTTCCCTTTATCATTCTCCTGTAGTGAGAGTTTGAGCTAATTCAGCCCCTTCTCTTTGCCAACCTGTGTCTTAGCTCATCTCAATTTCTTGTACTTTTCAAGAAGTCGTCGAGCCTCATTTCTCTCCCCGCCGCCTTCTTGAGGGGACATCATCTAAGTCTAGTCTCTCCTCTTCTTATCCGAGACTGAGGCAACCTTGTTGCTAAAACATCTTCCTCGTGTCGTCTTCATTCAAACTTCTTTGAAATAGTGTTGTCTCAACACTATGTCAAAGAGGGGAAAAATGTAGACACCTAAATTTGATTACACTGCTTTGGTAATCTAATTTAGCCATCTCTAAAGACATCATTAATTAAATTCTTATTTAATTAATCCTTTGCCATCCCTAGTTGATTAATTTAATTAATCATCTATAGTCCTAATTGATAAATCAAATAATCTATTATTTATCAATTAAATCCTATTCTTCTATCTAATTCCAAAAATCCCCATTTATTAAATAAATCTATTTGATAAATGAAATCCTCAAATTCAAAAACCCCTAACCTATCTCTAATCCTCCATTTAGCCTAATCCACCCCATCCACCCATACTAACCAAGCTTAGCCACTAACTCACCCACCCTCATTAATGCCATCCACTTGCACATCTCTAACATCTCTAATCTAATCCTAAACCCAAGCCTAATCCACCCCCTAATGTTGTCACATTCTTTAAAAAAGTTTAAGACTTTCCTAATCCAAACCAAAGTCTCCCCTCAAAAAGCCCAACCACTAAGTCATGAGTGCTCTTACAAACCATAAAAGACTCTTACAAGCCCACTCATGACTCTTACACCCATCTTCCACACTCTTTCCTCTTCCACACTCATTCCTCTTACATCCCTCTTACATACTCAACCCCACTCATCATGCCTTTAACCAACCCTTTACCCTACCCTCTCACACTCATCCTCCTTGTGACAAGTGTCACCTTCCCATTGGTGCTAAACAACCACAATCCATGTGCTCTCCTTTGAGTGCATCCTAGCCCTCCTTAAGCCTTCATCCATCCTTGCATCTAAGCCCTCCATCCCTCTACCCCTTGGCCTATAAATTGAATCCCATCCCAAGCCATATCATCAAAAATCGTTGAGCTAAAGTTATCATGCCCTTTTAAGAGCCAAAAGTCATACTCATACCCTTATAATGCCAAATTGAGAGTTCACAAAGCTACCAATTTGCTATTATCCATCTCCACCATTGAAGCAACTTTGAGCATTTGAGCATACATCCACATCAAAGGACACATCTACAAAATCAAGGAAGCATGGAGTGTTTCCTTTTTTGGGTTTGCATTCTTTAATTATTTCTTTTGTCTAATCTCATATGTGAATATAGTTTTAGTTTGTGAATTTTTGCTTTAATATTAATGTTCTTTGCACACTAAGATTCTTGTTCTACACTGTCAACCTTTGAAATTTTTGTAGTTCCTTTTCTCCACCAATACTAGATACCCTTCCTTCCAAGTATGTTTCATCTTCTTACCAAATATGTTATTTTCCTTCCCTTTAACATTTTTATTAATATGTGCATTATGTTCTAAATAAACATAGTGATATGAATGTAGCAAGGGTGAAGCCACAAACTCTATGGTTGAAGGCTTCATAATCTAACAAATTGGCTGCTTAGTATAAGAAAAAAATCAATGACTAACAAAAATCTCAAAACCATTTGTGTAAGTAAAATACAATTATCCTAAAATATTCCTTCATATAGGACTAATTAGACGTTTTAGTGAGTAGTTGCAAGTTCTAGACTCTCTAGTGTACTGTGAATATTATGACTTTGGCCATTAAACAGTGAAATAAGTTGTTGAATTTGAACTCTTAAATAAAAATATTCCTGTATTTTTAAATATCCATTTATAGTTCTTAAATTTCCTACATATGTTGATAATGTGCATAAATTAGAGCCTTTCATGATCTTAGTATTAATGGTTCCTAGTAACTTTAGAAACGAATCTCTTATTCCCAAGATCTTAAAAAAAAAAATTTCTTTATATAATCACTTGATATTATCTATTTAAATTTTAGGTTAAATATATGTAGTTAAATTATTCATGCTCTTAAATAGTATATAGAGGAATTGAATAATAAACATAGATTTTTCAAATCCTTGATGGACTAAACTTGTGATAGTTTACATGGATGCAATATTTACATATTGGTTAGTTAAATTAAGACAAATTTGCACTGCAAATAGTGAGTCTACGAGTTTTTTTGGTGAAATTATGTGCTAAGTCTATTATATGGTTTCTTGTCCATTTTAGTCTTATGTTGATGTGTTTAGCCTCTACTAGTAATGGTGTTATGCGTCTATGAATAATTTGGTTTGGGGTATATGTTTATTTGTAGTGTCTCTCATGTTTGCAGTATGTACCTTGTTATATTTTGATTTGAGAGATGCTTGTTACTCGTGTTATTTTTAAATTTGAGATGACTTGATGGTCCGATGTCTACTTTGATTTCCAATATCATGGATGTTAGATTTATATGTTGTCTAGTTGATCATATCTGCATGATGATGTCTTTTTGATAGGACAACTGTAATGCTTGCCCCTAGTTTACATTTTTGCTTTTATTGTTGAACTCTTTTAGGCTAGTTATATGCTTATGATTAGTAGCATTATTTTGAGATTATCATATATTGTTTCAAATTTAGTTGATTTATGATGATATTACTTGGTACTCTATACTTCATGTATGCATGATGATTATCAAAGTGTTTTTAGTTATTGATGATGATTAGTTAGATGGTTTATCATATGTGTTTTCTTATGGATACTTACCCGATACTACATGTGTATGGTGTGCGTGTATGTTTTTTCATGTATGGTATTTTTTATGTGGTTAAGGAAGGGAGTCGTAGTCACTTGCTAGTCGGGATCTACATGATGCACCATTTCCTGCCATTATTGATTTAACTTAGTATATATGTGTTTGTACATGCATGGATTTTAGGCAGATTACAGGTACCAAGTATCGACTTCCCTGAATTGCCGGGATGAGTGTACCCTATCACATTATCTCAATGGTAAGAGAGGGGAGATACAATTTTAAGTCCAAATCCTAAACCTTTAACCCATTTGTCCTAGAAAATTAGGACAAGTATCTGAGTTAATTACCTTATGAATGCATTGAATGACATTAATTCGTGATTATAACCCTTTAGTATGATCTTGTATGTGTTTTTCTATGATGGGTTTTCATATTTTGCTTTATGAGTCCTTGATGATTTTTCTATTCATTAAGTCTAATTAAAAGATTAAATTAATGATTTAATTTAATGGAGAATTATTATGGTATTTTAATATTTAATTATATTTAATTAATTGGGAAATTAATTAAATAAAAAAAATTTAAAATTTAAAGATAAAAGTTATAAGTTTGATTTTAGAATGTGATAATATTTATTTAATCAGCCTTTGCGCATTTAAGGGGTTGTAGAGGACCTAGATTTCTACCTATGGTTCAAAGCATGAGTTCTAATTCAATTATAGCTAGGAGATATCATGATTTTACTCAGATATAAATTTCTAGACATTCAATTGCTGTTGTAGGCCGACTTGTGGCATTTAATTTATGTATTTGTATTTAATTTGTGTTCTAGGCTGACTTGTGGTTTAGATTGGTATAAGTAGGGGTCTTGTGGAGTCTTTTAGTCATTGTGAAGTGTAGATGGAATGAAGGCATATGCAAATTTGAAGAGCAGAGCTAGGGCTGAGGCTAGAAAACAAGGAGATTGCTTGGTAGGCTTGCGAGCACAAGTTTAGATTTCTTTGGTGGCTTCCAAATTGTTGTTATGTTACAAATCTAGACTAGTAGAGATTGGTTGTAAGTTGGATCTTTTTGGATCTTGCAGAACTGATTTTGTGATTTCTATTTGTACTGGCCCTAACTTGGAAGGCCTTACAACTAGACATATTGCATGTAATCAGTTATGTTTTATGAATGAATTAATGTAATTTGGTATCAGATCTTGCATTATTGCTTCTTGTTGTTGTGTTTCCACTATGTGGTTGTATTGATGGGGGCTAGGACATCTCCTTTGGGGATTCTCATGCCGTGCACTACGTCAGGTGGTATTAGAGCTCAATTGCTCTTGAGTGTGTAGACAGATTGCCAAAGTTGTGGCAGTTTGCACCAAGAATTGGGTTGGAGAAGTGGACCTGAATTGATCTTGATCTGATGGTGGATTTTCTTTTTGGAGTCCTAGATTTCTTGGTTGTGAGGTGACAGATCATGGTTCTGACTTGCAAATATAGAGGGCTTACAAATGGATTAATGGATGCGAAGATGGAAGACCAATCTTGTTGAGTCATGATCGTAGAGTGTTTGTGGATTTCAGATTCATGGTCCTAGACTTGTGATGTGGTTCTTAATTGTTCATGTGAGGTGGCAGGTTGTGATCTAACTTACAAACAATTTGGATTTGTCACAAGGAGCGTGGGAAGGATTTGTTGCAGAGGGTTTAAGAAGATCTTGGGAGATAGCTCTAAGAGGATTGGACCCTGAGATGATTATGAATCTCTGTGATGTGGTGGAGAGGAGGTTTTTGGAGATGCCTACTAGGTTTGAAACTAGTTTGGTTGATCAAGTTAAGGATGGGGTAAGAAAGGAATTTCAAAGATATTTTTGGATTTGGAGTCTACTGATCTAGAAGAGAATTGCTTGGCTGGTTAAGAGACTTGTTCGTGAGAGAAGATGACATAGCAACGTCATGGTGGAAGAGGTTGGTTTTGCTGATCAATTTGTGGAGTCTGATACAGAACCTATAGAGAAACTAGAGGTTTTTGTTGAGTATATTCCTAACTTTGTTGATGGTGGTACAAACATTTATTTTCATGATCCATTAGTTGGGTTTGACATGGAAATTGCAGAGCACTTGGTCATGGATGATCTGATTGCTGTTGGTGATGAGTTGTGTGTTGTAGAGCATCTTGTTGTGAGCAATGAGATGGATGGTGTTGTGAGTTTGGTATCTATTGATGGAGATCTTCATATTGCTATTGATGTGAATTTTGTTGCTACTGTTATGGAGTTTGTTGTTGTTTATGTGGATGAGGATTTGCTAATGAAGCATTATGTTTAGTTTGTTCTTGGGTGTGAGCATGTTGATTGGGTTGCTGATATGTATTTGATTATGATGTTTTAGTGGATGGAGCATAGATGGTTGATTTTGAGATTTTTTCTATTGACTTTGATGAAGTGGAAGCCTTTTGTAAAGATGAAGTTGGTTGCAGATCTTTCTTTGGGCATTAAAGTATGGGACATACTTATTTACCTAGGGAGTCTGATGCAGGAGCATTGAGTTTGGATTTCAATGGAGCTATGATTTTCATGGTTAGGGATGTGTTGGATACACATTGGAGAACCTTTCCTCATGATTTCATAGAGATTGGATGGATTGAGTTGAAATTTGAACAGTTTTACCTTGTTGCTAGAACTGCATTTTTCTATTTTTTGGGTTCCTGTTGTAGAGTGTGTAAATAATTATCCTTAATGAATGAAAGGCTATGAACTTCAGGGATTGAAGAGGGCCTAGATTAATTCCTTTTTTAAAGTGCATAAGTTCTTACTCTTTATAGATTGGGAGATATGCCAATTCTCCTACAACAACAATTTTTGGCAGACTGCGTGACAGTTTTCAGTGCTTGACTTTCAGAGTGGAGCGTAGTTATTCTTAAGGAATCAACCTTTGTGCATTTAAGGGATTGTAGAGGACTAAGATTTATACCTATGGTTCAAATCATGAGTTCTAATTCAATTAGAGCTAGGAGATATCATGATTTTACTCGGATACCAATTTCTGGACATTCAATTGCTATTGCAGGCCGACTTGTGGCATTTAATTTATGTATTTGTATTTAATTTGTGTTTTGGGCCAACTTGTGGCTTAGATTGGTATAATTAGGGGTCTTGTGGATTCTTTTAGTCATTATGAAGTGTAGATGGAATGAAGGCAGATGCAAATTTGAAGAGTAGAGCTAGGGTTGTAGCTAGAAAACAAGGAGATTGCTTGGTAGGCTTGTGAGCACAAGTTTAGATTTCCTTGGTAGTTTTCTTCCAGATTGTTGTTATGTTACAGATTTAGACTAGTTGAGATTGGTTGTAAGTTGGATCTTGTTGGATCTTGTAGAACTGATTTTGTAATTGCTATTTGTATTGGCCCTAACTTGGAAGGCCTTACAACCAGGCATATTGCATGTAATCAATTATGTTTTATGAATGAATTATTGTAATTTGGTATCAAATCTTTCATTATTGCTTCTTGTTGTTGTGTTTCTGCCATGTGGTTGTATTGTTGGGGGCTAGGATATCTCCTTTGGGGGTACTTTTTCCCTACACTGCATCATTGTATGCCCAAGATATGATCAAAAAATCAAAGGTAGGTTTAAACAAAGCCAGAAGGGCTAATAGGTGTGATAATGCTAGGGCTGATGTCAATAAGTGACGAGCCCAAATTTAATGGGCAAATGGTTGTTGAGGCAAAAATGCTAGAAAAAATCACCAGGTGCTAGAAAAAAATCCAGTCTATTGGAAAAGATACTCCATGCTAGGAAAAAAGGACTAGCATTGGATGAATTTATGTGGCCATGAAAAAGTAACCCAGGAAACCATTGAAAAAATTCAATTCCACCTTAGGAGGGACGAAATTGCCCATAAAAGAATAAAAATGCCTAAGTAGTCATTACTAACATGGGCAAAGTCCTTTAAAGATCACATGTAAAAGATTTTTTTGAAATAAACTGCATGCAAAAATCTTGGTGGTAAAAAATTTGCTTGAGCCTGCTTGGGTTGGTGTACCTACACAAGGGCTCAGGATTGGTGAGTCACCGATGTAAGGTGACTGGGTCTAGCACCAAATTTAAGGGCTTGGTTGTATGATAAACAATGCACAGTGGGGAGTAATCCCAAATGGATTCTTAGCCGGGGCCCGTGTGGAGCCGGTGGGTATAGGCTATTGACATGTGAGTAGGGACCATCAAGAGTTGGCTCACATGGTAGGTATAAGAACCATCCCAAGTGTAAGGACCACCAAGAATCAAAGGGCCCACTATACCTCAAAAGTGCCCTCCTAAAATAAAGTGCTTCTCTTAATTTTCTTTTTCAAAAAAGTCACATGCATGCACTTTTATCCACACAAATTTTAGATTAAAAAATAATAATTAAAATTCATCGCCTCAATTCTCATGCCCAAGGAAGTATGACCTTGGGCCAAAATTTATTTTCCTTTGATTTCAAATGTGTCCAAACTGGACAAGTTTTATATGAAAAAGGGGGGGTTTTGGGCGCTCTAAGCTCAACGATGATGTTAGTTTGGGCTCAAAGTGACCTAAATTGAAGGCACCCCCATACACAATACAAAAAACCTTTGAAAAATAAAACCCTCAAAAGCTCCATAATTCTTCAAGATCATGAAAAAGCTGCAATAGATCCGTACTAATACCATTTAAGATTGGAGCAATAAAAGAAATGTGCATGCAAAAACTTGCCACAAGAAAAGAATGAAGACTAGATGAATTGCTCTTAAAGAATAAAATACATAAAGAGAGAATATATAGATTTACAATTACCATCCTTATAAAAGGAGAAAGGTAAAACCATAGAGGGAAATATCCTTGGTTCCATGATAGTAATTAATAAAAGAATTAATTATTATATGCCTAAAGTTTAGCTTAAGTAATTTAGAGATAATAAGTCACTTAATAATTAAATCAAAATGATTTAATTAATAAAAAAATAAAATAATATCCTATTACTCTAATGACTTATAACTAATTTTTAGGGTCATTCTATCAAATATGATATCACATGAGCAGTTTTTGCCAAGGTGTCCAAAAGGACCCACAAAAAAAAAGTAAGACCATACTTTTGCACCAAGTCATCTTTTGTTGGTGTAATGATTTAGAATTACATGATTGGTTATTTTTAAAATCTAAGGAAAATGTTTCATCTAATCATGGGTAGCTATTATCAGCACTAACAACTTTAATGTCACAACTATTGGTGGAATATTTTAAAAGACATTAGGCATTAAACCGGAAAATACTATAATAATTATTGGAATAGCTTGAGTAGTCATTTCCCCTAGAAAATAAATCATGAGGCAATAACCACTCATTTTTTGGAAAAAGAGTCAGTACTTAGATCAATTATGCAAGTTTTTTTTGGTACCAATAGAGCACAATTATTGAGGCATTTATGCAAAATATTGGATCAATTATGAAAAAAATGGTTATGAAAAAAAGAAGAAATGTATAGGGAATATGTTTTGAACAACACTTTAAAATGACCACTTTTTTATTGTTGCACACATAACATGTCCCACAAATTTTTCTTTACTACCCAAAAGCCAAAATGCTAGTTGTAAGCATTTAAGTTGCATATGAAGACAACAAAGAAAATCATTGAAATCTAATGTATTGTTTGGAACCTGTGGGTGTGTAAAGTTATCTATAATAGATACTAGTACACATCCCCACTAAGAGGTGGTTATATTTATTATAAGGAGTTTCTTTGCATTTGAAGCATTGTTTGTTGTCTTATCTAATTAGTACAATTTATTATTAAAAATACAATTTTATGTGGTACTATTTGGCTCTATTTATTTCTTCCTTATATGGGTTCCTCCTAATTTGAATATCAATAAAGGAAGAATTTGTGTCCTAATATAGAGTTTTATAGTTTCTTGTTTAGCTTACCAAGTCATTTAACCAATAGAGATTCTCAATATCATCATTGCCATCTATCCTCTATTGTTACAACAAATCTAAATTAACTTAAAAAAATTCACTAGTCATGGTCTTGCTCGTGTTTAGGGGGAAAATAGAATCAATACAAACTAGATAAGAAAAGTAAAACACTTTCACCCTAAGCCATTCAATACAAAAGAAATAGGAGCTTCCAAAAATAACTCTCAATGCAATACAAGTTAGATTAGAAAAACCAAAATATGATCAAGGGAAATCAATACTAAACTTGAATCTCATTAAGGAAGTACATAAGAAAGGACTCTTTCATGCAATGTTCATTAACCTTAATATTCAAAGTGTACTATGATTGAATTGAATCGACCAAATTGCTTAGGAAAATATGATCTAATGCACATGTATAGTCCAAAAGAGATATAAAATCAGATCTAAAATATCCAAGGAAAAGGAAAGAGTTGACTTATATTGAAATGTAATGAGGAAATTCACCTTTTTAAATCTAAAAAGCAAATGTTCTATAATTATGACTATAATTTTGACAGTAGACCTACAATTAGGACATAAAACCCATAAAACTTTATTTTTTCCTAGATATTCAGAAATACGTCGACCTGGAAAAGTATCTAGATGCTTTATGAGATTATGGACATGTTTTTGGGATACCATAGAAAAATTGAGCTAGAATCTTTGAAAATATCTCAGCTAAGGTTTCCAATATGTGGTTGCAATTCTAATAATCTATAAATCTATTACAAAATTGGTGTGTGTGGGTTTCTATGTAGGGGTTTTCCTTAGTCAATCCCTCAATTTGATAATTTCCACCTCAATGAATGGTCGTTAGGAAAACAATTGTGTGTGTATGTTGTGCTTGTGAATCCTAGATTGTAGATCTAGAATGTAAGCAACTAGAAAATGCTAAGAATCTACTCTACAAGTAAAATCCTAGCATGTAATGTGCATATAAGTGTAAATGTGTGCAAGATATGAATAGAAAAAGATTAGATTTGAAACTAACATAGAAAACATACCAATCCTCCAAGGCTAAAGTTCTCTACCCATCTTTATGATCCCCTTGCATCTTCATGATGTCATGTAGTGTTTGAATGCTTGAATTGGAAAATGTAGATGAAAACCTTCACTTGGGCATGAATGAATGATATCCATCCCTTAGTTTCCATCTTACAATTACTCTATGTTAGATTGGGGTGCCTGTGCATGCTTGTACATTGCCTTTCTTCATGCCAAATAATTCCATTGGTGTCTTTATATAGAAAATTTCTAAGAGTACCCCCGTAGGAGCCAACTATAGTGAGCAAAAAACTCTTTGAATTTGAAATAGGACCAAGGAAAAAAACTTAAAACCTCTAAAAAATAAGCCGACTCAGGTTGACCTATTCCTAGAAGTCTATATTCTTGAGGTTATAACCCACAATTCCACAACTAAAGAAGGTCTAGGTGTAATGTGCATCAGGGGTTGATAAATCATGATTACAATTGAGAAATGAGACAAAAAAGAGGAGGATGCCTATAAATTAGATCCTAAATTAGTCCTAGAGTGAGAGAAAAGAGGAAAATCAAGGAGGATTTGTTAAGTCCTAACTCAATTTCACCTAAGAGAGAGAAAGATAGAATAAAAGTGTGTGTTCTAAGTACAAGTGTATAATGCAAATACACTAAAGAGGAGCTAAAAGGTCATAACTTAAAGTGATTCCAATTTAATATGGTACATTTAGCCCCAAATTTAATGGTATATGACAGTATATGCACATTTAAGCTAAAGTAAGAAACACATATATAAATAAAAAAATGATATGGCTAAGTCCACATGCATAGCTCTTGCAACAAAACATTAGTAACCACATCTTGCAAACCACATGTCAGTGATAATAAAAATTGCCTAGGACTATCTAGAGAAAGATGATAAAGTTTTTAGGTAGCTATATGGTCCCCATTTTGTCTTCATTATTCAGAAAAGTGAAATTTGGAATCATGTTTACCATAGTGAGCAGATTTGGGATGTGTTGACAAGTAGCCTTCAAAATCAGCCAGTATGAATCCTAAATTCCTTTGAAGGTACTTGGATAGAAAGGTAACTAAATCATGATTCTAACCCCTATAATGAAATCTAAATCATAGATAACAAACTAAAGATATGATCATTGAAAGAGGGTATTAATATAAAACAAAAGTTAATTTTTTGAAAAGAAATCCAAAAAGTAACTTAATTAAGAACATCTATAAATAAAAGTTACCTATGCTATTTAAAGAACTTACTTGAAGGAAAAAGAGAAGGAGGAGGAAGATTCCAAGGAAGCAAGGAATATCATTGACATTGATAGAGGTGCTTTGGCAAGTAGTGACAGATGGCATAGAGTTGGATGAGGTAGGCCTCAATGTTAGTGCCCATTTCCTTTTGTTTCCATGCTTTGTATAGATTGAAAAAAGTTGTTATAGAGGTTTTTGGGACCTTTTTTATATGTTCAAATCAAGAAGTTGACATGTTCTCAAGAAGTCATACTTTCCCTAGGAAGTCAACCTATACCCTAGGGTGAAAGTTGACCTATACTTGAATAGTTTAATTTTTAGAATTTGATGTTGAGGTGTTTCTATTTGTTGTGATATACCAAGTTGGATCCATCATGTCACCATTGCATGAGCTTCTGGTGATGAGAGAGCACTACATGTCACATGTCATGATCTACATACACAACCACATAATGGATCTAGGAGAAGAGGACATACAAATCATGAGAGATACAAGTTTGTATTGGGTAGGCCGACTACCACCTATGCATTTTTATATGGCCATATGTTTGGCATTAATGAAGAGATGGGATGAGGACACATGATCATTCCATATACTAGTGGGAGAGTTTATAGTCACCTTAGAGGATGTATATCAAATCTTACATCTACTAGTACAAGGGCTAATGGTTAGACCATAGGTCAATCATCCTCTAGGAGAGATTAGTGAAGATTTTTAGTATTACATGATGATTCCATAGAAGGATAGAGAGAGGCCCAATCAAGCTGATTTGAAGGGAATCTTATTTGGATAGGATCCTTTACTCAGGTGTCTCATGATTTACATTATTATAACAATGGTGCCTGATACAAAGGGCATTGTCTTTTGTACTCCTCTGACTCATGTTGTTCGACACATGGAGAGAGTCTATAATGAATGGGGTTGGATCATGCTTGCATGCTTATATTATGAGCTCAAGAAGTTTGTGAGATACCAACAACATAACTTGATGATATCTACATTCTTATAGGTGTGCTTTTTTGAGAACATTATGTGCACCAATCTCATTAGATGCCTAATGCATATACCAACCAAGTCACTAAGGGCATTTGAATAATCATTGAGCCATCCATGGAAGTTTGGAGATGTACTCTATTGGAGGGTTAAACTAGACCATCTACCAATGACAGAGGTGGTATGGAGATGTTATCATCACATAATAGCATGACCAGACTCAACAGTTCAGTTAAGATGGATATATACATAGATGGAGATTATTAGAGGAAGAAATGATTACATTATAGGGGTAAAGATACACAAAGACCTAGGACCATACTTCAAGTGACTATTGATGACATTGATTTGGTAGATATAAAGAATCTATATGATGTCATAGTTCCTCTAATAGTAAGATGCACAAGTGTCAAGGGATTATCTGTGATATGTGATAATGTAGAGCATGAGACCCATGTTCCTATATGACCACCCTACTGGAGATCTAGGTCCACACTTTAGATATCAACATAGAAAGGAGGGAGAGGAGGATGAGGAGGATCTAACACTAGGCTAGGAGGTTATAAATAGAGGGAATTAAGGATGTGTCATTGGTAGGTGGGTAGCAAAGAAGGTACCACCATCCCCTATAGAGGTTAGGAACCTATAATCTTGGATAACATGAGGTTACACATAGATACCTTCACCCTAGATGAGACAAGTGAAGTGGGGAAAGGCCAACTAACCAACTCTCACAACACATCTTCAAGAGAAAAACCATGGCTTTCGTGAGAGAGATCTAGGCATGAGAAACAATTGATGCAAGTTTGACTAATGCAAAATTTACAAATATATGGTAAATGGTAAATATACATATGTGATATGCATCTAATACTAAGGAGTGGAGATATTTCATGAGAGATGTCCTAAGAGACATGGTTCTCGATTCAATGATTTTGTCAACAGTGGAAATATTTCATGAGAGATGTCCTAAGAGACATGGTTCTCGATTCAATGATTCGATTAAATGATTTTTAGGCATGCTATGAGGGGATGCAAGAAATTGGTAGACATCGGGACGTCTTCACACTGATAGAACTATATTTATAGTTGAGGACAAAGAGGGAGGAGCGAAAAGACCATGAGCTATAGGAGCTATGAAGTAGAATACAAAGACAATCAAAGTGGAGCTCGTCCATGTGCCATACCTACAACTTTACTACACACATGCCCCCTACAACATCACACCATGGATCTGAGAGATCTAGAACTTACCATCCTATAGGTGAGATATGATACATTATTTTGATACAGGGCACATTTTGTATAGTGCCTACTTTGCATACCAAGACAATTTGAAGATATATATATATATATATATATATATATATATATATATATATATATATGTATATATATATATATATACATACATATATATATATACATACATATATATATATATATACATATATATATATATATACATATATATATATATATACATATATATATATATATATATATATATACACACACATATATATATATATACATATATATATATATACACACATATATATATATACATATATATATACATATATGTATATACATATATATACATATATGTATATACATGTATATACATATATGTATACATATATGTATATACATATATGTATACATATATGTATATACATATATACATACATATATACATATATATGTATATATATATATGTATATACATATATTATATGTATATATGTATACATATATACATATATACATATAATATATGTATATACATATATATATATACATATATATGTATATATGTATGTATATATGTATATACATATATATATATATACATATATACATATATATATATGTATATATGTATATATGTATGTATATATACATATATACATATATACATACATATATACATATATACATATATACATACATATATACATATATACATATATACATATATACATACATATATACATATATACATATATACATATATATGTATATATGTCTATACATATATATATATAAATATATATATAAATATATGTATATATGTATATATAAATATATGTATATATGTATATATAAATATATGTATATATATAAATATATGTATATATGTATATATATATATATGTATATACATATATATATATATAGATATATATGTATATACATATATATATATATAGATATATATGTATATACATATATATCTATATATATATATATACATATATATATATATATATATATATATAGATATATATATATATATATACATATATGTATATATGTATAGATATATATATAGATATATATATATACATATATACATATACATATATGTATACATATATGTGTATATATATACATATACATATATGTGTATATATATACATATACATAAATGTGTATATATATACATATACATATATGTGTATATATATACATATACATATATACATACATCTATATATATATACATGTATATATATATACATATACATATATGTATATATATATATATATATATATATACATATACATATATGTATATATATATATATATATACATATACATATATATATATATATATATATATATATATATATATATATATATATATATATATGTATATATATGTATATATATATATGGACTTATATGGACTTACATGTTTATTTTCTCTTTCACCATTTCTATGATTAATCTATTGTATAATTAATAGCATACAATTGAATAAACATGAAATGATGACAAAATATAAGCACTTAATATTTTTGAAGTACAATATCTAATGAACATGTTATACATCACATTGTAAGAAATAGTGCTCAAAACAAAAATGCAAGCAAATAATAATAAAGAAGATGAAAGGATTAGAAATTAAGCATGATAATGATGCAAATTTATAATGTTGATAGGTTCCTTAAGAGGTACACCATTTATAACAAGAATTTTATGTGCATCAGAGCCAAACAATTCTATGACAATGTAAGAACTTATCATATTAGGACTAAACTTACCTTTTTCATTAGGGAATGCATTCATGTTTTAATGTTGTTCATAGATAACTAATTCACCAACTGAAAAGGAATGCTTAATCACTTTTAGTATCTCTTGTTAGAAAATTTATGATAGGCCATAATATGTTCTAAAGCATTAATACATTTCTCATCTAAAATTGTAAGCTCTTGTAATCATTTCTCTCTAAACGTATCCTTATTAATTATACCCTTGAACAAAACCCGTAAAGAAGAAATATCGATCTCTAAAGGCATCATCACATATACTTCATAAACAAGATTATAAAGCGATGTTCCAGTCACAGTGCAAACACTTTTTCTATAAGCCCACAAAATGTAGGTTTCTTGCACATATGTCAATTCCTAGTGTGTTTATCAACCATCTTCCTAAGGATTTGCTCAATAACCTTATTAGAAGCTTCAACCTGAACATTTGATTGAGGAAAATAAGTAGTAGAAAAGTGTTGTTGAATATGATATTTCTCCAAGAAACTCTTCACTTTTTTGTTCTTAAATGGGTTTCCATTATAAAAATGATTTCCACAGGAATATCAAATTGAGTGATCATGTTCTGAAGAATAAAATCACAAATAACATCAGTCATAGTTGAACAAAGGGGGACAACTTCAAACCACTTCATAAATTAGTCAGTGGCCATAAGGATATATGTATGTCCTTGCAAAGAAGGGGGGATATCTCATTGATGAGATATAAATATCGTATATTAAAGGGCCAAAGATGAACTTGCGAATGTAATGCACACACAGAAGCGTGAATCAAATTGTTATGATGTTGACACTATAAACACTTTTTGACAAAATTGAATGAATCTTGTTCCATAGTTTGCTAATAGTATCCCATGCGAAGAATACACCAAATTAGAGGAAAAGTGTTCAAATACTTTACAAGGTGATGATCATGTTCCCTAGGCACTATAGAACAATCAACCTAGGATCTTTGAAAAGATCTCGCCTAATGGTTTTCAAATCTGTGATCACAATTCTGATAACCAGGTAGGCACACCAAGATGGTAAACAAAAAGGGGGATATAGGAAGATGTATTTTTTTTTCTAAAATTAGGTAAAATTGAACTTAGATGAGACATTTGAGGGTCAACCACTCAAAATGACAAGATGTGTAAAAAACTAAAAATTCTAGTACTATGAATGTAGTTTCTAAATTACTTATAAAGTTTTTAAATAATGGATAAAATTAAGTGGGTCAAACCTTGTGCACATAAAAAATTGTTCCAATTTTTTAAAGAAAAAATAACATAGTTGTTTCGGCATGGTGCACAAAAGACAAAGTTATATTTAGTATTTTGCAAATCCCTTTGGTAGGATGATAGTTAAGAGTGATATTAAAAAATTGTGTATTTTTTTGTAATTTTCTTATAACTATTTTTAAAAATATTTTTTTGAAGTGATTGCATCCTAACATTCTAGTAGCTATTCATGTGTTGAGCATAACTCACATCAAAATATTTGAAAATGAAAACTTTTTTTTCAAAAGTATATAGAATCAAGTGGAGAAGAATAATATATAATTTATTTTGAATTTGTTTAAGTATATCAAAAGTCATTAACAAAAAGGTAGAAAAATTTTTGTGAGGTCTGTCAACTAGTAAAAATAATTAAATTTTACAATGCTAATGTCCAAAAATAAAAAAAATTGATATAGTTAGAAAGATAAGAACTGAGAGATTATTGTGGTGATTTTAGAGATATCTACTTGACCATTTGCAAACATGATGAATGCAAAGACAAGAATTCATCTAATAAGATGAAAAAATGTCTAAAGGAACAAAAATGGAGGGAAAACAAGCTACAAAGCCTTTGGATTGTTTCCCTAAGTTGTTACCAAGCCATAACCTGGCCTAGTTTGTAAAATTCACATAATCTGATCAGGTTATGAAGTAGAGCCTACTTTTATTTCTTCATAACCCAATTGGGTTTCTAGGATTTTTTTAGGTCCATTATGTTGTAGAGCTTTCCAGTTATTTTTGAATGACATGAATCAAGCTTTGGATGTGAAAGTTATGGGCTCTAGAGCAGAGCCTATTTTTATTTCTCTATAACCCAATCGAGTTCTTAAGAACTCTTTGCTCCTTAGAACTTGATCGAGTTTAAAAAATTGATTGTGATCTTAACACAATTATTTTTTTAATATTGTCTTCTAGGCTTGGTTACTAAGCCTAGCCCCATTTTGAATTATTTCATAACTTGATTAGGTTATTGAAAATTTTGATTTTTTTTTACCTGTCCACTTCTCTATCCACCATCTTGGTGTGCATACCCAACTTGTAAATTTGTGTGTATGGGTGGCTCTATAGGGGTTTCCCTTAGTAAACCCCTCGTTTTGGTGATTTCCACCTCCACAAATAGTCATTAGAAAAATTATTGTGTGTGTATGTTATTTTCTTGAATCCTAGATTCTAGATCTAGAATGTAAGGAGCTAGAAAATGCTAAGAATTGACTATATGAGTGAAACCCTAACATTTAAATGTGTGCAAGATATGAAGAGACAAAGATCGGATCTAAACATAACATAGAAATGATATCAAGCCCTTAAAGCTAAAGCGATCTACCCATCTTCATGATCCCCTTGCATCTCCATGATGCCATGCAATATTTGAATCCTTGAATTGGAAAACATAGATGAAAATCTTCACTTGGAAATGAATGAATAAGATCCAACCCTTACCTTTCATCTAACAATTGCTCTATATTGGATTGGGGTGAATTTATGAGATTACTCCTACAGGAGTTGACTATAATGAGGGGGGAACTATTGAAGTTTAAAATAGGACCTAGGAAATTCATAACCTCCAGAGAATAGGTCAGCCTAGTTTGACCTATTCCCTAGAAGGTTATAGTCTCAGGGCTTTAACCTAGTAAACCAAAACCACAAAAGGTCTAGGTGTAATGTGCATTGAGGATTAATAAGTCATGATTACACTCATGAAATGGGATGTAGATAGAGGAGGATGACTAAACATTAGATCCTACCTTGATCGTAGAGTGAGGGAAAAGAGGGAAATCAATGGGGTTGTGTTAGGTCCTACCTCAATTTTGGTTAGGACATAGAAAGAGAAAAGAAAAGTGCGTGCTCCAAGTGAAAGGACATTGAAGATGAGCTAAAATACCATAAATTGAAGTGCTTCCAATTTAAGATGATACAACTTATTATTTAATACAAAGTCCAAATAAATCATATTTTTGAAGTTGCAAATTTTGATAGAAGCTAAGTAATTGACATTATGTGGGAGGTATTAAAAGGAGTCAAATAAAAAAAAATCCCATTTGTAAACTATTAGTTCATTTCATTGAAAATTTACTCAAACAATTATGGATGATATATTTCAAGTATGTATGTGCTCGAAGAATAATCACAAAATTCTCAGTTCCTTTTCACTACACTAATTAAAGAATTTCCCTCGCTTAGCGAGAATAATATGTTAATGATTCTTCTAAGCAAATGAGATGCATGAAATAAATGCAATTGGATGCCATTTAGTATTAGCACATACAATGAAATCATGCCAATAAATTCTTGGACAAATCAAGATTTAAAAAAAAAATCATTTGAAAAAAACAACCAACATTTGAATTTAACTTCAAATATCCAATTATCAAGCTACACCCATAGAAATGACCTTGGTTAGGCACACTATCAAATCCAGATAGATAACATGTATGTTAACGTTGATGTATGAATAAATGTAATAAATACAAACCTTGACAAACTATATTATAGTGCATGTATAAGAATAAGATAGGAGCCACATAGACATGTCTAAATGTACTTCAAATTGTGTTGTTTCTCTACATGGGTGTGACCAATATCACAAGGTGCTAACAAGTGGTGGTGTGGGAAAAAATACATTTTCTACCTTGCCAAACACACCAAAATTTGCTTTGACTTTGTAATGTGCCAGACTGAGTTTGGAATTGGTTTATTAATACCAAAAAAAATGAATGTCAATTGTTAGTAATGAATATTTATTTATCATGGATATCCATGTCATAACATCATTCATGTGGCATCATCTTTTACAAAGTGGATATCCTCTTTGTTTCTAAAACAAATATTTGTTTCCTCTAGGCTAAAAAGCATACTTCAGTGAAATGAGCACAACTTTTGTGTTTCTTATTGAAATTTTGTTTTTTTACAAGCATTGTAAAGGTAATTCAAAGACCTACACCGATGATAAGGTAATTGTAATCATTTGGAGTTGATCCTTAATTTAAATTTTTTAAATACTCACAAGTTCTACATACAAAATCACTCCTTTTTAATTAAAGTTTACTCCTAAAAAAATTGAAATAGTTAAAAAGTAGTAATCAATGAAAAATACATATTCTATGTACTAACAAGACTATAAAATATTCACAAATCATTATAGAACATTGCCTTGCTTCCTTTCAAGATCCTTTACACACATTTTTCCTAACCGACATGAGAAAATTGTTAAAGTAATTAGATAATTTCTAATTAACTCTAGTTTACTTAAGCTAAACTTTAGGCATCTAATAATTAATTTTTTTATTAATTATTATGATGCAACCTAGGTTAGACCTTTTTAGGATTTTGATCTCCTTTATAAGGTTGATCTCTCTTTGTAACTATTTAACCAATACACTTTTGATAATAGTAATCTCTCTTTTTTCTCATAAAAAAAAAGAAAAAAATGTGAGTTTGATGTGCCCCTTTGTTTTGGACCACACGAGTTTGTGATGACCAGGTGACCACCCTTCACACACATGGTTTGTGTAAAGCATGGGCTGATCAACATCTTTAATTTTTTAAAAGACTCATATTTTATGATTGTTTGTGGCCCCCACTAGCATTTTTTTTTGGTCTATGATTTTGGTTGCCACCACACTCACCTTCGATGAATTCAACATTAGTTTTTTGTGCCCGTGCATGAGTGGTTTTATTTTACAACTAATCCCATTTTGACACGTGGCAATCATTATTGGCCACCAATTTTTTAATCCGGCACTGACCCTTGGTTTTTTGGCTTGTTTCTAGCAGTTGGATATTTTTTCTCAGCAGGGGTCATTTTATAACTTTTTTTGCCTCGATGACCATTTGACCGTCAAATTTATGTTCGACATCTTTGACATCAGCATTGAATAAGCTATCCTATCATCTCTTCATGCTTTGTTTTGACCTACCTTCACATTTTTGCTCATATCTCAGCACACAAACTCCAATTTTTGCAAACGAGATATCATCAAAAAGCTGGTTTTGAGCTCGTCAAAGTGGCATAGTTAGTTTTTCAGTCTTGATGTTTTTTTGATGGCTTTTTTTGCTATCAAAGTTAGGGGTACAACTTTGCACTTCGAGAGACATATCTTGAGCATCCATCTCCGATTTGGGAATTCTTTATATCATTGGAAAGCTCTTTCTGAGCTCTTTCTAGTGATGTTGGTTGTTTTTCCAAATTTTGCTCCAGGCACATTCTATTCAATCTTTTGCATTTTTATATTCTGATGGATTTCTTGGTTGTTTTAGGTTTGAGGATTGATTTCATTACTTCAGATGATTCATCATGACTTGTATTATCTATTGTATTACTCTCATGTCTCTTATAGTCAATTTAAACATCATTTGTATGCATTCTTGCAAACACACTGAGATAAAGTGCCATATTACATCTTTAATTTCATTTCAATAGTTTTGCCTTGTTTTGCATTCTTATTTGAGTAGTTTCATTTAATGACACTCATATAGATTATTATATTCTTGGGATTCACTATATCTTGTGCCTTATTGTACATGCACTACTCATGATTAAAGTACCATGGGGGGTTGATGTTTTACCTTTGTTTGCCATCTTCCTTTGTCTAGTGAGTGTCCCTTCCATGAAATTACCCTCATGACGTGTCTAAGATTGATCACCTCAATACACACATACGTACTCTTTTGTGCATCTTGATCATGGTTCCTTGACTTGTAGTTCTTTTGGCCCACTTTTCCAGTTGCCTATCACCTCACCCTTATTTGCATTAGGGGGGTTCTTTTCTTATTTCTCATGCTTCCTTGGTTCAACTAATAAGCTCTTCAAGTTTTCATGTTTCATGTCATCTATATCTTCGAGTTCAGTTGGTTTCTTTTGTGTGCTTCTTGATTTGATGCAGATTACAATCTTCTCTGCCTAGTCAGGTTCTATTTCAATGGAGGTTCTTTAGATCAATAGTTAATTTTGATAGAGCTTTGCAACTTCTACATGCTTTAGTGATGTTCTTCATGATCATCTTTTGTTCCTATCTTCTGGGACATTCCCTATTTTAGAGGCTTCTTTAGTCTTTCACTAGTTTCTTTTAACATGTTTTCCATCTCTTTTTGGAGTAGGGTTTTTCTGATGTGGTTTTCTCTATTTCTCCTCTTTTTAGAGATTTGGTTGTATTGCTTGGGTCCCTCATTAGACTTTGTTGTCAGGACTCAAATTTTCTTTCAGTAAGTAGTTTCTAGGTATTAAGCTACTCCCTAAGTTTAATTGAGGGGGGGGGGGAGGGTGGTATTGGAGTAATTAGATATTTCTTAACTAACTCTAGTCTACTTAAGCTAGACTTTAGGCATCTAATAACTAATTCTTTTACTAATTATTATGATGCAACCTAGGTTAAACCTTTTTCAAGTTTAGATCTCATTTAGAAGGATGATATCTCTTTGTAATTAACCAATTAATTCATTTTGATTATAACAATCTCTTTTTTTCTCATGAAGAATATCTCATCTACGGATTGACAATTCCAACCTCCATAGTTTTTTGTTTCTCTTTTGTTGTGACAGGTGTTTGCATGCAGGTGATTCTTGGGAGCTGTGGGGTTAATCTTTCTTCAACAAAAATATCTCGATATGCCTCTCTTCTCCTCTCTCAATTCACTCAGTTATATCTTGCTCTCTTCCCCTCTCCTTTTAGCATTAAATCAACACATCTCTCTCCCTTTACCTTGATCTATTTCTTTCTATATATCTACTCTCTCTCTCTCTCCCTCTCTCTCTCTCTCTCTCTCAAGTTAAAAGGATAGAAGTAGAGAAATATAGAAAGAGGGAATGCTAGGAAGAGAAGGAGATAGAGTGAGAGATGTTTGAATATGGTGTGATGAAAATAGGAAGGGAGAAAATAAGGTCTTTGTGTCATTGATTCTGAGAGATAAAAATAAAGAGATACAAAGGGATAAATCTATGGTTAAAAAAATGGATAGGGACAAAGATAAGTAGAGACACAAATCCCTCCCTCTTGATTAATAGAATATCTATTTTGGTTCTTGATCAGTAGAATATCTCCCTCTTTGTTATGACTTGACTCTTGATATCTTTCTCTGATATACTTGGTCAGTAAATCTCTCTATCTATTTTGATTCTGATATCTCCCTTATAGCTCTTGATCAATAAATCTCTCCCTCTTTAACAACAATGCCAAAGATATATACCAATAACTTGTCATTTTAAAAATATGTAGATATAAGCTTTTGCAGTTTCTTCAGTTTCTCCCTCTATCACCTTGCTTGTGACTGATTTGAAGTTTCAATTCTATGATGACTTTAGGCAACTCCTAAAGTAAGATCCATTGCATCAATTTGTAACATATGAACATCAGCTTGTTTGGTGCAGGGTACTTCTTCTGTTGCTTAAATAGCTTTTGATAGGGGTATCACCCCTAGTTTACCTCTTAAATGTTCGTGAGCATCTTTAGGTAATGGTTTTGTGAAGATATCAACAATTTGCTCCTTTGAGTTAACATATTCCATCTTCACCTCTTTATCTTGAACTAACTCTCTCAAGTAATGATATTTGATTGCAATGTGCTTTGTCTTTATGTGCATCACTAGATTCTTTGATATATTGATAGAACTTGTATTATCACAATAAAGTATCACTAGTTCTGTGATTTCTTCTTTAATTCCTTTGAGTAGTTGTTTGGTCCATACAATGTTTGTGCAATTGATAGCTGCAACAATATACTTAGCTTCAATAGTAGATTGTGAGTTGCAATTTTGTTTCTTGCTAGTCCATGTTACTAGTCTTCTACCTAAGAATAATGCTCCTCCATTGGTGCTCTTTCTGTCATCAATGTTTCCAGCCCAGTCTGCATTAGTGTAGGCTTTCAATTCAAATCTCATTCTTCTTGTAATATAGACCAAACTCTTCTGTTCCTTTTAGATATCTCATTACTTTTTTCACAACCATCAAATGGTTTTTGCTGGAACTGGCAGAGAATCTTGCAACTATCCCTACATATAATGCAATGTCAAGTCTACTATATACTACATATTGAAATTTTCCAATCATAGACCAGTATAATGTTTGATTCACCTTAGTTGAATCATCATTCTTTGATAGTTTGAGTCCTATCACCATAGGTGTACTTACCGATTTTGAATCTTCCAATCCAAATGTCTTCAATTTTTCCTTTATGCACTTTAACTAAGTGATGTATATACCATATTTCATCTGATATATTTGCAAACCCACAAACAACTTGATCTCTCCAAACATAGACATTTCAAATTCTAGCTTCATCTAATTTGCAAAATCTTTACATAAAGCATCTTGACTTCCAAATATGATATCGTCAACACAAATTTTAGATAACAAAATACCTTTGCCTTTCTCTGCCTTTATGTACAAATTGTTGTTATCATCAGTCCTTTCAAATCCAATCTTCACAAGATACTTATGAAGTCTCTCATACCATGCTCTTGGTGCTTGTTTCAATCCATATAGAGCTTAATGTAGTCTACATACTGTATTCTTATTGTTAATATCAAAAAATCCTTCTAGCTATTCTATGTAAATTTCTTCCTCTAATATACAATTCAGAAATGAAGATTTAACATCCATATGATAAACTTTACATCCTTTGTATGCACCATAAGAAAGTAGAGTTCTTACTCCTTCTAATCTTGTACCAGGGGCAAATGTCTCTCCATAATTAATTCCTTCTTCTTGTGCATATTCCTTGAAAACTAATCTTGCTTTGTTCCTGGTGACTTCACCATTTTCATCTAGCTTGTTTCTAAATACCCACTTGGTGCCAATCACATTTTTGTCTTCTGGTATAGGAACTAAACTCCATGTTTTGTTCTTATCAATTTGTTCAATCTCTTCTTCCATGGTTTTGTACTAGTCGACATGATCTTCTAATGCATCTTTTATTGATTTGGACTCCTTCATGCTAAGTAAACACAATTCACTTCTCAATCTATTTTTTGTCATTGGTCTAGCATCTTTATCTCCAATAATACGAGTAGCAGGACGATGTCTTTTGATACATTTGGACAATCTTGACTCGGGTCTTGTTTCTTAATTTTGTCTTTCAGCTTCAGAATTACTATGTGCATCTCTCTCAGGTATCTTAATATCTCTTTCATGTACACTAACTTCAAAATTAGAATGTGCAATTTCTTCATTCTGTAACTTGACATTTGAATGCAGCTCGATTCTTGAATGCAACTCGGTATTCAAAGGGTGTGACTCGATAGCCACTAAAACTTGTTGTTGATTTAGAACTTGATTTGTAGCATCTTCTTCAACAGACATTCCTTCATAAAAGTATACAAATTATTTGTATTCTTCTAGTTTTTTTACAGTTTCATCCTCATGTACTTCTTTCTTGACTTGCACACTGTTCAAGGTATAGAAAACTGTACTTATAGCTTCTCTCCAGTATTTCAAAACAATATTATTTTCCATCATGAGTGTTCTGGAACAGTCCATTATTGACTTGTTTCTTCTTTCAACAATTCCATTTTGTGGAGGGGTTCTAGGTGTAGATGTCTGTCTTTTGATTCCTCTATCATTACAGAACATCTCAAACTCATTTGATGAGAATTCTCCTCCTCTATCTGATCTCAAACATTTTAGACTTTTACCTGTTTCCTTCTCAACTCTTGCTAAGTACCACTTAAACATTTGAAAAGCATCAGATTTCTATTTTAGAAACATGGCTGTCATCAATCTTGAATAATCATCAACAAATAGCATTATGTACTTGTCTCCTTTGTAGCTTTTCACTTCAATTGGTCCACACAAGTCATTATGAACAATCTCTAGTATTTCTTTAGAGGTATAAGTTTTACTCTTAAAATTTAACTTTGTCTTTTTGCCTAGCTGACATTGTTTGCTTATCATATTATCAAGCTTTTTCAACTTAGGAAAACCTCTAACTTTCTTCATGTTACTGATACTAACCAACTTATCAAAATTAACATGACATAACCTCTTGTGCCAAAGCCATACATCATCAAATTTTACAAAGACAAGCAACATCCTCTATATCAAGATAGAACATATTACTTCTAGTTTGATCACCTTTTCTAATCTGATTCTCGTTTGTGTCATATATCTTAGCAATCTTGTTTTCAAATTCAACCTTGCATCCTAAGTTATTCAGTTGTGACACATTCAACATATTATAGTTTAGTCCTTCACCATAGTAAGCATTGTCACATGAAATCTTGTTTGTGAGTTTGATGGAACCTTTTCCTTTTATCAAACATTGTGCATCATTACCAAATCTTACACTATTTCCATCATAACAATTTAAGGTAATGAACTTACTTTTGTTTCCAATCATTTGATGTGAGAATCCATTGTCAATGATCCATCTATCATTCTTGTTCACACAAGTCACAAGTGTAATTGCCTCATCTTCATCAAATTCATCCTTCATTGTAACATAAACTGCTTCATCATCATGTTCATTAGAATTATCCTTTTTAGCAATGTAGAATTTCTTGCCTTTGTCTTTGAAATCCTTGTTGTCTTCATTTCTTCTACCTTTGTGTTTATTACTTCTTATGTAGTTCTTCTTCTTTGGACATCTAGTAGCAATATGAATTACCTTTGAAATTGCCTTTACCTCTATGGAATCCTCTTGCCAGTAGTGCTTTTAGTTATTTAACATCTTTTTCATCTATATCATTGTCACTAGACACATGTTTTATCTTTCTTTTCTTCTTCTACTTTTCTCATAAGAATCCTTCAATAGCAACTTAGCCTTGAAAGAAAATTCAAGACTCTTTGATTTGTAATTGTCATAGTTAGATAGTTCAAAAGCAGTGAGTCTACCTACCAGACCTTCAAGAGTTAGAATATTTTTCGGAATACATCTCAATTCGTGGATTGCAGAAACTCTAATAGCATAAATAGATTGTAGTGATCTCAAGACTTTGTTTAGAATAGTATCATCATCTATCTAACCAGTAGCTCCTTTTATTCCACTAACAACTTCTTTTCTCCTAGCAACATATTGAGCAATATTCTCACCTTCTTCTATTCTCATATCATCAAACTTACCTCTGAGACTCTTAGATTTGGCTCTTTGAACATTTTTTTCTCCTCCATAGATGGTGTGTAGGGAATCTTGCATTTTCTTTGTAGTGTCACATCCTTTGATATCATCAAATTCGGCATAGCTTAGGGTAGAGGCAACCTCCAACATTTCCTGGTTGTGTTCCTTCTTCTTCTTCATATCTTCAGCAGTTGGAACACCAACAAGATCAACATGCTCAGTGGTGATGGTAGATTATGCATGATCTCTAAGTCCTCCAAGGTGTAACTTCATCAAACTTTGCCATGTAGGAAAATTATCTCTGTTAAGCTTGGGTACATCTATTTTTGACATCTTGATCTTCATGCTTCTAGTACCTTCAAACTAGTCCTCTTAAGTAGATGGCTCTGATACCAATTGTTGGAATTCTTTAGAATAACTAAGAGGGGGGGTGAATCAGTTATTCAAGGTCCAGATGTATAAATAAACTTTTCTTCTCAGCTTAGTGAACCCATAAAACATTCATACACATGCATGCATCCATAGGATAATGTAGTCACTAAAAACTTGTAGCTTACTGTCAAATCAAGTTATAAAGCATGAAACATAACAGAATCATCAACACACTTTGACACAATGACTTACATGGAAACTCAATTTGGAAAAAACCACCAGTAACATGCTACTCTTTTCACTCTTTTGAAGTGATGCCCTATGAAAGGCCAACCCTGCTAAAGGTTACAACATACACTATTAAATGTGACCTGGTTAAAGGATTTCAATCACCCTATTACGAGTGAGCCTTGTTAGAGGACTTTAGGCCATTCACTTGAATGTCGCCCGATTAAAGGATTTACAAATGACTGTTAGGTCAACCTTAATCCAAAGGATTTAACCTAGACTGATAACATTGTTAGGGAGTAACAATAGAGCTTTGATCTAATACAACTTACAACTTCTCTTGTAGATTATAGATATCTGTTTAGTCCTCCATTCTGCTTGGCTTTCATACTTTGCAGCTCTGATAGCTTGTTCAACCTTCAAACATTCATCTCCTTAAAACTTCTTGCTTAACATGCCATCACAAATTCTTCTCTTAGGTCACTTGATGAAACAAAACATTTTCTTCCTTAGGTTTTTGCATCCAACTCTCTACTCTCCTTTGCTTCATGGCCAGACATTCCTATAAATAGAAAATTAAGATACTTTGCTGCTCATTTTCCATCGTCTAATTTAGGGTTTGGATGGATTTGGTAGGATACAATGTATCTAACCCATATCTTATATCTCTTCTAAAAACTTCTCGTAGAATCCATTTGAATTTGCCTAAAAATGGTTTACATCAATTTATGTGCCACCGGCTCATCAAACTTATCTTCCTCTTGGTTCACAAACTTCAAGAAAACAAACTTGTTGTCTTAGATTCGGCAAATCTTCGATCTTTATCATAATGCAACAACTCGACATTATCATCCTTCTGATGCTTGACACATACTGCGTTGCTCGACATCAACTATAAAATCACTTGGCATCAACTAAAGTTTATTGATGCTGGACATCAACTAAACTTTACTCGACATCAACTGTCTTCCTCAACGTTCACTAGAATTTTCTTTTGCTAAGCTCCAATTGACTTTCTACTCATCTTGTACTAACTTTTCTCAGCACCTATTGTCGACTTGGTCAAGCTTGGTAGACAAACTTTGTGTAACTTGTTCTAAACTTTCTAAGTGTTGCCAGCATTTGTAACCTTAAGTAGATTATTAATTCATCATGTCATCACTGTCTTAACTGATCCTTGTACTTCCTTACATAATCATAACTCAACCATTCCTCTAGGTGTTATTGTAACATCTTATTGATCAAATCCTCTTCATCAATCGATTAAGTGATAGTACTTGAATCTTATAAGCAATTATCTTACTAGCAAATAGCATGTTTGACATCAGTGACAAAACAATGGTTGAAATACATATTCTGCTTCAACAATCTCCCTCTTTCAATAATCTCTTTCAGCAATGATCTTTTCGATCAGATTTCAACATCCCTAAGCTAGAGACACCACCATACTCGAGTTGTTTAATTGCAACAGTATATCAATCAAAGCTAGAGACACCACCATACTTGAGTTGTTTCATTGTTACATCTTATTGATCAAATCCTCTTCATCAATCAACTAAGTGATAGTACTTGAATCTTATAAGCAATTATCTTACCAACAAATAGCATGTTTGACATCAGTGACAAAACAATGATTGAAACACATATTCTGCTTCAACAATCTCCCTCTTTCAATAATCTCTTTCAACAATGATCTTTTCGATCAAATTTCAACATCCCTAAGCTAGAGACACCACCATACCTGATCTGTTTCATTGCAATAGTATATCAATCAAAGCATATTTGACATCCAACCATGAAATCCTAAACATTAGTTTTGATCAACACGTGGACATCAAAACATCATATTTGATCAATAGATTTGACATTCAATGATGAACTTCAAAGCATCACATTTGACATCCAACCATGAACATTCAAACATGCAAACACAACTTGATATCAATGGTAACACACTTTCACACACCAATCCATATATAATGAGTTGACACCAATGACAACACTATGCTCCATATATACAACACTCAACCTCTTTGTCATACATTTATAACATACGTTGACATCAACAAGAACATATTGGTCTACATCCACAATAATCTCCCCCTTTGTCAAATAAATATATCATAAGTTGACATCAATGATAACATACTACTCAATATCTACAAAAACTATTCCTCATTTGGCCTAATCATGTAGAACTTGTGCTTTTGAAAAATAGTCACAAATTCAAATTTCATACGAGTCTGAAATGTATGGAGATAATGTATAACTTGAATCAACCTTGAAATGAAGAACTTATAACCATTAGGGGGTCCAATAAGTCTACGCTTTTGTCATCTTGACCACCTAATTACTAAAATTAAAGGCTCCAAAATGATAGCACACATACCAATAGTTGATCAGATGTGTACTAAGAGTTAATCATATGTGGACCGATAATTGATCACTTATTATCTTTTTTTGTTTGATGATTGGCCCATTTGTGCACCACTATAAGAACATTTTATAAAGAATAATGAGACTTTGGCTACAAGTATTGCCATTTTTTAGTGAATGACTATTGATACAAGCCATCACTTTGAAGATACCATTTTTTGATCATTTGATATTTGACAATCTCTACAGAATGTGAATACCAAAAAGTCAAACTGTAGCTTTAAATTATTAAATCACATAAAGGTACATAAAAAATAGCGTAGATCCAACTTATGATTTAAGAATCCTAAAAACTACACAAACTAGTTTGAACGACTATTGGATGATCTCTACTAGGGGAGAGGACCCAATAGTTGAGTGCGGTCCAATAGTCGATCACCCTATTGTGAACATAGAGTCCAATCTTCCAACATATTTTTACTATATATTGTAATTAATTGATCTATTTGTAAATATAAAAAATTCTAAATGTTGATAAAAAATATACCTCTATTTGAACACATGAAAACTTATAAATGTTATAGAAAAAATAAATAAATGAATTTATTAATGAGTGAAATAAATAACTTTTTGTTTCAAACAAAATATCATAGCTATCTAATATGTGTGTGTCACTTAAAACATAATATGCTCACTTAAATAAATATTGATATCTTAGTGTAGACATACTATTCTTATGTGTACAACTATTGGGGTAGCAATGCATATGCATAAAGTAAACCATATCAATAATATGTATCATCACAAATATAAAAGGTGAATACCAATAAATGTCTTGTATTTTCTTATGAAATGTGTGAGATTGTGAGAAAAAATTAGTGTTCAACTAATGGTCCATTTGTGTTGGATATATGTTGTATTTTATATAATAATGTGTTATTTTTATAACAACAAATAATTTTTTTGTGTTAAAGTATATGTCTTTTTGTGTTATTTATAAAAGTTATATATAACAAATATTTATGATTAATAATAACTATTTGGTCCATTTAAGTTGCATATATGTTACATTTCATATAGTTATACAATATTCTATTAACAACAAGTGATAATTTTAAATTCAATTAGTAGAGATTTTTAGATTAAGCTTTGGTCGAATGTTCAAAAAGTCATTTTTTAGACACATTTCACTAGGTCCACTATTTTAACGAGTTGCGTGATGAGTCACACCTTCAAACCTTAGTTGTAGGTAGTTCAATGTCCATTTTACATATATAAAAAAAACGAAGGTCTTACGACATCCCATGTAGCAGCTACATCTTGACGAAGTTAGCTATCGCGACTACTGGTTCCTCTCCCCTAGTCCAAGTGCAACTAGTCCAAGTGCAAGATATAGGAGTGTTGACGAGGGTGGGAAACAGGGCCAGGTCTAGGGGAGAGGACCCAATAGTTGAGTGGGGTCCAATAGTTGATCACCCTATTGTGAACATAGAGTCCAATCTTCCAACATATTTTTACTATATATTGTAATTAATTAATCTATTTGTAAATATAAAAAATTCTAAATGTTGATAAAAAATATACCAATATTTGAACACATGAAAACTTATAAATGTTATAGAAAAAATAAATAAATGAATTCATTAATGAGTGAAATAAATAACTTTTTGTTTTAAACAAAATATCATAGCTATCTAATATGTGTGTGTCACTTAAAACATAATATGCTCACTTAAATAAACATTGATATCTTAGTGTAGACATACTATTCTTATGTGTACAACTATTGGGGTAGCAATGTATATGCATAAAGTAAACCATATCAATAATATGTATCATCACAAATATAAAAGGTGAATACCATCAACGGGCCCTTGGTCTATTGGTGAAGTTGAATGGCTCACAAAGAGCCCACCAGGGATCAAGTCTTGCTGAGTGCAAGGCCCATAGACATCATAAGGGATGAGGCCGGGATCATGCCCCGGGCGAATTTGGCAGCGTGGATGCTCCTCAGTCCTTGGCTCTTAGCCGAAGAGGTGTTCAGTATTCAGGCACGTGTGGGCCCGTATCGGGTACCTAAAAGTTAATGGTGGCCTTCGCTGGTTGGTAACTCGCAGGATTCGTGCCTCGCTGGGCTGCCTCGCAGGTCTGAACCCTCCATAAAAAAAAAACAAAAAGGTGAATACCAATAAATGCCTTGTATTTTCTTATGAAATGTGTGAGATTGTGAGAAAAAATCAGTGTTCAACTAATGGTCCCTTTGTGTTGCATATATGTTGTATTTTATATAATAATGTGTTATTTTTATAACAACAAATAATTTTTTTGTGTTAAAGTATATGTTTTTTTGTGTTATTTATAAAAGTTATATATAACAAATATTTATGATTAATAATAACTATTTGGTCCATTTAAGTTGCATTTATGTTACATTTCATATAGTTATACAATATTCTATTAACAACAAGTGATAATTTTAAATTCAATTAGTAGAGATTTTTAGATTAAGCTTTGGTCGAATGTTGAAAAAGTCATTTTTTAACACATTTCACTAGGTACACTATTTTAACGAGTTGTGTGATGAGTCACACCTTCAAACTTTAGTTGTAGGTAGTTCAATGTCCATTTTACATATAAAAAAAAAACGAAGGTCTTACGACATCCCATGTAGCAGCTACATGATGACAAAGTTAGCTACCAGTTGCGTGATGAGTCACACCTTCAAACTTTAGTTGTAGGTAGTTCAATGTCCATTTTACATATAAAAAAAAAACGAAGATCTTACGACATCCCATGAGCAGCTACATGATGACGAAGTTAGCTATCACGACTACTGATTCCTCTCCCCTAGATTCGTTCAAAACAGTGGAGCAAGGTAAGAACCTACGCAACGGACAAACTTAATATAGACAATGTGACGTAAATCTCGATTAAGCTTTTCATCCAGGCGAATGTTGTGACCCACTCAGCCCGCCATGTTTTCTGCTTTCTCTGCGCTTGCAGCAACTCATAAACAGTGGAATACATGGTGACGCATTAGCTTAGCGAAGCTTATATTTCAAATATAAACTTCCCCCCCCTACGGCTTCAAATGGCTTCGGAAAAAGAGAAAACGAAGCGGATTGTATTTCTTCGGCCCTGCTGCTAATCAGAAAGAAGGAGATTTGGGCAATTTTTATCTCTCTGCAAAATGATGGTTCCATGGGAGGCTTTGATTTCAGCTCTGTTGTTTGTGATCTTGGTGAGAAATATTTGTGTAGCGGATTCTGAAGGCTGCCATTTTAGTGCCATTTTCAACTTCGGAGATTCGAACTCGGACACAGGGGGACAGGTGGCCGGCCTGGGCTTGGTTTCTCAGCCGCCCAATGGAGAGACTTTTTTCAAAAGGCCCACTGGAAGAGTCTGCGATGGCCGCCTCATCATTGATTTTTTATGTACGTTTTGCATCCTTTTGTAGCGATCTTCGGATCGGTTCATTTGTTCAATGTTTTTATTGATTGATTTAAAAAAAATGATGTGCATCGACAGGCGAGGGTATGCATTTGCCGTTTTTGAGTCCGTATTTGGAGTCCGTGGGCTCAAATTTCAGTCACGGCGCGAATTTTGCAATCGTAGGGGCCACTGTAAATCGCACTGCAACTACTTTTCCTCTACCCGTGCAAATCGACCAGTTTAAGCGATTTAAAGCACGCGTTTTGGACAATATTTCTCGAGGTATTTATGTATATATTCTCTGTATTTATGTATATATGTTCTTGTTTATGTATATATTCTCTGTATTTATGTATATATGCTGCGTGTATGTGTATATGTGCATTTTATTGGCAAATTCAAAAGACTCAGAATATGTTTATGGTAGGTGAGAATCAAGGCAACCTCCTTCCAACGCGGGAGGCTTTCGAGAAGGGGCTGTATACAATTGACATTGGTCAAAATGACATTTTTCACGCCTTCACTGCCAATCTCACGCTGCATCAAATTAACAATGTCGTGATTCCTCAGACTGTAGACAACATTACATCTCAGTTGAAGGTAATTTTATCTGCTTGCTTCCTTTTTTGTACTTCTTGCACATTATGAAATTAGGTTTTCGAGCAAATTTTCTATTTGGAACAGGTGAAAAAGCACACGATCTTCAGGAAGCTTGTATCAGAATATTATAATTTCAAGGCTGCTTTAATCCATCATTACCCCTAAAAAATCTCACTAAATTTTGGGACTATCTGTTTCTTATCACACATTAGCTATTTCTAGGGTTCATCGAACACATGAGATCAAATTGGGGCTGCTGTTGTAGATTTTTGTGGGGGCTAATAAATAAGAAGGGTGCGCAGATTGATCGTATAAATTCAGGTTTAATAAATAATAAATAAAATCTCCCCTTTCTAGGGGATTCATTTTAAGATGGATCATATTCCATGATCCGAAACGATGATAGGATAAATTATTGACGCGATCAAATTGAGAAAATATATATTAATTGATCATAAATTATGAAAATTCACGCATTTAAAATCTCCCCTGTTTAGGAAGTGATATAGGCTTTGTAAAGCAGTCGAATTTGGCACATTTTTGGTTTTTCTCTCCCAATATTTAAAAATGAATGTGTCAGTTCTTTCTGCTTTGATGTAATTTTGATTGAATTGATTAGGGCATCATGTCCTTTTCACAGATAGCTTCTTGTAATAATGTACGTTGTTAATAATTTCCCTTTTTTCTTTCCAGAATGAACTGTGTAAATGTAGTATTGCACGTTGCTAATATTCTCTTCCCTTTTAACAAAGTGAACTGTGTTCCTGTGTATTGATAATATAAATTGTTCCTTCTTACAGAGTAAACTGTTTTAGTGTACATTGCGAATAGTTATCTGTTCTTTTGCAGAAAGTGAGCTCTGACATTGTGCATTGTCATTAGTTTTTGAGTTCTTAAATTACTTTTATTATTGCTGTTAAAAGATTATGTTTTCTATTGAGCTCTGGAATTACTACTGGATGAAGTAATGAGTTTTTGAATTAATGTTTTTTAGTTGAGAATGGATGAGCTTTCTGACTTATTTATTTGGACTCTGAATTGAACTACTAAATTAGATTAATTTGTTAAAAGTTAGACTCAAATAAATTATTTTTAATTCATATGAACTTCTCCCCATTTTTACTGTATATCCACAAAATAAAGAATATAACAATTTACTTTTTAAGTTTACAAACTCATTGAGCACCCCAAAAGAAACTCATTAAACCTCAAACAAAAAAAAAGGTTGAAATACAGAATTGATGATACCATCTGTGCCATAGAATCTTTAACCTCTGAAAAATAAAAATGATTTCTTCTAAAAGATTTCTATTATTTTCTTCAACTAAGATAAAAGAATTTATTAGTAAAATTAAACAAAGTGAGCACAAGGTGGATACCAATCTTGTTTTCAAATGACATAAACTGAGACAAAGCCTGTAGATTATATTTTATCATAGTGATCTCCTGCGTTGGGCGCCCGTGAATGCTTTTGTCTCTACTCCCTAAATCTATCAGTTTTGGAGTTTGTGCTTGTTTTGATGAAAACACTGTTGTTTGATAGTGCAGGATTTGTACAGTGAAGGCGGTCGAAACTTCGAAGTTCACAACACTGGACCGTTGGGCTGTTTACCTCGAACTCTTGCAGGCATTCGCAGTGATCTGTCTGAATTGGATGAGAACGGGTGCGGTGTAGCCTACAACAACGCCTCTCAGACCTTCAACGCCCTGCTTAAATCTGCCTGCACTCACCTCTCATCAGACCTTCCAGAAGCTACCATTGTTTATGTAGATATTTACTCCATCAAGTATTCTCTCATTGCAAATGCATCACAATATGGTACATTCATCTTTCTCATCTTGTACAGTCTCTAAAAATTCAATTTTTACTTTTTAGAACAGGAAAAACCAAACCTATTATAGCTTTCCAGTGTAGAATCTGTTTGCCGCCCCATGAAATTTACAAATTCAACTTTTGGGTATTGCTCATTATTCTTTTATGACCTTTTAAAAAAAATCAACTTTTGGGTTGTCTTCTCTGGTAATAATGTATAGTTTTGGTTTTCGAATGCACAGGGTTTGAGCATCCGCTGGCAGCATGTTGTGGGTACGGAGGTTTGCCATATAATTTTAATGATAAAGTGCGGTGCGCACAGACGGGCAATATTAATGGCAGTGTGGTGACAGGTGGATCTTGCAAAGATCCATCGAAATCAGTGAATTGGGATGGAACTCATTATACAGAGCGAGCAAATTTTCATGTCTGGTCACAAATCGTGTCCGCCAAAAGTTCAAACTCCCCCCTCTCTCCTTACCAAGCATGCTATCATTTTTAGATCTCGTCTAAATTATACTATATCTCACAGACCTCGAGTCCTGACTGCTTTTTTTGAACTTGGCGAAGTGTTCAGATCTAGAAGTTTGAGAGATTCTCCCTAAACCCAGATATTCAAACTCTTTTGAATTAGAGTGGTTGGGATTTCATTTTGTAATGTGATCTCAAAATGATTTGATACCAATGGGTCTTTGTCGCTGTCTACAATTTAGACCAAATAATTTTGGAATTCCTTTCAGAGATCCAAGATTTAAATGGGCTTGATTAAATTAAGGTTGGAATATTGTAAATCAAAGATAATTATATTTTTGAAGATACAATATGAGAATCTTATTGTCTCGCTCCAATTCCATTGACCAATCAAAGAGCATTTTTAAATTAGATGTACATTATTTTTTAAAGAAATTTTTAGAAACAAAGAACAAGGTATAAGTCTTATGTAACAAGATAACAGTCAATTTCTTTTTTCTAAATATTCTTTAAAATGGTTAAAAACTTTTCAGTAATGGTGTAGAAAAATAAAATAATTTATTAGTAATTTTAGTTTAATGTGTAATAAATATGTTGATGGTCATGTGTAATTGAGCGTAATTTTCTTATTGTGTAAAATAGCTTGATAGGCTTTACGATAGTTATTTAGAAATAGGTTTTATTGTATATATATTTTTATAGTACATCTTGAATACAAACGTTAATATTTGTTTTATGCTAAAGAGGCAAAGTGTTTCAATTTGATTAAGTGGATTTGTGTAATGAAGATTGATATGGTAGGCATCTACTCTTTTTTGTGGTGCTAGATTTGCACTATCTTTTAAGAGCACATCAACTTCATATGTCAAGGCAGAGCATGATTCATGCCATTTTAAGGAGAAAATTATTGACATCCACCTTGAATTATCAAAATAATTAGCAAAATTTAAATTACAACTCTGTATTCACTTAAAATAATAATTATCTTTTACCCAGGTCTTACATACCTTTTATTTTTTGGAAATTCACTTATATTTACTACTTTTCACAAACCCATAGGTGTCTTATCCCTATGGATGGTTGTGAGAGAATTCAAGGAAGTTCACATGAAAGGATGGTTGTGAGTGGGCCATGGAAGGATATGAAAAGAATAGTAAGGCAAGTATCATCTTGTATAATAGGAGGCTAGTGCAGGGGTACCTAGATCAATAAGATAGGATTTTGATGTTCTAACATCCTCAATATTGTAATAAGGTCTTATGATGACCAATTCTCTATTTTATGAATTGTATTTAGGCTAGAGCACCAATTTTATGATTCTAACCTATTTGGTCAAAGTATGGTCAATGGTTAGTCCAATTTGTGGAAAGGGTGCCAATTGTGCTTTTTCTTTTATTTTTGCCACATATGGCCTACTTGCAACGTTCATAGCTTTCCAACTGATGGAATACCTTGGATATAAGGGTTTAGAGAAGTGCACAATTCTAGTGTACAACACCCTAGGTTTACATGACCATATGACAATCCAGGAAAGATAGAAAAAGGCATTATAAAGGAATAAAGAGGGGTTTTGGGTTTGATCCAAGGATGGATTTGATTTCTTGGTGGATGTACACAAACTTTCCAATAGGTAATTTTCTTGAGGAATCAGATTGGTGAAGAGATCCTTTGAGTTCATCAAACCTAATTACTAATTAGGTTTAGTTTTGGCTATATGTAGTTGACTAAGTCAAATATGAACCACATTTTCCACTTTGTAGTATATCCTAGAGGCCTAAAAAGGGTACCCAAAAGTTCCATTTAAATGGACCCTTGTTCAGGAAGTTTGGAAGTTAAAGTTAGAAACATATATTAGGAGAGCTAATTCCTACTAGGTCTCCTACTAGGCTTGATCTAATGATGGGGATGTATCAAATATATCAAAGGGAGAATGAATAGACACTCACAATCCTTCTTTGCAATGTGTGGTACACAATCCAATATTTCCATGGTTTAAGGTGCAAGGATAAGTTCTAAGGAAAGAAGTAGTCTGATGTGAGAGGTTGTATCTCACATGTGTTACGATTGTCTAAAGTTAGCAAGGACACAAGAAGGGGTGGTCTAGGTCAATTCCTAGGAGATTTGGGTATCTTGAAGAAGACCTAAGTGTGGCAAATAAGGTTTTTTCCCAAGGTGACTCAAAGGGAACTACCTTGTTGCATTAAATAACGCTTTGCATCATATTGGTATCAAAGCCAATTTGTGGTGCTCAAGTGTAGTGTATGTTAGCATAAGAAAGTGAAGGTGAGGCTAACATAATATCTCCAAAGAAGGTAGATATTTTAAAAGAAATCCTAGAGATGAAGTAGAGAATGAGAGAATAGTAGAACACTGCAATGGATGAAGAAATCAAGAAGTTCAAGGGCAAAGATAAAAAGGAGTGTGAGTAAGAGGAGAGAAAACATGGAGATTTAGGAGAAATGAGAACTAACATCCAATAATTGGCCCTAGATCAAAAGATGTTTATTGATGCCTTTAAAGAAATACAAACAAAACCTAAGGTAGAGGTCTTTGTCTTTAGTGGAAAATTGGATGGTGATGAAGTTGCATAATGAATTGATCACATGGAGAATTTCTTTGATTATAGTGAAATTAAAGAACCCAAAAGGTTAAATTTTCTAAGAAAGGTTGAAGGGGTCCGCAATAGTATGGTGAAACTATATCCAAAATGAAATGATAAGCATGTGAAAAAATGTGATTAATTCATGTAGTAGAATGGTGTTTATGATCAAGATAAAGTTCATGCTTGTAGATTATGAGGTCCACGTCATAATCTAAAACAAAAAAGATATGGATCTAGATACCTATGTAGAGGAGTTTCACAAGCTAAGTTTGAATTTGACTCTTTACGAAGACAGAATAAGATAGTTTCAAGATACATGAATGATCTTAGATTCAAAATTCATTATGAAATGAGCATGGTGATTCCTAGAACTTTATATGAATATTTTTAGTTGGCTTTGAGGGTATTACTCATTATTCCCCTATGATCTTTTAAAAAATTTCAATTTTTAGGTATTGCTCATTCGTCTTGGATTATCTTTTAGAAAAAATCAACTTTTGGGTTGTCTTCTAGGCACTAATGTATTGTTTTGGGTTTGGAGGGCACACGATCTGAGCATCTGTTGGAAGCATGTTGTGGATTTGGAGGTTTGCCATATAATTTTAAATATAAAGTGTGCTGCAAAGAGACATAAAATGTTAATGGGAGTATGGTGACATGTTGGTCTTGCAAAGATCCATCGAAATTAGTGAATTGGGATAGAAATCATTATATAGAGCGAGCAAACTTTCATGTCTTGTCACAAATTGTGTCCACCAAATATTCAAACCCTCCTCTTTCTCCTTACCAAGCATGCTATCATTTTAGAGCCCTTCCTCAATAATGTTAAATCTCATAGACATCGAGTCTTCACTAACTTCTTGAACTTATTGTAGGTGTTTAACTCTAGAAAGTTTGAGAGATTCTTAATAAAGCCCAAAGATTCTCAGTTCTTAACTAATTTAGAGTTTTTGGGACCTTTTTATTTTGTAATTTCATCTAATAATTAATTTAAGGTTGCTATTTTTAGTTTTTTTAAGGATTGTTTAGTCTTGTAGATGTCTTATTTATTTATTTAAAGTATGTTATAACTTGCTTCAGAATCTTAGTTTTTGAATCTTAAATAAGTATTTTTAATAGTGAATATAATAAATTATGCAAGTTGACAATACAATGATCTTGCACATCAACTTGTTCTATTTTTTGTTTTGCTTTTACTTCAAATTTTTAATTTAACGATCTTGAACATTGTTGGCCTATGCTACCTACAAGAAGTTCAAAATATATCAAATCGATGTCAAATTTACATTTCTGAATGGATACTTGAAGAGAAAGTCTACATTGAACAATCAAAAGGATACATAGAACCTGATCATAGGAACATGGTCTGCAAATAAAAACCAAGGCATTGTATGGACTAAAGAAAACACCAAGAGCATGGTATGAAATGTTACATTCATATCTAATTAAGATTGGATTTGCTAGAACAAGTGAAAACAATAATATGTATCTGAAATGTGAAACTTAAAAATATGATGTTGATTTCTGAAATCTTTGTGGATGACATAATATTTGGTGGAAATGGCATGTTGTGTAAGACATTTGCTGATCAAATGAGTAAGAAATTTGAGATGTCTATGTTTGGTGAGATCGATTTTTTTATTGGCCTACAAGTTCATCAAACAAAGAATGGTATGTATGTGACTCAATCTAAATATGTTAAAGAAATTTTGAAGACATTTGGAATGGATGAGTCAAGACTAATTGGCACACCTATGGTGACTAGAGTGAAACTATCAAAGGAAGATACTACCAGAGATGTAAATGAAACACAATATACATCAATAATTGAAAGTTACAGTATGTTGTGGATAATAGACCAAACAATGCACAAGTTGTTGGAATTGTTTCTAGATTTTCATCTAATCCAAAGGAAGCACACATGACTGTTGTGAAGAGGATACTTCAATATCTTTAGGGAACTAAAGATTTTGGATTGGGGTATAAACAAGATGACGAATTTACACTTACAATCTATAATGATGTTAATTGGGCTAGTAATGTGGATGATAGAAAAAGCGCAAGTGGTGGATCTTTCTTCTTAGGAGAAAGATTAATAATATGGATAAGCAAGAAATAAAGTTGTATCTCACAATCTACTACTGAGGTTGAATATGTTGTTGCTGTAATCAATTGTTCTAACATTGTATGGATTAAGAAACTATTGGAAGGTATGCAAGAAGAGATAACCAAGCCTATTACTATTTATTTTGATAACATTAAAGCAATAAATACATCAAAAAACCTAATGATGCATGAAAAAACAAAGAATATATCAATCAAGTGTCACTACTTAAGGGAAAAAGTACACGTGAAATAAGTGAGGCTTGAACATGTGAAGTCTAAGGAGAAAATTGTAGGTATTTTTACCAAGCCACAACCTAAAGATTCTTTTGAGTATCTAAGAGGTCAACTGGGGGTCCTTCTCCTATCCAAATGATCTAAACTACCATTGACAATGATTACCTTACAACATTTTCCTTCGATCTTACATATTTTTTTGAAAAATATTTTCTTAAAAATGATTTATTTAGTTTTTCATTCCACAAAGTGTTTCTAATCACCAGGTTCTCTATATTTTCTAGTTCATTAGGTGTAGCAATAACTTCTTCTTAAATTAATGAATTCCTATTGGGTAAGTGCACAAAGTTGTGGTACCAAAAAGATGCCACATTTTTTTTCTAATCTCAACAATAGTGTGATTGCATTATTGTTTGGGTGGGACACGCTTGTGGCTCGTGAAATAAATTAAGTAGCTTGATTGCACTATTTGAAAAATCAATTAATTAAGTAGCATGATCGCGTTGTTGAAAAAGTCTTATAACAAAAAACTTGAGAGTCATTTGTCATTCTCTTTGTTTTCTATTGGCGTCCTCTTATCTTCCAAGGAGCAAGAACAAAATGCAGTGTTTGTAGTGGATTTTGACCATAATTTTCTTTAAAAATGGCCCCACGTCATCAGAAATCCCAAACCGGTCAAATATGTATGAATTTTAACTCTTGTTTTTGTTAAATTTTATGTTTTTAAATGGGTTTTTTATGAATTTTGATTTGGGTTTGTTTAGTTTTTAAAAATAATATTGTTTACTTACTAGGTAATGTAGAAAATCCACCCCATAATCCTCCTGTGAGCAATCCACAACAAAATTCACTATTTCCACAAAATCCACCACCAAATCCTCCAGAAGATTAACTCGAAAACCCTCAAAATGAAGAACAACCACTTCCATGACCTCCACCAATTCAAAGACCTCCTCCAAGGAACAAAGAAAATTTATTGAATGAAATTGAAAGAGGGAAAACCAAGTTAGAAATAATTATTAGGGCTAAAGAGTTCACTTCAAAATAATCTTGGTAGGGCACAATTGGCACAATCCCTTGAGACCATTATGGGTCAGGTAGCATCTGTTCCTTGTACTTCCTTGGTTCCTTGTACTTCCTTACATAATCATAACTCAACCTTTCCTCTAGGTGTTATTGTAACATCTTATGGATCAAATCCTCTTCATCAATCAACTAAGTGATAGTACTTGAATCTTATAAGCAATTATCTTACTAGAAAATAGCATGTTTGACATCAGTGACAAAACAATGGTTGAAATACATATTCTGCTTCAACAATCTCCCTCTTTCAATAATCTCTTTTAGCAATGATCTTTTCGATCAGATTTCAACATCCCTAAGCTAGAGACACCACCATACTCGAGCTGTTTAATTGCAACAGTATATCAATCAAAGCTAGAGACACCACCATACCTGAGTTGTTTCATTGTTACATCTTATTGATCAAATCCTCTTCATCAATCAACTAAGTGATAATACTTGAATCTTATAAGCAATTATCTTACCAACAAATAGCATGTTTGACATCAGTGACAAAACAATGATTGAAACACATATTGTGCTTCAACAATCTCCCTCTTTCAATAATCTCTTTCAGCAATGATCTTTTCGATCAGATTTCAACATCCCTAAGCTAGAGACACCACCATACTTGAGCTGTTTCATTGCAACAGTATATCAATCAAAGCATATTTGACATCCAACCATGAAATCCTAAACATTAGTTTTGATCAACACGTGGACATCAAAACATCATATTTGATCAATAGATTTGACATTCAATGAACTTCAAAGCATCACATTTGACATCCAACCATGAACATTCAAACATGCAAACACAACTTGATATCAATGGTAACACACTTTCACACAACAATCCATATATAATGAGTTGACACCAATGACAACACTATGCTCCATATATACAACACTCAACCTCTTTGTCATACATTTATAACATACGTTGACATCAACAAGAACATATTGGTCTACATCCACAATAATCTCCCCCTTTGTCAAATAAATATATCATAAGTTGACTTCAATGATAACATACTACTCAATATCTACAAAAACTATTCCTCATTTGGCCTAATCGTGTAGAACTTGTGCTTTTGAAAAATAGTCACAAATTCAAATTTCATACGAGTCTGAAATGTATGGAGATAATGTATAACTTGAATCAACCTTGAAATGAAGAACTTATAACCATTAGGGGGTCCAATAAGTCTACGCTTTTGTCATCTTGACCACCTAATTACTAAAATTAAAGGCTCCAAAATGATAGCACACATACCAATAGTTGATCAGATGTGTACTAAGAGTTAATCATATGTGGACCAATAATTGATCACTTATTATCTTTTTTTGTTTGATGATTGGCCCATTTGTGCACCACTATAAGAACATTTTATAAAGAATAATAAGACTTTGGCTACAAGTACTGCCATTTTTTAGTAAATGACTATTGATACAAGCCATCACTTTGAAGATACCATTTTTTGATCATTTGATATTTGACGATCTCTACAGAATGTGAATACCAAAAAGTCAAACCGTAGCTTTAAATTATTAAATCACATAAAGGTACATAAAAAATAGCGTAGATCCAACTTATGATTTAAGAATCCTAAAAACTACACAAACTAGTTTGAACGACTATTGGATGATCTCTACTAGTCCAAGTGCAACTAGTCCAAGTGCAAAGATATAGTAGTGTTGACGAGGGTCGGAAACGGGGCCAGGTCTAGATTCGTTCAAAACGGTGGAGCAAGGTAAGAACCGACGCAACGGACAAACTTAATATAGACAATGTGACGTAAATCTCGATTAAGCTTTTCATCCAGGCGAATGTTGTGACCTACTCAGCCCGCCATGTTTTCTGCTTTCTCTGCGCTTGCAGCAACTCATAAACAGTGGAATACATGGTGACGCATTAGCTTAGCGAAGCTTAAATTTCAAATATAAACTTCCCCCCCCTACGGCTTCAAATGGCTTCGGAAAAAGAGAAAACGAAGCGGATTGTATTTCTTCGGCCCTGCTGCTAATCAGAAAGAAAGAGATTTGGGCAATTTTTATCTCTCTGCAAAATGATGGTTCCATGGGAGGCTTTGATTTCAGCTCTGTTGTTTGTGATCTTGGGGAGAAATATTTGTGTAGCGGATTCTGAAGGCTGCCATTTTAGTGCCATTTTCAACTTCGGAGATTCGAACTCGGACACAGGGGGACAGGTGGCCGGCCTGGGCTTGGTTTCTCAGCCGCCCAATGGAGAGACTTTTTTCAAAAGGCCCACTGGAAGAGTCTGCGATGGCCGCCTCATCGTTGATTTTTTATGTACGTTTTGCATCCTTTTGTAGCGATCTTCGGATCGGTTCATTTGTTCAATGTTTTTATTGATTGATTTAAAAAAAATGATGTGCATCGACAGGCGAGGGTATGCATTTGCCGTTTTTGAGTCCGTATTTGGAGTCCGTGGGCTCAAATTTCAGTCACGGCGCGAATTTTGCAATCGTAGGGGCCACTGTAAATCGCACTGCAACTACTTTTCCTCTACCCGTGCAAATCGACCAGTTTAAGCGATTTAAAGCACGCGTTTTGGACAATATTTCTCGAGGTATTTATGTATATATTCTCTGTATTTATGTATATATGTTCTTGTTTATGTATATATTCTCTGTATTTATGTATATATGCTGCGTGTATGTGTATATGTGCATTTTATTGGCAAATTCAAAAGACTCAGAATATGTTTATGGTAGGTGAGAATCAAGGCAACCTCCTTCCAACGCGGGAGGCTTTCGAGAAGGGGCTGTATACAATTGACATTGGTCAAAATGACATTTTTCACGCCTTCACTGCCAATCTCACGCTGCATCAAATTAACAATGTCGTGATTCCTCAGACTGTAGACAACATTACATCTCAGTTGAAGGTAATTTTATCTGCTTGCTTCCTTTTTTGTACTTCTTGCACATTATGAAATTAGGTTTTCGAGCAAATTTTCTATTTGGAACAGGTGAAAAAGCACACGATCTTCAGGAAGCTTGTATCAGAATATTATAATTTCAAGGATGCTTTAATCCATCATTACCCCTAAAAAATCTCACTAAATTTTGGGACTATCTGTTTCTTATCACACATTAGCTATTTCTAGGGTTCATCGAACACATGAGATCAAATTGGGGCTGCTGTTGTAGATTTTTGTGGGGGCTAATAAATAAGAAGGGTGCGCAGATTGATCGTATAAATTCAGGTTTAATAAATAATAAATAAAATCTCCCCTTTCTAGGGGATTCATTTTAAGATGGATCATATTCCATGATCCGAAACGATGATAGGATAAATTATTGACGCGATCAAATTGAGAAAATATATATTAATTGATCATAAATTATGAAAATTCACGCATTTAAAATCTCCCCTGTTTAGGAAGTGATATAGGCTTTGTAAAGCAGGCGAATTTGGCACATTTTTGGTTTTTCTCTCCCAATATTTAAAAATGAATGTGTCAGTTCTTTCTGCTTTGATGTAATTTTGATTGAATTGATTAGGGCATCATGTCCTTTTCACAGATAGCTTCTTGTAATAATGTACGTTGTTAATAATTTCCCTTTTTTCTTTCCAGAATGAACTGTGTAAATGTAGTATTGCACGTTGCTAATATTCTCTTCCCTTTTAACAAAGTGAACTGTGTTCCTGTGTATTGATAATATAAATTGTTCCTTCTTACAGAGTAAACTGTTTTAGTGTACATTGCGAATAGTTATCTGTTCTTTTGCAGAAAGTGAGCTCTGACATTGTGCATTGTCATTAGTTTTTGAGTTCTTAAATTACTTTTATTATTGCTGTTAAAAGATTATGTTTTCTATTGAGCTCTGGAATTACTACTGGATGAAGTAATGAGTTTTTGAATTAATGTTTTTTAGTTGAGAATGGATGAGCTTTCTGACTTATTTATTTGGACTCTTAAATCAATTTAAGTAGAATTGAACTACTAAATTAGATTAATTTGTTAAAAGTTAGACTCAAATAAATTATTTTTAATTCATATGAACTTCTCCCCATTTTTACTGTATATCCACAAAATAAAGAATATAACAATTTACTTTTTAAGTTTACAAACTCATTGAGCACCCCAAAAGAAACTCATTAAACCTCAAACAAAAAAAAAGGTTGAAATACAGAATTGATGATACCATCTGTGCCATAGAATCTTTAACCTCTGAAAAATAAAAATGATTTCTTCTAAAAGATTTCTATTATTTTCTTCAACTAAGATAAAAGAATTTATTAATAAAATTAAACAAAGTGAGCACAAGGTGGATACCAATCTTGTTTTCAAATGACATAAACTGAGACAAAGCCTGTAGATTATATTTTATCATAGTGATCTCCTGCGTTGGGCGCCCGTGAATGCTTTTGTCTCTACTCCCTAAATCTATCAGTTTTGGAGTTTGTGCTTGTTTTGATGAAAACACTGTTGTTTGATAGTGCAGGATTTGTACAGTGAAGGCGGTCGAAACTTCGTAGTTCACAACACTGGACCGTTGGGCTGTTTACCTCGAACTCTTGCAGGCATAGAATCTAAAAGTTCGAGGTAAACAGATTCACAATATGGTACATTCATCTTTCTCATCTTGTACAGTCTCTAAAAATTCAATTTTTACTTTTTAGAACAGGAAAAACCAAACCTATTATAGCTTTCCAGTGTAGAATCTGTTTGCCGCCCCATGAAATTTACAAATTCAACTTTTGGGTATTGCTCATTATTCTTTTATGACCTTTTAAAAAAAATCAACTTTTGGGTTGTCTTCTCTGGTAATAATGTATAGTTTTGGTTTTCGAATGCACAGGGTTTGAGCATCCGCTGGCAGCATGTTGTGGCTACAGAGGTTTGCCATATAATTTTAATGATAAAGTGCGGTGCGCACAGACGGGCAATATTAATGGCAGTGTGGTGACAGGCGGGTCTTGCAAAGATCCATCGAAATCAGTGAATTGGGATGGAACTCATTATACAGAGCAAGCAAATTTTCATGTCTGGTCACAAATTGTGTCCGCCAAAAGTTCAAACCCTCCCCTCTCTCCTTACCAAGTATGCTATCATTTTTAGGTCTCTTGTCTAAATTATACTAGATCTCACAGACCTCGAGTCTTGACTGATTTTTTTGAACTTGGCGGAGTGTTCAAATCTAGAAGTTTGAGAGATTCTCCCTAAACCCAGAGATTCAAGCTCTTTTGAAATAGACTGGCTGGGATTTCATTTTGTAATTTGATCTCAAAATGATTTGATACCGATGGGTCTTTGTCGCTGTCTACAATTTAGGTCAAATAATTTTGGAATTCTTTTGAGGATTTTAATTTAGATCCAAGATTTTAAATGGGCTTTGATTAAATGCAAGGTTGGAATGGTGTGAATCAAAGATAATTATTTTTTATTTTTAAATTTTTTTCATGTTGAACCAGTAAAAAATTTGTAGTACTCTCTTCTTTTCTTTAAAACGGATCTTTTTAACTTTGTAATTATCGTGATTTTTTAATCCTTTTCTAGTTGAATGTACATTGTTTATATATTTTTGAAGAGATGTGATTTTAAAATAGATATCCTAACATGAGAATCTTATTGTCTTGCTTCAACTCCATTGACCAATTAAAGAGCATTTTAAAATTAGATGTACATTATTTTTCAAAACAATTTTTTGAAAACATAAGCAAGGTAAGTCTTATGTAACAAGACAACATTCACTTTTTTTTACAAATATTTTTAAAAATAGTTAAAAGCTTTTCACTATAATGATGTAGAAAAATAAAATAATTTATTAGTAATTTTAATTTAATGTGTTATAAATATGTTGATTGTCATGTGCAATTGAGTGTAGTTTTCTTATTGTATAAAATGGCTTGATAGGCTTTAGGATAGTTATTTAGAAATAGGTTTTATTGTATATTGTTAGTGAACAGATTGTCTTTTCAACTATTTAACAAATTCACTCTATGCCCAAGGTATTGGAAAACACAAAATGTTCACAACAGTTGAAAAAACTTCATATTATTTGGTTTTCTCTCTGCATTTTAAAAGTATAGCTTCCTTGTAGAATTTTCAATGAATTCAAAGATTATATTTGCACTTTTACCAGAAAGTACATAAGGTTCTCTCACATACTCCTAGGTAGTGAGGTAAGAATTCATTCAAACAATAAAGAGGAAATTCATCAAACTCTGCTTCCATAGAACATCTATTCAAAGAAATGAATAATACCACAATTGATATTAATCACTCAAAAATCTAAATTAAAACAAACTTACAGTAGAAACAACAACATATATCTTGAATCAATAAATCAGAGCTCATAAAGTAACAATGATTTAAACACTTTGAACGCCAAGTTTCCAAGCCAAATCCAAGATTATATATATATATATATATATATATATATATATATATATATATATATAACTTCCTTCATGCACACAGTCATTCAAAAAGCAAAAACATATATATGTTATCTTTCGATCATTGTTTAAAGTATCTATTTATCAAAATTTCTAGCTATCTATTTTCTAACCCTTAATTAGTTCAATGCCCCAACATTTATAGTTTCATTACATATCCGAAAGGCCTCCATCAAAACCCAACCGTTTCGGTTTAAACAAGGAACAATTATGAACAAGAAAATAGTTATAAAAACAACTGTCAAAATGTAACTGAAACTAACTATCTTGCTCAAACCTTGTTGCCAATTTTCTCTTCTTCGCCCATGGTCTGTTGCACCAACTTCCAGCTTTTGAAAGTGTTCGTGAACTCTTGCATTGCATGGGAATGCAAATTCTTCAAACTCAGCAGCTTGGCCCTACACGCATCCTTTTTCCATTTGAACTCCTTGACCTTCAGGCTTTGACGTGGCATGAGGTTCTTGTTAAGACATAGCATGGATTCAATATTTGCCAGCATAGTGAAATCACTAGCAGTGGGCAATTCATTATCCCTGATTTTCTCAATGGCTTTATTGAAACTTTTAGTTAATGCTTCAGAATACATGTTCCCATCATCAAATTGCAGAATCCCTGTAGGGTTTACTATATTTATGTCTTTAAAGAGTTCCTCATGCATCCTAGTAATTTTGTTCTTGATGGCCTGAAGTTCTTTAATTGCTTCCTTATAAACTGATTCTTTCCAACTAATGTTGTTTTTCATGATGAATAACATGCAAGGATCTACATTCTTCATTGGATTTTCATTCAGAAACTTAAGTACTCCAAATTTCTCAACTTCAGCTACCTGGAATACAATCGCCTGGCACTAGCTCTGTTTAGTTTCCCATCCTGGTATCAAAGTTTGAATTTCTCCCAATAACATTTCTCCTTTGGCATACACATTGGTGAATTCTAAAATGAACTTATTACCTTCCTTGGTAATAACATCTACCCAATCTTTCATTGCATCTGATAGTAGTTTCCCCCTTTGCATTTGTTTCACTAGTTGCTGGCTATTTGCAAAGTTTGGGTCGAAGGATTGGGGGGCTTGAAGAACCGATAGAGCTCCACGATTCATCAAAGAATCAATATAGGTGGCCATAGTCATCACCATACCCTTAAGTTCCTTTTTCTCCTTGCTATTTTTTTCAAATTGAGTTAACATATGGTTGGCAGAAAACTTGAAAAAGTGATTGCCCATGCTCCTATTTATGGTTCCCAGTTTGACTGAAGTGACTTTGAAATCTTCACTGTCAATCACTCTAGACTTTTTTTTTCGCTTATACGTGGCTACTTCAACCGTTATCTTTCTAGTGACTGGATCCTTAGTTAGATGGGCATCAATTTTCAATTTCTTAACTTTTGAACCTCGAGCAATGTACTTGGTTACAATGTCCTTTACAGGTGTTGAAATTGGTTGCAGATTTCTTTTCTTACTAATTGTATTAGATAACCAGGATGAGACAACAGGGTTTACGGTGATTGCTTGAGCATTTTTGGTGGGAGTCATGAACCTTGGTTGATCCACTTTAGGGGCTTCGATGAACTGCACATCACCATCGACACCATCCGAGAAGTTGAGACTATCATTTGAATCTTGTCCCTGAATTGACATCCTTTCTTTTTGAACCTCGTGCTACTTAAGGGCCTCAGATTTAGCTTTAGACCTAGTTCTAGGAGCCATATTTTGTATATAGATTGGTGTCCCCTTCTGCTTACCTTGAGCCAACACACTACCTGCAACAAGAGACAAAAGTTGGGTGTCAGATGTTGATGGTTCATAAAAAGAAACCACTCTTGAAGAGGGTTCATTGGCAATTTGCTTGCTCTATTTCTTTAGCCAATCATCTATGTAAGTGAGTATAAATCTTGCCCTTAGATTTATATCCTTTTCTTAGTCCTGATTCCAGTCTACTTCTAGTGATTTCGATTCATTGGATTCTTCCCAGCTTGGTTCAATCATGTTTGAGCCATCCTCAATTATCCCTTCTGTTAGAAATTTCAGTTTTAGGGAATTGATTTGTTACAATGTCAATCTTGAATGGTCTCTTCTCAATACTTCTTCCTTATCTTTACAGTCCCACCATAAATCTTCTAATTGTGGAGTTGTTGATGGGTGACCTTTAAGACCAAGAATTTGAACTACAAAGCCCTTACTGTCAAAATTTCTTTAGCCTTGGAAAGAACCAAAACTAAATCCAAGCATATTACTTCATATAATAGAGACATTGGTCATACTAATGCAAACCAAGGAACCAAGTTTGATAGGGAAAAATGTCTCCCAATTCTCCTGTGGTATGTTATCTTTAATAATAGAGAATAATTATCTGCAAATTTCAGCTAAAATAAAACAATCCAATGCATATCGTGGAAGTTTTATTGGTTCATCTTCGAATCCACCTATTCTCAAATAGGTGAACTTGGGGAATTGTATGAAATAGCTTCCGTATTGTTGAACCAACCTCTGAGCTTCAGAAGACAATCTAGGCATGGGTGCTTTCTTTAAAGATACATGCACATTTTCAATCAATACATCATGAACCTTTCTAAAATTCTCCAACACTCTGTCCTTTTGTAGCAGGGGGCAATATTGATAAACTGTTATCTCTTCATTCTAGACTTCATGAGGGAGAGTAGAGAGATCACTAATGTAGGCAATGTAGTATGTCAAGTATGAGTCCATGTGGAAACTTTCCTTAGATTCTTTGGCATGTCTTAGTTGCATTCTCAATGAATTAGTGATAATTTCAGCCTAGTCCATCCATTGCTCTCCTTTCAAAATTATTTCTATATAACAATACATCTAGTCCTCGAAGTGGTAAAAACTAGCTGAACCCTTGACTCGATGTAACACCACTACAAGGTCATGAATATGAGGCTTAAGATGATCCTTGGTGACTATATTAGGCAACCTAGAGCCTCCACCATAGTTAGTTTCAGTCCATTTTTTAGCTAGAATATTGTGGAATTGGTTTGGAGTTTCTCTGTATTCAGCTAGGGCTTGGATGGGGAAAAATGTGGCAAATGTATTTTTTGGTAGACGCAGGACAGAGGCAATGGTTTCTCTTGAAATTGATAACACTGGTTCACCATCCTTGTTTACAATACTTTTGCTCCTTACATCATAATGATCAATACAAATTTGAAGCAATTCAGGACTGAGAAGGGCTGGGGGAAAAGCTGCAGCTTCAACTAGACCACTGGTCAGAATTTCCATACACCCATTTGATTCATCAACATGCTCAAGAAAATTTGTTTGCAACTTCTCCAACTTAACACCCTCTAGGTTGGTATCACATATGATAGGCCTTTTACATTCTAAACTTGAAATGTTACCAAAGAAATGTAGCAAAAATTTCATCTTTAAATCAAATACAACAAGGCTTCAAATTGATTATCTTGGAAAACATAGAGATTAGAGAACAAGAACAAGAATTTCTATGTCACTCACCTGTAATTTTTCGAAAAAAATGGTTTTCCTTTCTTTCCTCCTTAACAACTTCTTCTCCAAATTCTTAATTCTTCGCACGACAAACAAAAAGGGAAAGCAAAGCTCATTTTAAGAAGGAAAGAGTACTTACGTAAAAAAGTATAGCCTCATTATGAGGCATTCGTGACAAATCACTTACATTAAGGTTCACACGTTTGAAGGCCTTTTGACATAACCATCTTATTTAATGACTCCCTTTGTGGCTGTATCAATAATGATTAGCCTCATTATGATATCCAATCCCCTTTTTGGTGAAAGATTTTCCACTTTTAATCATAATGGTGATTCTTCACATTGGGAATTAAAACACCTTTTTAATTATTATTCTCTGACACTACAATCAATTCCTTGTGAGATGACGACTCATTTGTACAACATGATCCACTTTCACCAAGAAGCCTTTATCGTTGAACAAATTTGAACTACTTTGAACTGAGGTTCAAAGTGATTCAAAAGAACATCCCTCTGCTTTGTTGCGCATTTCCTGCAAGAAAATTGTTAGAGCAAAAATCCTTTGATTGACCTACTTTGAACTGCTTTCAACTGAAGTTCAAAGTGGTTCAAAGTAGTTCAAATGAAGAGACAATGACGGGAAGAGTTTGGGAACTTTGTACAACACTTCGAATGGTAACAAATACATGAAGCAACAAAAGAAGGACTTCAACAACTGGGTGGGCAAAAGTTTAAGGAAAGATTTTTAAATATGGCGACTCATTGGATAGCTTATATATATATATATATATATATATATATATATGTATATGTAGTACCATCTTGAATACAATGTTAATATTTATTTTATGTCAAAGAGGCGAAGTGTTTCAATTTGATTAAGTGGATTTGTGTTATGAACATTGATATGGTAGACATCTACTCCTTTTTGTGGTGCTAGATTTGCACATCTTTTAAGAGCACATTAATTTCATATGTCAAGGTGGAGCATGATCCATGCCATTTTAAGGAGAAAATCATTGACACCCACCTTGAATTATCAAAATAATTAGAAAAATTTAAATTACAAGTATGTACTCACTTAAAATATAATATAATTATCTTTTATCCAAGTCTTACATACCTTTTACTTTCTTGAAATTCACTTGTATTTTTACTACTTTTCAAAAACCCATATGTGTCATATTCCCATGGATGGTTGTGAGAGAATTCAAGGAAGTTCACGTGAAAGGATGGTTGCGATGGGCCCATGGAAGGACATGAAAAGAATAGTAAGGCAAGTACCCTCTCGTACAATAGGAGACTAATGTAGGGGTACCTAGATCAATAAGAAGGGATTTTCAATGTTCTAACACCCTCTCAATATTGTAATAACCTAGTCTTATGACGACCACTTCTCATTTTTATGCATTGTATTCAGGCTAGAGTACCAATTTCATCTTTCTAACCTATTTCATCAAAGTGTGGTCAATGGTTAGCCTAGTGTGTGGAAAGGGTGCCAATTGTGCCTTTTATTTTATTTTCACCACATATGGCCCACTTGCAACGTTTATAGCTTAGTTTGATGGGTTAGTGTCAAAGTGCGCAAAAGGTTTCAAATATTATCAAAAAGTTCCTTGCAACTTTGACAACATTTTATCAATATGTAATACAATGGCCAACTAATTTTTATTAGGTGGAGCTAGTTGATTTTGGTGTAGGATGGTGTTATAAGCCTTTTACAGTCAAATTATGATGTAACTTGGAGTTTGAATGAAGACTATAGTAAGATTGATTGGTATAGTTCTGTAAAACAACATTTTCCCTTCTCATTTCACTATTGTAAGATTGAATCTGATATGTGAATGAAAACTATGTTCATTATTCGATAATGTATTGAATCCTCTTTCAAATGCTTTTTGTTTGATCCATCTTAGTGACTTTCGAGGCAAGATAGAAGGAAAACAAAAGTAATAACTTTGAAGTTCTCAATACCCTAGAGTTTTGGATATAAATCTATGGAACCCTGACATCACACAGTAGAAATTTCTCAAACCTTGAGAAATATTAGGTTACCTCATGTATTCTAATATGAAAAATGAATCAGATTGTTCCAATCAATCCTTAAATTTTTGAATGATACCCTAGGTTTACATGACCATATGACAATCTAGGAAAGATAGCAAAAGGCATTATAAAGGAATAAAGTGGGGTTTTGGGTGTGATCCAAGGATAGATTCAATTTCTAGGTGAATGTACATAGATTTTCCAATTGGTAGTTTTCTTGAGGAATCAAATTGGTGAAGAGATCCTTTGAGAATCAAACCTAATTACTAATTAGGCTTAACTTTGGTTAAATGTAGTTGACTAGGTCAAATGCTCATTAGAATACTAAAATGAGATCATTAAGGTATATTATCTATTTATATAATTACATCAGAATGATCACCCAAAGATGATTGTACAACTTGATAAGAAGGGATATACATAAAATCTCGGCATGTGTCCATCTTTGTGACCTAATCTCCAAAGCCATCAAACGTTGTCCATCTGTCATCTGAGATGGGAGTGTGGCCTAGGCACTTTTACCATGCCAACCATAGAGTGTTTACTCCCCCGGGGTTCTTCTTGACATGAAGAATGCCCCAAACCTGACACGAGATTCCTAGCTTCCTGGAACAAGATGGATCAAATGGATTAGGTGCAATCCTAAAATATACTAAATACAACCATGTGCCTAGTAGCCTAGTCATAGAATGTGATAAAGAAAAGAAAAGAACACTACACATCTACGCATATGTAGTGAAAGAAAAGTTGTAAAATATCTACCCACATGTACATTCTTTTAATTAAAGCATATATACTCATATGCAAGATAAAAATAAGCATAGTCACACACATATGCTTCATGCCAGAAACAACATACTTAAATGCAATAGATAAATAGCTTGGCAAAGTAGTCACATAATGTGACATGGAAAAGAAAAGAACACTACACATCTACTCATATGCAGTGAAAGAAAAGTTGTAACATATCTACCCACATGTACATTTATTTTAATTAAAGCATATATACTCATATGCAAGATAAAAATAAGCATAGTCACACACATATGCTTCATGCTAGAAACAATATACTTAAATGCAATAGATAAATAGCTTGGCCAAGCATTAAATTTGCCAACATTAGTGAAAAGAGAGACAAAATGTAATGAATCCTACTCTTCAAAATCTAACAAGTTGAGAGAAGCAAAAATATAATGCATCCATCCCCACCCTCCCTTATGCCACATTACACCCATCTCATAAAGGAATAAGACAACACCACTCAGGACAACATACAATTATATCATATTTCCATATTAACACAATGAATGTTCTCAACTACATTTAGTTGAACCATATATTTTAGGACTATAGTAATATTAGATGTTGAACAAATTTCAATGTGTTATCCCCACATAAACATAACTAAGACATGTTTGCACGAACATATAATGATTCACCTTAACTCAAGGAGTACCTTAGGTTTAGAATTTATCCATTTTTTTAAAATCTTCGCTGAGTCATGGATTTGGCAAAATAAATCATAAAACTACAAAACTTTCTTTAATACATTCATTTCATATCACAATGAATTGTGGATTTCCAATGTTTGTCTAAGTATTTCAAGTGTGATTCCAAAGAAAGTATTCATTTATCAAGTGGACGTATCATTTCATAATAATGAAGGTTAAGTTTGTCATGATACTATACATACTACCAAGAAAGCATGATACAACTATCATTTTGTATCATAAAATGCATCATAATTTAAGGAATCAACACTCATAGGGTGCCCTCAACATATAAAGATAACTTTGTAAGAGAATTTTAAAACCACATTCATAACTAGAGTTTCTTATAATGAATTACATACCAACAACCTGAATAGTTATATTCTAGTGAAAACTCCATATTACACATAAGTACGAGCATACTGAGAGTGTTATAAGGTTATTCAATATTACCTATCAGTTTGAAACTAACAAAATGACATGCATTCAATTCTTCAATGCTCTACTATTTTATTGGAATAATGTGTTCTCAACTCACAACATATAAATATAAGTCTTAGTTTGGTATTTGTAAAAATTTTCCTTAGGGAAAAATTCACCCAAGACCAAGGAACTCAAACACAAGCACAAAATAGACCAGAGTATGATCAAAATAATTGTATAGTATTCAATTCAATGTTCAAGTACACTAGGAGTGCCTATATATAAAGGCATTTGAGATGCATCTAGAATGCCTAGGAATCAACATCATGATAAATCATACAGCCAGACACATGTCCACTAGATATGGGTTATCCTCCATTGAGCACAGAAGTAAGTGTGATGATGAGAGGATAAGCCTACAATGGTGTGACATGCATATTTATTTTTAGACAACATGTGCTAAAAAGAGAGTGCAAATAATTGTTTTGTCTACATGACAACTCAGTGAATGATGCAAACTCCAATGTTGTAGACACCATGTGCTGAATTAGAGTTGCGTACTTCAATGTTGTCAACATGACAACTCATAAAGGTACACAAATTCTTAAGTGTCTCACAAAATAAATAATAAAATAATGCACTAACCTAAGTAAACTTAAGTAAAGTGTAAATAGTAAATACCTATTTACACCAACACCCCCCTTAAGTGCAACTTAGGGGAATGCACTTAAGCTCACAAATGCATGATGGGTCTTGGCTATGAGGCCATGTTAGGTACCCATGTACAAAATTAATGCTCTACATACAAAGATGCAATGCAATCTCTCATAAAGTGAAGAAAGAGGGAAAACCTCATGGGAAAAACCCTCCTCCAAAAAGAGAGATAAGTACAATAAAGAAGATGAGAGAGAAGAAGACCTTGGATGAGGAAAAGATCCCTCCCAGAAGAAGGAGAAGAGAGAAGTCAAGGGACTCCCCTTTCTGCAACATCTCACACCTCGAAGAGATCTCACAAATGAATATACTTGACCTCAATGAAAGGTTTGGTGAAGATATCGGTGACCTGCTCTACTGAAGGACAATACTATAGTGCAATGATCTACTCATGTATCAGCTCTCTGATGTAGTGCATATGAACCTCGATGTGCTTGGTCCGCTGAAGCTGAACTAGATGCTTAGAGATCTCAATAACACTTTGATTGTCATAATGAATGACTTTAGGTTTAGGTAGATCAAATATAAACTCCTTTAGGAAGTGCTGAGCCTCTGTAGTTGCATTGATAGCTCCAGAATACTTGGCCTCAGTTGAAGAAAGAACAACATTATTTTTCTTCTTACGCTACCAACAAATTGAGCTAGAAACAAGGTGAAATATGTAACCTAAAGTAGACTTGAGAGAATCAAGGTCCCATGCATAGTCCGAGTTTGTGTATCCAACTAGCTGAAGTCCTATACTTGCTACATAATGTATCCCATGTGTATGTGTACCCTTTATGTAGTACAAGATGTGCTTGGTAGCCTTCCAATGAAGCTCATGTGGTTCTTGCATAAAGCGTGAAACCATGCCAACTACAAAAGATATATCAGGGCGTGTATGTGTCAAGTAGATAAGGCTCCCAACTAACTATTTGTATAATGTAGCATCAACAAGTGGAGTGGTACACTTGGCCTCTAACTTGAGACTTGATAGAAAGGGAGTAGGAGCAGGTTTATAGTCACTCATGTGAAACCTAGAAAGCAAGTCAAGAGCATACTTGGGTTGAGAAGGTGTGATCCCTGCTAAAGATTGTGTGATCTCAATACCAAGGAAGTAATGTAGCAAACCCAAGTTTTTCATAGAAAATCTGTCCTGTAGAGACGTCTTCACATTGGCAATGATGGATAAAGTGCTCCCTGTAATGATCAAGTCATCTACATAAAGCACGAGTATCAAGTGTGAGTCATCCTTCTAAAGAATTTAGACATTCAAATCAGAATGACACCTGGTGAATACTGCTGAGAGTAGGAAGGAATCCATCTTGGCATACCAAGCCCGAGGAGCCTGCTTAAGACCATAAATAGACTTCTTCAATTTGCAAACAATAGTAGAATCCTGTACGAACCCCTATGGCTGCTCCATATAAATTTCCTTGTGAAGATCACCATTCAAAAAGGCACTCTTTACATCCATCTGGTGTACAACCCAACCATGAGTTGAAACAATAGCTAGTGTCAGGCAAATGGAGTTCATCTTGGCAACTGGTGCAAAAGTCTCTATATAGTCAATACCTGGAACTTGTGAGAAACCTTTGGCAACTAGTCTAGCCTTATGTTTATCCACACTTCCATCCATTGCAAATTTGGTTCAATAGATCCACTTACATCGAACCACCTTTCTTCCCTTAGGAAGGGGAACTAAGTCCCAAGTGTTATTTTTCATCAAAGAGTTATGTTCTTCCTCCATAGCCTTGTTCTGTTATGGAATCTTTGATGCTTCTTTAAATGACTATGGATCTAAAGCAATGACTATATATGCATGTGGAAATGACTTGTGCTGTGACCTTGTCCTCCAAGTGTCTGAAGGACTCCCCAACAATGAATCTGCTACATCAAGGGTTTGCTGTACCCAAGGAGGTTTAGTGGAAGAAGAAGGAATGTCCTTAATTGTTTGTTGACCCTATGAAGGTGGTGTCCTACAAGTCAAAGTTGAAGGAATCTCATCTTCCGAGTCACTATCATCACTATGATCACTATCCATGAAAGAGGAAGAAGGAGGAGTTGAAGAAGCCAAACTTGGACAAGTTTCTTCAAAGTGAACACTCCTCTCGTAAAAGATTTCATGAGTCTCTAGATCCATTAGTTTGTATGCCTTGAGATGGTTAGGATATCCAACAAATATACATGGTTTTCTTTGTGGTTCTAATGCCTTTCACTTTTGTGGAGGTATCCTTGCCCATGCTGGACAACCAAAATTTTTGAAGTGCTTTACACTTGGTTTCTTGCCACACCATGCCTCAAAAGGTGTAATTCCATCTAAGGCCTTACACAGACTTCTATTTTGGATGTAATTTGCACAACACATGGCATCTTCCCAAAACACTTGATCTAGAGACTTATGTTGAAGCATACAAGTGGTCATTTCTTTAAGATTTCTATTCTTTCTTTCAGCGACACTGTTCTAGTGTGGTGTGTATGCAACTGAATGTTGAAGATCAATACCCTCATAAGTGCAAAAGTCTATAAGCTTGGAGTTGACATATTCCCTACCATTATCTATTCATAGGATCTTGATGGCTTTCCCTAATTTTTTCTCAACTTGATCTTTAAAGGTGATGAAGTTATCAAATACTTCACTCTTATGAGCAAGAAAAAAGACCCAAGTGTATCGTGAAAATTCATCTATAAAGGTTAGAACATAGTGGGCCTTACCAAATAATGGTACTAGAAATGGGCTAGCTACATCACTATGAACCAATTCAAGAACAACAGTTTCCTTCCAAGACTTCCCCTTATCATATTTCTCTTCGAGATGCTTGCCTACTTCACAACTTGGACATACACCCTCTGAATACTTGACTTGAGGTAGACCAATGACCATATCCTTGCTGTTGAGTTGTTGAAGGTAGCAATAATTGAGATGTCCAAATCTCTCATGCCATAGTTTACTTTGAGTATTTGAATGAGTCAACAAGGCAAGGGAAGGGACTTAGGCACAAAATGTGAGAAAGAATAAAGTCTTGTCTCATGATTAGCCTTTCTAACCGCCACCATAGAATCATCTTGGAGATTTTTCACCACAACTATATTAGGGAGGAACTCTACTTTATTGCCACATCCATAGAGAGTTATTTGATAGATGGAGAGAAGGTTGGTGCTAAGGTTAGGAACATGAAGAACATCCTTGAAGACACCATTTTCCAACTCAACATTGCCTTTCCCTTCAACTTCCACTTGAGTATCATTTCCCACATAGATGTAAGGTACATTTGATGGTTTTAAAGAGGAAAACTACTCCCTTGAAGCATCCATGTGATGTGTTGCTCCTCAATCAAGAACCCATTCTTCATCATTGTTTGTACTTGCTACCAAAGCTTGTCCCTTACCCTTTGAAGTGGTTGAAGACCCCTTATCCTTATATGCATTTGGTACATCAATTTTGTGTTTCCTCATTATGTTTACTAATTCATCAATCTGCTTATCCTTGCACTCGTGTTCATCATGACCATTCCTCTTACAATAGGAACAAGTTTTCTTCTCCTTTTTGTTGGAATTGTTCCCCTTTTGGTTATTTTTGGAAGAAGACTTTTCTTGTTGTGAAGAAGATTGATTTGAAGAAGATTTCTATTTTGAGGAGGGTTGTTGTGTGCCATCTTGTGGCTTTTCCTTCCATTACTTCTGCTTCTTGTTGGAGTTTTTACTACTTGAATTTCTTTCATTAGCTACTAAGGCTTTGGTCTTGGAAGACTTGAGAATTCCCATATTCACTAGATTGTCATGTTCTAAGATTAACATTTTTGAGAATTTTTTGAATGAAGGCTTAACATAGGCACTACCCATTGCTAATTTGTGTGTATTATAACTAGAAGCAAAAGGAGCATATTCAAGTGGAAGATGAGTCATGATGTGTTTGATCATCTTTCCATCCTTGATGGGTTCACCAAAATCCTTAAGTTGTGCCTATACATGTCTACTTGGGTAAGATAGTCTTTGATGGTATCGAAATTCCTAGGATCCAACTCGAGAAGTTTGTCCTCAATAGTGTAAGCCATGTCTTCATCTACTGTCCCATACACTGCTTCAAGTTTAGCCCAAACCTCTATTAGATCGGTCAGCTTCCTAATGTGAAATTTGATAGGATCAGAGATATTTTTCAATAAGGTTCCTATGGCCATCCCTTGTTTGGATTCCCACTCTTCTTTCCAAGCTTCATCAACATCAGTAGGAGGTTTCTTTACTGCACCAGTTACATAACATAGTAAACCTTTTTCTACGAATGGTTCCTTAATCTTTTATAATTTTGGCACTTTATATATAGTGCGTTTACAATAGGCCACTTGTCAAAATGGATAAAGTGGGCTTTTGATTTTGCTAATTACAACCTTAGTATAGAGTACAAATCTAGAATTTTACAATGTAGCTCAAAAATACAACAATTGTGAAGCAATACAATGCAAAACATGACCTATTTTTGAAAGTGGTATTTTTGTCCACACAAGCCTACAATCTGATTATAGATCTAAAAAGTAGATGAAAAAATATGCACTTTAAAAAAAAATAGAACCTGAAAAGGAGTCCAAATGAGTCCGTACGGGGCGTTTGAAGTTGTAGAATGCAAGATTGGATAGGTATAGTTGCCAAAAAATGCTATTTTTGACAAATCCATGCATCAAAACTAGAAAATAGCTGCACCACTATAAAGTTTAGAAAATTTTACCCAAAATAAAAAAAATTGCACGTAATTTGGAGTCCAAATGACTGAGTTATGGCCTCTCAAAGTTGGGCTGCCAAATCAAAACTACATCTGAAGAGGGATATGGAGAGGAAAACATGATGTTAAATTTGATGGTCAAACAACTATCATAGCAGTTCAAAATTACCTCGAGATGACGGTCAAATGATCATCAATTTTAACACAGTAAACTGTTGACATCAGCAAACACACAGGCCTTGGCTGACATGGTAATGATGTCACATGTACAGCCAATGATGTCAGCTGTATGGACTTTTACAAAATTTATTGACGTGTTTAGGTGAGTTGGTAGTACGGAACCATGCTGGCTTTATGACATGCTGACATGTCTTTGGTGACATGTCCACCTATGTGGACTATCATACGGAGGCTAACTATGCAACCATGTGTCCTTTGGCACTGATGTGGGTCGCTGTCGAGTGCTTGGCTAGTGAAGTCCATGTTGCAGGTGACTGGATGCTGAGTTGGTTGCGGAGGGAGCAGATTTTTCTGCGTGGTGTCTTTACGAGATGCTGCATGTCTACACAATGGACGTACGTGGTAGAGCTGGGTAGACGTGTGGATGAAGCAGCTATTGTTGCGTGTCGTCGAGAAGATAAGACCGGCGGGAGGCCAGAGGGAACTTTTGATGCCAGCGATGCAATGTGGGTTAGTCCCACATGCACTGTGTGGTGTGGAAAAGAATGTATAAATAAATAAGCAGTGAGGGATTATACCAAAGGAAGCTCGCTAGTGTATAGGACTTGGGTGATCCCACAATAATGGGTTCCACTTTTTGACTAATTTTGACACTGAAATCAATATTTTTGCAACAAACGTCACGTTCAAGTGACTATATCTCCAAAACTATAAATAATTTCAAGATGACATAAACTAGTGATTTTGAGTACTTTGTTCCTACTTTGTAACTATATTTTTTAATCTAAAAAAAAAAATTTATTTATGTCAATTTTTTTATCTCCTCTGAAAAGTGATACATAATAAAATTCAATATTTTAAAGAGTGACAGTCTGTTTGACACACATAACTTTTTTTCTATAAATCATAATGAAGTAATTCTTTCAACGTTGGATTTGTAACATCAATATCTAGTGTCTGCATTTGGTTTGATTTATTTTTGTTGAATATTGTATAGTTTATGAAGTTTTGAAGTGACACGAATCGTAATTCAGACATACGTTCTGTTTGACACAGATAATTTGAAGTCAATTTATCATAAACCAAATTTTTTTTGAATAGTAAGGTATCTCAATAAGCTAGTGCCTACATATTTTTCAAAAAAAAATTTGACCTAATTTACTAATTTTCCCGAGGTGTCGAAGTCAGTTGATGTTCAATCGGTAATGAATCAGTAATGAACCTATAATGAGTTAAACTCATATTTGAAAGTCTTAATGACTAAAATATGTATTGAAATTATAGTCGTTGGAAAGCTTGCTCCGAGTAGCACATTTTGACATTTTTTATTTTATAGTAGAAGATCATTCTCCTGCAATTATGGGAGTCAAAATAGAAAAAAAAAAAAAATGAAAAATGGGTTGAAATTTTCTTATTTTTGTGCGTTCACTCGAACATGGTGTTCGTGCGAACATATGTTTAGGCGAACATGCACATTGAAATTTCACGACGACCGAGAAATTAATTGGCCATGTTCGCATGAACATGTCTAATTTTTTGTGTTCGTGCGAACAGTCAAAAAAACCAAAAAATTACTAGACATGGGACAGGAAAACGCAATATAAAGCGCCAAAAATTGGCGCCCCATATGTTCACACGAACATGTACACTGGACATGTCCGTACTAACATGCCTTATTAAGCACGCACATGTTCGCGCGAACATGTCCAGTGTACATGTTCACGCGAACATGTCTCGGTTGTTCGTGCAAACAATTGAAAATTAGAAATCCGAAAATTGAGCAATTTTTCCAAGTTTCTTCGTCCCACTAAAGTGGAACCCATTATTGTGGGTTCACCCACTTCGCGAGTGGAAAGTGAGAGGTGCCCGCCAGTTTGGTTTACGGCTAGAAATATGTGAAGGCCGAAAATGTTGAGGCCAACCATTATGAACAGATACCGGATTACGAAAGCACCGATGACAATAGAATATTCTGTTCAAATATTCTTTGCAGGGCTGGGGTGTGACTGCCCAGTTCTATAAAAAATGCTTTTCTTTACACGCCCAACGGGGCAAAAATTTCAAATTTTTTTCTTCGAAAATGTAGATTTATAGATCTAAAAAATAAATTAGTAGGTCAAATAAAAGACCATACCCAGTTTGCAAATTGGGCCTTCAAGTTCCAGTGTGCAATTTTTTTTTCCTAAGGTAGGCAAATTTATAGTCGATTTTCACCAAATTGTCAGTCCGAACACGATGGCAAGATTCACTTTAGCTCTAGATGCTCTCAATTGTTGCAGATACTCCAAATCTGAATCGGGTCCCTTCGAGAGATGAAGCAACAAAGTCTCTAATGGCTTTGTGACAAGAATCTCCCTCAACTTTGGTACCATGTAAGAATTTTTCTTAGGAAAAAATTCACCCAAGACTAAGGAACTCAAACACATCACAAAACAGAAAAGAGTATGATCAGAATAACTGTATAGTATTCAATTCAATGTTCAAGTACACTAGGAGTGCCTATATATAAAGGCCTTTGAGATGTATCTAGAATGCCTAGGAATCAACATCATGATAATTCATACAACCAGGCACATGTCTACCAGATATGGGTTATCCTCCATTAAGCACGGAAGTAAGTGCGATGATGAGAGGATAAGCCTACAATGGTGTAGCACAAAAAATTATGTTGTAGACAACATGTGCTAAAAAGGGAGTGTGAATAACTGTGTTGTCTACATGAAAACTCAGTGATGATGCAAACTCCAGTGTTGTAGACACCATGTGTTGAATTAGAGTTGCATACTTTTGTGTTGTCAAACTCCTAAGTGTCTCACAAAGTAAATAATAAAATAATCCAAAATAATAAAATCATGCACTAACCTAAGTAAACTTAAGTAAAGTGTAAATATTAAATACCTATTTACACCAATAGTATTGAATCTTCACATGTGTCGTGGTTGCAATGTAAAATCTAAGAGTTCAAAGTTAAAACAGGTCAATATGCAACCTAACCTCTTAATAATTGTTGCAACCATAACAACGTAGATCAACATCATTCTATGTTTAAATTAGGTGTCATATCAATGGATGCTCTCTAATACTAGCTTGTGATTTAACGAGATTTCTAAAAAGAGTATAGATCACCCTTCCTAACAAATTTTAAATTTAACTCTTCTAATTGTATTCAAGCATGGAAATTGAGCATCAATTTCTTTGTAGGGCATAAATCACATTTTTTTGGTCATTGGTTGGCATGAAACTATCCTAATTATAATGAATAGATGCCCAATCTATTTATTAACTAATAATTTTTCCAAGGGTGGACTCAAATGATATAACCAATCTTAAACTTCATTAAGTGGCACCATTCCTACATTTCGTGGTTGTTGCGGTTTGTGACATTATTGTAAGATGAAAGAATGATAAAATTTCTAAACACACCTACAATATCAGGTGGAATCGATTAACAATGAGAAATTGATTTAAACACATCACAAGAAGATCATTAGTCAACCTATTGACACATTTTTGATCCAAAACCAAAGAATGCCAGTAAGCTCTAGAACGATATTGGGTTGTCTAGGTGGAGTAATTGAACAATGATTCAATATTGCTATGGTGAATTAGTATTGTGTCTCACTCAGAGTTAAGCGTTGGAATTGACTACATAAGCATATTGGCAGAATTAGAAGACATACTTGCTGAAATGTTTCAGCAATCATGATACATTTTCCATACTCAACAAACTGAAATGTGAGTAATGAGGGTGTAATGACCACTATATAGGTACCATGCACAAATAGAAGAATTTCAAGACTAAAGCAAAAAGTATACATTTCGATGCTACAAGTAGGATTCTTCACCAAGTTTGGATATTGCTGACTCTTTATTCAGACTAATCATTTTCAAATGCTTTCAAGGTGGAGTTATTGGGACACAAGACCAATATTTTCTTGCTAATCCAAATGAAGTTATGCACCACCCTATGTCTAGGGTTCATCATAGGGATTGAGCAAATATATTCATAGAGAAAATGAAATCTACAATTCATTTTTTTATCAACTACAATGCTCATGCCTACAACATTCTTTTATCTAGATTAATCATGAATCATCAATCTAATGAATGGATACATAAAGAAATTTATAATATTTTGACTAGAAATGAAAATAATAATCAAAAGAGCCTCTATATTCATTCATTTTGTATGAAATTCATAATGGCATCCAAATCTTTTTCAAACAAAGAAGAACTTGGGTATTTTGATGGATGCCAATTCTCATTCAATTGCAGCTCTTGTCCTCCAATCTTCCCTCTTCCTCCCTTTCCTAGTACTGTCCCCTTGATTGATTGGTGTGTTTTCTTAAGGTAAGGTAGCTTTTGCTCATGTCTTTCTTCCCTTAATAATCCTGCTAGGTCCTATGTTCTTTATACCATTTCCTATTTCTATCTGAGCTTCTTTCCAAGAATACTCATCACCAACCCTTTCTTTCATGGTGGTAATCCCTCCATATCCCCTCTAAGATTCATAACTATCAATTTAACAAAAGAAAAGCCTACCAAATTTGTAACTGATGCTCGAGCTTGAGGTATGACATTCGGGCTCTTACTGGCGATGAGATCTGCGAAATCTTGTTACGACATTGTATTTCTTCAAGATTTCTAGTTAACTGACCTGCTTGGAAGGGGATTGACTTTCAAACCCTTCTTATGACTCCTGACCTTTTTCAGATTCAAGGCACTTTTGTTGCTAAGAGCATTTGGAAATCCTGGGAAGCCATCAAACCATGGCTTCGTTGGGCTGGTAATGGGTTCAAAGACACACTCTCAATGAACCAACAAAACCTTTGGCGGTCTCCCTTGTTTGCTATTCAAGGTGTTCCTCTAGCTAAGATCTAAGGAGCCAGCGCACTACACTTATTTGGAAGGGGCATCAAGACTCCCAAAGATTTATTTTATAGGGTTACTATGAGCCTTCACTCATGGGAGCACTTGTAGGTGCGGTTCAAGCTTATTCGTCCAGATCGATAGATAATCGATCTTTTAGTTTCTGTAATGTCTCCCCATCTATTACACAAGCTTGGCATTTACTCATCTCACCCATGGTGGAAAGATTATAAGTGGTATCCTACTACTCCTATGACTAGTTACAAACCCAAGCTAGGGTATCGGTGGTTGGTGCCCCATCTTCCGATGGTTGATACTCTCAATCAACGTTGGCATTTGCATTACTCTCATAAGACTTAGAGTCTTAGATTTTCTACTATCTGACACACCATTAAGGAGCCAAAGATTTCTCATTTTTCTTGGTGTCTCCTTTTCTAGGGTTTTCTTTTAGGCCCTTGACTCTAACATATGGGAGTCCCAGATCATAGATGCCCTTTTTGTGGTCAGCCTGAAAGCTTCCTGCATATTTTTTGGTTCTGTAGGCGAGCTCAAAATTATTGGCTCTAGATCTATGATTTTTTAAGCCTTTCCATCCAGAGGCTTTCACTTGGTATATGGTTGTGCTGGGAGATTTGCCCAGGCTTCCTTTTAAATATGCCCAAATTTGGCATGCTTTTAGAATGAAGATTTTGTTTTCTATTTGGAAGGACCAAAATGCTATTTTATTCTCTCACAACTTTCTTGATATACATGTTGCTATGTACTCTAAAGCATGTATTTGTAATAATGTCATGATGTAGATTCAAGTACAAACTGATACAGTCATGATGGAGGTGGCTCACCTGTAGGAGTTATTAGCTCATTGGGGAAATGCCCCTTGTACAGTTGCTTGCGTGCCACTGGATGCTATTGCACACCTCCTCGTGATTGTCAAAGAGGCCAGAGCAACTCTACTCACCATTCACACACTCCTAGGTCGTAGCCTCATTGCCACTCTCCCAATGGTGTTTTTGGTGGTCGTCACCGCTCGACCTTGCCTCCATAGAGAATGGGTTCTGGTTGGGCCCCTGTGGCTCCTCCTACTGCCCCTAATGTGGGTTGGTCATCTACACCTAGAGACTTGGAGTGGGCTTCCCCTCGGCTAGACTTAGCCATCTCTCTGCCCAGGCTGGAAGGAGATAAAGAAACTAATGCTACTGATGATGATAGTTGGGCTCCCCCTGAGCCAACCACCAACCCCATGGACTTCTCGGGTTCTGATGATAAAGACCCTCCTTCGGCTGGCACTGCTCTCATAGCTTGAGGGCTTTCTATTTATTGCTTAATATTTTTTTTGATGAATAGTTGTTTTTCTGGCCTTGTGCCGAGTGGACTCGCGGGGTGATATTGTATCCCCCGACCCCTTTTTTTGGTGAATATGTATCTTTAGATTTTAATTAATGAAAAAGATCTATTCATAAAAAAATCTGTAACTGACCCAAATTCTATGTTAAAACCATTTCATCCTTTTCTCAAAATAAAGTGATAGTTATTTCTTACTTATTATTTCATTAATAAACATATAAGGATATGAACTTAATTAGTTAATTTACATGACATGAATTCACCATTTTGTTTGGGTTGTTAAGAAAAAACAGGTTGTGACACCAAGTTAGTGGAAGCATCCTCTACATTTTTCAATATGTATGCTACCATGCAAAGGCCCACTCCCACCCACTGGATCTATGATGTTTCTTTGAGAACGTGTATCACTTCTGTTCTTGTTTCACTGCTCATAATCTGTAGACCGAAAAAAATATGACACTTTAATTGAAGATGTATTGGTCATTATAAACCATTGAAATCAACATAATACAGGATGCTATGATAATACCTTGAAAGCATGCTTTTTACATCACTTTAGTACATTCCTCAGAAGGTAGCTGCCATACCTGATCGAAGAATCCACTCGAGACATGTTCTCCTCTGCCTAGAAAGAAAAATAAGATGTTCATTGCACTATAAAAATACTGTAAAAAGTCATAATGAATTCTGCATACCTTGTTAGTGGCTGTGGGGCTGTCAAAATGCTTCTGAATATAATACATTGATTCATCTAGGCTACTGAGAATGTCCTCCTCGGGCAAATTATCAACATCCTTCTTGTCATCTGTAGATATACAAGACAATCAACATGGGAAAACATTTTTTTGGAGAGCCTTTTATTCCTAAAGCAAGTACATTAAATTTAATGTCATTTGATTTTCACAATCTATTAGCAATACATAAGAATTTTTTCTGGACTTTTATTGTGTCTAAATTTTTAGCATCAATGTTTCGAATCACTCACATTGATCCATCATCAGCATGAAGGAGAGTACAAGAGAATAGGTCCTACTTATTTTTCTATCTTGCACTCTTCTTCATCCTGATGATGGATCACTGTGTATGATCTGAAATGTTGATGCTAAAAATTTAGACAATCAAATTCCAATAAAATTCTTATATATAGATTAAATTTAGTTTTTCATAATATATGGAATCAAAACATTTGTAAGAGGGGAATAAAAGTGAATGGGTACCTTCATCTGGATATTGCCCCAGCTCTGTATATTTGATGGTCAATTCGAATTGAAGATCCCTTATCTCCTTTACGCTCACTAGTGCTGAAAAACAGTTGTTCGTGCACTAGAAAAAATATTAGTAGTCACACCTGTCTAGTGTATTCTGGTTAAGGATGATACGTAGTCAAAGACAAACTTTACCTGGAGATATTGGATGATTCCATTCGTGACATACAAAAGATTGATCCTTTTACTATGAAAGCAACGAGGTCGCTCTGCTTTTCTTGAGGTAAATAGTTGATTCGTCGCTTAATGTGTTTGGTCACACCACACATGAAGCACAAAATCCCAATGAATTCGTTCCAACCATGGGTAGAAATCTTGTCAATTCATTCAAGCATGTAGGACACAACATAAATCCCAATTCCGACCCACTGAACTTTCTCTACTCTTAGTATTTCACTAACTACTTTCTGAATGTCACCTGCAAACATCAAATATGGAAAATCATGACAATTAAATCAGTATTTCACTAACTACTTTTTGAATGTCGCGGTTCCTTTTCAAGTTCTATATATCTAATTTATTACCCCTCATGACCATTCACCTACTTTACATATTATCAACAATTTTCTAATAATATTTTATTACATATTCGATATATTTCATCTTTCTTGAAATATAACTCTAAACATAATAAATAGACCTAATACATATAAAATATGATTAAATTAATCCATTTACATCAATAATTCTATTTTAATCATGTTTGAGAAATATGACTCTAATTGACTTTACAATATAAAATATTCCTTGAATCTTCATCCTATATGCGGTCCTACACCACGATCCCTTGTTACCCATCATTTAAAACAAGAAGTGCAGATGGTAATGTTTGAGAAGGCTTATCTAGAGGAGCTTCCACTGGTGGTTGAGAAAATGAGCCGATAAATTGCTTATAGGTTTTTGCCACAATGTTCTTACATAATTTATGAACCGAAGTAGTCCATCCTCCTTCTTTCTAAGATCTTTCAAAGGGTCGAGAAGCAACCTCTTTAAGAGGAGATTTCATTTTGGCAATAGTTGAGGGAAAATTCATGATAAAATTGTTAATGGAAATCCTTATTTTGATGCTATGTAGATTCACATTGATAACAAGTGTTAGCTAGATTTAAGTAAAGCACTCTTTGGGTAAAGAAATGACTACCCACCTAGATATTGATAGTGTTTCAAGGTCGTCAACCAAGTTGACCTCAACACAAACCCACTTTTGGGAATGAGCGTGAATAAACTAGTTTGAATCAAAGAAAACAACCTTCCCAAGAGATTGGACAATAACTTCAGTGAATGACTAATATGCCAAAGGGAGACTAGGAAACTCAATCTAGACATGGACCTTTAGTTTTTTTCAACTAAGGAAGTGAAGTCTCAAGACTATGGATGAAAAACCAATAAAGATGACCTAAGAGGCCAAGGACCATGTTTGAGGATAGCCTCAACATGGGAGGGATTGAAAAAAAAAAAAAAAAAAAAAAAAACCCTTGGTGAAATTTTAGACACCATCAAGTCGGACCCCACGAGGGGTCTACACTTTGGCAACCCATTCTTGCAACATGCTTTAAGGGGACTATACAAAATACACTTCTCAAGCTAGTCAGATGCATTATACAAATCTTGAATTCAAAGAACAACATCAAGAGAGGTCATACCTCATTAAACACCTTCTACACAAACTTGTGAGGTCATTTGTTTGGGGGAGCCATGGAAAGTTATCGACAAAGCTCCAACACCAACATGAACTATAGGGATAAAGCTAGTTAGAGTCATAAAAAACCCTTGAAATCCCATAATAAGTGTAGTAGGAAAATTATAAAGGCTCAACAATTCTGAAAATATATATGCTAAACCCGACCCTTGCAAAAATCAAATTGTGCATTCCTTCTGCAGACACCCTAAATTGGTCAGCCTAAACTAAAGTTGTAAAATCAACTCAAATGAATCAATCAAATATTAAAAGCTTTGATCATTAAATCTAAGCCATTTTAACTGATCTTTAAAGATCAAATGAATTATGTAGTAGATTTAAATTGATTGATTATATAGTTCATTAAATTAAATGAATCCAACCCATTCAAGGGGCACACATGGCTAAATAAAATCAATTAATTTAATTAGTAATTCTATTTTTCCTTACCCACCATGCAAGGCAAATTAATTTCAACCAATGGGAAATAAGAATTGGGCTCATATGGATTACCAAAAACTTTTCTATCTCCACCATCCAGTTTGTCTTTACAATCTTGAGGATTGATCTTGTCACCTTGCACATATATTTGAAATATGCCTTGTTTTAATGTCCCAACATTTGAAACCACCAATCTAATTCTCTTCAAACCATGATTTACCAAACTCTACTCCCTATCCTTAGAAAAATAAATAAATAACAAGCAATCTAAGAGCTAATCATCCACTCTCATTTGCATTCATATTGTACTCATTTGCATTCAAATTGTACTATCAATTTGAGATCATTTAGTTGTAATTTGCATTGTTCCACATAATTAGATCAAGCTTCTTATGTTTACATCTCATTTTAGGATTGATTTTATGTAGATCTAAGAGAACACTTTTAGTCCTTCCTAATGAGTCAAGTTTATAGGGTGTTTTGTTTATGATTTTCTAAGTATAGACTTGAATATCTTATAGATTTTCATAAACATGATACAATCTTTTATGTTTATACGTTTTAACTATATGTATATTTGATGCTTATGAAAATTAAAGACAACATTGAATATATATCTAGATTAATGAATGTCATGGTAAATTTGGTATATTTCTTCTCTAGCTTTAATGGGTAGACCTCCTATAGTTGTGTGACAAGGCTACCTTAAAATAGGGAAAACTTATTATGATCTATGCCTTGGATTCATGCTTTGGATTTTGTTGTGTTAACCTTTTTTAGGAAGAATAAGTCAAGCAAGGAGCACAGACTAAAGGATGAGCGGGTCTTTCAAGGCGAGTGACTGTTTCAGAGTTCATTATAGCTCCACTCCTTCCATCAATTTGCAGTTTCTTATTTACTCCAAGACAATCTAGTTGCTGAGCATTCTTATATTTTTGAAGCATTGAATGTGGCTTATCTTCTTGCATAAATGATGATGTTGCTCCTAAAACTAATTTTTTTTATGCCATGTAATGGAAGACCTTGTTCATGCTTGAGTAGAATTTAGTTAAGTTTCCTTTGAGTTGTTAAGTATTGTTGTTCCTACAGCCACTGGTAGAAGAACCATTGACTATATCCTACAACATAGGTTTATTTCAAAACATAATTTATTTACTGTTATGTTTTTCCTTCAAGATGAGAGTTAATTTGTAAGTTTAGTTTCCAGTATAAGTTCCTAAAAGCACTTTTACCTTAAAAGTGATGACTATTGAGAAGAACTTTAAAAGCATAAACTTTGTGATCACTATCTCAAGTTCACGTTCTCGGATTGATACATTAAATGAGTCTAGCATGATGTTCTAAGTAGAAACATGATGAATTTCAGCAATGAATCATTGTTGAAGGGTGTCTAATCCTTGTGTTACTAGGATATTATTATAACCAGTCATTTTTGGATCCATTGTCGAGGATGGTGTCAATTTAGTTCAACCCATAAGTCATTAAGTTAGTTTTTATTTTGCTTAATTTTGCATGCATAGTTGTAGGGAACATCTTGGGTGATTCCTACCTAATCTTAATCAGGAAGAAGCATTTAAGGGTCTTAATCTAGCACTTGAGGGAACCCAATTAGAAATTGATGGGAACACAACCCAAGCATAGAATGGACACAACAGAAAGGTAAATTTTATTAACTTTGTAAATAAGCTAATACATCTAGTACAGAGAAAATAGAATTCAAAACATGCCCTAAGGGCTTACAATAGCATAAATCTAGAGATAATTTCTCCTTTTAGTACCTCCTCTCAAACTCCACTCCGAACTGCTTTTTACAATGCCAAAAATGTCCTTAAATAGACCCTGGAGGGTTAAGGACTAGGAGTACATTCTAGAAAGTGCTAGTAGGCATCCATCGACCTAGTAGAAGGCTCTAGAAGCCGCGTTAGAAGTTGGTGCAAATCTAGAAGAATCCAAAAATAGTAACTGAACTTTTGAGAGGCATAACTTTTGAACCGTAGCTCCGATTAACGAACTGTAGCTTCGATTGATGAACTGTTTACATTTTCGAAAAGCTCTTGAAGCGCTCTATAGCCCTATGCACCAGCTCCGATCGTCCCCCATTTTTTGGCCCTTTTTGAGGTCATTTAATGCCCCTAACCTAACTTTGAAGCACTCTTAGGAGGTCTCCAAAACTTGAAAAATTGCAATAACTTTCAAACCGTGGAGCTTTTTGACCTGATTCTTTTTCTGGAATGCTCTAAATTACAATTACATTCATCTGGCCAATTTAAACCTTCTAGTTCACCAAAATGATGGCCCAATTACATACTCCTATTTTTTTTGGCATTTGCACGTATCCCAAGGTGTTCAAATACTCTATCTTAGAACACTGATAGTGGAACTATGAGAGTTGGAACCTTTATTTGACCCAAATGGGTATCCAGAAATGAAAACACATGAAATAGAAACTAAGTCTAAGTACATTTTTTGGGTGACACAGGATTGCCCTTATACCTCTGGATGCTCCTGCATCAGACACCCAGGGTAGATTGAAAAGTGACCCTATCACTTTATGAATGGTAGAGGAAATCCCAAATGGGAAACCTCAGCTATTGAAATCCAAGTTGAGTCCTTTGTCGACCGTCCTTTCCACTTGACCAAATACTCTTCATACTGCCTATTTCTGGTACTCCTACCCACACGATGATCTAGAATGTCTTCTATCTCCTCCTTAGAAGCAGGAATTGGACATGGCTCTAACATCAGTTCCTCATCTGCACTATTATCATGATACTCTGTTAAGTCCGCAATGTTGAAAATAGGAGAAATGTGAATACCATCTAGCAACTCCACCTCATATGCATTTCCCGAGTCATGTTTCTTCAAAATTTTGCAGGACCAAATTTCTTCATTTTCAGCTTGTTGTAAGTACCGACTGGAAATCTTTCTTTTCGTAAGTGTACCATGACTAGATCCCCTACTTGGAATTCCTTATGTCTTCTCCTTTGATCAGCCCTAGCTTTATACTCTTGATTCATCTTGGTAATGTGTGCTTGAACCTCCTCATGTAGATGCTTGATATGTTCAGCAAATTCTTCAGCTTCAGCACTTGTCCTCTCCCCTTGCTCTATCTTCCTCAATTTTGGTGCAGTCCTTGGGCTACTTCCATATACAATTTGGAATGGTGATCTACCAGTACTCCTATTTATAGAGTTATTGTAAGCAAACTCGGCTTGTGGTAGAATCAAATCCCACCTTTTGGGCTTATCCCCAACTAAACATCTCAGCAAATTGCCCAAACTTCTGTTTACCACTTCTGTCTGGCCGTCAGTCTGTGGGTGATGTGTGGAACTGAATTTCAAGTCTATTCTCAACTTTTTCCACAATGTTCTCCAGAAATACCCCACAAATTTAGTGTCTCTGTCAGAAACTATATTCCTTGGTAGACCATGTAGTCTTACCACTTCTCTAAAAAACAAGTCTACAATATGGACAACATCATGAGTTTTGTGGCATGGAATGAAATGTGCCATTTTGGAGAACCTATCAACCACCACAAATACTGAGTCATTACCCCTTTGTGTCCTTGGCAATCCAAGAACAAAATCCATACTTATGTCCTCCCATGGATTTGATGCAACAAGCAATGGCTAATATAGTCCAATATTGTGGCTAAATCCCTTGGCAACTTGACAAACTTGGCAACTCTATACAAATTTTTTCACATCTTGTGAAATTTGAGGCCAAAAATAATGTTCTCTAAGAATGGCAATGGTCTTATCTCGACCAAAATGTCCTGCCATCCCTCCACTGTGTTTCTCTTTAATAATATTTTCCCTCATGGAACTCCTTGGAATGCACAATTGATTGCCCTTGAATAACATACCATTGTGAATCAGATAGTCTAGCCACTTAGTTCTGTCTACAGCAACAGGCTCTTTACAAGCTTTCCATGCTTCAGCAAAATCAGGATCATTAGGGTACAGATTCTTGAGTTCATCAAACCCAACTACTTCAACCTACATTACTGTAAGCAAGAACTGTCTCCTACTTAGTGCACGTGCAACCCTGTAAGATTTTCCACTTCTATGTTTCAACACAAATGTATAGCTCTGCAAGAACTCTACCCACTTCATATGCCTCTGATTCAATTTACCTTGGCTATTTAGGTACTGTAATGCCTAGTGATCAGTATACAAAACAAATTCCTTTGGCAATAAATAATGCTTCCATTTTTTTAAGGCCTGAACTATTGCATAGAACTCTTGATCATAAACAGAATACTTCTTCTTTGCATCATTCATTTTTTCACTAAAGTATGCAATAGGCTTACCTTCTTGGCTTAATACAACCCCAATAGCACTGCCACTAGCATCACAATCCACCTGGAACACCTTTCTAAAATCTAGAAGTGCCAACACAGGTTGTTCTATCACCTTCTTCTTCAGCAATTCAAAACTTCTCGCATCTGCTGTAGTCCATTTGAACTCTTTTCTATCCCCTCTTATTGTGTCAGTTAGGGGTGCACATATGCCACAAAAATTCTTAATGAACTTCCTGTAAAAACTAACCAGACCATGAAATGATCTTACCTCAGTAGCAGACCTTGGAGTAGGCCATTCCAAGATGGCTTTTACCTTCTTGGATCCATTTTGAGACCTTCAGGTGATATAACAAACCCCAAATAGACTAACTCCCTTTTTGCAAAGATACACTTCTTCAAATTAATTAACAATTTCTCTTCCCTTAACCTTTCAAGGACACTACGAATATGCAATAAATGTTCTTCCAAAGTCTTGTTGAAAGTTAAAATATCATCAAATAGACAATAACACATTTTCTCAAGAACTTCTTAAGTACCTCATTCATAAGCCGCATGAAGGTGCTTGGGGCGTTCATCAATCCAAAGGGCATGACTAACCACTCATAAAGACCCTCCTTGGTCTTGAAGGCCGTTTTCCACTCATCTCCTTCTTGAATCCGTATCTGGTGATAACCACTCTTGAGATCTATCTTTGTGAAGTATTGAGCTCCACTCAAGCAGTCCATAAGATCATCCATTCTTGGCAAAGGAAACTGATATTTGATGGTTATCCTATTTATAGCTCGAGAGTCTGTACACATCCTCCACTCTCCATCCTTCTTTGGTGCCAATACTGCAGGTACTGCGCATAGATGGCAAACATCCATTGGAATAACATCATAGAGAACTTCATCATGGTAACTCCCAATTTTGAATTTCTCGAGACATTGTTCACTTACCAGGACCTTATGATCATCTTTCACCCAAGCAATCCGATAGGGCTGGGGATGTTTCTCCCTCTTGAGCTTTAGCTTAGAGACCATCTCCTCTGACACCAAGTTGTCAGTGCTACCACCATCAATGATCACATCACAACATTTTTTCTCACATTTGCACCTGGTATGAAACAAACTCCTCCTTTGTCCTGGTTCAATCTCACCACTTAGCAGGACCCTTTCATTTACCAAGGTCTCTCCTCTTTCTGCATCCTTTGAATGTGATGACTATGCATCCTCATCCACATGAGCAACCCTAGCTTGACCCTTAGCTCTCCTATCTGTCCTTCCTTGTCGTTGAGGGCATTCAAAGGCACGATGACCTTCTTCACTGCAATAGAAATAGGTACCAAAGAAGCCTCCTCTTCTTTGTCCATGTCTTCTACCTCTTCCTCTCTGATTTCCAAAGTCTTGATCACAGGAGTGGTTGAAACCCTCATTCCTCTAGTTCCTGCTAGTACCCACATCTTCATTTTTCTTTTGGGTTTCATTTAGACCTCCAGATGACCTACCGCTTCCCCTTCCTCCTTGACCACGCCCTCTTTGTCTCCCTTCAAACCTCTTATTCAGCTTCTCTTCAACTCATAGGGCAAATTGGTATGCCTCTTCAACGCTGGTCATTCTTACCAGACTTAATTCCTCCTGGATGCTAGGTCGCAACCCACTGATATAACGAGCAACCTTCTCCTTATTTGCTTCTGCATGCCCTGCTCTAATCAAAAGTCAATAAAACTCCTCTGTATATTCTTGGACTGATCTTCTTGCTTGCTTTAGCCCATGCATCTTCTTAAACAAATCAAGCTCGTAGTCCACAGGAATGAACTACTTCTTTAATTTGTCCACCATGCGATCCCACCTTGTGATCTTCTCCTTTCCTCTTTTGTTTCTTTCCAATTGAACCTCTTGCCACCAGATTTTGGCATGGCCTTTCAGTTTGGCCTTTGCAAACTTAACCCTATCTGGGTCCCTAATATCCTCATACTCAAAGTATTCTTCCAGTTCATTGATCCAGTCGATCAACTCATCTGGTTTCAGATTTCCTGAAAATACACTCACATCAATTGTAGGTCTTTTCCCAAATTTAGTAATGGCCTTAAAAAGCCTTTCCTCTACCTAATTCAGAACTTCACTATCAAATTCCCCTTCTGGTCCAATTTCTTCTTCTTCATTGTCATCCTCACTATCGTCACCTGCGACAACATTTGTTCTTCTATGGAGCTCCTCCTGCAATGCTTGTACCTGCCTTTGGAGGGCTCTAACCTCCTCAGGATTAATAGCTCTGGCCCTTCCACCATGCTCTCTTTGTGGAGGCATCTTCTTAACTCAAACCCACAACCACTCAGTCCTAGTGCAAACTACCTCACAGTCGACGCTCTGTCTACACACTCAGGAAAACCAGCTCTGATACCACTTGATGGGAACACAACCCAAGCACAAAATGGACACAACAAGAAAGGGAAATTTTATTAACTTTGTAAATAAGCTAATACATCCAGTACAGAGAAAATAGACTTCAAAACATGCCTTAAGGGCTTACAATAGCATAAATATGGAGATAATTTCTCCTTTTAGTACCTCCTCTCAAACTCCACTCCGAACTATTTTTTACAATGCCAAAAATGTCCTTAAATAGACCTTGGAAGGTTAAGGACTAGGAGTACATTCTAGAAAGTGCTAGTAGGCATCCACCGACCTAGTAGAAGGCTCTAGAAGCCGTGTTAGAAGTTGGTGCAAATCTAGAAGAATCCAAAAATGGTAACCGAACTTCCGAGAGGCATAACTTTTGAACCGTAGCTCCGATTGACGAACCGTTTACATTTCTAGAAAGCTCTTGAAGCGTTTTTAGCCCTATAGACAAGATTTTCTTGTCTCCCTTTTTTTCCCCTTTTCGAGGTCATTTAATGCCCCTAACTTGACTTTGAAGCACTCTTAGGAGGTCTCCAAAACTCGAAAAACTGCAATAACTTTCAAACCGTGGGGCCTTTTGACCTGATTCTTTTTCTAGAATGCTCTAAATTACAATTACATTCATCTGGCCAATTTACACCTTCTAGTTCACCAAAATGATGGCCCAATTACATACTTCTATTTTTTTTGGCATTTACACGTATCCCAAGGTGTTCAAATACTCTATCCTAGAACACTGATAGTGGAATTATGAGAAATGGAACCTTCATTTGACCCAAATGGGTATCCAAAAATGAAAACACATGAAATAGAAACTAAGTCTAAGTACATTTTTTGGGTGACACAGGATTGCCCTTATACCTCTGGATGCTCCTGCATCAGACACCTAGGGTAGATTGAAAAGTGACCCTGTCACTTTATGAATGGTAGAGGAAATCCCAAATGGGAAACCTCAGCTGCTGAAATCCAAGTTGAGTCCTCTATCGACCGTCCTTTCCACTTGAGGAAACTCAATTAGAAATCCCACAAGAAGAAGAACTATTTGAGAATGTGTTTGCTGATGCCTATCATCAATTGCCTTCACCACCATCATCTGAAGAATCCCTCCATCTAAATTCTCTTTTTTCTGACCTAGAATATCTAGACAACATAATGGATCACCCTACCTTCCCTTTTCCTATTCCTACTCAACAAGGTCACTAGAATCTAAAGAATATTCTTGCAGTTGCAATTCCTAAATTTTATGGATTCATCACAAAAGACCCAAAGACTTTTCTCTTTGAGTTTGATGTCCTTTTCCAAAGCTATGACTACACCACAGATGGCCATAAGATTAATTTTTTTCCTTCCACCTTAAAAGATGCTACTCTTAGATGGTTTATGAGTTTGGGTGTTGATGTTGTAGCAGACTGGGGTGCAATATGTACTTTGTTTCTTGAGAAGTACAAAGATTACTGCAGAGGAGGAGACTTAAAAGGAGATGACATCTTCAAGATGTCATAGAAGGAAGATGAAACCTTGGAAGACTATGTCTCTAGGTTCATGTTTAGCCTGCAGTGTAACGCCCAACATGAGCTGAATTTAGAATCTCAAAAGCATTTATTTTCGAGAGGTGTGAATGATGGAAGCATAGAAGCCTTTGACCTCATGGCAGGAGGATACATTACATAGAAGAATTGGGATGCAATAAAGAATATATGTCTTAACTATTCTAGAGCTACTGTCAAGAAAGGGAGAGGCTTGAGAGCCCTGTCTCACAATTCTAATGGTAGAGGTGTGTCGAAAATGGAGTTATCCAATTTGTTGTTAGACTTCAAGCAAGACATCATTAATGATGTTGCTACTCAGTTGGATACAATGCAATCAAGGAGAAAGAAATATGAATCTGATGCAATGTTGGCAAAATATTTTCCACATTATAGGGAGACGAAAAAGAATTGTTGGTGCAAGTTTGTTACAAGCCTAGAGTCTCAACCTATGCCTGCCGAGTTCAAAGCCATTGATGAGAATGTAGAGGTCCTCTATGTTGCCCAGCAAAGGAAATATGCTCCAAGACTAGGTATTTCCCAAGATCCTCTTCAAAAAATTAACAGTAGAAATGCATGGAAAAATCAACATCATAATGGATTTAGTGGATATAATAGTTGGCATCAGCCCCAACAAGGTTGGCAACAACCTCAACGGGGTTGGCAACAACATCAACAAGGTTTGTAACAACCTCAGTAGGGTTGGAAGCAACCTTATAAATCATGGCAATAGCCCTAGCAGGGCTGGCAACAACCACACAATTGGTCTAACCAATCAAGCCAACTAGATTTGATGCCACCACCTCAATAGCAAGCTTTGATGCCTCCTCCCACAGCCAATATTACTTCCTCTAAACAGACTCAATTGCCTACTCAACTTACTCCTAATCCCAACAATGATAAGCCAACCATGCAACAACAGAGCAATGCAATTTCCCTGAATAACATCCATTTAAGATCTAGATCAACTCTTCCTCCTCCACAACAACCTATTATTACTGAAGTTGAGGATATTTTAGTAGAGCCAACTAAGATACCAATCCAACTTGTTGCTCCTCCTATTCCTCCAGCATAAGAACCTTCATTTCCTCATAGGTTGGAGGAACATGTTAAGCCAGTGGAAAATCAGGTAGTATTGGATTTTTTTACCCAACTAAAGAAAATGCAGTTAAGATTTCTTTGTTATATGCCATAAAAGAAGTACCTGCATATACCAAAGCTATCAAGGAAGCTTGCATAAAGTAGTCCAGAAGAAAGAGAAAAGATCCTAAAACCATTCATGTCCTAGGTCAGTTTTTTGATCTCATGTTGGAGAAATTGACAATTCCACAGTATTTTGATCTTGGTAGTCCCGTGTTAACAATCACTATTCAAGGAGTTCAAGTCCACATTGCCCTAGTTGACTTAGGTGCTTCCATAAATGTCATGACCAAGGAAGTAATGTCTCAGTTACATATCATCAGTCTTAAGGAAACACCCACCATCCTTCAGCTTGCTGACAGTTCCACCATTACACCTGATGGGATGGTAGAAGATGTTATAGTCACCTTGAATTCTTGGGAATATTTGGTTGACTTTTTTGTCCTTTCCCTAAAGGCTAACATGGGATGATACCCAATAATCCTAGGAAAACCTTGGCTGGCTACTGCTGATGCCTATAAAGCTTGTTGCTCTAGAAAAATGACTATATCTAATGGAGTCAACACTAAACATCTAACTCTATATTCCCCAACTCAAACTTTGTTACAAGATGATCAAATCATCTGGCAAGATTTGGATGATATTGAACTTGAGATTACTTCCATTCATTAGTCAATGATGATATCCAAGGAACCTTTTATAGCTTCTAGGGAGGAAGATGAGATCATTTCCTCCATTATTCTAAATAAATATGGAGTGGAAACCCAAGTGTTTTCCCAAGGGAACTATATTCTTAACACTTTGTTACCACCTATTGATGCTCTACAGTATTCAAAAGCTTCAAAATTTCTTCACACATTGCTACGTCATGAAATAGAGTCTTTCCCAATTGCTCAATTTTCCATGGCAGAAAAGGTCACCAAGATAAGGGTCGGCTCAAGAAGGGATCAAATGTAAGCAATGCTTTGACTTCCTCTCAACAGTCAGAAGTCTTGCAGCTTCTTAAAAAACATCAATCAACCTTTTCTTGGGATTATATTGACATGAAAGGCCTAGACCCTAAGCTTTGCACTCACAAAATTTATATCAACTCTAAATTTAGACCTATTCGCCAACCTCAACGCCAACTCTTAGGGATATAGTCAAGAATGAGTTGCAAAAGTTGTTAAATGCTAGCTTCATCTATCAGTGGGTCTCCCCTCTTGTTATAGTACCTAAGAAAGGAGGGAAGTGGAGAGTTTGTGTTGACTATAGAGATCTTAACACTACCACTAAAAAGGACCACTTTCCCTTACCATTCATAGATCAAGTCCTTGATAACCTTGTTGGAAAGAAATACTTCTCCTTTCTAGATGGATTCAGTGGTTATAATCAGGTTCAAATAGCCCTTGAAGACCAGGAGAAAACAACATTCACTTTCCCATGGGGTACATTTGCCTATTTAGTGCTGCCTTTTGGGTTGTGTAATGCCCCTGCTACCTTCCAGTGAGTTGTGATCAATATATTTTCAAATATATCTGCTGATTGCATGGAGATTTACATGGACAATTTTACAACATATGGGAATACCTTTGAAGAGGCTAAAGAAAACTTAGAAAAATTTCTTATAAGGTGTCGTGAATACAACCTCTCTCTCAATAGTGAAAAGTGCTTCATGATGATGGAAGAAGGGGTTGTCTTAAGACATTTCATATTTTCCAAAGGTATACAAGTGAACCAGGCTGCTAAGATTGAGATGATTAGTACATTACCTACTCTAGCCAAACAAAAGGATGTGCATAATTTCCTTGGACATGCCAGATATTATAGATGGTTTACAAAATATTTTAGTCAGCTTGCAACAACACTCTATAACTTGCTAAAAAAGGATGCTGAATTTGCTTGGGATTTTGAGTGTGAGAAGTCTTTCCTACAACTAAAAGAAGTACTCACTACAACACTAGTTTTGAGAGGACCTAACTGGGGCTTACCTTTTCACATTCATATCAATGCCTCAGCCTATGCTATAGGTGTTGTCCTTGGTCAAAAGGTAGACTCAGTTGAGCATACCATTTACTTTATTAGTAGACCAATGTGGTAGCAGATTCATTATTACCATCATAAATAAACCTGGTAAGACCAATGTGGTAGTAGATTTTCTTTCTTGGTTGCATGTTCTTGATGATCCTATAGCCATTGAAGACAACTTTCTTGATGAGCATCTTTTCTTGCTGATTGCTCACAATCCTTGGTATGTTGATATTGCCAATTATCTCACAACTGGTAAGATCCTAGCTCATTTCTTTGCTAAAGAAAAAGATTGCTAACTAAAAAGAGCTTTAATTATTCATGAAATTTTTTATTCATGGAATTTTGGATTCATGTTTTACACTGGTTCTGACCAAGTCACTAGAAGATGCAATAGAGAGGATGAAACCTATGATATCCTGAGGGCATGTCATGATGAACCTTGTGGTGGACATTTTACTACCAAAAGGACAGCATTGAAGATCTTAACTATAGGTTACTATTGGCCCAATTTACATAAGGATGCCACGTAGTACAATAAAAAGTGTGAAAAATGCCAATGTATGGGACACCCCACCAAGACAAATAAAATGCTCCTCCAGCCACAAGTCATTGTTGCACCATTTGATAAATGAGGGATTGATTTTGTTTGTCCTATTGAGCCATCCTCACAAGGTAAATCCTATATCCTTGTCTATATTGATTATGTTACAAAGTGGGCTGTGGTAAAACCTATGAAGCACCCAAGAGATAACAATGTTATGAAGCTCCTTTATGAATTCATCTTCACTAGATTTGGTGTACCAAGGGAGATTCAATCTGACCAAGGTCCTCAGTTTACTTCTAATTTGATTGCTGCTCTAATAGAGGAATACAACATTAGACATGGTAAATCTTTACCTTATCACCCTTAAGCTAATGGGTAGGTTGAAGTTACCAATCGGGAGTTGGAGTTTATTCTCACTAAAAAAGTAGCCATCCATAAGAAAGATTGGGCTATTTGACTTCCTAAAGCACTTTGGGCTTACCGCACCAGATGGAAGTCTACAATTGGTTTTACACCATTTGAGCTTGTTTATAGTCGATCCGCAGTCATGCCGATATAGTTTGAACATAAGACACTTAGGACAAGCCTTGATCTTGGGATGGATCTTACTATTGCACAACAAGAAAGGATACTTAGTTTAAATGGTCTTAATTAATGGTGCAAATCTACCTTGCACAACACATAATTAATATAAAACTAGTGCAAGCAATGGCATGACAAGTATATTCAGGACAAAGTTTTTTCTGTTGGTGACTAGGCACTCCTTTATGAATCTAGGTATCAGAATAATCCTAGAAAATTCCAAACTAGATGGTTAGGGTTGTATGAAATTATTGTAGTATTTCCAAATGGAGTGGTCCAGCTCTCCATTATGGATCAAGTTCGGTTCAAATTATTGGTCAATGGTCATAGGTTAAAATTATATCACAAACCAGAGAGTAAGGAGGAGTTCCTGCAACAATTCTCTTCTGCTATTGTAGTTCCTGCAACATCTCCTAATGAGATTTTTACTCATTTTCCTTCCTCACTCTAGCTGTTCTTGTCACTATCACAATAAACACTTCCATTGTGAGAGTTGATTCTCCATAATAAATTTTTGCTTCCTTTCTAGTCTACCACCCATCCATCTCATCATTTCTTTCATTCGTGGATAGCAACTACCATCTCGCTAGCACTTTCGGCTAGCACACATTCCAAGGTATGCGATATTAATTTATTTTTCCAAAGTTTTTTTGTATGCCATGACCTCTCATGATTTGGATAAGGCATTAAAATGACAAATTGACGCCTTGCCATAATTTTTAGATGGTCTTCCCGATCAATTTTTTTTATGAAACAAAAACCCATTAGAGCTCTCACCATCTTGATTTTAGAAATATAAATTTTACAGTGCTATGATTTTTTTTTTGATCGGTAAATGGCTAGAGGCCTTGATAAATTTTATTAATAAAAGAAAATTACAATAACTTAAACTCCATTCAAATGGGCACTGGTAGGAAAGAACGAAGAAGAAAACCTCAGGTTTGGCCTGGGACAAATGTCCTATATTATTACAAAATTAAAAGGGGCATACCCCAATGAACTCATTTAAAGATCAAATAGATTACAATCATAACAGGGGCATACCCCTAGAGTAATACAATTAAATGACATACCATTAGCCTCAGATAAATGAAACATATTAATTCATCAAACCTCCTTCTATATGACCAATCTTCTTAGTCGAGAAATTCCAACTTTCAATCTTGTCACTTAAAGAGGTTAGTAATTAAAAAAATAATAATAGACAAGCCACCATTGAGAATGAGAGAAAAGAATTTAATAAGTTAAAAAACTAAGTGTTGGTGAACATGAGAAGTTAAAAGATCAATAATCCTAAGTAATTTAAATCAAGCACCAGCGGGATGAAATACTAAAAAATAAAATAATGGCTTAAACCATTCATCTTACAATAGCATACAAAGAAAAGCGACATAATATCCAAATAATAGAGACATGAAAACCAACTGAATCAAAGGCAAGAGCATGCCATTAACATCTATAATTCATCTCCAGCTAAGACACACAATGAAAGCCTCCCAAGTTAGCAACATGGTAATGTTCAAATTAAGTCCTAGCAGAGGGCTAATTGTGAAAACAAAACCATCCTTGTCCTAGAACTGCAGATGATAGTCATAAGATATAGCCTACAAAAGCTCTTGAGTGTTATAATTCTTTAGAATAATTGAGAGGGGGGGTGAATCAGTTATCCAAGGTCCAATGATGTCCATTACAACTTTTTTTCTACAAATCCTTAATGGCAGATACCTAAAATTATCATGCATACAATTTAATATTGAACAACCATAAAAGATAATATGCATCACACCATAACACTAAGGATTTTGATGACCCTGAAACCCTCTAGGAATAAGAAGGTAAAACTGGGGTGGGGGTGATACCCACAAAATAACTGCGCAATTGATTTCAACCACTTTTGATGGTCTACCTTGTTAAAGGCTTTACACATTGTAAGATGTGACCCTGTTAAAGGATTTATGAACATTCAACTTAGAATGTCACCTTGTTAAAGGATTTAAATAGAGCTGTTAGGCTCACCCAAGTCCATGGGATTTTCAGTCACCTTCTCAAAAGAATCTTTCATCCCTTTCTAAGGATCTCCTATCCTCCTCTTAAGGATCTCTTATCCTTCTCCTAAGGATCTCTTTATCCTTTTCCTGAGGATCTCTTTGTCCTTCTCTTGGGGATCTCTTTATCCTTTTTCTAAGGCTTATCCACCTAGCTGTTAAGCTAACCTAGCAACGTAGGGTTTCAATGCCTAATACAATGGTAAGAAAGTATTAGAAGGGTTTTGACCTGATACAGATTGCAACCCTAACTGTGCAAATTTTAGATCACTCTTCAGTTCTTTTTCTTTTCTTTGGCTTTCCTCCCTTGCAGTGCTGATAGCTTGTTCACCCTTCAAGATCTGTCTCCTTAAGTTCTTCCACTTGTTATGCCAATGCACTCTATGGTTGCTTGATCAACTCAGAGTCTTGATGCTCTATTCTTACTCCTCTTGGCTTCTTTACATGACCATACTTAATGACCAACTCCCTCTCATGCATGCGCATTTGATCTCTAACCTACAACTCCTTATAAAGAAGTTCTGTTCTCAATTTCCCGCTCAAATTGTAATTTTCTCTTGAGAAAATGGTATTGTTTTCCCTCCAAATTGTTTCTTCTAGAAACTTCATGATAAATCCATTAGCATTCACCTTGAAAATGGTTTGCATGGATTACATATAATTCTATGACATCTACTCATCATCCTTGTCATCCAACTAATTCACAAAATTTGATGTAACAAACTTATCACTGCTGATCTGGCAAATCTTTGACTTTAAAAAATAATGCAGCAACTTGGCATCATTGGTTTATTGATGCTCGACTCCTTCTGTGTTACTCAACACCTATTATTATTTACCGGTGCTCGACACTTGAAGCAATTCTGTGTTGCTCAACACTTGAAATCACTCGAAACTTAATCTTAACTCAGCACCCGAAGGCTGCTCGGCACCTGAAGATCACTCAGCACACACTAAGTTGAACTTGCTCAGCTTCAACTAAGAATCTATTTAGCACTAACTAGTTAGCTCGACTCTCTCCAATGAACTTAGTTAATCCTTACATCTTTGATGTATCTCAATGTGTCCATCCTCTTTTTCTTAGAGTATGTCATCAATACACTATTTCATCAATGGCTTAGCTGATCCTTATACTTCATTATAACATCATAACTTCAACCTTTCTCTAGGTACTCTAGATACATCTTATTGATTTCTACCTCCTTGTCAATCAACCAATTGATAGTATTTGGATCACTAAAGCAATTGTCATTCCTACATGTAGCAAGTTTGACATCAATGACAAAACAATGATTGAGACATTCTTTACCAGTTCCATTATTCTTCATTCATGATCTTTTCAATCATTTCCAATAATCTCCCTCTTTGGCATTGATGGAAAACCAAACTGATCAAATGATTAAGTTGATCAACTTAGTTACCACCAAAATTACATACGTTTTCTCTTGCTGATACAAACTAAATCCTTTGTTCTGCTTCTTCCTCTAGACTGCTACATCCTTACTCTTCTGAATCTCCCTCTTTCATATACATCTCTCATATATATCTCCCTCTTACTTTGTATTGATCAATTTCTCATATATCTCTCTCTTTGACATAAATGCCAAAGATGTAGCATCTTCAAGATGCTAAATAGAGGCTTTGCATCTTCATGTTTTCTCCCTTTGTCACCATGCTTGTGACTGATCTGGAATTTTTGTACCTACTGTCATCCTCTGCATCATTCTTCTGATATTTCAATGATCCACTTCTATTGATGCAGGACAGTTTCTTTATTGTTTTAGATTGCTCGAGTTATTACCCCAACTTGCCTCTAAGATATTCATAAGCATCCTTGGGCAATGATTTGGTGAAGATATCTGCATTTTGTTCTTTTGTGTGAATTTACTCCATCTTCACTTGTTTGTCTTCCACCACTTCTCTAACATAGTGATACTTGATTGCAATATGCTTGGTTTTTGCATGCATTACTGGATTCTTGGATATGTTTATAGCACTTGTATTATCACAATACAGTATCACAGGTTTGGTTACCTCTTCTTTCATTCCTTTCAATAGATGTTTAAGCCACACAATGTTTGTGCAATTGACTAATGCTGCCACATATTCTAATTCTGCAGTGGACTGAGATGTGCATGTTTGTTTCTTGCTGGTCCAAGTAACTAGCCTTTTACCTAAAAATAGTGCTCCTCCACTTGTGCTTTGCTTGTCATCAATGTTGCCTCCCCAATCTACATCTGTTTATACATTGAGCTCAAACTTCTCATTCTTTTTGTAATATAGGTCAAAATCATTAGTTTCTTTGAGATACCTCATTATCCTTTTTACTACCATGAGATGATTTTCTCTAGGATTAGCAGAGAATCTAGCCACTATTCCAACTGCTAGTGCTATATTTGGTCTTTTATGTACAACATATTGTAGTTTTCCAATGATGAATCTGTATATTGTTTGATTCACTTTAGTTGATTCATCATTTTTGGATAGCTTATGTCCTATTGCCATTGGTGTGCTGACAAGTTTGGAATCTTCTAATCCAAACTTCTTGAGTATCTCCTTGATGTATTTTGATTGTGTCACAAATATACCATGTTTTAGTTGATGTACTTGCAATCCTACAATGAACTTGATTTCTCCAAACATTGACATCTCAAACTCATGTTTTATTTTGTCAGCAAAACTTTTGCAAAGTACTTCCTTTCCTCCAAAAACTATGTCATCCACAAATATTTCAGATATAAGAATATCCTTACCTTCTTTTTATTTGATGTACATGTTGCTGTTATCATCAGTTCTTTCAAATTCTATTTGCACTAGATACTTGTGAAGTCTCTCATACCAAGCTCTAGGGCCTTGCTTTAATCCATATAGAGCCTTATGTAATTTGCATACCTTATTTTTGTTCTTTTCATCAACAAAACCTTCTGGTTTCTCTATGTATACTTCCTCTTCAAGTATACCATTTAGAAATGCGGACTTAACATCCATTTGATAGACTTTAAATCCTTTGAAGGCTACATATGCTAGTAAGTTTCTTACACCTTCCATTCTGGCAACTGGAGCAAAATTTCTCCATAGTCTAGTCCTTCTTCTTGTGCATACCCTTTGCAAACTAGTCTTTCCTTGTTCCTTATGATTTCACCATTTACATCTAACTTTTTTCTGAACACCCACTTGGTTCCAATTATATTTTTGTCAGCTGGTCTTGAGACTAAGGTCCATGTCTTGTTCTTCTCAATTTGTTCTATTTCTTCTTTCATAGCATTGTACCAGTCATCATCTTTTATGGCTTCACTTACTATTTTTTGTTCCATTTTGCTGAGCAGACATGTTTCACTTCTAAGTCTATTCCTTGTCATTGGTCTTGTCTCTTTGTTTCCAATAATTTGATTTGCAAGATGATGTCTTTTCACATACTTTGCCAATACAGGTTCTTTCCTTGTTTGTATGTTGTCTCTTTCAGAATCTTCATGTATATTTTCATTAGGTATTTGTTCATTTTCTTCTTGTTGGCTGTTCTCAAAATGTGAATGAACATTTTTTGTATTCTGCAGCTCAGCTTTTGAATGTGTTTGTTGTTTGGCATTCACTGTCTGTGACTCGAAAGATGCTGGATTTTGTTGCTAATTATCATTCTGAGTTGCAACTTCACCATTGTTTGGTATACCTTCATAAAAGTACACAAAGGTCTTGTTTTCTTTTGCTTTCTTGGTGTCCTCAACATTCAAACACTTATAAGCTTTACTTCTAGTAGAATAACCAAGAAATGTGCCTTCCTCACTTTTTGCATCAAACTTTCCATTTCTAGACTCTTTATATATATAACATTTGCATCCAACTATTTCAAAATGTTTTACATTAGGAGAATGCCCATACCATAATTCAAAAGGTGTTGCATTTGTACCTTTCTTGACTTGAACTCTGTTGAGTGTGTAGATTGCCGTACTTACAGCTTCTCTCCAGTACTTGAGTGCAACATTTTTCTCCATCATTAAGGTTCTGGCATAGTCAATAATTGATCTATTCCTTCTCTTTGCTATACCATTCTAAGGTTGAGTCCTAGGTGCTGATGTCTTCCTTTTGATTCCTTTTTCATTGTAGAACTCTTCAAATTCTCTTGATGTGAATTCACCTCCTCTATCAGATTTGAGACATTTTAGGTTCTTCCTAGTCTCTTTCTCTACTTTGGCCAAGTACCATTTGAACATTTGAAATGCATCTAATTTTAGTTTCAGGAACATGACTGTCATCATCCTTGAATAGTCATCTACAAATAGCATTATGTATCTATCACCTTTTTAGCTTTGCACTTCAATAGGACCACACAAGTCAGTATGAACTAGCTCCAATACTTCATTAGAAGTATAAGCCTTACTTTTGAAATTTGACTTGGTCATCTTCCCTAGTTGGCATTGTTTGCACATTGTGTTATCAGGTTTCTTCAACTTTGGTAGACCTTTGACTTTGTTCATTTTGCTGATGCTTATCAGATTGTCAAAATTTACATGACATAGCCTCTTTTTCCATAACCATACATCATCAGTTTGAACAATGAGACAAGAATCATCTTTTATGTCAAGGTAAAACAAATTACTCTTAGTCTGATCACCTTTTCCTAATAGACTTCCTTGAGAATCATAGATCTTAGCAACTCCTTTTTCAAATTCAACCTTACATCCTATTTTGCCCAACTGTGAGACACTTAACAAGTTATAATTCAGGCCTTCAACATAGTATGCATTATCACATGTTATCTTTTCAGTAAGATTGATACTACCTTTCCCTTTGATCTGACATGGTGGATTGTTACCAAATCTAACACTATTTCCTTCATATTGAGTAAAAGTAATGAACTTACTTTTGTCTCCAATCATGTGATGAGAGCATCCGTTGTCTATGATCCATCTATCATTCTTGTTCATGCAGGTTACCAGTGTTGTTGCTTCATCTTCATCTGATTCATCTTTTATAGCCACATAGACTACTTCATCATCATTCTCATCAGAGTCTTCTTCAACAATGTAGCATCTTTTGCCTTTACCTCTATAGTCCTTATTGTCCTCTTTCTTGTTCTTGAAGTTGTCTCCATCCTTGTAATTTTTCTTTTGTGTGCATCTAGCTGCAATGTGACCAACTTCATTACAATTAAAACAAATAATTGGTAGCTTACCTTTGAATTTGCCTCTTCCTCTGTGAAATCTTCTTGCTAGTAATGCCTCCAATTGGTCTACATCATCTTCATTAGTGCTGCTATCACTGGATACATACTTTCCTTTTCCATTCTTTTTCTTTGTTTGTACCTCATCATTGTCTTTTATCATCATCTTGGCTTTGAATGCAGATTCAAAGTTTTCTAGCTTGTAGTTGTCAAAGTTGGATAGCTGAGGTAGTGAGTCTTCCAATTATTCTTTCAAATGTCACTGTGTTGCTTGGTACACACCTTAGCTCTTGGATGGATGATACTCTTATAGCATAGATGGGAAGAAAAATTCTCAAGTATTTTCTACATACTGTTTCTTCTGCTAACTGTCCTCCTAGGCTTCTTATGGCACTGACTACTTCCTTCATTCTTGCACCGTATTGAGCAGCATTTTCTCCTTCTTCCATTTTCATGTCATCAAATTTTCCTCTTAGGCTCTCTCTTTTGGCTCTCTTGAGATTATCATCTCCTCCATAGATTCTTGATAATGTTTCCCACATTTGATGTGAAGTATCACATTCTTTGATGTCATCATACTCGACATAGCTTAGTGCTGAAGCAATATCTAACATTGCTTGATTGTGCTACTTCTTCTTGCTCATGTTATTTGTAGTGAGGGGTCCTGCAGGGTCTACATGATCAACTGTGATTGAGGTTTGTGCATAGTCACCTATTGATCCAAGGTGTAGCTTCATCAGACTTTTTCCATGCAACAAAGTTTTCTTTGTTTGGCTTGGAAACTTCTCTCTTGGACATCTTGATCTTCCTGCTACTAGTACCTTGAAACAAATCAGCAGTAAGCTCTGATACCAATTGTTAGAATTCTTTAGAATAACTGAGAGGGGGGGCAAATTAGTTATCCAAGGTCCAATGATGTCCAATACAACTTTTTTTCTACAAATCTTTAATGGCACATAACTGAAATTATCATGCATACAATTAAATATTGAACAACCATAAAAGATAATATGCATCACACCATAACACTAAGGATTTTGATGACCCATAAACCCTCCAGGAATAAGAAGGTAAAACTGGGGTGGGGGTGATACCCACAAAATAATTGTGCAATTGATTTCAACCACTTCTGATGGTCTGCCCTATTAAAGGCCTACCCTGTTAAAGGCTTTACACAGTGTAAGATGTGACCCTATTGAAGGATTTAAGAACATTCAACTTAGAATGTTACCTTATTAAAGGATTTACATAGAGCTTTTAGGCTCACCCAAGTCCATGGGATTTTCAGTCACCTTCTCAAAAGAATCTTTCATCCCTCTCTACGGATCTCCTATCCTCCTCTTAAGGATCTTTTATCCTTCTTCTAAGGATCTCTTTATCCTTTTCTTGAGGATCTCTTTGTCCTTCTCCTAGGGATCTCTTTATCCTTTTCTTGAGGCTTATCCACCTAGCTATTAAACTAACCTAGCAATGTAGGGTTTCAATGTCTAATACAATGGTAAGAAAGTATTAGAAGGGTTTTGACCTGATATAGATTGCAACCCTAACTGTGCAAATTTCAGATCACTCTTCAGTTCTTTTTCTTTGCTTTGGCTTTCCTCCCTTGCAGTGCTGACAACTTCTTCACCATTCAAGATTGGTCTCCTTGAGTTCTTCCACTCGTTATGGTAATGCACTCTATGGTCGCTTGATCAACTCAAAGTCTTGATGCTCTATTCTTACTCCTCTTGGCTTCTTTACATGACCATACTTTATGACCAACTCCCTCTTATGCATGTGCATTTGATCTCTGACCTGTAGCTCCTTATAAAGAAGTTCTATTCTTGATTTCCTACTCAAATCGTAATTTTCTCTTGAGAAAATGGTATTGTTTTCCCTCCAAATTGTTTCTTCTAGAAACTTCATGATAAATCCATTAGCATTCACCTTGAAAATGGTTTGCATGGATTACATAGAATTCTGTGACATCTATAACTCATCATCCTTATCATCCAATTAATTCACAAAATTTGATGTAACAAACTTATCGCTGCTGATTCAGCGAATCTTTGACTTTAACAAATAATGCAGCAACTTGACATCATTGGTTTACTGATGCTTGGCTCCTTCTATGTTACTCGACACCTATTATTATTTATTGGTGCTCGACACCTGAAGAAATTTTGTGTTTCTCGGCACTTGAAATCACTCGACACTTAGTCTTCACTCGACACTTGAAGGTTTCTCAGCACTTGAAGATCACTCGGCACACACTAAGTTGAACTTGCTCGGCTTCAACTGAGAATCTGTTTGGCACTAACTAGCTAGCTCCGCTCTCTCCAATGAACTTAGTTAATCCTTACATCTTTGATGTATTTCAGTGTGTCCATCCTCTTTGTCTTAGAGTATGTCATCAATACACTATTTCATCAATGGCTTAGCTGATCCTTATACTTCATTACAACGTCATAACTTCAACCTTTCTCTAGGTACTCTAGTTACATCTTATTGATTGCCACCTCCTTGTCAATCAGCCAATTGATAATATTTGGATCACTAAAGAAATTGTCATTCCTACAAGTAGCAAGTTTGACATCAATGACAAAACAATGATTGAAACATTCTTTACCAGTTCCATTATTCTTCATTCATGATCTTTTTAATCATTTCCAACATTGAGGATAGAAATGAAGAGCCCATGCCAATCATGCTGAAACAAAACCTCAAAATTATGGATCAATTATCAATAAATAGAAAGACAAAGAAGCTATGTAGAGTATAGTCTATCCTCATCAAATGTATTGACAAAATGCCAAATAAAACTACTATAAATCTACCAGATACATTAAATTGACAAGGTACATAAAAACAAAGGGAAACATGTTGAAAATCTATATTGCTTACTTTAAAAATACATAAGGCCGAGCACCTTCCGATAGAAAATTGCATGAATCCTAAAAGCTAACCATGAATATCAGATAATGGAAACTTAAATTAATTCTTAAATTAAATTTGACTAAATAGGGCGAAACACTAATAGAGAGGCTATGATGAACTTAATAGACATCCAAAGTAAATAATTTCTTACTATCACGGAGGGAAATTCATAAATAAATTTTATTAAGCTGAGATAATACTTGAAAGAAAAAAAACTAAACTCCCCATGCTAACATCCAAATCCTCAAATAGGGATAATTTAACTTATCAATAATTAAATAGAGTATTCATAAAATTAGTTTCTATATTTCTTAGAGTCTTAGGGTTTCAACTTACTGAAGAAAATCACATATATTGATCATATGTAACAACCATATCAGAATGAGTTCTACAGATTAGATTAAATAACATCCCATATTAAGAGGTAAAACAAAACCAAAATATACATGAATACTAAACCTAGTCATATCCTGAGAGGAACTATCTACAACAAGCAATTATAAATAAGAAACATTAGGATAACAAACCCTCAAAATACAACTTTATCCAACAAAAATCGTAAATAGAATAGATCATAGTCGGTTGCCATATATGATAAGTATATTTCAAATTGTTCACATTTTCAAAGGGATAAGTCTTGGAGATTTAAAATAGAGCTTTACAAAAATTATACATATATATCAAACTGAGAGTCTAAACTAGAGGATTATTACGCATACAAATAAAACCGCTAAATAAGTATTAACCAAGCAACCCTAAGATGTTAAAAATGACCTGAAGAGACTATCAAATTCAAGCTAAGCCTCTACTTTCCTTCTAGTAGACCCTGATTACATCCGTGATATCATTGAACTGCTCCGCCTGATAGTTGGGAGGGAATTCCAAGTCAAATTTCCCTCTACTTGTCTTTTGTACATTTGGGGTGCAGAAATCTAGATCATCTAGATTATCAAATGTCACCTTTGGTTGAATATAGGCATTGAAGAGGCCAAGATAATTGGTGAGCCATACCACATTATCTTCATCAATGATTCCCCTCCACCGAAGAAGAAAATGCAGGCTTGCCTCCATTATAGGCCATTCACAATAGAATGCTATGTTCTCTCAGATGACCAGAGATTGATGAGGAGGAGTGGTGACTAAATTCGGGTGGCCCAAAGGAAGATTCATGTATTTTTCAGTAAAGGGGATCTTGAATTCACTATCTATACTATATATCACTTTTTCTAATCCCTTCCTCTAGGTAGGGACTAATAGGTAATGACAAAGTCTTACAATGTCATCCGCTTGCACTTTGGCTCTTACCAGGCCCAACCAATAAATGACCTGATAATATCACTGTTTATTCTCCATGTATATTGGTAGTCAAATACTCCCTCACCTAGAGCTTTGTTAATCACAAAATGAGACATATCATCCACTAGATATAAAATTTGGTTCCACCTTTTTGGTTTCATTTCCCCCACAGAAGGCCATAGTTCAATTCTCAGAGGTATGGAAAAGGGCAACATTGGACTCCATACTTAGCGATGTCAATGAAACATAAGACCTAGTTGATAATTCTTAGAGATAACACAAGGAAACTTTTGGAATTGGACATATAAACTATAGACTCCAAATCGCAAAAATAGGGCATCAGATAATGATTAAATGTGAAGTACTAGGGCTCATGATATACCATGATGGAAGGAATAATTACACAAAACTCTAGGAAATTGAGCATATGAGGTTGACACAAAAATGATGCGAAAAGTACTGTAGCCATTCAACTTGTATAAATGATACTTAAATGATAAGCCAAAATAGAGCCTTATAAGAGAACAATATACTTAGGGATGATGTACAGAAGACCAAACAAGACGCATCTGACATGACACTAAAAATAATGAAACAAAGAGGCTATTAATTTAATTAATTAGGATTAAAATAAAGGAAAATTGGAAATTCAAGGGGAGAGAGAGAGTAATCATTATTTAATAATAAGGAATTAGCTCCATCTGCTCTCAAATTTGCTGATTGATCTGTGAATTGGTTGCCTTCTCTATAAATATGACTGATCCTATAATCATCCAGCTTATCTATTAGGGAGAGGACCACTTCTAATTGGGAGTTAAGGGACCAATTAGGAGTTGACCTTTTGCTAATAGCATTTACAATAATTTGAGAATCACCTTTGATATAGACTTTAGGAAGGTTAAGCTTAAGACATAACTTGATCCCTTGATAGAGGGCCTCAAGTTCTGCTATATTGTTGGAGGTAGGGGGGATCCGCATCACTTTTTTGGTAATCCAAAGCCCATCCTCATTGTGAATAATTCATCTAATACTGGCTATACCTAGATTACCCTGAGCTTCTTATCAAAATTCAGTTTAACCCAACCACTAGGAGGAGGCTCCCATTTGCAATTTTTCCTAGCCTCTCTATTGACCTTTGAATAGTATAAAGGTGGATTGATCAAGTTAGGATAGAGTTTCTTCATGAGACCATCTCAATTAGAGAATGAGCCTTCCTCTAGTCACGACTTCCTTAAATATGAGTTAGTTGTTTCAACAATACTAGCTTCTATTTTGGAGATAAGATCTTCAGGTTTGAGTTCTAGATTACGAAAAATACAGCGGTTTCTTTCCTTCCAAATTTCCCAAACAAGGATAGAAGGGGAAATATTACAAAGTTTACTATAAACACCTTTGACAATGTTCTAGGGCCATCCCATAAGAAAATCAATCAAAGATTTTGCGAAGGGGGAAGACCATCCCAACATCTGCCTGAGCCACTCCCAACAAATTTGGGAGTAAGGGAAAATAAACAAAAGGTGATCCATGTTTTTAGAGTTTTGATGACAGAGAATGCATCTAAAGTGGCCCTAGATACCAAGAATGTTTAGTCTATCCATCAATAGAATTTTGTTTTGTATAGCTAGCCATAGAAAGAATCCAGCTTTTAGAAGGTAGGAGGAATCCTAGCAGAGCTTTAATGGGATATCCACTAATTCCGGTCTATTAGCTTCTAGAATGGCCTTATAACCACTTTTGACATTATATTTCCCATCATTAGATGGGACTCAAATTAAAGTGTCTCTTTTGTTAGATTGCTTGAGAACCCTATCTTCCAAAATCTTCCTGAAATAATTAATTAACTCATCATCAAAACCTAAACCTCAGAGAGATTTCCATTTCCATGCTAGAAATCCTTCTTAGTCCAGAAAAGTTTTATAATTCCTCACTTTGTTGCCCCATAGATCAGTTAATCAATTTTTCAGAGTCAGAGGAATCTTGTAGGAAGAGAGAGGAGGTTTACCTTCCCAAGAATCTTCCCAAAATAGGGCCTCATCACCAGACCCGACATCCCAAGTTAGAAATTTACTAATTAAATTGCGACATTTAATCATAAAGTTCCAACATTCTGAACCTTTAGGAGGAGAGATAATTCTAAAGATTGAAAGTGGGTCATCCGCAATTAGGTATTTATTATAAAGAATCTTAGCCCATTTACGATTACATTAGTGGTATAGTCACCAAATGAGCTTTGCCCATAGGACTTCATTTTGCCACAGTAAGTTTTTAATCTCTAGACCTCCTAAAGCCTTAGGTTTACACATGCTCTCCCACTTGATGAGAGCCAATTTATTGTCATTATCCCGATCGTTCCAAAGGAAATTCCTCATTTTGGATTCAATTTTTTAAAGATTCTTCTTAGAAAGAGGAAGACATGAGAGAGGGTAAGTTGAAGTGGGGTAAAGGATTGCATGTATCTTGGTGCATTTCCCAGCCTTTGCGAGCCATCTATCCTTCCAAGAACATAACTTAAGAGTCCAATTTTTCTAGGGTGTTGTCCCAAACCTTTCTTGATTTTGATCCTTTCTCTAGAGCTATACCTAGATATTTGCAAGGGAAGGATCCTTTCTTAAAACCCATAATTCTACAAATTTGCTGTTCCATTTATGGCTTAGTGTTTAAGAAGAAAATTTCAACTTAAGATTATTAACCTATTGTCTTGAGGCTTCCATATATGTATTAATAATGTTTTGAGAGAGCAAGCTTTTGAGACCGTACTCTTCTCGGGAAGAATAGTGTCATCAGCAAACTGCTAGTGGGTTATATTAGGCAGCTTTTTAGTAACAGAAATGCTCAAAATTCGTTGTTTGTTATATGCATCTGTCACTACTCTCCCAAAGGCTTTTTCCATGATGATGAAAAGAAAAGGGGATAAAGGGTCCCTCTACCAAATGCCCCTCGATATATCAAAAAATCCTTCTGGTGTACCATTGATGAGAATAGATATTTTAGAAGTAGAGATAAATTTGAAAATTAGATTAATCCATTGATGAGAGAATCCAAAAGCTTCTAGCGTTTTGTGTAGGAACCTCCAATCAACCATATCATATGCTTTTTGGATATTTAGTTTCATGAGCATACAAGCTTCCTTATTAAGACTAGTAGAGTGAATAGTCTATTGAATAGTAATGATGCCATCAAGAATGGATCTGCCCGACATGAAGCCAGTTTGTTCCTCATAGATGATCTTGGGGAGGATCTCTTTCAACCTGTTAGCTAGAACTTTGGAGAATATTTTATAAATTGTGTTGCACAAGGCTATCGGTCTATAATCTCCTGGCGATTCAAGATCAGATTTCTTTGGGATCAACATGATAAAGGAGTGGTTTATCTTAGCTAGAAGAGAGCCTCCATTTCTGGAAGCTTCGATAGCTTTCCAAAGGTCAATACCTATAATGTCCCAGCACTTTTGGAAGAAGAAAGCCTGGAATCCATCAGGTCCCTGAGATTTATTCGAGTTCATGTCGAAGACCACTTTCTTAACTCCTTGTAAAGTGATGGGTCTGGTAAGGAGTCTATTATCTTCTTGAGTAACAAATTTAGGGATAACTCCTAGTAGACTTGATTGTGTGGTATAATTTGAACATTTCTAGTTATTTAAAATATCTTGAAAATATTTAACAAAGGTATCTACTATTTCTCCTAGTTTTTCAATAAAATTACCTTGCTAGTTTTTTATGCGTGTGATTTTGTTCTTGACTTTGTTATATAGGGTGGAATTGTGAAAAATTTTCATGTTAGAATCACCTTCTTCTAATCATCTTTCTCTCGATTTCTATCTCCAGAAAACTTCTTCTTTGGAGAGTATAGTTTCCTACTTAGCTAGTAGTTCCTTTTCGAGATTACAACTTCTGTTATCCATACCCTTGTGATTAACTTCTGCATTTAATTCTTTAAGTTGGTTTTTTATGTCCAACTTTTCTTTGAAGATGTTGTTAAATTTCTCTCTATTCCACCTAAGGATACGTTCCTTATGTATTTTTAATTTATTAATGAAGGCGAATATTTTGGACCCTTCGCAGCTATCTTGAGCCCACCGAAGTTTGATGTTCTTAAGAAAGTTTGGGTCAAGGAACCACATCTTCTCACACTTGAAAGGGTTTCTAGCTAGTTTGAGAGGCTCAATGAATTTGAATCTGACAGGGAAGTGATCTGACCCAGCTATGGGTAATATAGAAGACTGAATATTTAGATTGTTGATGTCCAATTCACTTTTTATCAAAAATTTGTCAAGTATTTTTGTGATGTGAGGAAATTCTTTTCTCCTATTGGTCAACGTATAAGTACCATTATTAGTAGGAATATCAATTAAATTATGCAAAGCACACAATTATTTAAAGTCTCTAGATGCTTGTGTTAACACCTGAGTGTCTCCTACCTTCTCATTAATGTCTAAGATAGTGCTAAAGTCACCTCCCAATATACAGAATTCATTTTCTAGATTATACAAAAGAATACCAATTTCATTCTAGACTACTTTTTTATCAATATTATTAACTGGACCATACACATTTATAACTGTAAAGTTTAGATTTGATTTTAAACTTTGAACCTTACCACTAATCCAATTGTTTGAACTATTGAGAATTCTAATATAGACCTTCCTTGGGTCCCAAAGGATACCCAAACCCCCAGATGCCCTTGAGGATTCTTGAAACATAGAACACCATACTCCAAGCATCCTACTAAATTTATCTATTTCTAATGAATTTAATTTAGATTCTTGAATTAAAATAACATCAAAATTAAAATATTTGAGGTTATGTTTTAATAACCTCTTTTTTCTAGGGGCATTGAGGCCCCTAGCATTCCAGGTTGTGAGCTTCATACCTGATCGAGAAGGCACTTCCCCTTCCCAATGTAAAAAATTTGATCTATCTTCTGCTGATCCTTGCTAAGACCCTCTGATTCTCGAAGTTCCTTTAGAGACTTCCTATCTCTTTTGCCTTTTATTTTGTTGCAACATGGGGACTTAGGCCCTTCTTGAGACATGTAGATACCTAGCTGCTCCATATTGACTTCTGCTGTCTGAACTATGTCAATTTTTCTTGTTGGAGACCATTCCTAATTCTTTGAGTCAATTTTTGTAATGATCTGATTAGCAAGATTAGATTATTTGGTGAAAGTTGATGCAGAGTCTTCCATTTGTATGTTAAGTATATCTCTTCTAAGATCTTCACATGAATAGTTCTTCCCTCCTAATTGGAGGATCTTCTGAACAAATTCCTCCTTCTGGATTACCAAGGTCTTGTCAATATTGTCTGGACTGAATACTTGGATCAACTCTTCAGTAAACTATTCAATCTTTACTCTTTCCATCTTTGTCATATTTATTTCAGCAATTGAAGGATTTGTGTAACATTCCTTATTCAAAAATTTTGGAAGCTCTTTAACTGGTAGATTAGCTATTTGTGTATTGTCTTTGTCTACCTGATGACTCCTACTGCTAGGAGTAAAAGGCGAACTACTGTTGGCAGATGGAGTCCACCAAAATTTATAGAGTTTGATAGGGGACTTCACTATATTGTCTTTTACCAGAAGCATAAATGAAGGTGAAAAGCTTGGGTCCTTTTGATGTTCTTTTTCTCTGCTTGCCCTACATGAAGTGAACAACATGAGGTTTACAAGCTCCTCTAAATGTCTAACTTGATTATCCTTTGATCATCCTACTTGTTGAGGGGTAGAAAATTCTTCTAGGTGAATATCTTCACTTGTTGGATGTTCAGAGCTTTCTGGGCCCTTCTCATCCAAAGTCTCTATTGCTCCCTTACTAATTGTTTCCATATTTCAGACCATATCTCGTAATTGAGTTATGTTAGAGGGGGCAACTATTATACCTCCCTTTGTATAATTTTATGTCTCATTCTACTTCATCTATGATAGGAGACCCTTAGTGGTATTTGTTTCAGGATTAGTTACTAAATGGTTCTCCATATCCTCATTAACTTTTTCTTTACTCTCCATATTGAGTTCAACTTGATCAGTATCTGATATAATCACCTGCACTACACCTTTGTTTGCCTGATCTATTATCAGAGAGGAAGGTGTCTTTGAGCCTTTGATTACTCAGTCTCAATCTATTTGATGGTGCTGTAGAGTACCACCAAATCCATTTATGCTTGTATCCTTGCTAGTCTTATCTACTTCCTTTCCCTTCTTTCCCTTATGTTTCTTATGGATCATGCCACTCTCATCTAACTTTGTTTTGCCTCTGGAATTCATTACTGATACTAATTTAAGCCTTCCTTCATTGATTAAACATTCTTTTGACCTTTTATTAATTGTATTTTTGATACAGAGAAGCTCTTGATTTCCCTAGTTCATGGTTGGGGATCTTTGCCCTTTGTGATCCCGAATCCTTTTGTTTTTCATTATTCTCATACAAGAAAATATACTTCTGAAATTAGAAGTGAGAGGAAGGGTCTTGGGTCTGATTTTGTGAAGGTCATCAAATTTTAAGATGTCAACAATTTTCCCTTTATAGATATGGAAGTTAATATCATCTGATGCCTTGTTAGTGATAATTTTCTTTTGGAATTCCATAGGATGATTAAAATTAGTATTAATGAGCACTTTAACACTATTACAACTATAAAAAAAAGCATCAATGCCTCTAACTTCACCAATAGAAGATCCTATAATGTCTACTTGACATAACTCTGGAGGGAGAGAAGGCATAATGAACCAAGAGGGAATCATGCAATCTACCTTTTCTATATGAAAGTCATGTGATCATTCTATGAATTTGATGCAGTGACCCTTAAAAAAGAATTCAAAGACTAAAATAAATTCTTTTTTGATAGACTTTTCTTCACATTTTAAAAACAAAATACTATCTGAATAATGGAAAATACTTACCTGGTCCTCGCAGTTTTCCTCCATCCAGATAGATAAAAGAGGGAGATCTTTCATGGGACCATTCCAGATTGCAAAAACTCCTCCCTTAAGACATTCACACTTGGAGTCCTCAATTGCTACGACTGAAAATCTTAATAGACTTATTCAAAATTTTAAGCAAAGACAAGCTTGTGGAAATTTTAGGGTTTGATGATGGAGAATTGTTAGATTTTTGGCGATGCGGGGGGATATAGGAAGATGGAGGATCTGGTTTAGATGAAGGCCTGCCTAAATGGGGCATTGCTGGGGGGGGACTGCATACTGGGAAGGACAAAGGCTTTTAGAAATCCAGATTCACATATTTAGTAAGATTAAAAATTCAAAATTGATTATCTAGGTGCTCGATTGTGAAAAAAGGGTGAAGGGAGGAGATTTCAGTTACACCTGCGAATGTGGGAGGGGCTTTCGAAATGGTTTCCCTTCTAATATTTCCATTCTAAAGGAGTTGATTCCCTCCAACCCGTTGTTGACTGAAAGACTCTCCTGTGGATTCTTCAAATATCGTGAAACTATTGGCCATCGTAACTGCGAATCTAGCATCGTGTTTTCCTAGAGAATCCCTATGGAGCTACCTTTGATCTATAATAGAGTATCTCTGGCTTCCATAATCGCATGGATTCTTGGGAAACCTCTTCTTTCTTCTTTGAAAATGTTTCTAGCCTGGGTTTTTTGTGGATTTGTAAAAGTTTGACATATTCACATTATTCTTGCAAACTAGTTTTTACAGTGCTATGATTTTAGGGTGACTACAAGAAGTTGGGTTGTAATTTTGCGGAAGTCAGATCCGTGGAATTGTACTTCTCAGAAATGGGTACCCAATTTTTAAAAAATCGGGTACCCATTTCTAAAATTAAGCTTCGAGCACCTGAGTTGAATTTCAAAAATTGGGTACTCGATATTTAAAAGCAGATCGGGTGCCCGACTTTTTAAAAATCAGGTACCCGATTTCTTATAAATCGAGAACCTGATTACTTACAAATTGGGTACCTAATTTGTAAAACTTTATTTAACCTCTTTTTTGGCATTTTTGAGGTCATTTTCATGACCTCAAAAAAGGGAGCTTGATTAGAGACGCATACGGGAGCCCAATTTTCAACCCTACTGACTACCCCCTTGTTGCTAGTTTTCGATACACCAAGTATTTTAATATGTTTTATACTATTTTACTTTATTTTTTTCAATTTTCAATTTAATATGTATGTTAATTTATTGTTTTTTTCATTTTTAATATACGTAAAATTGTAAATTTACATTGTTAATGAGTAGATGTTTTAATTTTTGTATTTGTTAATTAAAATATAGTTTTGCAAATGTTTATTTAAAAAATTATTATTTTAGATGTTTTGAAATGTATTTAATTTATGTATTTATTACAATGCTGAATGATTAGATTAGATGTAAATTCATTGTTTAAACAAGTAATTTTACAAATAAATATAAACTCGACCTAGAACCATATAACCTTGACCTTGTTTTAACTATAACCTCGACCTAAATTCATTGTTTAAACTATAATCTCGACCTAACCATATAAATAAACCCCTAAACATATATAACTAAGTACTTAATCACATAATAGCCCGCCAAGGGATCCAAAAAAAAAATTCTAGTATTTAAAATGATTTTACTCAAATTGTATTGTAGTTTGTTTCATGGATCGAAAGTGGATGATGTAAACTATTTTATAAATGTATATTCTTTCAGCCTTTCATACCCTGTGACATGTACAGTGGATGATTGTGCATTCCAAATTAATTTGCCAAGTGGCATTAAGAACAAATGTATATAAATTATTTAAATGGATTGAACTAAAGTAGTTAATATTCTTTCATGTGGATGTGTTATTTATTTTACTTTTAGTACTTATAATTATTTAAAAATGAAATGTAAATGTGCTCATTAAGGAATGCAATCTCTTATGTTTTTTATAAATGTAAATTATTATCTGTATATTATTGATTGCTTAGTAAAACTTTTGATTAGTTCTTTGGATCCCTTGGCTGGGCATCATTTGGGATTAACTATAATGTCAATTTGTATTGAATTTAACTCTAATCATAACCCTTACTATCATCTTAACCTTAATCTTAATTTGCTAAAACTTACACTAGGTAATATATAAATAATTAAATAGCTTTCCTATCTTACCTTGAGTACTAATTTTATAAATGTCAAACCCTAAAATTGTAACCTTATTTATGATTTAAACTAAATTATCCTAGAGGAGCATCATATCTACATCTTCATGTCATGTATATGTGAATCTAAAAACATTTGTACACATATCTAATTATATCATTTATTGCATAGGAAGGATTAAAAATTTTCATTATATATATTATCCATGCATATCATATCAAAAGAATCATATAGAGATATGTCATGTACGACATGTCCATCATAGATAATAAAGAAGGGTACTTAGGTAAATATATATATATATATATATATATATATATATATATATATATATATATATATATATATATATATATATATATATATATATATATTTAACACTATATATTATAAGAAAAGAAAAACACCATATATAGGAGCATCTCATGTACATAAACTTAAAAAAATTACCATGACACATGTAATGAGATCAAATAATATTTGTAAGATTCATCGCATATAAGTTATCAACATGTATAGGGGTGATATAATCAAAATATAAAAAAATGTGTGATATCAAAGCATTATATCTTAATATTTAACACTAAAATAAACTAACCCCTGGGTTAACCCTAAACCAAATTGAATATATCAAACTAGATTGAAAGGTAACCCTGGCCCTTAACTAATTAATATTATACTTATAAACCAAATTGAATTAAACCATGATCATAAACCTACTTATATATCCCAACTTAATAGTAGAAACCTTGAATTTAACCTTAAATCCTTTCCCCAACCATTAACCAAATTGAACCGTTACCCTAAGATTGAGAAAAATTAAACGTTGACCTTAAAACTAAACCAAATCACCCTAAACTAGAACTCAATAATATATTGAACACTTTAAAACAAAATTCAAACCTAACTTTTTTGAATTAATGTTGGTTTTTAATCTGAAAGCTCTAACTATAATTCTATATCTAAAACCAAATTTTAGCTCTTTAAAACTTCATTCAATTTATTAACTCTTGTCCTAATTGAAACCTAAGCATGTAAACCTAATCAAACAGTACAAACTAAATTGAACCCTAATCCTAAAACTAATTAAACATTGATATCAAGGTCTCAAAATGATACATCATAAAAAAATTAGAAGAGACTTGAACAAATCAGGCATCTAATTAAGTAACCCTCCCTCACCATTAAGAGGTGGAGGTGTCCACATCAGTGCGAGTAGGAGCCCAAACTACACCCTTGGATGCCTAAGAATATATCTAAAGAAGTGAATAACTTGTCTTTCCACTAGATGCCCAAACCTTTATATCCTAAGTGAGTATTCATCATGTAATGTCTAATTAGGAGGGTATTGAAGCAATCTAACACCCCAATCCCTAACTAGATAATTATGTTAGGGTGGACTAATTTCTATTTATCTTGGGTTGGAAGTGCCTACAAGTTTTTTTTGGAGACTGGACATTCCCCTATTTGTTTCTTATTTTCCTGTATGGGTAGCCTAAATATTTATTGCCTTTGCAGAATGGAAGGCCACATAACAAAATATTGCGTTATTCTATAAAAAGAAATACCCACCCCCTAGTGATATTTATAGTAAGATCTTTTTCCTAATTTTACTATCAATTTTTTTGGTTAGAAGACGATGATAGTTCAAAATGATTTAGAAGATAGGGATAAAATGAGAACCATCATTCCTAGAATGAAGATGCATTATTCCAAGTGATAAACTCATTTCTATCATAAATCAACTCCTCCATCCAAAAAATTAGTAATTAGAAATCCCTACGTCAAGTAATCAATGGAGGGCTCATAAAATTGATCAAGTGATCAACGAAGGGCTCATAAAATCCCTAGGTCAAGTAATCAATTGATCCCCAAGGGGAGATAAGAATCTCATTAAAAATTAGAGATAAGACACTCCTAAATACATATCATACAAAACTATTGCCAAGGTCTTAGCCTCTAGACTAGAAGATATCCTACCCAAGATCATTAACCCTACACAAAAGTGTTTTGGTAAAGATATTTATGCATATTGGAGAACTTGATAACCTTTTGGAAGACTTTGGACTAGGAAACATTTCTAGGATAGAGTGTAGGCATGCTCAAGTAATTGATTATGAAAATGTCTACAAAAGGGTGGAATGGAGTTTCACTATGATGATGTTGCAAGCCCTCCATCCAATATTATGTCAAATGGTGTCCTCTCTTATGATTGGTGTCAGGGTTTTAGTAAATAAATTACTGGGGTTAGATCATAATTTTTAGGACTCTCTAGATCAATTATGAAAGGGTGTACTCTTGCATCCTCTTTATTTTTTATTGTTGAACATTGACTCATTATATTATCTCCTTAGAGATAACCAGTTGTCTCTAAAAGTTAGAGGATTTACTCTCCAAATAATTAATAAGTATTTAACTTACATAGTTTGTTGATAATATTTGTATTATTTTTAAGCTAGAAGAGTGCAACATGAGTCATTTAATGATCAAATTGGACCTCTTTTCTTTGTATCGAGTAGTAAGATTTATGTCTCTACATCTATTAAGATTGGGGCTAAATATTGAGTCCCCTACCTTGTGTAGTAAATATTGTATTGGATGGAGATTTCATAATTAAGTGGTTAGGTACCTAGGGATTCCATTTGTAGTAAACCCTAACATCTAAATGAAACGTGTCTTTATATCAACAAGAAAATCTTTGGAAAACTCAACTACTGGAACTCTAATTATCTCACTTTGGTTGGTAGAATTCAACTATGTTAAAATATTCTCTTCTCATATTGGGTGTAAGTTTCTCTTCTTCCTACTCATTTTATTTAAATCAGTTTGGTCTTCTATATAAATCTATTAGGAACATTTTCTGGATAGCCAAGGGATTACTCTGGCAATAAAATGGATAGCCAAAGCTTCATAAGGTAATGAATTATGGATTATGATTAGAATTAGGATTATTATATGGTTAGGGATAGGGTTCACATGTATTAGTTCATTACTTGACATGATCTACACTTATAGTTTGCATTAAAAAGAAGATAATAGTTAGGATTCAAACTACAATCATAAATATTTTTTAATCAAATCATAATTCTATCTCTAAGGTTTCATTAGATAATTGTAACCTTAAATCTCGTCCTAATGCCATCTATTATATATCCTATAAACAATAGGACCATAATAAATATCCAAAACCTAAATATAATTCTAACTAAAATCATAATCCTAGGTAAGTTCCCTAACATTAAAGGACCATAATCATTATAATAATCTTAAGCTTAGCCATCATGAAAACCGTTAACATAACAAAATTGTAATCCATAACCTTGTCATAATCTTAACTTTGTTTCATCCTGAGATGAACATGTATAATCCATAATGAGTTCATACAATCCCCTAGTGTCACAAAATAAGTGTACATGAAAGCAAAATTAGCTTGGTGGCTCCTATTTTAAGAAAAGAAACCTTGAACTAACCTAGATATATTTTTTTGGATATTATTTTATGATTAGACTTAAAAATTTGGTATTTAATGTTTAATTTGACTTAAGTGTTTAACTTTATTTATTTAATTGATATGATTTTAATAAAGATATACACATTTATACAGATCTAGTTGATAAATTTTAGATTTAAATTTTATTAAATAGTAATTTTGTCATGTTTTATGTTGTGATGTATTTTTGTCATGTTTTATGTTTTATGTTGTTTAAACATATATGCAGATTATATTTGATGGACCCACTACCACTCCCTCCCCCTCCCATGCCCTCACCTCTGCCCCCTCCATCTCCACCTCCACCTCCACCTCCACCCACACCTCCTCCACCCACCGCAGATGAGCTCCGCGAGACCATGAGGTGTAACCTCAATGACCTCATGCGTGATATAGAGGCTATTTGACATGAGAGGCACCCCCCTCCTCACCTACTACATCTTGCAGATAGCATGCAAGGCGTGGTTGACTCCATCCATAATTTTGATTTAGATATTGATTCATTTAGATCGTGGAGGGAAAGCATGCGTGCCTTCTACTCTGACAGCTTATCATACATAGAGGTTTATAACCTACATATAGGTAAAGGGAATTTTCAAAATTATTTTGTAAACCCTAAGACAGATGAAGCAATTACTGATAAGAAGCCTCACATTTCCATTAGGTGGTGTACACATCCACGTATAACAGCACATTTTTGGGAGTGGTGGATGGTATTTGACCATCCACCACATGCTAACCATGAGGTGCCCATGTACTTCCTTAGGAATTTATGGGATGAGTTTGAATTGGGTTTGAAACCCAACTATTTTGATATGAAAGAATTTTAGGGGGTTGGTAGAGGGATACCTTAGGATAGGCCTAGGGAAAAGTTGAGTGACAGAACGAGAAACCGCAGGCAAGTTGAGCCCCTTGTACCTCTTCCTGCGCCCATTGTGCTTACTCCTCACCATCATCAAGTAGTTTCATCTACTTTTAACCATTTGAGTGCCCTTTCGGGCAATTTAGTACAGAAGTGGACGTAGGCAGTACATGCTCCTCTACTTGGACATGTTTTTACTAGCTATGGAGGCATGTGCATAGGCCCCTAGAGCGATCCTGGTGCAACACACAATGGCCATTATGATGAGGGTGCAAATTTTGATGATGATGTATACGCTTCCCATGGTGATGGTAGTGACGAGATAGACGTGTCGTCATTTGTTGACCTCATGCAGCAAGGAGAGCTTGGAGAGAGTCAAGAGCAATAGGTAAAATTTTAATTTCAAAATAAATATAAAATACACATAATTATTTACTTTCTACATACATGTGTAATTGTATTAACAATATTAATTTGTACTTTTCAAATAACAGACTTGATGGATGATACTATTCCTCCTAGGAGGCAACATAGTCTTTTTCCAAGACCTACAGATGTTGGCGTCTTTTATACAGTATGCACTTTGAATTACATTGTAAAAATGTACATTCAAATTTGAATTTAATAACATGTGCTCATATGTTCTTTTTATTTGATTTTGTAGGGATTGGTTGCATCTACACAGATTGATGTTAGTACAAGTCCTACTCCAGTTACCACTGAGGCACAACCTCAAATACATGCGGTATGAACTTTTGACTGAAGACAAATAATTTGTATTATTTTTATGTATGTACATTATTATTAACTTATAATCTGAATAATTTTGACTCACATGTATATATATTTTATGTGTTTTGATTTTACAAACAAGAGCCATATCATACTCATCCATATAGGCCTCGGTATAATCTATTTTTGACTCCATCTTATGATTATCATGCTAGCATACCTGTAGACACATCTGTGACTTTGGCTACCACTCAAGTATGATATATATATATATATATATATATATACATGCTAAATTTATAGTGTATAAAGAATGTAGTGTATAAATTATGTACTTTGTAATTATTCATGTATATTTAATTTTGACTAAATGTTTATGTATCCATAATTTTAGGACTACGTCACCACGAGTGTTGCTGAGAGCATAGGACTTAGCCAGATGGAGGTACCTACATCATCATTTGAGGTTAGTATTGTGATTTATGTACATAATGTATAATTTATTATGCTCTAAAATCAAATTAAAAAAAATGTATGTATTGTAAATTACAGGACCTCACCATTGCTGCATTTGGTAGTTTTGACAGTGCGCCTCCTCCCGTTACTGAGGGACAACCATCTCATGTGGTATAATTTATTTTATTATGTAGTGAATATTTAATTTATTTGCAAGCTAGATTTTGAGACCCATTTCAATTAATCATGTACATGATGAGATGTTCCTCATCTTACACAGGGTGATACATCTACCTCACAGGGTGTACGACATGACGAGATGACTCATATTACACATGATGATCCATCTGAGTCCTCTTCACATGGAGTAAAGAGGAAATTTGATCAGATAGATTAGATCTTGTTGGCACCTATAGATTGTGTTTTTATGATGTATATTATTTATGATGTATAAACTTTGTGTTAGGATAGTTAAAACTGTATGCTAGACCATGTATTTTTTCACTTCATAGATTATGTTATGATGTATGTTAGAACATGTGCTATTTTTTTATGACTTCTTATCATGCTTGTGTATGTAGTATATATTATTATGTTTCACCATGTTTTAAGTATATTCAAACCATTTTCTTTATTCTGACATATTTTACTCATGAACATATGACACATTTTGTAAGTATATATGCAAGATGAACAATAATTTTAACTATCTATAGAGCATTATTGGATAAATATCACATTAAATTTATGCATTGAGATTCATACAAATAAAATTGACCTACTAGATTAAAAAATGTATTGATAACGTACCTAACAATGTATCATAAGTGATCTTAATGTGTTGTTTGGTAATGTAAGACTCATTATCACCTAATAAGACCTATTATGTGGTAGTAAACATATGAATACCTATCATAACCTATAATAGACATAATGACCTATTAGGACTCCCATGTCCCCTTAAGACACACATGTATGGATAACATACCTAACAATGTATCATAAGTGATCTTAATGTGTTGTTTGGTAATGTAAGATATAATCAATACAATGAATACAATGAATAATGATCTAACATATAATCAATACAAAGAGTAATGATCTTTAAATTATTATCATGTTCAAGTGACTTGTTTTTAATATTACAATCAATAGTAATTTGAAACTTCAAACAAACATTAATTTAAACATTCTTGAATATAAAAGTAATGGAACAAAATAGGAGGTCATTACTTAAATTGACAATTTATTTATAATTTATCAAGTGCATACCTTTAACTTTAAAATAGAAGTAAATTCTCATTTTTGAATTAGTTTGTACAACATATTTCACAATATATGTAAGACAATGTCAATGATATATTTATAGTTTAGTGAACTCATTTGAAACATAAAATTGGTTCAACACATCTCTTCAAATGAGGTCCTGTAAAATAAAAATGTAAAACAAAAACACACATGTTAATAAACACATAAATTAATATTCAAGGTATCTAAACTATGTAAATATATGAGTAATTTGTATGTACTTACTATGTGAAATTGCACAAGATGTTGATGTTTGATCCACTTTAACATTTAAATTTGCATAAATTGTAATTAAGACTTGAATAAGAGGTATATAAGTTCTCTAAATTGCTATTGACAACACAAACATACATGTAATTAAATTAAATAAGTACATATATATAAAAATAATACAATAATGAAAAAACTTACATGTGATTGATTTAAATATAGTCATCGCACTATACCATCTGCATCCTCTCTCTTTTGCAATGCATCTATGATTGTCTCATGCTCGTCCATTGAAATTGTTCATAATACCTTATTGGTGGGTCTCCCTTTGTATCTTTCTAATTTGATATTTGTTGCCACAACCAAATGAGAATAGTGTAAAATCTTCTTTTCGGTTTGGTAGTCTTCAAATGCTGGCAAACCATTTCTTCTTGTTAGGTATCTACTTAGCCAGGTGCCAGCTACAATGACAGACCCGATTGGATACTCAAAACCATCATCTTCTACTTGATGACAAGTCAATTTTTTTTTAGGTTCCACACATCTAGCTAGCCAATATTCAGTCTGTTCATCATTATCACTAGGTGCAACAACAACATAAAAATGTCCTACAAGATAAGATAAAGTATACAATCACTTTAATCACATGAGTGTACATATGAAAATTATATAAATTGAAGCATGAGATCACAAAAAATTCTAATTAAATTGTGCATACTAGGTTCTATGAGGTTTGAAATACAATCATAGTCTTCTAATGCAAAAGTAACATTCTGACCATCATTTACTATATCATCTTCAAAATGCATGTCAGTAGGTGCTAATGATCTTTGTTTCCAATCTTCAACCCATTCTGTATTCTCACATTCTTCCCATTCTCTTGCAAGACAAAATTGACAAAAACAAGCAAGCTCCCTAGTCCATATAGTCCTAGTGTTAGAATCTGAACTCCTAAATGAATGCCATTTAGCTGACCCACTAATTGTATCACAATCATATCTTGAAGGGATATTATTTTCTTCAACTAGGTAGAAAAAATGTTTGATTGTAGAGTCTGACTTGATCCCGTGTATAAATATTTGTTACACCATTTGACAATCTCATGTGCATTTTTGAATTTAACTTTTTCCTCAAATTTTAATTGCTCTCTACTAAGGGCTCTCTTCACACATGCACTAGCACCATCGTGTTCTCCTTTACCATGTCCAACCTCAAAAAAACTCCACACATGTTGGATGTTAGTTTACCTATGTGTCCTACTCAACCAATAGAACATTCTAGCATTCTTGAATTGTTCTGTACAATTATTTGACCATATACAATGTTGTGTCATTTGAATTTGTCTCTCTTTTAAATTATCATAAAAGACCTTGAAACAATATTGGACAAACTCAGAGGAATGGATTTTATCATCACTTAAATAAAAATGGTACTCTCTCAATATTTTTCAATCCTCCTCTATACTATCAGGTGCATGCCTATAAACTATATGAACATAAATTGTTACTTGCACTGAATTGTAATATTGTGGTTGTACCTCTTCTTGCGGTCCAAGCATATAGTTCTCTGCAAAGTCAACAACTGAAAGTATAGTACCAATTGGAAATGTATTCTTACATATGCAAAATTGTCCATCAAGCCATCTAGAATATTGAGAGTGTTTAACATATTTTGGTATGATCACACTCTTAAACTCATCCATAAATGCATGACCACTAACTTTATCTATAACTAGATCACACCTTCTTCCAATCTTCCCATCCTTTCAATGGATATTAAATAGTTTTGAATCTTTTTACCTCAACTAATTGTTGTCCAAAAGTAGTCAAAGCATTTTCATGCAAACATTCATCTAACAAAGAAAGATTGTTGCACATATCACATGTACTAGAAAGAAATGCATTGAAAAGAAAGTATTGATCATTAGGTGGCTTACAAAAAAAATATGATATGAAATCTTTTATAGTTTGAGGTGGTATTTTTATACCACATTCTTGCAACATTTCTTTACTATGCATGGTACCATGTATAGATCGAAATACATCATAATGGTAACAAAATTGAATATGAGTTTTACAACAACATGTGATTCTTTCCTTGTTAATCCTTACATACCATGGTTTACACTTTTCAAAAGATCTTTGACTAATGGTAACATTTAATACCTTACCATCTACAATTTTTTTTTAAAAATTCAGTTTGAGTCATGTCCAAAAGGTGTTTAGGATGTGGATCATGTATTTTTGACCCAATTCTCAATTTAAGAACATCTCTTGAATTAGGTGATCCTCTTGTATTATCATGCCAAAAATTTTTGATCAAACTTTTGATTTCACTAGTAAGTTTCATATCACATCTTGAGAGTCTACCACTAGAAGTCCATAAAATATTTGCTCGATCACATTCAAAGTTAACCCTTCTCTTTACATCTCTTTCTAAAGTCTTACAATTCACATTAAGATATCCACTTATGTTGCTAATCAATCTTTTTTCAGATGTTGATTTGTTAACTAAAGCTATTGTTATTGCTCATAGTGTTGCATTCTTATCTTTAGACTGACTTCTCTTTTCGATAACATCAAAAGGCACTAGCAACAGTGGATACTACTTGTTTTAAAGACTCATTTTTATTCTTGGGTTTTGCGTCAATTCCCAACCTTCTCATTACTTTTCGCATTTCAGACATTTTAATTAGTTGCAACATTAGCTGACATTGAAACCAAAATTTTTTATTATAAAAAGAAATTCCTATACAATCTATTAGCATGTGTCCTAATTTGTCTCCTTGAAACCAATCTCTCAAGATTATCTAACACATCATTAGGAATATGAAAATTATGTTCAGACACTTTACTATCATATTGACATGTTTGTTCAATAGTTGGTGTTTCTATGTCTACATTCATGCAATTTTTATTTTCAGACACTTTACTATATTCACTGTTATTTGGGATTTGAATATCATTTTCAATTTTTCTTGGTATTTCTTTCGGGGCAGGCATTTCAATTGGAGTGTTTTGTGCATGATCGTTTGACAATTGCTTCTCATGAAGAAAATCTAAATCGTTTAAATTGTAACCTGCTTCTAAAAAATCACCAATTTCATCACGAAAGAAAATTCAAGGGTTTGGAGACACACCTGTATTGAATGCATGATTAGAATGTGCACCTGAATTTTCTTGTATTGGGTTCTCTTCTTTGACCTCTTCATCCATCATGGTATCCTAAATGTTTTTCTCCTTTGAAACATTGTTCAAGTCTCTAATTCTCTATCTTCTCTCTTGTTGATGTTGTGCTTCATTCTCTTTATTTGCTACAATCTCCTCATCTATTAGAACTTTTTCTTTCTTCTTTCTTCATTGTTTTGATCCCATGTTTGCACCAATTTTGAATTTGAACACTAATACATTAGGGGTCAATTTGCAACGTCAATTTGCAAATGCAATGTGTTTTTGGCTTTTTTTTTTTCAGTTATAGCCCGATGATGTCGCAATTGTGATACTAATGGGATATAAGAAAAAAGAGAGAGAACGTTACTCATTTGGCTCACCACTGTCTTATTCTCCACTACTAGATGCAATGGATGATTTAGGGAAAGTTTTTGGAGGCCATTGTAACCCTTGCAATTAATTTGGGAATTTTGTAACGCTTGTAGGGCCCGACTGCTCATCTGTTGTATATGGCACAACGTCAGAATTAGGGCCATTTAAAGTGAAAAAGAATTTACCTTCCCTGCAGTTAAACCCATATTTGTGGAAGAAAGGTTATTACCATTTCTCAATCCATTTTATTTCGCAGTGAAAAGATTAACTAGTCACTATAGCTTCTAGTGATTGTTCTTCATACTGTACGATGTTGACTTGATCTGAATGTTCTTAACTATGATTCTGATTTTATCATGCCCATTAGTATCCTTCTTGATTGATGGCTCCAAGTATTAATATCATTAACATCTCCAACAGTTGGGTTGTTCAATATTTCCCAAGTCTACCCCAAAAGTATTTTTAGTATTCTTTCTTCATACTCTTACCCACATTTAGATTGATTCTCTCTTCATCTTTTATTTGCTGAGTGGAAACATTTTCCAATTGTGATTGTTAACTCCTCTTCCCTCAGTAGATATCTCCATTTCCATTCCCTAAAGGTGGAATGTGCTCTGACACAGCTAGCATCGTAATTAGCATTCCATTTTTCTTCCATGGAGAAATCTCGATATGGCTTCTGTTATGGTCATTCAATAGGACGTATCTATAGTTTGCACCTCGAGATAAGTACCTTGAGGTATTCACTTATCAATAAAGTGTTTAGATTTTGGCTCATGATGTATTTAAGTTCTTCAACTCTGTATGCATCAACTTCTATTGTGTTGAATCCACATTCTCCATCACTGAGTTGGATTAGTTTTGTATCTTTTCTTATCCTAGGACCCTCTACATATCTCATCCCCAATCATATTTATGATTGGATAACTGCGTTAGTCTTTGTTGACTATATATATCCTCTCATAGTAACATTCGATTATGTATTGTACAGTAATACATCCTTACGTTGGATTTTCTATTGCCCATCTTGCTACTTATCCCTATCATCAATTATTTTGTGGAGTGTCTGTGGACCTGTTTACTATTTACACATATAACCTCTCTGCTTATATTTATTTGGATTGGCTCACTGTTCTAAAATTGATTTGGTTTGCTATCCCAGTTGTCAACTTGATTATTGTTTGTACTAATAGTATTAGTATGTTCATCACTGTTACGTCCTTTTCCTGTGTCGATTTTTGTCTTATTCTCTCTTGTCATTGCCACTGGTTTGGTAATATTCTTCTTATTCTTCTATCTATCCACGTTCTCCTAATTCTGAAGTATGCTCTTTATTTCACACATCTTCTCCGTAATCTAGGAGCGTCTATCGTATATCCCAATGATATTTTTCCTCCCTTACTATATATCCAATGATGGGAAAGGTCACAACCTTTAGTAAGGACAAGTTTAATTGTTTATTTAGTAACTAACTATATTATATTCCAAAATGTATAATTATTTTTTATATAGTTCATCAATTATTTCTAGTTTATTTAATGAATATAAATATATATAATTATTTGTTGAATACCTTATATTTTAGTCATTTGTTATATTATATAATTATTACTAATAATCCTATATAAGATATTATTAGTAATAATGTATAATTATTTATTAATTTTATTTTTTTTGAATATGATTACAATTATAATTATATATATCATTTATTTAATCTTATATTTAATTTGTATTATCATTAAACTTTTCTGATAAAAGGGGACATTACAATTTTTGTGATTTTTTATGTCTAAGAATGAATGCTTCGAACAAAGATTAGTGGTGGATGATATGACACATTTCTTTGAAAGTAGCTCAATTTTGGTGGAATATTTGCTATTTTTCCTTGATTTTCGGTTACAATATACCATCCTTGCATTTGGATTTCTCCTACCATGTTTTGGCTAAAATTGATTGATCTTCATCATGGATTTTATTTTTGTTTGCAATTGGTAAACTGTTTACTTTTCTATAACTGCATCATATTTTTGACAAGATTCAAAGTATTTCAGACAATGCCATTTTGAAGCCACCCACAATATATTGATTAAGCTGATTTTTGCAGAGGCAAACATGCTATTTTTGGAAGCAACTGTGGGATAATAGAAACCATAATATCTGGATGTTGATATTCTAGGATTTGTCAATGAGTTACCATTGAAGTTACAACACCCGCAATGCTTACCAAATACACCAACACTGCCATGCGTGCCTTGTACCGACTCATCTTTGGAACTTGCACATTTTACACATAACACAAAATCAAAATCTCTCTAAAATATTCTATTTGTATTCCTATTCAAGATATAATACACCACAGGCCCATCCAAAGCCTAGACACAGTGCCACTTGCTCCTTGCTTGTATGCTAGATTGGCAATTATTTTTTGGACTTTCTGCTAGAGGTGTTTTCGTGACTATTGTATCAATTTTGTGGCATCTAAGTAGTTGTGATTTCTGCACTAGAGATAGCATGGGATGGCTTCTACTCAGAAGAGTAGGGATTTGAAGAGTGGGAAGAGGCTCATTGCATTTCTCATAGTGCTCCTATGTTTTGTGGTGTTTCCAAAGATTAATGGTGCTTTTGGAAACGAGGATATTCATGGAGTAAAGTGCCTTCTAGAGCATTTTTTTTTGTTTTTTTATGTACATTCAATGTTACTATTTATATCAATACTTTATGGCACCTGGTTAATGTGATTTTTGTGTTAGAGATAAGCATGGGGTGGCTTCTATTTAGAAGAGCAGGATTTGATTAGGGGAAGTGGTTCATTGCTTTTTTCATGGTGTTCCAATATTTTGTGATGTTTGCAAATATTAATAGCGATTTTGACAAGAAGGTTGTTCTTGGAGTGGGATGTCTCAAGAGGATTTATTGAATAATTTCTGTGGTGTCTGTGGTAGTTGTTCGTTTAATGTTACTTGTGCAAAAAATTTTATATCATGCATTATCAAAGCATTGATAAATCTACAATTTCTCTTCATCTTTAAGATTATTTGAGGAATATGTGCCTCTCAAGAGTAGTATTCAGCTAGAGGAATTGGATCCTTGAAATAGATGGGAAAGAATCTTTAATTCAACATTGAATTCCATATGAGCTCTAAATTTTGGTGTAATATTGTGATTGATTTCTAATGCTCTTTTGGGAAGAAATGAATTGTTTTTCTTGTGTTGGTGAATTTGATTTCCAAGTCCATTCCTTGGGATTCATTGTACAAGGACTTGTATCCACATGACTACTAGATTTTTTTCTCAATCAAAGAAAATATGGAGCTTCCAACTTCATTTCATTCAACAATTTTCCCCATGTTGATATAAAATATATAACCAATATTTTTTAAATTTTGGTTCCAAACCTAACAAAAAAGATGGTTAATTCAAGGACTTATAAAAGGTGGTGTTTTAAAGTAAGGGAAAGAAAGACAACTGTAATAAGAAGCTTTGATGAAATGGAAATGCTAAATAATTAGATCTGGGAATTATGGTTTATTTAAAAGAAAAGGGTAAAAAATATATTATTGACCAATTTTTACTTGAAATTTGAAGAAAACAGTAAAAGAAACATCCAACCAATCAAGCCATAGTCCCAATAAAGACTCTCACTAGATATTTTAAAATCCTAGATTACTCCAAAGATATGTCATTTCAATCCCCAATATTGCATAGCCCCATCTCGTAAGAGACTCATTTAGCTAGATAGTTGGCCACATTGTTCCATTCCTCCATTCCCTTGAGCCAGACCGAAAAGCTACACATCTCAAATTTTGATTAACCACCACAGCCAATTGCCAATTCATTCCCTCCACTTCTATCTAATTTAGATGAAAGTTGGATTCTTTATTTTTTAATTTTTAAAATCAATTTATATATGGAGGATTCAGAAATTTAAATATTGAAATTTATCAAAATAGTTAGATCAACATTCAACTAAATATAGTTAAACCAAGGCAGTGACCTATATTTTCCTTAAAGTTATAGCAGTTTAATTTGATAAAGTAGTAAAGATAAAAATTTAATGGTTATATTTGCCAATGAAATAAGCTTAAAATAATTTCAATGATTTCAAAATTAAAAATCTCATATATAAACATTAGCAAAATTAGAACTTTAAAATAAAAATACTTGGTTGAAATAAAGAAAAAAGTTGAAGCGATTACAATGGTATAAGAGTCTTTCATGAAATGAAAATTCTAACTAATAAAATCCAGGAATTAAGGTTTATTTAAAATTTCCAATTCACCTTGCCTTTATTTAAAATTCTAACTTGCCAATTCACCTTGCCTTTGTTTAGCTTCCCTCTCCTTGGGAACACTCCTAATTCACCCTTCATCCAACCAACTCTTGATTTCTGTATTCAAGGATTCCCCTGATCCTTATAATGCCTCAATAACCTTCAAACAACATAACTAAGGAGTTCCAACCCCTACCAAGCATTAGTTCTATCTCAATCTTCAAAACTTCCTTCAATAGGCCTACCCAATTAGCCCTGTCCTGCAAGTAATCTGTACTTTACTCTCAAACTTCCCAAACAACCTAGTAACCTCTTCACCTTTTCAAATACCCTTTACTAATTTCTTGAAACCCTATGAATCTCAATCCTTCAACCCTTAACTGGTGTACATTTCTATGGCTGACCCTACATGCTTCTAGGCCTAATTAGCCCTCCATTTACAAATCAACCCTATCAAGGGTATATACTTTGACCCTATAACTTTCAATAGTCCTTAGTTATGAAGAAAAACAAAGTATTTTGTCATCCTTTGGGCCATGGAACCCTTGGTTACAACCCAACACACCATTCTTCTCCAATTCAAGCTTTTAACTAGGGCTTTCTCACAAATAACCCTACACTCACTTTTGGGATGCAAACTTTGATTTCTTTTCTTGATACATTCGCTACTCCCTTGACTACTACTCTGGTGTCTTATAAAGACCTTACTTTTCTAGACTTTTTCCCATCTAATTGACTCATAAAATTGAACCAAAGACCCCTTGGTCGCCAACTGTCCCTCATAACCGTCACATGATAGTAACAAACACTTTTTTAACAACACTCATATTTGTTTTGTTATCCTTCGTGACAAGGACTTATAAAACCTTGTTTTTCATTCTTAGGGACTTTTAAAAGACTTTTAAAACAACGTTCACACCCCTATAATCTCAACTAACCCATTCAAGCCTTATTTGGCTTATGTTGCCAACATTGGCAATTTACAAGATCTTGCACTTTTAGTGCATTTTACACCAGTTAGAGCCTTATTACATTATGTAAACAATATTATTCATTTCCATCAACCTATAACTCTTCCTAGGACACTCTAGGACTTCAAATGACTTCACAATGACCCCTTACATCACATTGCCAATTCTTGGCAATACATTACAATTTGACAACTTTATAAAATTCCTTACATTTTGATGGCTTCAATAGCCATAATCCATCATCAAATGACTTGATATGGATCATTAGGCATTGATTTCCCTTGGTACCTTCATGGTCTCCTTCATGACTCCTGGTGTACCCTGTAGGTTCATGTGTCCCTTGGGTGCCCTTGCACCATTGTACTACTTCACTAGATGTGCTTCATACATCAACCTTGTTTTTATCTTCAACAATTACATCTCAAGCAGTAGTTGTTAATGTTTGCTGTGAATCATTATCTAGTTGAGCATCGGTGATGTTAACTCCCCAAGCTTGCTGAGAACTTTGTTCTAGCATTGGTGCATCAGAAATATTAACTACAGATGCCTACTGAGAATTTTGATCCAAGTTTGTGGATGTTTGATTTAAGTTTTCTATCATTTCTTCGGAGGGCAAGAAAAATTCTAGCTATCCCTATCTAACTATTTCATTTCTTCAATATGCCCTATGGATGACCATTTCATTTCTTCAATATGCCCTATGGATGTCCCTATCTAACTATACATCTTTTAATTTCATATAATGACTAATTTATGTTCTTTTTCATGACTATGTTTGACTCATATAATTGTGATCTCTCTACCACTATGATGTATTTAATATGTCTTGCTAAAGCTTGTAAATTTTGCTCCTTTTTCCATGTCATGTAATATGTCTTGCCTTGTAGCTTATATGTTTTGAAATAAGTGTTAGGCCTTGTAGCTTGTATAATTTTATTGCTGGAGAGCTTCTACAGCTAAGCAAGAAGGCCATTGCACAAGTTATAGCCGCACGCTCGGGTATGAAAATTGTATATTTTTAAATCTAATGTATATTTTAACTAGACTTTTAGCTTATATGTTTTGAAATTGCTTTTAGTGGCTTAATGTTGTAAGGTCTCTTGAAATAAGACCTTCAGGCGGTTGGTCAAAGTTTTACAAATAATCTTATCCACAAATTTGCCTAGAGAAATTGACTGAATGTTATAAAAGGTGATTGGGTTAAATGTCTTAGGAATAAAGTCAAAGAAAGTATTTTTAAAATATTAAAGTATTTAGCTAGGTCTAAGAAGATTTGTGTACTTTTGATAGTTTTGCTTAGTTTGTGAAAGTTATAGACCAAATTTTTCATAGCCCTATTTTTGCTTCTTGCGAAGAACAATCATGTCAGCTAATATAAGTGAAGAACAAAATAGGAAGACAATAGATAGATTGTGGTCTAACTTGAAAAGAAAAGGTGATCGAAAATGTTATTGTCCTTGAAAATTTTTTAAGGGCTTAAACTGTAGAAGACTGTTAATCAAAACAATTAAGAGACATTGTAGGGAGAATGGTCACATTGAAGGGGGGCATGACTATCATCCACTGGTAAGTTGTTCATTATATCATTTTAACAATTTATATACATATGAAATCACTTGATGATTAGTTGATGATCATGGTTTATTTATGTTAATCAATTTTATATAGGTTGATCTCCCTAGGGAAGTACATGATACGAACCACAACAATCTGACGAATATGGTTTTTGAAGTGGAGAAAGATGGAGGTGCGAATATCCAAGGTGAAGATAATGATCCCATGGAAGATGACGATCATGCACCAAAAAAAACAATTGAAGATGATGGTATAAATACATTGATCCATGAAGCGTTTAGTCCAAGCATATATGATCATGATGATGATGATAGCCTCGATGTACCTCTACTTGAGAAGGCATATGAGCCCCTATACAAAGACTCCCAAACAACTCTTCTCTCTGCTGTATTGTTGTTGTTGAACTTGAAGGTTATGAATGGTTTATCCAACATAACAATGTCACATATGTTAAGGTATGTCATATATGTCTTTATAGTTAACAAAGGGTGAATAATGTACCACTAATATTGTTTATATGAACAACTTATATTTTTTTTTGTAGATTGATAGGCGATTTTCTGTTACCACCATCAAATATTCTACCTCGCTCATATCGAGAATTATCTGCTATTATGAAAGATATTGGAATGGAGTATGAAGCAATACATGCTTGTCCCAATGATCATATTATATATTATAAAGAACATGAATTTGCAACACAATGCCCTTTATGTCATACGAGTAGATATCGAACAAATCAACTGACAAAAAAGATGCCTCAAAAGGTTCTTCATTACATCCCCATCATTCCATGAATGTGACAATTATTCAAGTGTAGTAGCTTGGCTCAATTTATGGATTATCATGCACGCAATAGAAGTAAAGATGACATTATTCGAATCCCTATGGATGGTTCGGCATTTATGCACATAGAGGAAAAGTGGCAACACTTCAAAGAAGAACCTCATAATCTCAGCCTTTCATTGGCAGCGGACGGTGTCAATCCATCTGGAGAGATGAGATCTGTTTACTCAGTGTGGCCTATTTTTGTTATTAACAATAACATTCCTCTGTGGATGCCAATAAAGAGGGAGCACATTATGTTGGCAATGATTGTTCCAGGTATCTTATCATTTTATAGTTATTAATTTACATGTACTTACAAATCTTGCAGTAAAACGTTCACAATAATTATGTAATGTTACTATTCATTCAAGTAGGTAAATATCAAGTTAAAGATATGGATTTATATATTGAGCTTCTTATCGACGAGTTGGTGGAGTTATGGAATGGTGTCACTATGTATGACGTGTCTAGACCAATAGGACAAAGACAATTTCAATTCCATGCAATACTTGCATGGACAATACATGATGCCCTAGGGCTAACACATTTTTGTGGTATGTTATAGTGAATTCAAGTTGCGCACGATAATTATAATTATAAAAATCAACATATTTAATAATCCAATTATATCATTATCTTGTAGATCTTCAAACAAAGGAAAAATTTGCATGTCCAATTTGTGGTCCAAAGATGAAATCTCGTAATTCAAAAAGTTTAGGAAAGAAGGTGTTTGATGAGTGTAGACACTTCCTCCACAGGAATAATAAGTATCGAAGTACGGAAAAACATCTTTTTAATGGGAAAGAAGAGGCTACATCAAAGCCATGAAGAATGACACCTCACCTATGGAAGTTGGAATATAATAGAATTAATTGTTGAGGTAATGTCGTTCCACCTAATGGTTTATGTTTGTAATTTATATATTTCTATTGTGATTTTTGTTTACTAATTGTGTAATTGATGATCGTGAAGGTCGTTAAGGCAGTATTGACAACCTTCCAAAGGGACTAAAAAGCTATCCCAAACAATTTAGCAGGTTTCCCTACTATGAGCACTTACAAATTGTGCATTTTTTGATACTATGCATATTGGAAAGAATATAACAGAGACATTGTGGAAAGTATTGAATGGAAGGTGTGACAAAGAAAAAATTATCAAAATTTGTAATGACATTCATGAATCCAATCACGCATTGAAGAATTTCATTCACTCAAATAGCAACAGAGATCAGATTAATATAAGTGCCCTTCCTTGGTTATTAACAGAGCATCAAAGTGATGCCATAAAAGAAGTCATACAAAAAATTTGATTTCCAACAAGATTTGCTGCAAACATAAACAATCTCATATAAAAAAAAAGTGAATTTGGGCCAGGGCTCAAAATGCATGATTGGCATAATTTCATCAAGGTAAGTTATGTTCTTCTGTATTTATAATATATTCATAAACTACGTGTATTGTTCATTATGTTATATTAGAAAACAATGAAATGATTGGTTTAGAATTACTATAGTATGTGCTTCCTTTATCTCTCCTAGAGCCCTTCAATAATAACATCAAACAAGTAATATACGATCTTGGAAAATACATGAGGTAAGCAGTAATATCTATTCAATTTGTTGTATATATTTATTATATTCGTGATTTTTTTTTCTTGCTATGTAATCTATCGTATATTATTTTGTAAAGTGTACCTATATATTTTTTGTGACTTGAATCTCTTAATGTAGGTGGTTGTCATCTAAAGAAATCCATAAAGAAGATATAAACTATTGGAAGAGAAGAATTCTTCATTTACTGTGTGAAATGCAAAAGTGCCTACCTCCAACTTTTTCAAGGCACAGGAATACTACCTCATACACCTAGTTGAGGAGATTGAATTGTGTGGACCTGTACACACTAGGTCAATGTGGATGGTTGAGAGGCACTTGAAATCTTTGAAGGATTTGGTTCAACAAAGAGCACATTATGAGGGTTCTATGGTAGAGGGATATATGGTATACTAGACTATGGTGGAATATCTTCCTAAGTTTGCATCAAATATCCATGTAGATCGCATTTGGGATCTTGAGCCTTTTAAAAAATTAGAAGGGGAGTACTTGATGGCGAAAGATAAATTGAGGAAAGTGAGAGGTAATAAATTATAAGATGTTATAGTAATAAATTATTTCTTAATCTTCAAAATAAATCGATTGTAAGTTGTCTATTTTTTTTTGTACAAGTGCTCGAAGTGGGATGCACTACATTTGTATATTGCAAACAATCTTGATTGGATGACGATATGGATTGAATGATGTCAAGATTTTGGCTGGACATTAACATGGGAAGGTGTAGCTTCATTGGTTAAAGAAGCTCATCGTACTGGAGATTCCAATGTCACACAAAGGGAAATAGATTTAGCACGTGGTTTAAGAGATTTCTAGGTATGTAGAAATTTATTAATCACTCATATGTTTATCAACTCATGATACAATAATTTTGACATGTTTCACATATTATTTTAGGTTAAACACCACAAGGCTATGTTCTGTAATGGTTAGAAATTTCACATCAAAGTGTTGGATGACACGAAGAAAACTTGTGATTCAGGAATAACTGCAATCTTTCAAGTGACTAATATTTCATCTAGAAATGACTTACATCCTTGAGAGTCTAAAAATCAATACTATGGAATTTTGGATGATATACTTGAGTGTGACTTTAGTTCCTTCAAATTAGTACTCTTCATTGTCAAATGGTACAGGCTACGACTTAATTCAAATGATCCTGATAGAACTGTTATTGAACATGATAATGGATTTACAATGGTTAATACAAGGTCATTTGAGCCAGTTGGGGATGAAGCCTATGTTCTTCCAAGCCAATGTGAGCAAGTATTTTACTCAGAGGTTCCACATAAACTGGGTTGGTCATTTGTTGTTAGACATGAACCGAGAGGAAGGCCAATAAAGTATAATGCGATGGAAGAAGAAGATACCGAAGAAGTAGAAGATGATGTAGATGCTACTACTAATGATGATGATGAAGATGATGTTGATGTTGATGATGATGATATTGATGATGACGACAATGACGACAACGACAACGACGACGATGATGACGAGGAGGAGGATGATGATAATGATGATGATGATGATGACGAGGATGATGATGATGAAATTTAGAGGTATGCCATCAATCCTTAATCTATTTAATATTCATTTCTTGATAGAAATATATTTTTCTTATGTGGTTACATAGTTTATTCATTATCTATTTAAAAGCTACAAGTTTCAACTAAAAATACAATACGGCTAATCTAAATTAACAATTAATCTAAATTAATTAAATAAAACTATTTAAAACACATATTGATGTGTGAATGTATTGAGCCTTATTTTCTTTCAAGTCAAAAGCATTTGTAAGTGTTTAGTTTAGAAAAGAGAGTTCATTAAATATCTATAAAAGGGAGTTGTACCTAGAATAAAATTCATAGGGGAAACATAATATAAGCGCTTAGCAAGACTAGGCCTACTTCCCTAGTAGGCTTATAATGTGAGCCTAATTTAAGTGTTATATTGTGTACCTTTTAATGTTTTTATTTTTTATGTGATGCTTATGATGGATGTGATTATGATTATGATGTGATTATGCTCATGATAATTGAATAACATTTGTAAGAAATTGAACCCCTTTAAGGAGCATCCTGTACAGTCTCATGGATCGACAGGTATAAGTCAATACTCCTTATAGATAGTCTATTTAATACACTTATCAATAGAAAGATTGATGTCTTCTAAGATCTCTCCCATTTGTAGGTACCAGCAAATAGGTATTTGTTAGAAGTGTCTTCCTCAAGTGAGGGAAATATAGGAATAGAAGAGGAAAGTGAGACATGTAGTTTATCTAGAATAGGGAGATTAACTAGAGGTCAAAGGACTAGAAGGAAATTCAATAAACACATGAAATTTTTCCTTGCTCAAGGGGGATCATGTTCTCATGATGATGAGATGGAAGGTGACATCAAGGTGCCCTTGAGGTACCAACATCTACAAAAGCATTGGGTACCCAAGGAACTTCCTCCAATAAACACTAATTTCTGTGTTAATGAGAGGATATATCACATAGCACCATCATCATTATATGGTTTGGGCCTATTTTCTATGGATGGCATAAAGGTGTCTTACAACAAAGTTTTTGAACTGATGGAGTATGTTGGACCATGTTATGATTACAAAAGTTGAATGCATATTGTTCAATAAAAAAAAAGTATGCATAGGTATGCCCTCTCGGCAAATTATATACAATAGAAAGACAATAATCAAAGTAAAAGTGTGGCTATATACATTGATTGAAGGCCACAAGTAATAGGGAAAATTGTGGGTTTTATAAATAGTACACGACCTGGGTCAACTATAAAGCAACTCAATTGCATATTTGAGGCGTGCGAGGGAAATCATGTATTCATCTGTGTGATAAAATCAATACGTGCAGGGGAAGAGCTTCTTATTGATTATAATTTGAACCACATAGATACAAACGAGGCTACTATCATGGGGGTGGTACATACTATTAAACCAACTTCTAATCAATGACTCCAACATACCATTTAGTCAATAAATTTTTGGCTAACATTTTTATACTTGATCTTTGACACAGGGGCACAGTATGGAGCAATTGCCCGAAGGGGATGCTAGTGATGTTCCTGGCTCATCTACACATGAGCAGGTAAAACTCATTGTAATTGTGCAAACTAGATAGAAGCAAATGTTATTTTTTTAATGTTGTTTTCTTCATTGCTTTGGAGTAATTTTGATAACACTAATACTATTGTTGTCACATAGCGCTAGTGGTCGGAGGGAGGGAAAGGAACCTGCAGTCCCTCAGCAGCCCCCCCCAAGGAGGACCCTTTCTATATTGATTTAGCAGAGACCCATGACCTGATCGGTTTGATTAAAAAGGTACTAAAGAAAATTGGCAGAGAAATTATATGTTTGGCAACTATAAAGCCTACTACTCAGAAAATAAAAGATAGGGGATTTGAATTATTGCACACCTCTGAAACCTTAAAAGTAAGTATTAATGAAATTTTTAATTATAAAAAGAGTTCACTAATGGTTTTTATGTTATGATCTTTTATGGCATTAATTAAAATATGGATGCGTTGTCTTTACAAAGTTTATTGCGTGATTTCGAGCCCCATTCCCCTAATGAGGTTGCTGCAGGTGGTTCAACTAGATCGCATGTTCCATTCCCCACTTGTGTTTTCCATTGAATATATATAGGAATGATCATAATCATTGACAATACATGCTTGAACAATCCTTTTTTTTAATGCTCTAACAATCTTGTCCATGCTAGTCCATGCATTCTATATTTATGCATGCTCTAACAATTTTATTCTTCAGCTTTAGATCAATTGTATCCTATGACGATGTCACCTCCATCTAGGACAACCAAAAATCTCTTTTCAACTACTACGACAACACAAAACTTACAGGCATCAACTGTTGCATCATCTACTGGTACACAGATCCCTATTTTTCTCTCTTTTGTTATGTGTTTAAGTGTTATGTGTTTACGATGTAGATTGTAATGACCCCCCTTTGGTAGTCACTCAACGTTTAAAATTTTTCACAATTTTATGATTCCAAACTGTAAGAACTCGACTCCATTCATAGCTTGGATATGCAAGGTTATGTTATAGGTCAAACTTTAATTAGCTATCTTTAGTTATGAAAGATTGTAATATTGAAGATCATCTTCTCTTGTAGTATATTATCACAATTATATTCTGATGCAAAGTCTAATGGCTCAAACACTTTAAAAAAAACCCTCTTAGATGTTTTCAAGCATTATTTAGTCATTCCAACCCTCAGATCATCATATTCACCATTTGGTGCCTTGCAAATGCACCTTCACTGTTTGGTTCAACAATCACCCTGCCATTCCTTTCTTTGTTCACTATCACCTACATCTAAATCATGTTAAAGTCATCATATTTACAAGCCTTAGTACCTCTCCCACAAGGTACATTTTAATCACAGAAAGTGGGAGAGGCACAATTTCCCAAATTACTTCAAAACAGTGACAGATTGTAGTTTTTCTAGAGAATAACTTACAAAACCCTTGCAAAAAGTTAACCAAACATGAAAATCTCTTCAAGAAGCAAAATAGTAACTTTTGAATGGCAAGAACCTTATTGAGTTACCAGTCTCAATCTTGCAAATTAGAAAATTGTCCCTGTGACAGTGAAGTGCAGAATTCTTTTATTTATAACTTTTCTTCCCACACACAGACACCTTTTCTCGACTACAACACTCGTGTCTTATAAAGACCTTTCTTTTCAAGCCTTTTTCCCATCTAACTGACTCATCAAATTGAATAAAGACTCCTTAGATGCCAACTGCCCTTCATAACTGTCTTATGACAGCAACAAACAATTTTTTTTTTACAACTTTTTAACATCAATTATCATTTGTTCTTTTATACTTTGTGACAAAGACTTATGAAACTTATGAAAATTTTTGCAATAGGAGCTGCAACATCATTTCCTAGATGTTCCTATGTTCCTAGTACAAGAATGGTGAAGGATATCATATTGATCGTCAGTGACGATGAAGGCATTCCATTAAAAGTAGCCAAAGTTCCAGGTACTTTAAAGTTATTATTATTCTATAGTGATCTAATAGTAATTTAGTTTTTGATCACTCTTCATCGACTAATGATCCCATGATTGGTTTGTAGGGAATGATGTTTTTTGGAGAAAACTTGGTGATGAGTGTTTGCGAATATTCAGGCCCACCCTACATACCTGGTGGAACATCATATCCTAACTAAAACTCCAAACCACTATTTTGATTTCATATCATTGCTAGAATAGTTTTCCTTTTCATCCATTTCTTGAACTATATTAAAGGTAGCTTCACTTCATTTATGAGTCTAACATGTTTTTTTTTACTTAAAAGGTGGAATAACCAAGACAAATCGTTGAAGGATGATCTTATAGAGAGCATGACCCAACTCTTTGGACCTCGTGCATTCGAGAGAAACAAGCTCCTTGAAAAAGCTGGTTTATGTTTGAAGTATAATAGGGACCAGTATAGAAATTTTTTATAGGATAACCCTAGATACGAGCATCCGCCCTATGTTCTTGAGGCTGAGTGGCAAGCTCTGATTTTGGATGGAAAGTATAAAGCTGACAAGAAAAATTATATTACACCAGTAGAGAGTACAACAAGGTATGTGATATTGTTGAGAATGTAATTATGTACTAATTAACCTCTATAGTTATACTATCTAACATATTTCAAACTTTTCATAGATTGCCTAACACATCAAAGGTAACAAATGCAAGACTAGAAAAGCACGAGACACACAAGCTTAGCTCTGGTGGTTTTTCAAAACTTCAAGTACAAGTTGTAAGTATTAGTAAATGATAAATTGTGTCAATTTGTTTATATAATGTGATGGGAAATTCTAGGATAGACTAGCTTGTCTATGCTCCTGATCCTCAACTTGGATCTCAGTGTTCCTCCACACCAATATATGATGCAGAGTAACATGCTTTGGAAGCACCAACAAACTCCTAGCACCTTGGAACAACTAAGAAATTCAAGTTATCACCCCAATCCTCTATTCTCCACAAGAACATTCAAGGCTTGATTCACCTTTAAACAAAGAACTAATCTTCTATTACAACTAATCCTTTAATTCATGGACCGAACTCATCACATAAGGCTGCATACTAGTTACTTCTCCCTTGTACCATTCAAGGCCTCATACACCCAACCATGACACCAAGTGTTTTGGATAACTCCAACCCTCTAAAATAAATGGAAACCAAAACAAACATCAACAAAATCCAAAACAAATCAGGTCTAAGGAAAACTTGCTATTACCAGTCATAGGGCAGATTGTAGCACTTGACCTTTATTCTACACACCCAACCAAGAGTGCAATTGGATCCTCTAGGACTCCCAAACAGCAAAGACAGTTTAGAACAACTCCAACATGACCAAAATAAGGTGTAACAAGGGTTGGAAACCCTGCTAACTATTTACCATTTCCTTTTCATATTTTAACTACCCTCCATTGCTTGATGAAACAATGCAAGTAAAATTCACCATACCACACAAAAATGCAGGGCTTAGAGTTCAAGAGATGCCTCACAGAAGAGGATAAGAGAATTGGCTTCCAACAAGGCTATAGAGCCATGGTTGAACGACTACGAGCTGAAATTAGTGTCGAAGGTTCTAATAATGATGCATTTGAGCCACAGGTAAATAAGCTAAATGAAATTTATTTCAAATTAAATACTTTACCAATTAGTCTATTTGATGTTAAGTTCCAATATAAAGTGAGTATATCTGTTTTAAGCAAGCAATGATAACAATGCATAAGATGTTGGAATGTAGCCTGATAATCCTTCTACATAATCTGTGGATGTTGAAGGTTCGCATGATGTGCATCCTAGTGGTGGAGGTATACATTTGCTATTAAATTTTTTATATGTAATTGCAATTGATGTTTGGATTAATGTAACATTTTGTATAGTAGCTGTAGAGGATCGAGGGGTCAATGTTTATGAGCGTGTTGATGTTGAGTCCAGACAAAATGATGTGTTCAGATCAGGTAAAGAGTGCCACAATTATGTTATTTAAAATAATTAAATACTTGTAACAATTATAATAAATTATTTTTAATTTAACTCTTTTATTTGTTATTGCAGAGGACCCCCCTTTGCAACAACATAGGAATTTGAGATTATCAAGAATAGAGAACAGAACAACTGATGAGGGGGGAATTGATGATGACACTGATGCTCTTCTTAGAGCTTACATAGAAAAAAGAAATAGAAAGAAAAAAAAAATGATTGTCATCTACATACCTTAATTGATAATGAATGAATTTTATGTCTCAATGAATTTAATTATGTGCTAATGAATGTTCATGAATTATGTGTTAATGCAGAATATTGATAAATGTTGCATGTTAATGAATCTAATGTGTTAATGAATGTTATCATGTGATATTGATTGAATGTTGCATTTTATTAATGGTTGAAAGAATGAATAAATGTTAGATGTTAACAGGGAAAGTAGAGTGATGTTAGGGGGAGGGAGGTGGGGCCAAATGAGCTTCCACCTTCACGTGGTTTGCCCTATTTAGTAGAGAATATTAAACTATTCTCAAAACAAAGTGAAGCTCAATAAGATACTAAATATTTCTCTATTTTGTCCTATGTTTAGACTGTTGTCCTATGCATCTAAGGCTTCATGCTTTGAACTGTCATGAAGTTCTAAACTTGTAGCTTTTTTATTGCATCCTTGGATCTCAACACTATCTTGGGACTATGTTATAACTAATGATACGATTATCATAATTAACTAGGGAAACCCTTGATTAGCACTATCTTGGGAATGTTAACCTCATAATGATTTTTGACACTTGAGTGCCAATAAACTTAATCACTTTCTATATTGAAGCCGAGTACACCATGTATGCCGAGCCACAACATGAGCCGAGTCAGGAAAGACTTCAAGTGCCGAGTGATCTTTAGGTGCTGAGTAGCCTTCAGGTGCTGAGTGAAGTTCAAGTGCCAGATGACTGTAGATGCTGAGCATGATACAAGTGCCGAGTGATATTTAAGTGCCGAGTCATAGAAGATGCCAAGCAATACAGAAATGTAACAAGAGCTGAGTAAGCCAATTTGATATTAGTGCTGAGCATCTAGAATCAACAAGTGCCGAGTAACACAGAATGTACATATGAGTTTGTAACTTCATTGATTCATATGTAAACCATTTTCATGGCCGACATATGGTGAATCTCGAAGGATTAAATGATAAGATCAAATATTTTGTATTTCCTATGCAATCTACATGCAACCAATAAGAAAAATGGAGAAGGCATGCAACCAATAAGAAAAGTGCAAGGAATGAGCGAGAAGCAAAGATTCAATATGGATCACAGATCCATGCCTAACCCTAAGTCTTCGAATGTCTTTATAAGGAAGATGAAATCTCATTAAAAGAAAGTGGATGTACAAGGGTGTGGAAGGAACACTATTTCAGAGTATCAGATCTCAGAGGATCAAGATTAGAGAAAGTAGATCAAGTGCCTGTATTCAACAAACGAAGGATTGTAAGCTATCAAGTTTATTGTACCTAATACTCTCTAGCAATTGTATTAGAATGAAAAACTCTATGGTGATAGGTTAGCTTAACAACTATTTTGTAGGTCCTTTAAATAAGTAATTAAATCCTTTAATAGGGTGACCCTTCATGTAAAGTGTTTGTAAATCCTTTAACCAGGTCACTATTGATACAGTGTAAAGCCTTTAACAGGGCAGACCATCAGAAGTGGTTAAATATTATTACTGCAATGATTTTGTGGGTATCATCCCCACCCCAGTTTTACCTTCTTATTTCTGGAGGGTTTCTGGGTTAACAAAATCTCAAGTGTTACGTGGTGATGCTTATGTGTTTCTCATAACTGTTTGATATGTTCATATGCATGCAATATACTTTCAGTTAAAAGGTTTTAATGGTTAAAATACAGTACTTCTGATTCACCCCCCCCCCCCCCCCCCCCCCCTCTCAGAAGCATTCTTCCTATTTGAATATTCCAAAAATTATCTGAATATGCCGTTGCTTGGAAGAGGTTATTTTAAGCAAAGGAAATTAGGATTTGATCATATTAGATAGCTTTCCTAACAAATATATCTAACTCTTAGGCTTCAAATCAATTGTATCCATGAGTTCATGGTAAGATACAAAGCTTACCTCCAAGTTCCAAATCTTCCCACCCATACTCTTTGAATTTTATATCAAATGGGCCCTGTGTTAGTTCACTAAGCATAGCTGCTGCTTGTGCCAAGAGAGTCTAAGATATTGCAATATAGAACTGTCTCCCATAATCTTTGCTAAGTTGAAACACTGTAAACTCCAACTAGGTTCATGGAGAACACTATAATGTTACTGCACACCTATTTTCTTAAATGTGTACCCTACTTGTGGAACTCCTTGAAATAGGAAAAATGCCATTTTCTAAGCTGAAAGGCCCATGTATGCTTATACATAGCTAAATGAATAGATATATATTATGAGAATGAGATTGGCACATGAGAGTTCAGATAATAAACATCTTGTGTTTATTTTTATGTGGTAGAATTATGAATTACCATCAGACAAAGAATCTACAAATTGTTCAACTTTTATAAGTACAAATATTATATTCATATTTATTGTTAAAATTTAATAAATAACAATTTTTTGGTCACGAGACAACCAACTTTGTTGCTAGATACTTGCATTTCAACAGATTACATGCTTCAGTGAGAATAAAACAAATATAGAAGAATAATGAACTGTGGTGGATGATTGAACAGAGTCCAATTTCTTGGAGAGTTTAGAGTGACAGATTAAAAGTCAAATTATAATGACCAAATGTTGAAGTTTAGATTATGCTGCACTGGGTCCCATACCCAGACCAAGTCCAATTCGTACAGTTTGTAGGCCTTCCCCAGGTTTGTAATAGATGTATTTGGAATAATTTGGTCAGGACACCCATGCCTTGCCATATCAAGGCTGAAGCTGGATCTCCATAGCCAATCTTGGAAATAAAATAGTATGAAAAATTACAAAAAAAGAATAAAATACTGATATGTATATATCTTTAGACGTTTTATATAATTATTGAGTGTTGGAAGTAGTTTGACCATTGATGATTTCTTTGTTTTATACATATGCCATAAGTATTAAACCTTTATAACTTTTGATTTAATATTTGGCATTGAATTATTGATTGTGTTTCATGGTTAATTTAGCTTGTTTTGTGCAAAATGTGGCTATTTCTAATTTTTATTTATTTATAATGTACTTTTAGCATGAGTGCTGAAATGTTACATAGCTAGCTGTTAATGACAAGTGTATTTTGATTCACTTTTTTTTAGTGGAATGCTAGAATGCAAACTTGGACTCAATGACAAGGTGCTACTAGAAGCTCAAGGCAAAGTGTCAAAGGGTAAAGCAATTGATTTGGATGACATCAAGTTTCATCAGTATGCAATCAAGCTCATTTTCTTATTCAATTCCTTAAACTATCAATTTTATCTTATATTAAAGTGCTTTCAAATTCCTTTGATGTTGTACTTGGTCTTTTTTTTCCCTTGAAAAGGCATATGTTAATTTCTATTTCTTCTGTTAGGTGCGTTTGTCTTGCTCATTTTGAAAGTGATAGAACTATATCCTTCATACCTCCTGATGGGACTTTTGATCTTATGAACTATAGAGTTAGCACACAGGTTTGTTCATATATACAAGAGAATGCAGTTGTTGTCAAATCTTTGAAGTTCTGTTATGAAGGATATCCTTCTAAAGTAGGTTTCATATCATATCATAGGTTTCATATTGATGATTCTACTTGATGAACTAGTAAAGTAGAGACCCTAGTTGATCAATACTTTCTTCTTATTAAAGAAAATTGCTCCCTGTTAAGAGGGATCCTAGACACACCTAAAACTCCAACCTTGGTGTCATCCTGATTGGACAAAAGAGATCATAAACACAGTTTGGAGGAAAACAATAGCAGATGAAGTTGTACTGTTGATTTTACAAACAGACTGATCAAGTTGCATTTAATATTATCATATTTTTGTCCATATGATCTAAATGAATATTTTCAATCAACTGACTCATTCTAGCAATACTAAAGCCCTGACCAAACCTCTAACCATATGCCATAGCAAAATTCTAGATGGCATTCAACAATCAGAAGCAATCTGCATGTACAAGTGTCTCTAATATCAGCCAGAAGTGATGTTTCTTTCAATAAGTGCCATTGAAATTTCTTTAATTGCTTTCTCAAACTCTTAGTATCCCCATACCTTGCAGGATGAATATGAATAACAACTAATATACTGTTGCTGCAAATATGTCTCCAACTATCAATACTTCTAGTTATAGGAGCATCGACGGTCTTAGAAGAATACAACAGTGCTGATAACACTGATGTCTGGGAGATATCTGAGACTTAGTCAAAAATCACACACAAATACCAATACAAGGGCCTGTGCTGGAATTTTCAATGCAATCTAGGGTGTTATCTCTAGTATTTGTTTGGTGTATGTAGCTTTGAGTAGTCACTGAACTTTGCTATATTACACTGAACTCTCCACATGATTATGTACTATTTGAATCTTCTCTTCTAGCAATAATAGGAATAACACTCTTGCTACAGTTTTGATTTGCAGACTTACTTTTAATTAGCAACCCTATGGAGAATTAATACCACAAATTGGACCATGAAGGACAATTGTCTTACCATAGCCAAAGATTTTTGAGGGCTAGTTAATTGTTACCCTAGTTGTTGAGGGTGGGCTCATGTTGTCCAGTGTTCACACTTTGCTGTTAGTTCTAAGTCTATGCTTAGAATAAGGGGCACCAAAGAAGATTAAAAAAATTATGAAGACATGACTGCTTGATTTAAACTTCAAACCTTGGCAAATCAACTACGTTATCTTGTAGGCATCATGGCTATCTACATGGTAGAGAATAAATATCTATTAATATTATAAAACCTTAAAGAAATAATCAAAGCAATATCAGAACTTTTTCAATTTATTGGGATTTAGAATTTCATAAAACATCCATGATGATATTCACTATAATGGAGATAGGAAGGATGTAAAATTTGGATGCTCTTGTATGAATTAGGAAAGATGTAAAATATGGACATTCGTATATGAGTTTGTGATTCTTTTCATCTTTAAATTTTAAATCTTGTGTGTGTGGAGTGACATGATACCAAATTACCATCTGTTGCATGTCATAAGATCCCAAATATATTTGATTTTAGGCTCAATGCTAGAACAAAGAAGTGTAAAAGTGCATAATGTCAAGATCTTGCAAATCCTATAGCACATATGGAAATACTTGAACCTTATGTTACACTTTTGGCAATTGCATAGAATAGATTCTAGAACCATCAGCCTTGATTATATTCAGCAAACAACTTAATCTCTTGCTCATATTTCCACCAACCCAAAGACTACTGGATATCTATAGGTGTTGCATATGGTAAAGGCCATATAAGCGATCCTACTAATGTTACTTTGGAGGTGAATTTATCATGACATTGCCTATCTATCTTGTGTTTATAGATTTAATGTTTATTGCCAATATACTATTTTCTTTTGTCAATTAATTTTGTTGACCTTATACTATTGTCATGCCGTATATATTGCCTTTATACTATTGTCACTGTCTTGATTTTGATGTCATGATGATGAATATTACCTGAACTTATAGAAATTTTAGTTTCTTTCTCTATGTGTTTTCTTCTTCCAATAATAATTAGTGATTACAATCATATATTTTATGAATGACGTCGAGCAATGAGAATTGCTGATCTCAACTACACAAAATGGAAGTGCCAACCATTTGATTGTTAAAAACATCATGTTCTCAACAACCATTTTCTGCCTAATTCAAAAGAATATACCTGTTTCTTGAGAGTAGAGACTGTTCACTAGAATAAGCAATGCTCTTCAGAATAATTTTGAGTCTAAACAAATTTTCAATAACCCTTGTTAGAAAATCACAACATTAATTCTCAATGTAGAATGGGTTCAATATGTTTTTGAACATGCTGACAAAAATGATCTATATTTAAAAATATATATTTGAAATTTGAGTCATCAACTCTGATCAATCTTTTATAACAATACAATAACGTGTCTCACAAAAATGTTCTATCTTTTATGAGTCTGCCATTATTTATTGAACTATCCTTTATAATAATAGAATGACCTATTATAGCTGGAAATCGTTGTATTCCATCACAAATATTAGGCATAGTAAGTAAATAGTTTGTAGGATTTAGCAAGCAATATTATAGGACTGTAACAGTTTTGTACAACACAAGGCCTCCTAACACCACTCAACCTCCTGTCCTGAACTATTATTAAAATTTACAAAGTAGGTTGTGGTTTAGGTATTTCTTCTTCTGTATCATATTCAGAGATCATGCTTCAATATATAGCTTCCTATTATCTTTGGTTCTTTGCTGCAAACCCATCATAAATGCTTTGTTAATTTTGATGCTTGTATTGTCACATGGTCTATATAAATGGTTAACGAATTGTTTTTGGGGTGGTGATAAATATATAATTCATGATTAAATTAAAATGACTATTTACCATAGTCATTCGCAAATGACTATTTACCATAGTCATTCGCAAATGACTGTAATATTCCTTTGATCATTTCATCCAATCTTTTTCTTTAAGTTCCCAAATTATTTATTCCAATTTGATGCTCAATCTATTTAGTTGATTAAAATATATGGAAAGTTCATATGATGTCTGTTGTAGGGTCTATTAATGTGTATGTTGAAAATAGTTGTTCATCGCTCTACAAATTGCTATCTATAGCTATCGCACATTTGATAACGTACTAATCTTAATACTATGAGGCCTATAAAAATAATCTCTTTGCACATATATTTATCACTCCATCAGACATAGCCAGCCCTTTGCTGCAAGCATATAATTATAAATCAGAGATAACAGCCAGATCATTGTAGAAGGTACATTAGACTTTGCAAATAATGGTGTCTTCATCAGAAACAACCACATTTATATGTAAGACATTGATTGTTTGTGCAATCAATTAACTTATATTTGAAAAAATTGAATATAGTAGATAATGTAATAATCATATTGACATTGTCACCGTAACCCTAAATCTGCATTGCAGTAAGCATTGTTAAATAGGATAATTCTTTAAGATAATAAGTAAGATTCAAAAAATATGATCATCTGATCATCATTAGACTCTAGGTAGGAATAAGCATTTATTGATTTCTCTATAGTGTTAGCCAATTATTTGGCATACCTTCTTGTCAAAAATCCCATGTTTCCAGTTCAATAGGAAAATATAAGATTTCATTAGTTGAATAGGTTTTTTTTCACAGAAGTGTCAAAAATAACTCAAATCATTGATCCTGCCAATAGCAGGAATGGTTTAGTGGAGGTTCAATGAAACACATGTAATAGGAATTCTTGGAAAGAAATATCTCTAATTAGAAGGCAACAATAGAGGTGCTCTTTGTGCCTTGAATTTTTTGACAAAACCTTATGAGTATGGGGCCACAATATGACTTGATGAGAAGATAAATGCTATACTTGCATGATTGGAACAAATAGTTGATGTGCAAGGCACTTAATATAGCACTTGTTGTGCCTTGAATTTGTTGACAAAACCTTAAGAGTACAGGGCCACAATATGACTTGATGAGAAGATAAACACTATACTTGCATGAATGGAACAAACAGTTGATGTACAAGGCACTAAATATAGCACTTGTTGTATCAATGCCACCTGGAGGGGCATAAGGCAAAGGATTGTGTGTTGGTGAGAGCTTGAGTGATTAGTATTGGCCAACATCCTTCATTATTACAAAGTTTTACACTTAATTTTGGAAAACATAGAAATTCTTTGTGTGCCCTATTACTATAGCTAAAGGGCACTACTATTAAAATATTGGCATGAGGTATGAGAATCCAAAGCATGACACATGTACTTGTAGAGTTGCAGAGGAATTTCTTGAATCTTGCGGAAAGAAAATGATGAAATATAGTTTGCAAAAACCAACACTACATTCATACTATCATTTATGCACCACCTGTTATGCACCTTACCAACTACATACACAAGTACCATTTTGTGCGCCTAGATGGCAAGGAAAAGGTAGCTATCAACTGAGCCATGGGAATGGAAGGGATAACCAAGGCTACATGTTCACATTCCCCAAATTAAGAGAAAATGGCCAACATCCACAGAAGTGTATTGATTTCCCTCTACATGTGTTTCATGACACTCAACATCAAAAAAAGATTGCCTAGCCTTAATGCAAATATTTGTGTTGTGCAAGAAGACTGCACAAATGATCCACACCAGAAAACAAAAGCAACAAAAAAGACATAGCTAGACAAGCTTGTCCAAGTTGTCAAAGTAAGTAGTGAATATGGCTTCAATGATGCACAAGATGACCCATGAGAAAAGAATGATGCTAGCAAGGAAACATGGTTATGATATGAGTAGAAATTATACCCTCTGATATTGCTGAATGGTGAAAGTTAGTTCATGATGTTGTGCATTTGTTCAAAAAAGAAAAAGAAGAGATTTCTGCTAAAGTGTAGACTAGTAAAGGGAGAAATAAAAATCAATTATGGTAGCATACACCTATTACAATAAGGTGAAGTCCTTCCAAGTTTGGAATAGTTTGAATAAACGACTATTTTCAGTAGGTTAGCTCTAGCCAACTAAGTACTCAGAGAAGATGCACATGGTTAATAGAGTTAGAGAGAGAGAAGCTGCTAGTGGATACCTAATGTAAGAACATCTTCCTATTTTGTCCTTCAATTTTAGTTTTGTCTCATTGGCATTTCATCAAACAAATGGGGTGCAATGTCTGATTTGAAACTGAGTACCCACCAAAGAAATTACAAAATACAAATCCTTTGTATAGGATTTACGTCAAACACTTGAATAAAAATAGAAATCTGATATTTTAATTGTATTAGGAAAACATAAACCCAAATACTTAGCACCCAAGATAAACTTCACCAAAGTTACTATGCTTTAAGCATCAACATTTTCACAAACACTTGTCTAATATACCTTATTGAAAATGTTCATAGATTGAACAGAGGAATTTCATTATACATTTGCGTACAATCTTCAAATGTAAGGAATCAATTTTAGCAAAATTGTCAGTACTCAATGATTTAAGCAACATAAGTATGACATATTAAGGCCTGAGAAGGAGTGAGGCAAAGGGAGGAGACAAGGGAGGTGAAGCTTCTAGCTATGTCATTCTCAACTACCTCCAACATCAAACCAAATCAAGACTCTTAAACTCTATGTAACTTCATTTGGTCACATCTTATATTTGAGTAGGATGGTGTTGTATTGGTGATCCTTCTATTATTTCATGATATATTATTATCATGCCATCCAATTAGCTATAGGAAAAAGATGATTCTTGCACAATCGAATTAGCAATATGGTCAATCTGCATTGCATTTGCACACTTGGTTTGAGGTTCATCTCATCAATTCCCATTCATCACAGGATCTTTATCTGATTAGACCTCGATAGAAAACATTGAGATTTCCCGAGCCCCAAGCCCAAATCATGCATGCTTCAATCACCACATATCATAAAGCCTATATATAGAGCTGAGCATTCTCACACCATCTGAGAGCTGATGTAGGTGAAGCTTCCAGCTATGAGATGCCCAACTTTATATATAGGCTTTATGATATGTGGAGATTGAAGCCTGCACAATTTAGGCTTGGGGCTTGGGAAATCTCAATGTTTTCTATCTAGGTCTAATCAGATAAAGATCCTGTGATGAATGGGAATAGATGAGATGAACCTCAAACCAAGTGTCCAAATATAATGCAGATCGACCGTATTGCTAATTCGATTGTTCAGGAATCATCTTTGTCCTATAGCTGACTGGATGGCTTGATAATAATGTATCATTAAATAATGGAAGGAGCACCAATAAGACACCATCTTGCTCAAATATAAGATGTGACCAAATGAAATTACGCAGGGTTTAGGAGGTTTGATTTGGTTTGATGTAGTTGGAAGCCAGATTTTTTTTTGTTTTTTTTGTTTTACTTTGTATCCGTCACAATCGCAATGTTTTCCACAAGAACTACGATGGGGTTGTTGTGGCAGCGATGCCAACTACCGTCACAATTGCAACGTCTGCCACAAGCATTGCGACGGGGTTGCTGTGGCAGCAACACTAACTGTTGTCACAATTGCAAAGGTGTTCGTCGCAATTGCGATGTATGCCACAAGAATTGGGATGGGATTGCTATGGCGATGACGCCAACTGCTGTTGCAATTGCCAATTTTTTAATCGCAATTGCGACATCAGCCACAAGCATTGTGATGGGGTTTATGTCACAATAAAGTGGTTGTATAGCGACAGATAGGTGTCATAATTGCGATGGTAAAGGATAGACATCGTAATTTGTGACTAACAAATAATGACGTCTATTACTGTCATAGTGGTGACACATTGCTGTCGTAATTGCGACACATAGCCATCACAAATCGATGCCAAATGTATTAGTGGAACCAGTAGCTTGCAAATTGTACAAGAGGACAAGAAATCAGAATAAGCATGACAGAATTCGGTGTTGTAGATCGAAACTATTATTCAATCATTTCAATCATTGAAATTGGGTTGGTGGGGCAGCTTTTGGGGCCCAACGGGTACATTAGAAATAGGTACCCAATTGCTTGAAAATTGGGCACTCGATTCTTTAGAAATTGGGTACCCAATTTTAAAAAGAATTGGGTACCCGATTTTCAAATAGTTGGGTACAATGGTTTAAAGCAACCGGGCACCTGATTTTTGAATTACAAATCGGGTGCCCAATTCTTGAGACATGAGCGAGAATTTGGTATGGCTCCCAACTTTTGCATGGTGTTTTGCCTTGGGGAAAGGCATGGCATAGGCTTGGTCCCACCAAGCCATGCCTTTATGATCCTTTTTTTCTTCTAAGGCATTTAATCAACAATTTTTGGTATTTTCATAATTTTTGTATAGTCATTCCCATTGAATTTTTTGACTAGACAAAAACCCATTATAGGTCTTACTATTCTGATTACAAAAATGTAAATTTTATAGTGTTATTAGTTTATTTTCTATTTTTCCATTATTTATTAATCAAAACTATCTCCTAAACGTTGAAAAGTGACATTCACTAAAACTTTAATAACTTTTTTATTTTATAATTTTTCTTAAATTAATTTATATGTCATCAATCTACATACAATTCTTTTGATGTTAAAAAAAAAAAATTGAAAAAAGTGAGATTTTGATCAAATTATGTGATCCGTACACGAGAGATTTTAAAATTTATCTTTATAGCCAATTAATAATTAATAATAAAAAAATTATTCGATAAAAAATTAATGAAAAATATTGTCATCAATCTTAAGTGTATTAGGTAACTCCCTTTAAAAGGATTTTTGAAAATTCATATATTTGTGTCAAATTATGGTGTCCGTACACGAGCGTGGTATGGTCCTGAAATAGGCATTTTGAAAAAGTGGTTTTTAAAGATCCATACCAAAAAAAAATCTATCATATGGGTACACAAATAAATTACATATTCAAAAACTAGATTTCGAACACGAAAATTTTTTTTCCTAGAGTTTTTTAATATTCAATCTCTAAATACCTCAAATTTTGACATCAATTGACAAAAAATTTAAAAAACAGGAAAAACACTTCCACTTTTTGGCCAAAAGTGAGACCCAATTTCTTGCACTGACCCTTTATGCATTATTTTTTAATAAAAGGTGGTATCTAAATGTAAAATAGTGAAGTTCACTAAAAATTTAATAAATTTTATTATATTTTAATTTTTCTTAAATTAAATATATATGTCATCAATCTACATACAATTCTTTTGAGGTTAAAAAAAAGAAATTTTGAAAAAAGTGAAATTTTGATCAAATTATGGTGTTTGTACACGAGAGGTTTTAAAATTTACCTTTATAGACAATTAATAATTAATAAAAAAAAAATTATTGAATAAAAAATTAAAGAAAAATATTGTCATCAATATTAGGTGTATTAGGTAACTCCCTTTAAAAGGATTTACGAAAATTCATTTATTTGTGTCAAATTATGGTGCCTCTACATGAGTGTGGTATGGTTTTGAAACATACATTTTGAAAAAGTGGTTTTAAAGATCCACACCAAAAAATAAATCTGTCATATGTGTACACAAATAAATTACATATTTAAAAAGTAGATTCCAAACAATAAAATTTTTACTTCTAAAGTTTTTTTTATATTCAATCTCTAAATGCATCAAATTTTGACATTAATTGACAAGAAATTTCAAAAATAGGAAAAACACTTCCACTTTTTCCCCAAAAGTGAGACCCAACTTCTTGTACCTACCCATTACCATCATAGATAAACCTAATAAGACCAATGTGGTAGTAGATTTTCTTTCTTGGTTGCATGTGCCTGATGATCCTATAGCCATTGATGATAGCTTTCTTGATGAGCATCTTTTCTTGTTGACTGCCCACAATCCTTGGTATGTTGATATTGCCAATTATCTCACAACTAGTAAGATCCTAGCTCATTTCTTTGCTAAAGAAAGAAGATTGATAACTAAAAAGAGCGTTAATTTTTCATGGAATTTTGGATTCATGTTTTACACTAGTCTTGACCAAGTCACTAGAAGATGCATCAGAGAAGATGAAACTTATTTTATCCTCAAGGCATGTCATGATGAAACTTGCAATGGACATTTTTTTGCCAAAAGGACAACATTGAAGATCTTAACTATAGGTTACTATTGGCCCAGTTTACATAAGGATGCTACATAGTACAATAAAAAGTGTGACAAATGCCAATGTATGGGACACCCCACCAAGATAGATAAAATGCCCTTGCAGCCACAGGTTGTTGTTGCACCATTTGACAAATGGGGGATTGATTTTGTTTGTCCTATTGAGCCATCCTCACAAGGTAAATCCTATATCCTTGTCTTCACTGATTATGTTACAAAGTGGGTTGAGGCAAAACCTATGAAGCACCCAAGAGATAACAATGTTGTGAAGTTCCTTTATGAATTCATCTTCACTAGATTTGGTGTACCAAGGGAGATTCAATCTGACCAAGGTCCTCAGTTTACTTCTAATCTGATTGCTGCTCTAATGGAGGAATACAACATTAGACATGGTAAATCTTCACCTTATCACCCTTAAGCTATTGGGTAGGTTGAAGTTACTAATCAGGAGTTGGAGTTTATTCTCACTAAAATAGTAGCGATCCATAAGAAAGATTTGGCTATTCGACTTCCTGAAGCACTTTGGGCTTACCACACCACATGGAAGTCTACAATTGGTTTTACACCATTTGAGCTTGTTTGTAGTCGATTTGCAGTCATGCCAATAGAGTTTGAACATAAGACACTTAGGAAAACCCTTGATCTTGGGATGGATCTCACTGTTGCACAACAAGAAAGGATACTTAGTTTAAATGGTCTTGATGAATGACACAAATCTACCTTGCACAACACATAATTGATACAAAACTAGTGCAAGCAATGGCTTGACAAGTATGTTCAGGACAAAGTTTTTTTTGTTGGTGATTGGGCACTCCTTTATGACTCCAGGTATCAGCATAATCCTAAAAAATTCCAAACTAGATGGTTAGGGTCGTATGAAATTATTGCAATATTTTCAAATGGAGTAGTCTAGCTCTCCACTATGGATCAAGTTTAGTTCAAATTGTTGGTCAATAGTCACTAGTTAAAATTATATCACAAACTAGAGAGTAAGGAGGAGTTCCTACAAAAATTCTCTTTTGTTGCTATAGTTCCTGCAACATCTCCTAATTAGCTTTTTGCTCATTTGCCTTCTTCACTCTAGCTGTTCTTGTCACTATCACAATAAACACTTTCATTGTGAGAGTTGATTCTCCATAATAAATTTTTGCTTCATTTCTAGTCTACCACCCATCCATCTCATCATTTATTTCATTTGTGGATAGCAACTACCACCTCACCAGCACTTTCGTTTAGCACACATTCCAAAATATGTGATATTAATTTATTTTTCCAATATTTTTTTTGTATGCCTTGTCACTGCTGCCAGTGTGGGACCACTTGCAATATTTTAGCTGGGGGAGGGGGACGTTATAGTAGTTTTGTCATTATGTATATGTAATATTTTCATTTATTCTTTTCCCTTGTTGTACTTGCATTTTCTGCCAATGATTAGACATTTTTTAAAATCCTTTTGCTGCGTGTTATTTTTTGCACATATAAAACTAAGGTGGTAAGATATGTTATGTACGATTTTTGTGGGACATACTTATGAGTAATTATGAAATGATAACATAGAGATTTGCATTTATTTTACTCATAAGTTGTTATTTCTTGAGCTTCATTACTCTAGAAATTTCTAAATTTGAACTCATCCTGTAACTTGTTGTTTCAAGTTTTCTTGTCCAAATTTGTGGTTGTCTATAGTTTTCTCCTGCAACTTTGTTTTGGGTACCTTGGAAATTAGAAAACGGGAGGAGAACTGATTCGAAGAGAGCCTACTATGCATAATGTGTTGCTCGAAGACCAGAATTATAGGCCGTATTTTCAAGCAAGGGGATGTATAGATTATGTTAAGAAGCTAACTAGCTGGGATGACGAGGTTGCATTTCAATTTCTCAACTCCTTAAAGAATGGAGTGGCAACAGTTAAAGGATTGAAGGTGCTATTTTCTCAGACAGTTTTGGTAGAAGTTATGGGACTACTGTTGGAAGGTGAGGAATTTACAGAGAATCTTGACCCAACTTCCACTGGAGCTCATTTCACTCTACATGGAGACCCATAACTTGATATTACTAAGAAACAAGGTATTGTTAGACTACATCTTCCTGAGTCATTTCAACAATTTACAGTTTTTATCATTAGGTATTGGGTAAAAGTACAAACCTGTGTCACCCTTTTGTAAAGGAAAATGCTAACAAAAGTATAATTGTTCACTTTCAATGACATAAAATTGGTATTATTATTTTAAATTTGAAAATGAAGTAAACTAATGAAATGTGTAGAAATGGATGAAGTTTAGGATTACAATTTTTAATAATTATTCAGAATAAAAATTGATATATTTTCCTAATTTTTATAGATAATTTTCTAGCTGCTAAAAAATGCTAAAAAATTAGGGGTCTAGTTCCTACCACAAAACTATATAGAAATAAACTTATTTCCCTTTGATCTCATACTACGTTATAGATAACAGATGTACCTAGAACAATCAAAAATAAAAGTTGGCTTTAGATCTATATTTTCTCTTTTACAATGATTCAAATTTCAAGTCATCTGAAATTGATAGTTTTCATCTCCCACCACATTTTTCAAAATAATTCTATTCTAGCAAGGAGAAAAATTATACATTCTTGAAGGGGACTCTCTCCTCTAGAATTCCATATAATATTTAAATTTTTTGATATGATTTAATATTTTTTTATTTCTCAAAATTGACATCTTTTCGAGTGTTAAAACATGTGCTTGTAGAATTTTTTAATTATAATATACTATATCTAATTAAAATACTATGAACTCTATATGAGAATATTCTTGACTCTGAGCTCTATAAAATGGTGTTTATATGTTATTAAAAAAAATCATAAGAAATAGTAATAGTTATTCAAACACCACTTTTCTGAAATATTTTTATTTCTTGAGTAATTGGATATAAACTAGTATTAAATATGCATTTAATAGACATTTCCAATTGGAAAAGTGTGAGACCATATATAAGTTATCTAGAATGAGTTTATCTAGATCATATGTTTGAAAAAAAAAGATTTTTAGATAGAAATACTCAAATTCAGTTGTTTTGATAAGTCAGCCTAAAAGGTGACACAACTTTGTACTTTCACCCTATTTCACCTGTGAAGGGCGACACTCATTTCTATATGCTAGTCATTTTAAATTTTTGAGTTGTTTAAGGCATGATAACATATCTATCAATATCCCTAGTTTTGTATTTGGCATTTTGTCAAAACAAGCTATAGTAGTATAAGATGGTAGATGAAACTCTATCTCCCACCATTGCTTAATTAAGCTGATAGTGGAAAAAGCTTTAAGGGAGCAATCGGATATTTCTTGGGAGGAATTTCTACTGTGAGGGTTTAAGGAGCCTATCCCAAAACTAGTTGGGCATGCATAGAGTAGGTTAGAGGGTTAAAATTGCTAAAGGAATTAGAAAAATCTTTATCGAAATTGGACAATGTTCTTCATCCAAAACAAAAAAAGGAAGCTAAGGTTAGAAGCCCTAATTCTTCTAATTCCCCTAATTTCTCTACTTCAAGAACATTTCATGAAGAGGAATTAGAGACTCCTACAGAGAAGGCTGAAGTTGCCCTTGCAGTAGAAATAGTTTCCTAAGAGCATAAGAGATGAAAAATTAACCCTAGTATTAGCTAGCAGGCTAAGGCATCTCCTACAACCAAGAGCACTTCCAGAAAAAGGAAAGCCCTAGAAAAGGAGGAAACTACATTAAGGAGAAGTGCTAGGTGAAGAACACAACCAACTAAGGAGATTCTAGATAATGAACCTCAGGTAACCCAAGATTATGAGCCGAAGGAAGAAGAAAATGAAAATATCCAGCGACAGGCTGATTTACGACCTAAAATTTCTCAATAAGATGAGCAATGGACTGAAGTTATGGAACAAGGCACATTTGAGGAATTTCCTGATGTCCAAATAGAGAAGGTTCCCGATAAGCTTGAGAATGCAAAAGTCATTACAATTAGAGATGACTCCAACTTGGAGGAGCAGGCTTATGTATTTCAAATGAGGGGACCAACCTCTAGGAATTTTCAGGGAGATGATTTAGGAAGTGATGATTTTGATAGTTATATCAGGGAAGCAGATGAACCACTATTTTCTCCTATAGAAGAATCTCCTATGGCAGAGAAGGATCCCTATGAAGAAAATCCAACTATTGATATGGACCTTGTCAATAAAGTGGTTGAGTGAATTTTGAATGAAGGATTAGAAACATTAGCTTTAGTGGATCAACAATGATCTAATACTAAGAGAGCTATGATTATTTGGGTGAATCCTTTAAAAAGGACAAGTGCTAACAACGACAAGTCATTTGTTCCTCAAGCAGTAGATAATTCTCACCATAGTTTGATATAAGCTCAATCTAGTCCAACATCTTTGTTAGATGTTATTTTCCTATTGCCTAAACAATTAAATTATGAGAGGGAAAATTAGAAGCAGCAAAGAGAAGAACTGAATGAAATCATAGACAATCACTATCAGGAAACACTTTTTCAGGAGGAAAAGGTAGAACAATTAAGTGTGAAGCTTGACAAAATTACATCCTTAATCCTTAACTTAATGGGTTGTAGATCCCCATCACCTGTCTATGTTTTGTTTCTTAAAGAACAATTGTTGAACTATCAAATGACCTACATTATGCTGGATAGGACTCCCTCATTACAAGAGCCTACTCAGTTTTCCCAAGCTTTCCATAACTCTCCTGCAACCATAAAAAAATTGTTATGTGAACTTTGTCTTCACAATCTTGTAGTTCCAGATGACTGAGTTTGGAATCCCTTACTTTATGTTGGGGGTATTCAACTTAGAGCCTTTATGTCCTAGATATAGAATGAAATTAATTGGAACACTCAAGCTGAAGTGTATAGATATTTGGAGTCAGCCATTCCCCTATTTCTAAGGCTTGAAGTCAAGGATCCTCGAACTCTCTATTATAAATGGTTAAGAATAGCCCCCTCTAAATTAGGTAGTGAGATCATCTATCCAATGAGGAAGAAAACATTTAATGCATATGAACAGATGGTGAATACTAAACTACTTGAGGCTATGTGATATCCCCATTTCAGTATATAAATTAATTATACATAAAGAGTATATAATATTAATAATTGATAATATTATGATTATATTAAGATATAATTTATAATATTATAATAATCATATATTATATTATATAATTTATAATTATATATTATATAATTATAAGTATCAATTATACATATAAATATATCTATGAATATTATTATATATTAGATATTTATATGCCATAGATAATTAGTACATATCCCTACAACAATAATATATGATATTATATCTTTGTTATATATTAAAGTAATATTTAATTATGATTCATATATAACATATAATCATATATAATATAATAATATATAATATATAGTCATATATTATTATTGTAATATATAATCATATATTATTAATATATATATGAGAATATCAATCGTTAAAGGGAATCAGATATGAATTATCATGAAGCTTTTGGGAATAAGGAAGTAAATCGGAGGAAAATCTAATGAATTCTTTAAAAGTTGAAGAAAATTCAAAAATGCCCTAAATGGGACATTACAAGCTAGAAATTCCATACATTGGCATTGGAACAGTTTATTTGGGGAGATGAGAAGGAGAGAACCACATTCACCTCTCAATTTTGCTATGACAACCCAACATGCTCCTTGGTACATTTCTTTGGGAATAGAGAGAGAAAGTGTTTGGATTCCATTAACCTTTTAGCCTCCATTGTTAATGTCTCGATTACTTACAAATTTAGAAAGTCTGGATAGTTTTAACATGCACAAGGAAAAGGATAGGTGGAAGAAACACAGGAAAAAAAAGGGTTCTACTAGAGTTTTGCAGAGGGAGGATCTGGATAGAGGGTAGCTGCTGATTATAGGATGACAACCAAGTTAAAGAATTTATTTGCTGTGGGACCAAAAAATAGCTAAGCTGGGGGGATTGATGAGTCAAGTTTATAGGGTGTTTTGTTTATGATTTTATAAGTATAGACTTGGATAGCTTATAGTTTTTCATAAACATGATACAATCTATTATGTTTATAAGTTTTAACTATATGTATATTGGATGCTTATGAAATTTAAAGACAATACTAAATATATATCTAGATTAATGAATGTATGGTAAATTTGGTATATTTCTTCTCTAGCTTTAATGGGTAGACCTCCTGTAGTTGTGTGACAAGGCTACAATAAAATGGGGAAAACTTATTATGATTTATGCCTTAGATTCATGTTTTGGATTTTTTTGTGTTAACCTTTTGCATGAAGAACAAGTCAAGCAAGAAGCGTGGACCATGGGATGAGTGGGTCTTTCAAGGCAGGTGACTATTTTAGAGTTCATTATAGCTCCACTCCTTCCATCACTTTGCAGTTGCTGATTTAGTCCAAGACAATCTAGTTACCAAGCATTCTTATATTTCTGAAGCATTGAATGTGGCTTATCTTCTTGCATAAATGATGTTGTTGCTCCTGAAACTAAAAGTTGTTATGCTATGTAATGGAAGACCTAGTTTGTAGGCGCTATGTTTTTCCAAGTTTCCTTTAAATAAGTTGGAACTTATATTTCTAGGCGAGTTAGATGTTCTAAGAAATTCATGTTGTAATCAAGCAATAGAGTAAAGCATTTTGATATTCTATATTGTATCCATGTTTTATTGAATGAATATATGATTATTTTTCACTTCAAACTCTAAGTTATAATAAATAATATTAATTAAATAAATTTGTTAATAAAATTAACCTCTATAATATTTTAAAAATTTAGTTTTTTTTTTAAAGAATTATATTTTATGATTGTAGTTTTTCATAATATAATAATGGTTAAATTTCTTAACATTGTTGTTATTCTCACAATTTTTTTTATATCTATTGTGATTAAAAATTAGAATAATCTACTAGTAGTAATTGATTATAACATAAATAATAGTTAACTTTTATAATGTAGTTGTTGCAGCTAAAATTCTCATTTCTTTAATAATTATGAAATTTTATTATATTAAAAACACATTCTTGTATGTATGTATGTATATTTTATATATAAATATTGTAAAGAAATACTTAATTATAAATTTATTTAAATCATTACTCTAAAAAATGTATTTTGTTATCTTTATTTTATATGTATAAATTTATACAATATAGATAAAAATTATATGTATGATATGCATAATTTAAATCTGTAACAATTTATGATCAAGAAAAACAATGTCTAATCATTTTTATGTGTTTTCTTTTTCCAGAAACGAGACTTAAAAGGTCGGGCAAGGAGAAAAGCTCAAAGATAGGGAAATATAATGTTCCAAAAGTAGATATTTATTGACAGATTTAAATTATTACAGATTTAAATTATGCATATCATACATATAATTTTTATCTATATTGTATAAATTTATGCATATAAAATAAAGATAACAAAATAATTTTTTTAGAGTAATGATTTAAATAACTTTATAATTAAGTATTTCTTTATAAAATTTATATATAAAATATACATACATCATACATGAATGTGTTTTTAATATAATATAATTTCATAATTATTAAAGAAATGAGAATTTTAGCTGCAACAACTACATTATAAAAGTTAACTATTATTTATGTTATAATCAATTACTACTAGTAGATTATTATAATTTTTAATCACAATAGATATAATTTTTTTGGTGAGAATAACAACAATGTTAAGAAATTCAACCATTATTATATTATGAAAAACTACAATCATAAAATATAATACTTTAAAAAAAGACTAAAATTTTAAAATATTATAGAGGTTAATTTTATTAACAAATTTATTTAATTAATATTATTTATTATAGATTTTAAAAAATAGATATAAGATATTTAATTAAACATATATTATTTACAATCCACTTTGAAACATTATAACTATATCAAATATCATTAACATCATAAATACATTTATGTGATCACTTTCTCGATGTCTATACTTCACATTTTATTCACATTTTATTGAAAATGAATATATGTAGCTATTAAACAAATTGATGTTAGACATTTAAATTATTATTATTGTTATTGTTATTGTTAATCATTTACTATCCATTACCTGAATCCTTGTAGGAACACCAATTTCATAATTTTGTTTAGAAAACATATATTATTTACAATCCACTTTGAAACATTATAACTATATCAAATATCATTAACATAATAAATACATTTATGTGATCACTTTCTCGATGTCTATACTTCACATTTTATTCACATTTTATTGAAAATGAATATATGTAGCTATTAAACAAATTGATGTTAGACATTTAAATTATTATTATTGTTATTGTTATTGTTAATCATTTACTATCCATTACCTGAATCCTTGCGGGAACACCAATTTCATAATTTTGTTCAGAGGCCGGTTGATTGTACATGAAAGAACTATTTGCAAAGTTACCATTCTTTACGCAGTCCAAAACCATGTTGCTGGTATTTATTCCTGTACATTAGAAGATGACATTTCTTCAGATATATATAGTTTTTAAATTTCTTATCTTGCCTTTAAAAGGTTAATTAATTACCTTCAAGATAAGCACCGTGCACATATCCATTATGTTCATGACTGACATGTTCTCCAGTCAAATATACAGGCCCTACAGGCGCTTGTACAAGAAGAAGAACAAAATGAGCACGAAAGAAAGATGGTTATAGAGATCATGATGCTTTAATTGAAGAAATACATCAATTATGAGGTGAACAACCTTTAATTTGTAAAAGTCTTGGACAGTGATACCAATTGGCCAGTTGGAATAGGTTCCCTTGTAAAATCAATCATGTGACCATTTGGGAATCAAGATATCTGTCATCTCTGGAATGTCATCACCAAACATCTTTCTCAAAACTGCCATTATCTCAGCTTTTGTTTCCTCCTCTGGTTGCTGTTCTCCTAAAATAAATTACCAAATGGTTTGACTAGAGTGGAAATGAGCGGCAAAGTAATAACCCCTTCTCACAGGCGGGAGTGCAAATTCAAAAATGAAATTCAAATCTAACTGCAGTTGTCCCTATCACCGTCTAATTGTAGCTGTCCCTATCACTCACGAGAGTTAAAAAGATTTGTAATAGGAAACATAATAGGGATAGAATGTTGGATGGGCCCACACCAGCCACCTAAGCGGTCAAAGCTTAGTGTGTGATGGTTAAGCCAAGTCGTATCCTGCAGCATAGGTTTATTTCCAAAGCATTATTTATTTACTATTATGTTTTTCCTTCAAGATGAGAATTAATCTGTAAGTTCAGTTTCCAGTATAAGTTCCTGTAGCAACTAATTTTACCTTAGAAGTGATGACTATTGAGAAGAATTAAAGCATAAACTTTGCAGTCACTATCTCAAGTTCACGTTCTTGGATTGATACATTAAATGAGTCTAACATGATGTTCTAAGTAGAAACATGATGAATTTCAGCAATGAATCATTGTTTAAGGGTGTCCAATCCTTGTTTTACTAGGATATTATACTAACCAGTCATTTTCAATAGACAACAAATAGGATGCTTCTTAATTTGTTTAATTCTCTATGTTAAATAACATAGATCTTTCATATTTTGAATTGAACTTGTGAAACTAATTCTAATAAAGATATTTATTATACACATATTTATCAATTGCATTTAATATTTAACATTTATAAATTTACTATTTTACTTTTTATATTATTACACATATTTTCATAACTAACATTTCCAATACTATATCTATAATATATAACACACCTCTCTATCCACCGCTTATTGAGTAAATTCACTCGCACCTTTGGCTCGAGAATCCTTGAAGGATTCACTGGTGTTGTTAAAGGCGTACAGACAGTCACGATGTTTACGCAATCGAGTGCCCACGCCATTCAACACCGAAGGATTGCCACCGCAGGCTCTCAGCAGGATCGATAGCCGAGTTTGCATCAAAAGTTCCAACCGGACTACCGAAAACTTTATAGCACAATACCTTCTTTGCCTCTGAGGGTGGAAGAGATTTTATAGCATATGTTAAGAGTGTAATGATCTCAGGCTCGTCAAGCATATCAGTCTCCTCCAGATTTCTTGTGGTCATAAGAATTCTACTACGCTCAGGCATGCACGTCAAGTCATCTGGTAAAAGGTTGACAAGATCGTTGGCTTTCAGCGCATTGTCTATTAATAGAAATAGAGGCTGACCGGCTTCTTTTCTGAAGGCGTTATAGATCTCTTCTTGACCCCGCTCACAATTATACAACTCCGAATTTTGGCCAAATAAGTCCTATGGAATGGCAGTATTTGTAGCCTTTCAGATTCAGAGAGCTGAAAACCGCATTTGCTAAGGTGGTCATACCCATACCCCAAACCCCATAAATCACAACTGCTCTGATCGATAAATCTTTCTCATCGTCCATGCCCAACAGCTCTCTTACCTCCGACACTGACTCATCGATGCCCACTGCAAAATCAAGTGAAATCGATTACTGAGAGCGTTTATACATAAGCTTTGGGCACATTGATTATTTTAAGTGCCCAAATAAAAAAAACATCCCAACGCATTGGTAGAAATCTTGTCGGTTCGTTCCAGCACGTAGGACGCAACACAAATCCCAGCTCCGACCCACTGAGCTTGCTCTGCTCCTCTCATTATTTCACTAACTACTTTCTGAATGTCGCGGTTGACTTCCATTTTCTGCAAACATCAAATATGGAAAATTAAACTCGTAGTTTTTTTTTCAGATTTCTGAGTTCTTTCGTGTAAAATTTAAATTAAACTATCAGTTTTTTTCCAGAAAACTAAACTATCAGTTGTGTGACAAAGAGTCGTTTAATACCTTGATCAGAGTATGCCTTCTGACACGCGTATCCACATCATCCAGGAAATTGGGAGCCCTTCTCCATCTGAATTAGAAAGGCTTCCTGCTCCAGGCGTGCCCTTCTCTGGCTGCATTTTTACAGTATTATGGAGAATAGCATCCAAGGGCGTCTCGATGAAAGAGATCGCTTCGTTAAAATGGCTAACATCTTCCATTTGAGAAAAAACAATGACATTTAAGCAGCAGGAAAATATGATGCCCATTCTCTATGAAAAATGAAAGATTAGATTTGCAAGAATTAAGCCCAGCGTCGATCTCTGCCCTTTAGTCTCCTCTTATTAAAAATAAACAAATGCAAACTAATTTTTATTATCGGCAAGTGTGAATTCAGTGGAAAAGTTTAACCAAACATATGCCAACCTCATGCTACCCCAACTTTTTTCGGTGATTCTTCCCACACCCAGATTGCATTGTCCCAAATTGAATCTAATGCGACTTTTCTTCTGAGCATTAAATTTTTACCAATCATATCTATCAAAAAAAAATAGTAACCAATCATCAATACGTCATCACTAGATGTTTATTTTTTAATGGAAGTGCAGTATTGTATTGAACATGTTCTTTAATAAAACATAATAAGTACAATATTGTATTCAACATGTTCTTTTGTAATGAAACATAATGTTTACCATGCACTTCCATTCCTCGAAACATCAAACAAGGTAGTTTATTGGAATGTGTTGAGATAATATATGGTGGGAATTGGGAAGCTTATCAAGACTATGGTGGGAACAGGGATGCCGGACAGTGAGCTGCACAATATCTAAGTTCGATTCCAACGTGGGAGCATGGAGCAGCTGTACTTTAATAACCTAGGAAAGTGGTATAATAGGACACGGTTATCCTTCCTACAAATTGTATAGTTGACCAATTTTCAAAAAATCGAAAACATCATGAATTTTTTTTTAAATTTCAGTATTTGATCTTGAGAAAAAATCACTACATTTTCGTGAATCTAGAAAAAAAAACAAAAAATGACTTTGTTTTGTCTTTAGTGCATTTTGTCTGAAGATTAGCTTGCCTTGATATAATAAGGGTCCTCTCCCTATATAATAGGGGTAAGGTTCTCTGCCCATGTGGTGGTGATGTGGAAAATGATTTAAAAATAATTCCAATGTGGGAACCCATGTGATTCTCGCTTCTCAGTCAATTCTTGGACAGATCTTCATACCTACCAACCAAACCTTTGGCAATATTTGAACTAGTCTTCCACAAGTGGGTAGCATAATCCAAAAGTGGTGCGGGGCCTAAGAAATTGACTTAGAATTTTTAAAAAAAATGCATTTAAAAATATTAAATTAGGTGGTAAATTGTTGACATATATTTTTATTTGACTTAAGTTGTATATATTTATCATTTAGGAAAAATGAGATTAATTGTTTCGAATATCTACAAATAGACATGAAAGGTAACAATCGGCTACTGATTGTGCAGTTAAGAACAAGATCCTATCATCTATGATGTGAGATAGGTAGATGGATGGTACCCAAGGAGGCATGGGAAGAAAGAACTTGCATCTTTTGCAATAAAGGATATGTTGAAACAAAATGACACTTTATATATGATGCATTGTATACCAAGATATTTGAATTAAATGAGGATAATTTGAAGGAGGGTCAGTTGCACAAACTTTTTGTAGGAACCAAACTACACAAGGCAGCTAGTATCATGAGGCAGATGCATAACAAGCAGGATAACATTGGAAAAAAAGTGCATATGGTTCCATAGGCTGCCTGGCCTTGTGGATGCTATTAAAATTCCTTCAATTCAATTCACACCTACCGACCAAAACCTTGGACAATATTTGAACTAGTCCTCCACAAGTGGGTAGCATAATCGAAGAGTGGTGTAGGAACTAAGAAATTGACTTAGAATTTTAAAAAAATAGTGTTAAAAAATATCAAATTAGGTAATAAATTGTTGACATATATTTTTATTTGACTTAAGTTATATAGATTTATTGTTTAGAAAAAATGAGATTAATACAAAATTCATATTAAAAAAAGATGAACATTAATAGTCTAAAAAAAATAAAAAAATAAAAAGTAATGTTGTTCCCTAGGATTGCAATTGAACACATACATATAAATATATAAAACTCTTTCGTCAGCTATCCGCACTAGGCAGCACAACATTTTTTTTTTTTTCAAGTTGTATGATCTCCATATTGCAATGAATATAATGGAGGATGACTCCTTCAAAGATGAGAGATAATCACGTCTTAAAGGTGTCAAAATAAAATTATTAGTTCCTGCCTTTGGCAAGAAACTAATGGAATCACCAAGTTCCATATTAGTTCCATAAACTAAAAATTCCATTGATATACTAATGTTTGCAAAATGTTTATTAATTTGCATTTTTTTTTGGAATTGAAAAATACAAATTTTTAAAAAACTTTATTGGCTCATGATAAAAAAAGTAATGAAAAAATTCAATTTTCTTCAGCAAAAATACAACTATTTTCTCCAACACCTCTATTAATGCAAGCATTAATTGCAACTTTATCTTTTTTTGTGACAAGTAGATAAACTTTTAAAAAAAAATCATTTTTCTAACACCTCTATTAATGAATGTATTAATTTCAATTTTATCCTTTCCACATTTGTGACAAGTGGATAAACTTTTAAACAAAAGACAACTAGTTTTAATTGATGTTTATTTTTGTAATTTGTAAAATGTTATTCAAATATAGACATTTTAACTCTTTTAAATTGTCAATTTTCAAAAAATATTTTTTTATATAGTTTAATTTCATATTTATTTTTAATTTTATTTTATATATAAGTTTAATTTAGAATTTAATTATTTTTATTTTTACGTATCTAAACCAATGCTTTTAATAGATTTTCTTTTATTTTTCATTTTTATATATAATTTTATTAGATTATACATTTATTTAACATGTATAATTTTAATTATATTGATATTTTTAATTTATACTTTAAAATACATAATATTAATTTTGTATCAATTTTAATAAAGTTCAAATTGTTTAACTTGGTATATTATCAACTTTGTTTATTATAAGTGTGTTTGGTTTGTTATTTTTAAATTAATTTATGTTTTTAATCTTTTGCTTCTGGATTTGATTGTGTTCATTTTTTTAGCATCAACGTTTTGGATCACACTCTGTGATCCATCATCGGGATGAGAGAATGCAAGAATGAAAAAATGTGATCCATTTTTTCATTCTTGCATTCTCTCATCCCGATGATGGATCACAGAGTGTGATCCGAAACGTTGATGCTAAAAAAAGAACACAATCAAATCGAGAAGAAAAAGATAAAAAAGTCTAATAGATTGTGGAAATCTAATAAGATTAATTTATGTTTATTTATTTTTATGCATTAGATTTAAGCTTAAGAATATTGTCCAGCTTCTTCAATTGGATGAATTTATCACTTAAACAAGGTAAATCAAACAAATTTAATAATTAAAATTAATCAATTTAACTCTTATATATATATATTTTACTTATATATTATATATAACTAGTTGATAAATATTTTTGATATGATAAATGTTCTTTAGGATGTCATCTAATTTTAATTTAGCATGATACTATAATATTTATTTATATATTCTTTTAAAATTTCAATTAATATATATCATTGCAGTTATATAATTTAATAATATACTAATTATACTTTGTAATTTAATTTAGTTTAGCACTATAACATTATATTTTTCATTACTATTTATTTGTTATTTTATTAAATTAAATACATTATATTTTAACCAAAACCTACTTCAATCAACTATAAAATCATAAAGACAGGAACTTTTTCGCATGCACCCTTTGTTTATGCAGTTTCTGAGTACAATGAAATAGATTCCGTGGGAAGCACATGGGTAGTGGACCCATACCAATTGATTTGACTTATGAGGTTGGGAAGGCATAAGTCGAGTTTAAATTATTTCGCATACCTCGTCTTGAAAAGCTTCCCATCACATATTAACATGATAAACTCGAATGAACCATAACGTCAACTTGATAAATTCCAATAAACTATGATATTGACATGATAGAATATATTAAACTATGTTCTTTCTTCTCTCAAAGAATGGAAGTTTAACATTTTAAATATTTACTTTTGGTCCAAAAGTTTCATTTGCTTCCCTCTTCCATCTTCCAACCAATATAAATTGGTTTGCATTCGTCTAGTTTTAACAGAGGAGATCAAAGGGTAGAGATTTGTATTATTGCTATGTCGTGTTAATAGACTTGCGAGATCTAGTTCTGTATTTCCCATAGTAATAGAATGGGCAACACATCTTCCTCTGCCTCAAATTATGTCATTTCTTTTCCCGAGGTGAAAGTTGCAACCTATCTTAAGGAAGCGATCTATTTCATTGAGACGTGTTTGGACGCCTTTTGGAATGACAAGGTATTCACAGCAATTTATCATCCACTTTTTTCTAGTGCTCTATGTCATCGAACTGGCTTAAACATCACACACTAAGGCTTGATTCCTAGTTCAAAAGTGTTAAATAGTCAAAGTTTGACTTACTTTTCCAAGCTTAATTTATGTCATGGAATGCTTCACATCTCATAAATCAAATCGTTGTAGGGCAAGGAAGGCATTTTTGAAGAAGAGACGATTACTAAATAATCTGGAGTGGATTTTTTTTAATCAACTATGGCTCCCATTTCCTCGGCGATGTAACCGGGCGGGCGTGTCAAAAGTCGTACTTGCAAGGTATTAAACGACTCTTGTATTAGTTCTCACTTCTTTCATGCCATAAAACCCTACTCATTTACTGTTAATGAGATTTTCTACTATTGATGCCGGCAGATAGTGAAACGCAACAACGACATCCAGAAAGCTGTTACAAATATAATGAATGGATCAGAAGAAATTCAGTGGGTTGGAGCAGGGGTTGCTATTTGTTGGCAGTATTAATTTCTGCCATTAATAGCACACAACAGTCCACTGTCCACAGGCCAACTCAGCCGTCCATCCACCGTCCAGAGTAAATATCAGACAATGAAGCCGTCCACATTAAACAGCCATCCCAACTACATTATAGAAGCTGCCCATGTTTTTAATACATGAAATATTATAATATAATATAACATGTGTAAAATGTTTGGTTTATTCTAGAGAGAGTTCTCACCTCTATAAATAGAGACATTATGTAAGAATTTAGGTATCATATGTTTATTTGATTATGGTGGATCAGTAGAGCCCATTTTGGGTTTCTCATTGTGGATCATGAGTGGATAGAATGTTATACCATTCTATGAATTTGTAATAGATTTTGGTTATGTTAATGAGTATGAAGTGTTGTAGCACAACTTGATGTCTTTGTGTTTTGCTTATTCATTTGAATGTTTATCATTGCATTCATGTTTGTCTTTGATCCACTCTATCCACCTCCTTCAAGTGGTATCAGAGCTAAAGGGTGATGATCCTCAAGATCGTGGAGAGCTCAAGAAGTTTAGAATTGGTGAAGAGTGTTGTGGCAACGTAGCCCAACAGGCAATGGCATTTGGAGTTATCTTTTGTAAGAATAAATAGAAGAACAAATTAAGAGACTGCTATGACAAACAACGAAGCCATGGAAAGAAGGAAGTCAAAGTTGAAGTGTGTTTGAGTTAGTACTGTGTGATGCTATCATTCATAGATTAGAAGCATGTGGAGCATCTTTGTGCAAGCGGGAGTGCCAAAGAATGCATACACATGACATGGAAGATATTGATCATGGAAATTTTTATTATGTTTGTGTTTGAAATATGTGTGTTAGTTGTTATGCATTAGTTGTTAAAGTTAAGTTAGTTAGCTTAGGTGTAACTTGTTTAATAAATGGTGAGATGGTGTGCTAATGCTCGTTGTCATGATGCAAAGGTTTGTGTGTGTGCTGATTGGATAAAAGTGCTGGGATCAGAAGTGAGAGAATATGTCTATCTAAATATGTTGTTGTCAAGATGTGGTCATATCCCCTCAATCAAGTGTTGAAGATTGAATTTGTAATGATTGTTAATGGGCTATGTGAATGTATGGGGTGCATTATCGGTTGTGCCCGACACCTCAAAGGTTTTTGGTTTGACATATTGATGAACCATGTATTTGAAAAGGATTCCTATAGAACTGGCAAGTATAGTAGCTAGGCACCCATGTATCTCGGTAGATGGATTTCTTTTTATATGGACTCAATAATTAGTTTGATGCAGGTACAAAAGAGAAAGGCCCAGAGTGATGATAGTTTCCCTGTAGTGATGATTCATGGTCAGTAGAACAATGAATGCTTGGTTTGTAAACCATTGGAGTGCAAAGTTTATGGTGATCTTGAAACCATTTGTGTAATGTTTGAGAAGTTCATGGTGAGCTTGAGACCACTTCAGAATTGCATTGGTTAGGGGTAAGCCGTAAAACTCGAAGTAATTATAATGAGGGAAAACAATATAAATGCAGTAGCATTAGTGACAGAAATTAAGGGGGAGTGTTGGCAGTACTAATTTTTGCCATTAATAGCACACAACAGTCCACCATCCACAACCCAACTCAGCCGCCCATCCGCCATCCAGAGTAAATATCAGACAATGAAGCCGTCCAAATTAAATAGCCGTCCCAGCTACAGTATAGAAGCCGCCCATGTTTTTAATACATGAAATATTATAATATAATATAACATGTGTAAAATGTTTGGTGTATTCTAGAGAGAGTTATCACCTCTATAAATAGAGGCATTATGTAAGAATTTAGTTATCAGATGTTTATCTGATCATGGTGGATCAGTAGAGCCCATTTTGGGTTTCTCATTGTGGATCATGAGTGGATAGCATGTTATAGCATTCTATGGATTTGTAATAGATTTTAGTTATATTAATGAGTATGAAGTGTTGTAGCACAACTTGATGTCTTTGTGTTTTGCTTATTGATTTGAATGTTTATCATTGCATTCATGTTTGTCTTTGATCCACTCTATCCGCCTCCTTCACTGTTGTGACCTACGTGCTGGACCAAGTTAAAATGGACAAAATATCTACCAAAGCTTGGAACGAATGCGTTGAGGTTTTGAGGTTCATGTGTGGCTTAGCAAAACACATCAACCAATCAGTCAAGCCTTTAATGCCTGAAGAGAGAGAGGATGTGCTTGTGTTCATTGCAAAGGGATCGTTCTTCTGTGCTTCCGTAATGTAGCACGGAAGGTAAAATTCAAATTTGTCTTAGACTACCAATTAATCTTACCCACAATATGGACGGGCGGGGCTAGTGATATAATTTTTCAGCGTGAACAACTTTTTTTCTGCGCTAGTGCACGGGAAGGAGTTGAAGAGTCTTCAATACGAATTGACCATCAAATATCCAGAGTTGGGACAATATCCGGATGAAGGTACCCATTCACTTTTGTTCTATTTTGCTTGTGTAATTTACAGTATTTCGTGAGGTTTGCCCTTGCTGATTATCCTCTAATTTTGCAGATGACAAGGCGTAGAATGCTTTTCATTTGCCTATTTTGAGTGGACTGGATGAATTAATGTCTTACATTGAGAAAAGTTTGGCCAAACCCACATCTACCGCTAAGGTATGAGGAAAACATCTATGACTTTTTAGATCTTATAATATTTTCTCTTGCTATAATGCAATAACCATCTTTTTCATTTTCAGGCAGAAGATAAGACCTCTCAACTGGCCTCTTATATTAAGTGTGGGAGCGACTCGCTGACGAATGTCTTGAAACGCTGTAAAAAATATGCTTTGAAGGTATTATTATAGCGTTCTTTCTGTTGATCTCGTTGGATTATGACCGAGTCATCTTCAATTTACGTGTCAATTTTCTCGGTCCGCAGACTAGAGTAGAGAAGCAAGGACAGTAGTGATAGACGTTCTGAAAGAAGCATCAAATATCAAGTGGGTGGGAGCAGGGCTTTCCGTGGTAGCATACGTCTCGCAAAAAGTAGACGATGCTTCCACTAACAAGGAGGAATGTTATGAATTTTTGAAACATATGTATCGCCTGGCTACACGCATCAAGTGATTAGAAGGGCACATAACTGTTGGCAGTAGATGGCGATATTAATTTCTGCCATCAATAGAAGACAACCAGTCCACCGTCCAACCCACAACTCAGCCGTCCATCCACCATCCACAATAAATTGTAGACAATGAGCCGTCTCAGCCCACAAAATAATAGTCCATATTTAGTTCCATAATTAATATAATGTAACATGTGTAAAATGTTTTGTGAGTTCTTAGACCTCTATAAATAGAGGCATTATGTAAAGATTTGAGTATCAGATGTTTATCTGATCATGGTGGATCAGTATAGCCCATTTTGGGTTTCTCATGGTGGATCATGAGTGGATGGAATGCTGTAGCATTCTATGGATTTGTAATGGAGTTTAGTTATGTTAATGAGTATGAAGTGCTGTAGCACAACTTGATGTCTTCGTGTTTGTCTTTGATCCACTCTGTCCACCTCCTTCAAATGGTATCAGAGCTAATGGAATATGATCCTAGAGATCGTGGAGAGCTCAAGAAGTTTAAAATTGGTGAAGAGTGTTGTGGCAACGTAGCCCAACAAGCAATGGCATGTGAAGTTATCTTCTGCAAGAATAAAGAGAAGAACAAGTCAAGAGATTGCTATGAGAAACAAAGAAGCTGTGACAAGAAGAAAGCCAAAGTTGAAGTGTGTTTGAGTTAGTGCTGTGTGACGCTATCATTCATAGATTAGAAGCATGTGGAGCATCTTTGTGCAAGTGGGAGTGCCAAAGAATGCATACACATGACATGGAAGATATTGATCATGGAAATTTTTATTATGTTTGTGTTTGAAATATGTGTGTTAGTTGTTATGCATTAGTTGTTAAAGTTAAGTTAGTTATCTTAGGTGTAATAAAAGGTGAGATGGTGTGCTAAAGCTTGTTGTCATAGTGCAAAGGTCTCTGTGTGTGCTGATTTGGAGTTTAATTGTTGGAATCTGGATGAGAAAATGTTTAAGGCTTTCTCATATCAAATGTGGTCATGTAATAGTAGATTTCTGAATTGATATCCCCCAATCAAGTGATGGAGATTGAATGAGAATTGCTTGTTAATAATCTATTGTAACGGGTGCATTATCGGTTGTACCCGACACCCTAGAGTTTGACTGAATGTATTGATGAACCATGTATTTGAAAAGAATTCCTATAGAACTGGCGAGTACAGCAGCTGGGCACCCATGTATCTCGGTAGATGGATTTCTTTTTATATGGACTCAATAATTAGTTTGATGCAGATACAAAAGAGAAAGGCCCAGAGTGAGGATAGTTTCCTTATAGTGATGATTCGTGGTCATTAGAACCAATGAGTGCTTGGTTTGTAAACCATTTGAGTACAAAGTTTATGGTGATCTTGAAACCATATTTGTGATGTTTGAGAAGTTTGTGGTAAACTTTAAACCACTTCAGAATTGCATTGGTTAGGGGTAAGCCATAAAACCCGAAGTAATTATAATGAGGGAAAACAATATAAATGCAGTAGCATTAGTGACAGAAATTAAGGGGGAGTGTTGGCGGTAGATGGGGATATTAATTTCTGCCATCAATAGCAGACAACCAGTCCACCGTCCAGCCCACAACTTAGCCGTCCATCCACCATCCACAATAAATTGTAGACAATGAGCCGTCTCAGCCCACAAAATAACAGTCCATATTTAGTTCCATAATTAATATAATGTAACATGTGTAAAATGTTTTGTGAGTTCTTAGACCTCTATAAATAGAGGCATTATGTAAAGATTTGAGTATCAGATGTTTATCTGATCATGGTGGATCAGTAGAGCCCATTTTGGGTTTCTCATGGTGGATCATGAGTGGATGGAATGCTGTAGCATTCTATGGATTTGTAATGTAGTTTAGTTATGTTAATGAGTATGAAGTGCTGTAGCACAAATTGATGTCTTCGTGTTTGTCTTTGATCCACTTTGTCCACCTCCTTCAATAACAGATGAAAAGCTACATGATGTTGCTGAATTCATTTTCAAAGGATTATTTTTCTGTGTTTCTCGCATAAAATCTACCAGCCTCTCCAAGTAACATTTCTTACAGTTAGATGATAGTCGGAGTTAATTTAGATTGGATATTAATTGGATCCTATTTGTATAGATTTTTCTCTTCGGGAGTGGATGTTAAGGAGATAAAGAACCGTCAAGCACAGCTAGGTCTCAAGTATCAGGATCTGACTTTGGAAGCTGTAACTGAAGTTCTGAAAGCTCAAACTCAACTGCAGAACGATGTTAAAGTTTCGAGTAAAATTCCTGATTTGTTACCTCCCTCACAGGGGAAGCGTCCCGATGCAGGTTTTCCATTTTTCCTTCTTACTACTTTTCATAGGGTTTGTTATTTGGGCATTATTAAATAATCCAAGTGTGCAAAACTTATGTATAAATGCTCTTAATAATCGATTCCACTTGATGTCGCAGTGGGCATCAATGGGCCGATGTCGGAAGTTAAAAAACTGTTAGGCATGGACGATGAGAACGATGTATCAACCAAAGCTGTTGTAATATATGGGATGGGGGTATGGGGAAGTCCACCTTAGCAGATGCAGTCTTCAGCTCTCTGGATCTCAAAGCATACAAATACTGCCATCTCATCATCGAACAAGACTGTTTTGGAGATGACCTTCAGAAGCTTCAACAACAAGTTTTGAAGGACTTGTTTGGCAAAAATTTGGAGTTGAGGGATTTTGAAGAAGGTCATCGAGAGATCTCTAGGGTGTTCACTGAAAAAGCAGGGCATCCCTTGTTTATGTTTATAGACAATGCGCTGGAAGGTGATGATCTTGTCAAAATTCTACCTGATGACCTTTCAAGCTTGCCTAAGCATAGTAGGATGCTTGTGACCACAAGAATGCTGGGCAAGACTGACATTCTTAACCATGCTGATAATATTACTCGCTTACCATATGTCACTAAAGCTCTTCTACCCAGAGAGGCCAAGGAGTTGTTGTCCAAAAAAGCTACAGGCAGTCCTGTTGGAACATTTGACGCAACCTCGGATATTGATGGCCTGCTGAGTGTCTGCGGTGACATTCCACTGGTGCTAGAGCTTGTTCGCACAAGATTGCGCAAAAATTGCAATGACCTGTCTACCTTCAATAGCACCATTGAAACCTTCAAGTATTCGCTGGAGAAAGGGGAGGGCGAAATAACTAAAAATGTGGTGGACGTGGTGTATGACAGCTTGCAGGAGGATCGATATAAAGATGCTTATCTAGATATAGCAGATTTCTTTTCTCTTTGGGAGCGGCGGAAGGTGAGCTATATTGTAGGTGACGATGAACTTCTGGCTCTGGAAGAAGCAGCGCTGGTAAAGAACTCCAACGGCAAAGTAAAACTTCATGATGTCGTTTTGAAACGAGGAAAGAAGATTGTCAGGACAGGATAGAATGTTGATATTGTGAAGGCCAACAGTCATCTTTGTTCCCTCCAATAATTGAGTCTCTTGGTTTCCAAAGACTCTTCATTTGTAATATTATTGGAGCCCATTTATATGATGCTCCTGCTCATTTTGTAAACAACTTTTTCTTATTAATTCAATACTCTGCAGTCTGGACGTAGCCACTATTGTGGTGAACCAGGATAAATCTGGTGTTGTGTATTTCTTCTTATTGCGACATTTAATTTCTTTGTTTAAATCCTTTCAATTGGTATCAGAGCACGAGGTGTGCAGATTGGAAAATCAGTGTTGAATTTTTCGGAAAGATGGAGGATTTGAAAATAGAGAAATTTATAGGCAAGAATTACAGCCTGTGGAAAGTGCAGATGTGTTCCTTGCTGGTTAAGCAAGACTTGGCTCTCGCAATCGAAGGAAAGTCTAAGAAACCATCTACAATGATTGATGAAGATTGGCAAAAGAAGGATGACAAGGCTATGGCATCCATTTTTCTCTTACTAGCAAAAAATGTTTTGTTCAATGTCTCAAATGAGACGTCAACGAAAGATGTTTGGGACAAACTTTAGAATATGTATCAAACGACGTCGACTGCAAACAAAATCTTCATTATGAAGAAACTCTACAAACTAAAAATGAAGGAAGGGATTGCAATGTCAAATCATATAAATGATTTGAACACCCTATTATGTCAAGCAAGCTCGGTTGGTATGACTCAAGATGATGAATCCAAAGCAATCATCTTGTTATGTTCTTTACCTGACAGTTGGGATCCCGTAGTTACAGCTGTAAGTACTTCAAGCTCTACGAAGTCAAAGATGGCCTATGATGAAGTTATTGCCACTTTATTAAGTGAAGACATGAGAAGGAGTAACAAAGACTCCTCATCCGGTGATGCTCTCACTATGGTCAGCACTGAGAGAAGAGGAAGAAGCCATCATAGAGGAAATAATAATTACAATCAGCGAAGATCAAAGTCACCCAATCGTTCAAGGTCAAGAGGTAGGAATGGTGAATGCTGGTTTTGTGGTAAGCCTGGTCACACAAAGAGAAATTGTCGGGCTTACAAGAAAGCACAAGAAAATGTGAGAAACATGGAAGCAAATACAACCTATGAGAAAGATGAAAGTGCTTTAGTTCTTTCTACAAGTGACACAAAATCAGATTCTTGGGTGATAGATTCTGGAGCTTCTTTCCATGCTACTTCATGTACGGATTATTTCACAAACTACCATAGTGGTCAATTTGGAGAGGTATTTCTTGGAGACAACAAATCCTATGAAATAGTTGGCAAAGGTGACATTTTTTTACCGTTGGAAGATGGAGGGAAATGGTTGTTAGAAGATGTTCGCCATGTTCCCAAATTAAAGCGAAATCTAATTTCGGTTAGTCAGCTCTTTGCCCAAGGATATTATCCATTCTTATATCCGGATACTTGGAAAGTTACCAAGGGTTCAAGAATAATTGCCAAAGGAAACAAAGTTGACAATCTTTATCTCCTTGAGAAGCCTACTGAAATAGGGGCTGCTATGACAGTCATGGGCAGCGATGCAACACTTTGGCATCAAAGATTAGGCCACATGAGCAAAAAGGGCCTTGAGATAATGCTCAAAAGGGATCAACTACCGGGTCTCCAATCAACAAACTTGCAATTTTGTGAACATTGTCTTTATGGAAAACAAAAGCGGGTCAGCTTCTTGAAAGATGGACATGATCTCAAGGAGAAACCATTGGAACTTGTACACTCGGATGTCTTTGGTCCGGTTGAGGTAAGCTCTTTAGGAGGTTCAAATTTTTTTTGTTACATTCCTTGATGACTGTACTAGGAAAGTATGGATATATATGATGGCAAATAAATCTGAAGTCTTTTCTAAATTTAAAGTTTTCAAAGCTCTTGTTGAAAACCAAAGGGGCCATAAGATCAAATGTTTAAAAACGGATAATGGAGGTGAGTTTTGTTCGTTGGAGTTTGACAATTATTGTGCAGATAATGGTATTCGTAGGGTGAAAGTTGTGCCCTACACCCCTCAAGAAAATGGGGCAGCGGAAAGACTCAATAGGACAATAATGGAGAAAGCTCAGTGTATGCTTTCTAATGCAGGATTGGGAAAAGAATTCTGGGTTGAGGCATGTAATACAGCCATATATCTCATTAATCGAAGTCCTTCTTCAAGGCTGAACTTTGGAATTCCAGAAGAGGAATGGCAAGGTAGAAGACTCTCTTATTCTCATCTTAAAGTTTTTGGTTGTCAGGCTTTTGCACATGTGCCCAAAGAAAAAAGAAGCAAGCTGGATCATAAATCTAAGCCTTGCATATTCCTTGGCCATGGAGAGGATCAGTTTGGCTTCAGGCTTTGGAGCTTAACTGATAAGAAGATTATTAGAAGCAGAGACGTTGTCTTCAATGAGAAAACCTTTCCAGCATTAAATTCTCAGGAAATGTCTGAAAAAGAATTTGTGCCAATCGCTGCACAAAGGAATGTTGGATTGAATCCACAAACAATTTCTAACACTATTTCATATAGTCCCACCTCTGTACTATTTCTAAATTTTTCATCTTCTTCCACTCCTGGGAACACATGACATGATGATAGTTCTACACAAGAGTTTTTTGATATCTCTTCTCATGATAGGAATTTGTCTCTCCATCACGATCAAGCTTGTAAAAGTTTTTCAAACCAAAGTACAAGGGATCCTCTTACTACAATGGGCTATCAGTCAAAGGACTATAATGCTCATCCACCAATGCAAGGTGGGCAAATAGAACTGTAGGACATCAATCTGGAGGATGAGAGTAATTCGCAGGCTGTGCCAATTGATATCCATGGCAATCCCATCTATATACAGAGTACTCACAGTAAACGTATGTCACTATATCCATTTGAGCACGATGGAAACTCAAGCCACAATCTTGGCAATACACGTGGGCAATTTCAGAGTGTAGGTCCAACTAATCCGCAGCCTGCACATAATCCGCAAGGGGCAAATGAAAACTAGGTTCAAACACACGTAACAAAGGTGAATGTACAGGGTGCAGAACTCCATCCGCAATGTGTTAGAGCTGTTTCATAGGGTCTACAAATTGATTTGCAGGACATTAATGTGCAGGGTAATCATGGTGGGAGCACAGACCAGCATCTTGGTAATTCACGGGAACAACTTCATGCAGAGGAGACAGTTTCATGGCAGTTTCATGGCAGTCAAAGACCCTTTCATCGTGTAGGTAATATGGCAGGTAGAGGTAACATGTCTCCAAATCAACATAGTTTACATACCGATTTTGAGGCACCTAATACAAATATATCACAGGGAGAAGGCACACTTCATAATAATCTGTTCTCAAGCAGTAGAGAGGGCATTCAACATTTAAACCAGCGAACTAGTGTAACCGGTTCTCCATTTGAATTGGTTCAACCAGAGAATAGAGAACCCCAAATGAGAAGATCCACTAGAGAACGGAGAATGCCGGCTAAATTCTCTAATTATGAATTATTGTACGCTGAAGAAGTAGAGCCTTCAATTCTAGTTTCAGAATTTTCAGAACCGTCTACATTCAAAGCAGCTCTCAATGATGTCAATAGTGATAAATGGAAAACAACAATGCGTGAAGAAATGGATTCTTTACTCAAGAATCGAACCTGGGATTTGGTCTCTCTTCCACCTAATCGAAGACCACTTAGGAACAAGTGGATATATCATGTGAAAGATGAAGCGGAAGGCAATAAACGCTTCAAAGCCAGATTGGTGGTAAAGGGATTTGATAAAAAACAAGGGATAGATTTCAATGAAATCTTCTCACCAGTTGTCAAAATGACAACTATCCAAACTGTTTTGGGATTAGCAGCTGCATGTGATCTTGAATTAGAACAACTTGATGTGAAAACCGCTTTCCTACATGGCGATGTAGAAGAAGAACTGTACATGGAGCAGCCACAAGGGTTCGTAAAGAAGGGACATGAACACCTTTATTGCAAATTAAATCGGAGCTTGTATGGCCTGAAAGAAGCCCCAAGACAGTGGTATGTAAAATTTGATCGCTTCATGGCTGAGCATAATTTCACAAGATGTGAATTAGACCCATGTGTCTACTTCAAGAAACTTCCAAGTGGAGAGTTTGTCATTCTTCTTCTTTATGTCGATGACATGTTAGTAGCTGGCACAAACAAAAGAATCGTTAATGAGTTGAAGCAAAAATTGGCAAGCCAATTTGCAATGAAAGACTTAGGGGTGGCGAAAAAGATTCTTGGCATGACAATCACAAGGGATAGGAAAAAGAGGGAAATCACTTTGTCTCAAAAACAATACATTGACAAAGTTGTTGAAAGATTTGGCATGACTGAATTAAAAGTAACTCCTATTCCTCTTGCTGGTCACTTTCGATTAAGTTCTGAATTATGTCCTCAAACATAAGAAGAAAAAGAATTTATGGAGAAAATTCCATACAAATCAGCCATTGGTAGTATTATGTATGCTATGGTTTCTACTCGCCTCGACATTGCTCATGCGGTGGGAGTTGTGAGCAGGTTCATGAGCAATCCCGGAAAAGCTCATTGGGAAGCCGTCAAATGGATACTAAGGTATCTAAAAGGCACTTCAGATTATGTTTTATGTTTTGGCGGAAACAAAATTCAGCTACAAGGTTACACTGATTCTGATCTTGCTGGAGACTTGGATAAACGAAGGTCTACCACTGGTTACACCTTCACATTTGCTGGAGCTGCGATCAGCTGGGCATCACGGTTGCAACATTCCATTGCTCTTTCTTCAGCTGAAGCTGAATACTTAGCTCTTTCCGAAGGTGCAAGGGAAATGATTTGGCTTCAACAGTTACTTGGTGACTTGAAAGTTCGTCAAAATGAATATAATCTATTTTGTGACAGCCGTAGTGCGATCTTCATGGCACATAATCAGTCATCCGAACGTCGCTCCAAGCATGTTGATGCACATGCTCACTTTGTTCGTCATGCAGTTGAAGAGGGCAAGCTGAATGTTGTCAAGATTGACACCAAGATCAATCCGGCTGATATATTCACGAAGGTTGTTGCCAAAGAGAAGTTCGAATGTGCTAGAACTTCTCTTGGGCTTGTGAAGAAAAGATAGATCATTCTTTGAGCAGGGTATTGGGTGATCAGTTGCAGCATTGGTTGTCCTTCAGGTGGGAGTTTGTTGATATTGTGAAGGCCAACAGTCATCTTTGTTCCCTCCAATAATCGAGTCTCTTGGTTTCCAAAGACTCTTCATTTGTAATATTATTGGAGCCCATTTATATGCTGCTCCTGCTCATTTTGTAAACAACTTTTTCTTATTAATTCAATACTTTGCAGTTTGGACGTAGCCACTATTGTGGTGAACCAGGATAAATCTGGTGTTGTGTATTTCTTCTTATTGCGACATTTAATTTCTTTGTTTAAATCCTTTCATAGAATAACAGATCTGCAATCTTTGACTGATATTCTTGAAAGCGCGGAGGTATATTTGCACTGCGATCTTTGTTTTTTTAGATAAATTGTTAGAAGTGTTAAAACAGGTCATAAACAATATAATAAACTAAAGTAATAACTGTTGTAATGTATAAAGTAAGACAAGATAGAAATATAAAACTGATAAACAACAATATATTATTCTAGCTTGCTTACATACATCAGACCTTCAAATATTTTCTAAATATGCATAGTTTGTATGTCCACATCACATATTTATACATGTAATATCAAACATCTAGCAATTTCTTTTCTAAAGTATTCTATATCCTATAATGTTCTACATCTAATTTGGATTGTACAATGAAAAGCTTTAGGAAGCCTCTCCTCTAAATTCTTCTAGACAATCTTAACTTTTAAGAAGAGACTCCTAATAAATACAAATTTATTAGTCGCTGGATGAATTATACGTACTGTATAAGATAAGTCTACTCTGTTCTCTCTGCAAGCTTTTACGCTTGTTATAAATTGTTTATTTATAATTGCTGTCTTATACTTTGTACTTGCAGAGACTTGAGAAATTGAAAGGAATTCATCGACCACGTAGAGGCATAGACAATAGGCCATTCAAACTTCAGGCACAACATTTGGATAAGATGTCCAAGTGTTTAAGAGTCTTGATTATGACTAACCGAGTAGAAGTCAGTGGACGATGCAGCAGAAATTTTGAAAATCTGCGGTATCTAAGTTTTGATAAGGGAGACAGCTCCCCGATGGAGTTAAAGAAGCTTCCAAGGCTGGCAATTTTTGAGGGCCGCGTAAGGAGTCATCAGTTTTACGATGTAAGTTTGTGACATAAGCTTTGAATAGAGATATATGATGTACTTTTCTTTCTAGGCTGATTTGGATTGAACTGTGTGCGCAGCTACCTCCTTCCCTGCGTAGAGGTGGACCGTTTGGAATCCCGAGGGTTGGATGAAAGCTTGGGCAAAGTGTCTTGTCTGGAAGAGCTTAGTATATCTCAAAAGGCCTGTTATATGGCAAGGCTTCCACAGAGCTTTGCTCAACTTAGATTTCTTCATTGCCTGGATTTGTTCAATTTTGGTGAACTCACTTCCTTGCCCGATACTTTTTGTCAACTGATCAACTTGAAGGAGCTGAATATACGGCACTGTACAAAGTTGTCCTGTCTTCCTTACAATTTTGGACGTTTGAAGTCTTTGGAATCTCTGCATATTCAACATTGCAAAAGTTTGGAAAGGCTTAGGCCCCGTTTGGTTACGGGGGCGCGGAATAGGGTTTTCAGCGCCAAAATCGGGTTATGGAAGAAAATGGTGGCGTTTGGTTCATCAAACGCATAATCCGGTTTCGGGTTTCGTCTGCCAATTTCGCTCGAAAATTGGAAGAAATTTCTTCCAAGAAATAGGTGGAAGTTGAAATGAAAACCAGGTTTTGGGTTTTTATGAATGCGTTTGAATAAATCGTCGGGTCCGCCGAATCCGCCTTAGGTTTTTGGAAGAACAAATTGGGTTTTTTGGAAGACGACGGTTGTATTGTTTTCGTGCTCTGTTGTGTGAAGGCGAGGGTTTTTGGTTTGCTGCGTTTGTTGGGCTTGTGGGTTTTCTGTGGCCGTGGTTTGCGAGGGTTTCTGGTTTGTGGGTTTTCTGTGGCCGTGGTTTCCTGTGGCCGTGGCATGTGGCTGTGGCATTTTCTGCGATTTCTCTTCTCCACTTTGAACAGCGGCGGCGGTAAACGGTTCTCCTCTCACACCCACCTTTGCATACTGGATTTTTTAAAGTTTTTTTGGTTCATTCAAACGTAACTGTTTGTTTCAAATCTGTTTTTAAAATAGTCAATATGTGCTCACTAATAAATTCGAGTATAGTGCTGTGAGAGATCAATACCAGTGAAATGAAAAATTAAACTTTGTAACAATTTCTGGGTGTTTGTTTTAAATCTGTTTAGCAAAATAGTCAATATATGTGGTAACTGTTTGTTTCAAATCTGTTTTTAAAATAGTCAATATGTGCTCACTAATAAATTCGAGTATAGTGCTGTGAGAGATCAATACCAGTGAAATGAAAAATTAAACTTTGTAACAATTTCTGGGTGTTTGTTTTAAATCTGTTTAGCAAAATAGTCAATATGTGCTCACTAATAAATTCCACTATAGTGCTGTGAGAGATCAATACCAGTGAAATGAACAACCAAACTTTGTAACAATTTCTTGCCAGTAATGAGTTCTAGTATGTTGTTGTGAGAGATGAATGAAATACCATTAAATAGAGCCAAGTCATAAACTTGTGCTCACTAATAAATTCCAGTATAGTGCTGTGAGAGATCAATACCAGTGAAATGAATAACTAAACTTTCTAACTGTTTCTTGCCAGTAATGAGTTCTAGTATACTGCTGTGAGAGATGAATGCAATACCATTAAATAGAGTCAAGTCATAAACTATGTATGAATCAACTATGTATAGATCAATGTCAATCATGGCTTTTATCTATACATAATCAATATGTGCTCAATATGTGCTTAATAATGAATTCTAGTGTGTGCTTATGTGATTACCTGTATATATCATAGTGCCAATCAAGCAAAATATGGCAATCATGGCTTTTATCTATACATAGTTGACCTATACGTAGTTTATCATGGTTCAAATCTGTTTAGTAAAATAGTCCAATATATGCTGTAACAGTTTGTTTAGAATCTGTTTGACAAAATAGTCAATATATGCTCACTAATGACTTTCAGTATAGTGTTGTGAGAGATCAATACCAGTGAAATGAACAACTAAACTTTGTAACAGTTTCTTGCCAGTAATGAGTTCTAGTGTACTGCTGTGAGAGATGAATGCAATACCATTAAATAGAGCCAAATCATAAACTATGTATAGATCAATGGCAATCATGGCTTTTATCTATACATAATCAATATGTGCTCAATATGTGCTCAATAATGAATTCCAGTATGTGATCATGTGATTACCTGTATATATTATAGTGCCAATCATAATAGCAAAACATGGCAATCATGCTTTTATCTATACATAGTTGACCTATACATAGTTTATCATGGTTCAAATCTGTTTAGCAAAATAGTCCAATGAGTTCCAGTATAGTGATGTGAGAGATCAATGCAATACCATTAATCAAAGTGAATCATGCCAATGAAATGAACAACTAAACTATGGATATATCAAGTATGTATTGATCCATGCAAAATCATTCAACATACTTATGAGGTCATAAACTATGTATACATAAAAGCCATGATTTCAAACTATGTATAGATCAATGCAGAAAGAAACTCTATTCCTATTGCCAACTATGTTACTTTTCATCTTCTAAAAGACAAGCCTCAATTTCAGCGGACCTGACGATTTATTAAAACACATTCATAAAAGCCCAAATTCAAGTTATAGTTTGTACATGTGTATGTGTACATACATACATGTGTGTGTATGTATGTACACACATACATACTTGTGTGTGTACGTACATGCATGCATACATACATGTGTGTCTACCTACATGCATGCATACATGTGTGTGTGTGTGTACGTACATACATGCATACATACATACATACATTCATGTGTGTGTGTGTACATACACACATACATACATGTGTGTGTACGTACGTACATGCATACATACATGTGTGTGTGTGTACGTACATACATGCATACATACATGTGTGTGCACATACATATATACATACATGTGTGTATACATATAGACAAATGGAATCAATATTATGCTTTCATTGGTATAGATAGATTACATGGAGTATAATGACACATTGTAATTTGTTCTTTATGGGCTTATGATCCTCGGTAGTTGGTACTCCTTGTTGTATTTGAATAAATAATTGACTTCTTAATGCAATGAGGCTAGCAAATAATCATGTTGTATCTCGATAGGTGATAGTTGATATTTCATAACTGATAGTGTTTAAATTGTCCACATTTCAGGTCACTAATGGATCCTATGGAGAGTATAGAGGTCCAAGGAAGCATAGTTAGGAAGACCACATACACCCGCATTCTCACAATTCTTTTTGCTTTTGTTGGCATAGCCAAAGTACTGGTAGCCCGAGAAGGTAGTCAAATGGGTAAACGAATAAGAAAAGGAAATTTCTTTTGTAGAGACATTATTCATTCGAATGAGGTGGATTGTCATGATCAGATTCGGATGAGTAGGGCAGCCTTCTTTTCTCTAGCTCGTATTCTGAGGCTGAAAGGAAGCTTGAGAGATACGATCCACTTGAAGTTAGAGGAACAATTAGTGATGTTCCTCCACACCCTTGGGCACAATCTAAGGAACCACAAGATTGCCCATAACTTTGGGCACTCAGGAGAGACAGTCAGTCGGTACCTCCACAAGGTTTTGATGGCTATCTTAGCCCTTCACAGAGATTACTTCATACCACCTAGTCCAGGCACTCCTCTTGAAATTAGTGGGAAGGATCGTTTTGAACCATTCTTCAAGGTAAATCACACATTATTACAAGTTTATTGTCTAGAATGTTGTCCTTATCTTATTATTACTTGAGCATACATTTGATCAGTGTATCATATCCCACAGGATTGCATTGGAGCCATCGACGGTACCCATATTCCAGTGCGAGTTGATGTCGACATACAGGGTAAATATCGTGATAGAAAAGGGAACCTATCGCAAAATGTTATGGGTGTCTGCTCCTTTGATTGTAAGTTTCAGTATTGCCTTGCTGGTTGGGAAGGCTCTGCTGTAGATAGCCGTGTTCTAGCCTCAGCTCTATCCAGATCAGATCCACTTGTAGTTCCCCCTGGTAAGCCAAATCACATTTTAATATACTCAAGGTTATGCTAAATGGTTCAAGTATTGACAATATACTTTCTTTATATAGGAAAATATTATCTCGTGGATGCTGGATATCCAAATGCACCCGGATTTTTCGCTCCTTATCGGTGTACACGCTACCACTTGAAAGAGTGGTCAAGAGAAAACCCAATAAACTCTGCACATGAGTTGTTCAACCATCGACACTCCTCTCTTAGAAATGCAGTAGAACGTACATTTGGTATTCTGAAGCAGCGTTTTCCAATCTTAAGACATGCAACGTCTTATGATATCATGACACAATCCTATATTGTTTTAGCATGTTGCATACTTCACAATTTCATTACGATAGAGGATTGCCTTCCATCGGAAGAAGCTATTGAAGAGGAAGATGATCGTGATGGGATAGAGGTGCCACTACTTGAGACATATGGGTTGTCTCAGGAGGATAGAAATGAGTGGGCCCAATTTCGAGAAGATATAGCAAATAGGATGTGGGAAGATTATAGATCTCGAGAATAAATGATTTATTAGAAGGCAATGTGCTTTATATGATTAAATTGATGTATGCATATACAATGATGGTGTTTGATTTCGTTATTCTGATATCAGTCTTTGCTACATTCTAATTAAATAAAAAGAACATTAACTTTCAATTTCACACCTACATTATGTACAAAAATTGTTGATCATATCTGCAATACACAATTCAACTTGAAATATAGATTACATTGATTTAAATGCAAGAAAGCACAATTATTATACATCTTTGCATTGAGAAAGTACAATAACATGCTTCATAATGGGGCTCATGACTATTTACTTGCCATTGATATCACCATTTTGTCTTACTGGTAGTTTTTTTTATGTTGATGTGTTATCATCAATTATTGCTTAAAATGTGTATCATCTTCAGTTAAATTCTTTCAAGTTTATTAAATGTTAGCCTCATTGCATTAGGATGTATTAAAAAATGATATTTAAAGTTTATCATCTTCAATTTTAAATGAAATACAACAAGGAGTACCAAATGATGAAGATCATAAGCCCACTAGTAAGAAGAGAACAACGAATTTGTTGAAAATCCTATTTTTCTGATGTTACTGCTTGCTGCATTCTATTTAAATTTAAAGAGCAATAACTTTCAATTTCAGTCGTATGATTACTTTAAATTGTAATACGTTTACCTATTCAATATGTTAGCCTTGTTCCATTATGACGTATTACAAATTGATAGTTAAAGATTTTCTATGTCAAATTTAAATGAAATACAGGAAGGAGTACACAATGGCATATACCGAGCTCATGATGAGCATGGATGGATCTGATCATGTGAAACATATGTGTTCTCCCATTACTTTGAGTGATATAGATGGATCCCTCGCTGTGAGCAACAAATCTTTTTCTTCAAAGAAGAAAATGTGGACAAAATCGATGGAACGCAAGTTTTTAGACTTGCTCCTTGAACAAGTCCATCTCGGACGGAAAGGTGAAGGTGGGTTTAAAAAAGAGGCATGGACTGCGATAGAGAGGACATTCAATTCAGCGATGAACTCGAATCTGTCACGAGATCATTTTAAGAATAAGCTAAAAACATGGAAAGTAGGATATAAAGTAATGAAGGACTTGAAAAATACAAGTGGGTTAGCTTGGAATGAAGAAACTCAAACTGTGGATGCTGAGGATTCAGTGTGGGATGACCTTTTGAAGGTAGGATCATCTTTGTACTCTTTTCATTGAAGAAATTTTTCCTTCTTATTTTAATAATGAAAAACTTACAACCTAATCCATCTATTAATGCTTATATGTAGAGGAGAGAATTCAAAAATGCAAAAATGTATGAGGTCACCTTTCCAATATTTCAATGAGTTGGCTATAATTGTTGGTAATGACATTGCTGAAGGGTTCGCATCTACAACACCCCTTGATGCTGAAGAAGGGCACCCTATGAACGATGCATTTAATGTGCTTGATGAGGATGATACCAATTGTGGTACACCTCTTGATAGCCAACCAGATATTGATGAAGAGTTATATCATTCCAATCAGTCGAGTGCAAGTGCTAGAGGGACTCCTCCACCATCATCATCAAGGAGGGGAAAGAGGAAGAAGACATCTTTGGCTGCATCATTGGATGTGATATGCGAAACTATGAAGGAACTGAAAGATGGCCTCATTAAGCCTCATATTGTAAAAGTGGATAAATCTGAAGATGATAATATTTTGACTGCTGCATATATTGCTCTCAAAGCTGTCCCTGAACTGAGTCGAGCAATTTTCGTGAAAGCACATGATACCTTCGTGCTTCAACGTGAAAGAGCCAAAGGGTTCTTGATGATGGATGAGGTGGAGAGAGTGGAGTGGATTGCAATGACATTTGGTACCATTTAGCTATTTCAGCTACTGACTGGATTGCAATGACTTATGCTGCATGATTACTCTATTCAATGGTTTTGCATTAATCTCTAATAGCACTAAACTAAAACTATATTAATCTCACATCACGATAAATTTGTCTTACACAATTTTTCAAAAATATATAATATATATGATCACAATTTCCAACAATGGGACAAAAAATAACTTCGTACAAATGATTGCATGTATGATTATTTTTAACTTTTCTTTGCTAATAAATAGAATTAAAATAAAAAATAATAATCATTTTATTTATTATTGACTAACAAAATAAAACTGTGAATATTCAAGAATAAATAATAATAATAATGTAGTCTAATTATAAATAAATTAAATCATAAATATTAATACTTTACTCATTCTAATCCTTGTGTTTCACTAATTAAATAAGATTAAAAAAATTTACATCAAATTCCAATTCCAATTAGAAAATGAACAACCAAACGCAACAAAAAGATATTCCTAGTCATATTCTGTTCCAATTCCAATTTCTAAATTGGCAACCAAACGCAGAATATGGATTTGAAAATTCATCTTCCGTGTCAACCAAACGGTCCAACTATCTTCCTAAAATACATAACCAGGTTTTCGAAAACCTGGTTATCAGATAACCTGGTTATGAGGAAAATTCATCTTCCCCAACCAAACGGGGCCTTAGTGATATCTTTGGTCCGCTGAGGAACTTGAAGAAATTAACTATATTGATGAATCCATGGCTGTCTAGTCTTTCTGATGATTTTGGACAGCTAAAGTCTCTGCAATATCTGAAAATTGTAAAACTGCCATGGGTTAGAGAGGCTTGGTAATACTTTTGGTCAACTGAGGAACTTGAAGGAGTTGAATATACGGCACTGTGCAAAGTTATCCTGTCTGCCTGACAGTTTGGACGTTTAAAGTCTTTGGAATCTCTGGATATTCAACATTGCAAAAGTTTGGAAAGGCTTAGTCATACCCTTAGTCAGCTGAGGAACTTGAAAAAGTTGGATATCAGAAACTGTCCAAAGCTGTCTAGTCTGTCTAACGATTTCGCAGATTTGAGAGCTTTGGATAATCTGATAATCGATGACTGCCAAAGTTTGGAGAAGCTCAGTAGTGCCTTTGGTCAGTTGAGCAATTTGAAGGAGCTTTATATAAGCAAGTGTTCAAAGCTCTCTAAGCTGTCTGACGACTTTGGAGAGTTGAAATCTTTGACTGATCTGAAAATTGAATACTGCAAAAGATTGAAAAATCTCAGCGATACATTTGGTCAGCTGAGCAACTTGAAGGAGCTGTATACAAAGGAGTGTACAAAGCTCTCTAAGCTGTCAGACGATTTTGGACACTTGAAGTTATTGACTAATCTGGAAATAAAATACTGTGGAAGCCTGGAAAAGCTCAGCGATACCTTTGGTCAGCTGAGCAACTTGAAAGAGTTATGTATAAGCGAGTGTCCAAAGATCTCTAAGCAGTCGGATGATTTTGCAGATTCGAAGTCGTTGAATAATCTGAAAATTGAATGCTGCCAAAATTTGGAGAAGCTTAGCGATACCTTTGGTCAGCTGAGCAACTTGAGGGAGCTATATATAAGGGAGTGTTCAAAGCTTTCTAAGCTTTCAGACAATTTTGGACGTTTGAAGTCTTTGCACTTTCTGTGCGTTTGTCATTGCCAAAGTCTCCAAAGTCTCAGTGATGATTTTGGGTCACTAACATGTGTTGCCACAATAGAGGCATCAGGGTGTCCTGTTTTGGAAGGAAAGGCAGTGGATCAGATGATTGAATTGAAGAGCTTGACGAAGTTGGATGTCCGTGAAAGCCCCTTGTTGATAGACCATTGGCAAAAAATAAAGGACGGACACCCTCAACTTGTACTGACAGACGGAAAGAGCAACAAGATATTTAATCCCAATGCTGGTATTCTTATTTTCTTATTCTTGATTATTGAGTTCGTTGTTTAGGCGATAATAGATTTTCTTCAGGTCGTCTACAAAACTATGGCATAGAATAATTTTATTTAGAGTAAATTTTTAAAAAGTATCCGAAATAGTATATCTTGTTAAAAAGTGGCTCAAAAGCCGGCCTCTTAAATAAACTTATAGGATTGGGAAACACCATATTTAGTTAGCTTTGATCTTATCTAAACTAAATCCTTTTTGTATGATTTTAAAAAGTTGACATCGATGAGGCACGAAATGAAGTAATCAAGCTACTTGACCTGGAGGATGAATCGACTCCAAGAGCTGTGGTGCTGTATGGGGCAGGGGGCATGGGGAAGACTAATCTGGCTACCGCCGTCTGCGCCTCTCTCGATCTCAATGGCTACGAATACTGCAGAGTCAATATTCCACAGGATTGTAAAGAGGCTGATCTCATGCTGTCACAACCTGCCTTCCATCAAACCGAATAAAACGGTGAACTTAATTACAGGTAGATTTTATTCTTAAAAAAATTCTTATTGTTTTTAAAAGTAAAGTTTGCATTAGTGGTTGATTTTTTTTGTTAAAAAGAAATGTAGTTAATTACAAACCTATTAATTCGCACCACTACTAGAAATTGGAAAATCAGTTAATAAATTAGTTATGATTGGGAAGTTTGCCAAGGAGAAATGGCTGCAGGCTACCGAAATTACGTTAAGTGTTCTTCACAAGTTGGATATATACTACTGAGAATGCACCATAACTTGTCATCACTTGCAACATCAAGATAAACTTCAAATATAGTCTAGAAGCCTCTTATTCTCTGCATTGGAGCATTTTGAATATTTCTACTGGTTTTATATTACTCTGGCCGCCATATTCTTGAATCCAAGCAGTAGTTTATTGTGGGTATTGAGAAAGGGGCATGTATATACAATTTAAGAAGAGAGTATCATGGCTCGAACTGTAGGCAGGACTTTGGGAGGACCTTTGTTGATCTTGAAATTTATAATGTATGTCATAGTTCTTTGCCTTGTTGGGTGGGCACTCAGCAAGTTAATCAATATGGAAACTCATCCTTATTTAGCAGGTAATATCGCAACTATGTACTTTATAATATTTTCTCTGATTGCTGGAACTGTGGGAATTGCTTCAACATTCTCTGGTTCATATCACTTGAGGGCATGGAGCACTGATAGCTTGGCACCTGCAGCTTCCTCTGCACTCATTGCTTGGGTTTTGATGGCTTTGGCTTTTGGAATGGTCCTAAGGAAGAGCCTAGAGTCGAAATGGCAATTGGAGACTGTCTTAGACCTCAGTGCAATCTGTCAAGCGTGGCTCTTCAATGGGCCTCTTCTCAAAAGCTCTCACTATTTTCTTGAGGGTACTTTGAATGCATTCATGGCAATGGGAAGACCTGCTTGGAAGGAGGCTAAAGCAACAATCCAAAAGATTTATCAGAAGAAAGATTGAAGTTAAGTTTGGAAGTTTTGGATTTAAGGGCGTGGAGGAAGAACAAATCCAAGGAGGCAACACAGGAAAAGGAAACTTAGCCATCACATTCCAAGTTCTTTCTTTCTAAGTGTTACATAAATTAATGAGTAAATTGTTGCTTTAAGACATTGTAAATCTGTGGAAGTGAATTTGGGAAATGTCTTCTTTGTATCTCTTGATATTGTTGTTTGTAAATAGGGTAAACCTTTGCATTTTATTTGAATGTTTATAGAAAATGCAACTGAGATTGACTACGATTTAGAGGATTGGTGGGTCTTTACATGCTAGAATAAGATAGCATACCAAAACCCTATACGTTTGAAACAAGCATGAGACAAGTACCAAGTTGGATTAATGCCTCCCATGCGTGTCATCATATTCTGTCTATATAGCCAGCCTATGTAATTAATGAATTGTATCAACTAAGTGTTGTTTTCATTTTCTCAAGCATCATGAGGCTTCGGGTAATTTCATGGTTACAAACACTATAGAGTACTCTCTTGAAACCAGGATTACAACCAAACTGCAGCACACTTACTACTATGCAATAGTTAGAAGGATGTTTAACATTTTGGATTTTGGGCTGCGGGGTTGTTGCCCAGCTTGATGGGCACAAGGGCCAAGTATCGAGAATGCTTCTTGGTTCTTGTGAGGCAAACAGGCAAAATTTCTAATTCAAAAGTCTTATTGACAGAATTAATTTTACAACATGATACCAAGGCATTTTTGTCGTTTAAGTATTTTTTTTTTAGGCTCCTGCAGTCTTTCTATAATTTAGATAGTTACATTTCTCAGGTAAAATTGCATCTATCACTTGGCCTTATGAAATGGTGAGGTTAGGAATTTTTTTTTAGCAATTACAGATTTTATGATGATTTCAGTTCTACCTTTTGACATTTAGTATGCCATTTATTTTTCTATTAGGATTGACAGCCTCTAGTATGTTGACATGATTTTTATGTTGTGTAAATTTCAAATCTTTCTTATATATTTAATATAAAGGAAATCATGCTTTTATGATGATTTTACATGGCTTGTTGAGGATGCCATATTATGGATTGCTTACGATTCTTATTCTTCATGTATCTTTACACATAAATGATGATTATGAAGTGAGTTGGAAAAAAGGATAAGTTCTTTTAATTATGATAAGATGGAACCTGACCTAATTATGTGGTTAATGTAGATACGACTATTTGTTACTACACAATTCCATTACTCTTCTAAGTTTTACTTGTTTAGACTACCTTGTTGTCGGGCTGGGTATCTTTCATGTCAGGAAAGATTCTGGGGAAGTTAACAGCTTCGTGGTAGAGCGGAAAAGTACTCCTGCAATATTCTCGTCTTGTGTTTTTAGATAGGTTTTGGAGCTCTTTTCAACTTGGTCGCCATGGTTATACCACTTGGTATCTGGTATCTGATATTAGTAATCTGGTAACGAATTTACAGTTTCTTTTAAATTTGAGCATATATGTAAAGTTAATGATAGTTAATCGACTAATGTTGACTGGTCAATATTCAAAAGACTTTGACTCTCGTTGATTTTTTCGCATATTATGAAGATTGTTGATGTGGCATTTGTTTTGCAGGGACAGTTATTACACATGCAGCTAAAAGAGCAAATTTTGAGAGAGACCAGTTGTGAAGAAGATAGAGAAGAACAATCACTTTTATTAGCGCAAGAAAACTGCCCGCCTCTCTTTTTATTGATTGACAATGTTTTTAGAGGAAGTGATCTTGCTGAACTTCTTCCAGAGGACCTTTCAGGCCTTCCAGGTGGAAGCAGGATACCAATAACCATAAGAAACCTGGATGGGACTGATGTGATCGAAGAGAGAGGCATCAAGCGCTATTCATATAGCTTAACGGGTCTTCCAGAAGAAGCCGCAAAGAAGTTTATATGCTGTGCTTGGCTGGGTACTCGCTGACAAAGTTTTTGACGAAAGCTTAGGGATTGATGATCTTGTGAACACATGGAGTAGCATTCCTAGAGTCTTGGACACTGCAGGCTTTATGTTATGAAATGTTGTCAAAGATGTCTGCGCTTATGAAAGAACTATCGAAAGGAGAAGGATATTTGAGGAAAAAATAGCTGATATGCTCTACAAGAGTCTGCAAGAAAATCCATAGAAAGATGTGTTTCTAGAAATCGCAACATTTTTTAATAACTAGGACCAACAAACTGTGGAATACATTGTTGGAAAGGAGGCAATGAAAGCCATCCAAGAGGCAGCCCTGGTGGAGATATCCGAACAAGGGACAGTGATTTATTAAAAACAATATGGTTCTCGCAGGAGGAATAAAACTATCAGAAGATGATAGAATAACTGACCCACAGTACCTACAAAGTGCTATGCAAGACACACAGGTATTCTTTCTTTTTCTGTATTTAGTTTCTAAGCTAAGACTTCTCTATACATTAATTTATTTAACGTTGAAAACTTCAGATGATTTTGAATACTAGGTGATAAAATTGTTTTTGCGATGTAATTTTAGCATTTCATATCTCTATATGTTGTTTAGAATAGAAACATCATATCTGCTTTTATTCCTTCCTGGGCTGATTTGAAATTTCAACTGTATATGCAGTTGTCTCATTCTTTGCGTATATTGAGGGTGAACGCTTTCAAATCCCTTGGCTTTGATGAAAATTTTGGCAAACTCTCTCATCTGGAACAGCTGGATATCACTCAAAATGAGCACTATATGACGAGGTTTCCACAAAGTTTTGGTCAACTTCAATCTCTTCGTTGCCTAAAATTGTCCTGCTTCAGAGAGTTCACTTCCTTGGCCGGTACATTTGTACAACTGAGCAATTTGGAAGACTTGAATATAAGTGATTGTACAAACTTGTATAGTCTCCGTGACATTTTTTGTAAACTGTAAAGCTTGAAGAGGTTGAAAATGATAAATTGCACAAAACTGCCAGCCCTTCCTGAAGGTTTTGGTTAGCTGAAAAGCTTGAAGAAGTTGTTTATAATCAAGTGTCCAAGCCTGTTTAGCTGAAAATCTTGAAGAAGTTGTTTATAATGATTCACCTAAATGACGCACATTCATCTTTGGGATGACAATTACTCCGCTACGGATTTTAATAAGAATATAGATAATTTTTACCCCTAGAAAAGAAACTATATAATAAGAAGATTAATACACTACCACAAATCCTAGTGATTAAATTTCTTTTTACTTTCTTTTTATCTAACGCGTTCTATTTTATTGTATTTATTGAGTCAATTTTTAAAAATATCAGTGTTATTTATTAGGACGGCAAGTCTTGCATAACATGTGTTGAGTAGAAAAGCCCAACACAAAATTAGACTCAATGTATTGTTGGTATTTACATTGGAATTAGCATCCACTCTAATGTCTAAATGGATACAGAGTGAATGACTATATATACAATTAGGTGTCATTTTAAAGTGTCCATTTTTATCCTTTTATATTTGATTTTCTTCATGTATTCATGATCAGATATAGTTTGAATGGATGTCTTAGTCTAGCAGTTTATTATTTTCCACTCAAGTTTTTTCGCACTTGTGTTAAAGATATTTATCACACTTTCGTGGATTTTAATTTTTTAAAAAAAAAGATATTGGGAGACTGTATGGTGTTCCATTAGTGGTGATATAAGTGTTATCAATTTTTATACTTCTCAATTGAATTGTGTGATTATTTTTACATTGATGTTTTGGATCACACTATGTGATCCATCATCGAGATAACAAAAAGAGAGCATCATAAGAATATAAGAGAAGTAGGAGACTCAACTAGATAAAAATGGGAGGAGCAAGAGAGGAAATAAATAATATTAAGGGAGGAATACCAAGAGTGAATGAGAGCACAAGGATACCCACGGAAACTGGAAAAAAAAGGAGAGCAAAAAAAGAGAGACCGATTATCAAAAGAAAGAGAATAGTAAAAAGAATGGAGGAGAAACAAAAATAGGAAATTAAGAAAATAAAAGTACTTGATCAAAAAGGATAAAAAATAAAAAACCAAAGATATGTCAATTGAAAAAGAGGAAAAAAAAGACAAAAAGATATATATATATATAACTTGAATATATATATCAACATCTAAAGGAACAAAAATAGTCAAGGTCATATAAATAATTAATTGACTAAATACAATAACAGTAAAAATCAAAAAATAATATAAAAAAGATTTAAAAATAAAACAAAAGTAAACATCTAGTAAATAAATAAAAAATACCTATATTAAAAATAAGAATTAAAATACAATAATTGAAAATAAAAGCCATACCCAAATACACACACATATAGCAAGATATAAACAAGTACTACATAGTAGCTTAGTATTGTCTATAGTTAACTATAGTTAAGTAGTTATTTATAAGTAAAAAATTATATGGAGACTCCACCCATGGTTTAGTAGTGAACTGGGGTGACCTTCACAAAGGAGGTCTTAAGTTCCACTCTCACCTACTCATATATGTCGCCTTGCCCACTTTGTAAAAAAAAGACTTATTATTTTAAATGTAAATGTAATTATATTTATCATAAGTTTTAAATATATTATATTTTAGTTGATATAAATTTTAATAATTATAATATAAGTAACATTTTTTATAATTAAAATATTTTAATATAAAATTATATTGGTAAGTTTTTTTATTAGGGGTTAAAACAATTTATTTACAAGGGACACAAAACTCTAATGGTCATTACAATATAATAAAAATAGTTTACCAGTTCAAATAGTACTAAAAAGGAAAACCGCTGTTAGAATATATAGTCCACCAATATAACTTGGGGGGGGGGGGGGGGGTTGGGTCGGGTGAATCAATTATCCAACTAATATCATAGTTATTAACCTTATTAGACTTTAACCATATGAGCAATATAATAAAAAACCACAACAAGATACTCATACACAATAACACCAGATAGGTTAACCAGGGAAACCCTTAATTAGAGGAAAAACCCTGATGGGGATGCTACCCACAAGATGATGTACTAATCTAAATATTCTTTGTTAGAGGATGGACCATGTTAGCAGTCTATATAATAACATTTAGTACATATCAATTCCTGTTAGGAGACTTTGAATCCCTGTTAGGAGATTCCAACCCTGTTAGGAGTTGTGGAAGATAGCTGAATGCACTGTCCAAACAGCTTCAAGGGAAAGACCAATCAACCAACTATCTAAATAATCATCATATTATTCCTTGTAGAATAATAGAAATGAAATCTACTTCCTTCCTCTTCCTCTATCCTGTCATCTAAACTTCTGTTCCTTCTAATCTTGTAACTAGTTAATAAAACTTGCATCCAATAATCCCTTGGATCGCTTACATGCATTCTTTTAACACTCTTATCCTTTTCACACTTCGCACTTCATACAATAATGGGATACTCCCATCTCTCATTACAAACAAAGAAAAATCTTTCCTTTATACCATATCCTCAAAATAATTCCTTGAGTCAGCCTTGATGCTTTCCCAATTAATTATAATAAGATAATTAATTAATTATAATTACAATAGAACTATCTACTGATAGTCTATACAAAACTTCACATGTGCAATACTAGGGCTTGCACACTTGCTAACGTCACCAACAAACTTTCCTCTATCACTGCCTGATTGCACATCTTCTTACTGCATCTCAGATGTAAGATAGACAAAAAATATCAAGAGTTTTTTTCCCAATACCTTAATTAGGAACTATTTTTCCAATACCCTATCTCCCAATTGCTCTCTGTAAATTAGGTACAACTTCCATACGTCCTTGATTTAGAATTTGTGCACTTGACCACATTATCAGGATACCATGTAGAACATGTCCATGACTACACATCACCAAACAATCAAAATATTGTCTGTACCATTAAGATCTCAGTCTTCTACTCAACCAATCTTTACAAAAACTATGCTATATTGATATCAATGAAAAACACAGTCATGAATGCAATATGCCAATACTTTCTAATGTTTAGAATGCTCCCCCAAAGTAGAATCATCAACATTCATGCTAAAAATCTCCCCCTTCGACATTGCTAGCAACATACACAAAAAATATCTAAATTCCAAGAATACAAAATAGTGTTCTGCTGCTATTGCTTACCAGCATCAGTTGTCCACATGCTAAAACGTCTCAACACAATAGGTGCATATCTCTTCTTACATGATTTGCTATGTCTTCTTCTTCTTCTTCTTCTTTAGGAATGACAAGAATTGTTCACTTCACACTAAAAAAATTACAATACATCAGGTGCATATTCCTGCCTATTTACATGAATCTTTCTAAATCTCCCTAAAGAGATATCTCTCCCCCTACCATAGTTAGGAGTTATTCTCCCCAATTGCTTAGGAGATTTTTTTCATGCATATTCTCTCCCCCATTGACATCAATGTCAAAGTCCTCAATGTTACAACATACCAATTGTTAATATGCTGCTCCAACTCTTTAACCATCTCGAGTGTCCAAAGACACTATTCAAGACCAAATACCAAGAGTCCTGAATGACTCATCTTATCACAGATACTCCCCCATGTGGGAAGCATCAATATTTAGTCTAGTCTAACAATAGTGCTCTGTCCACTAGACTAATGCACTTACTGCATCATCTACTCAGAAGTATGCAAGGGCATAACCCCAACCATACCTCTCAAGTACTCAAATGTATCTTTAGGCAAAGACATCATAAAGATATCTACAATCTAATCTTTAGTACTCACATACTCCAATCTAATCTCCTTTTCTATATATTTCTCTCTCATTACATGATACTTAATAGATATATGCTTAGTCTTAGAATGCAATACAAGATTCTTAGACATACTCATTGTACTTGTGTTATCACAATATATGATAACAGGTTCTACAAACTCAATTTTGACATCCTTCAACATTTTCTTCATTCAAATAACTTGATTATAGTTATTATTTGCTGCAACATACTCTGCCTTAGTTGTACTCTGTAAAATTTAATCTTTCTTCTTTCTTAACTAATAAACTAATTTTCCTCCAAGAAAGAATGCTCCACCATTGGTGCTCTATCTATCATCCAGACTGCTTGCCAAATCTACATCAGTATATGCACATAGAGTAAAATCACTTGATCTATCTTACCAAATTTCATAGTTAGATTTTCCTTTAAAATATCTGAGTATTCTTTTTACTGCTACAAAATGATACTCCTTAGGATCATCTTGAAATCTAGCGACAATCCCAAGTGCATTTTCTATATCTAGTCTGATGGGAGTCAAATATTGCAAACCTCCTATCATGGATTTGTACTTCTACTCTACTGTGGTTGTCTCGTCTTTGTTGGATAACTTGTGACTAGTGATCATAGGTGTACCAATAGGTTTACAAATTTCCAATCAACCTCTCTTCAACAAGTCTTTCAAATAATCAGCTTGTGAAAAAAAAACCACCATTGTTCTTCACAATTTGCAATCTTAAGATAACTTCATTTCAAACTCTTTCTTCATCTCTTCAGAAAAATTATCACTTGCTTCATCATTACCTATAAATATGACATCATCAACACATATTACTATTAGAAGAAAACCATTCTCAACTTATTTCAAGTACAAGTTACTATATGTCACACCTTTAGCAAACCCAAGCTTTTCCAAATAACTATCCAACCTTACATACCAGATTCTAGGTGCTTGCTTCAAACCATATAGAGATTTATTTAGTCTGTATACCATGTCTTAGTCTTTTGATAAAGGAAAACCTTTAGCCTACTCAATATATATCTCTTCTTCAGGTTCTCCATTTAGGAAGGTTGATTTAACATCCATTTGATAAACCTTGAACTTCTTATTTTTTGCATAAGCCAAGAAAATACTTACTTTGAACTTCTTATTTTTTGCATAAGCCAAGAAAATACTTACTTCTTCCATTCTTACTATAGGTGCATATGTCTCCTCATAGTCTATGTCTTCTTTTTGTGAATATCCATTGTATGCAAGTCTATCCTTGTTCCTCACAACTTTTCCTTGCTCATTCATCTTGTGATTGAATACCCATTTTGTTTCTATCTTATTCTTGTCTTTAGATCTGGGAACTAATTCCCATGTATCAATCTTGACAATCTAATTTAATTCTTCCTTCATTCCTTGAATCCAATGATCATCTTTACATGCTTCATCTATGCTCTTAGGTTCAACTTGAGATATCAAGCATATCTCCTCATTTACTCTTTTTGTTGTCATCGCACCTTTGTCTTTGCTTCCAATTATCTATTGAGGAGGGTGATTCTTTGTCAAATTCCTATTAGGCGTAGGAGTTGACATCTCAACTATTATCTCATCTCTAGGTTCAAATATTTTCTCTCCTCTTTTCTTAACAATTAGCATGTCATTCTGTAAATGATTGTTAGTCTTAAAGAAAACTTTTGCATTATGTCTAACAATTCTACAATTGTCTGAACTTCTTCATCTGAATTATAATCTACCATCTTTTCCTTAATTCTAAAATTTTCATCAATCCTTACATTTGTGTAGTCAATTATTATCTTAGTTCTATAGTTAAAACATATGCCTTTCTTTTCAATGAATAGCCAAGAAACATATCTTCATCAGCTGTTGGATCAAATTTACCAATGTCATCATCTCTCTTTGTATAACATTTTCTCCCAAATATTCTTAAATACTTAACTAATGGTGAATGGCCGAACTATAGTTCTTAATGTGTCTTTTTCATACCTTTTATGATTTGTACTCTGTTCAGAGTGTATACTATTGTATTGACTATTTCTCTCCAAAATGCCTTAGAAACATCATTCTCAAACAACATCACTCTTTCTACTTTTGCTCCCAACTTATTTCTTCTCTCAACAATCCCATTTTACTTAGGTGTTATAGGTGAGGATAGATTTCTTTTGATTCCATTCTCTTCACAAAATATGTTAAACTCTCTAGAGGTGAACTCTCCTCTTCTATCAGATCTCATACATTTTATCTTAACACCATATTCATTCTAACCTCTATTCTTAAATATTTTAAACTTCTCAAAAGCTTTAGATTTCTCTTTAAGAAATACTACCCACATTAATCTAGTGAAATCATCAACAAAAATCATAAAGTACCTTTCACCATAGAATCCTCTTATTTTTTAAGGACTACTTAGATCTGTGTGAATGATATCTAGTTTCTCTTTGTTAGTGAACTTCTTGTTAGGAAATGATACTTTCTTCTACTAAGCCAAAATATATTCTTTGCAAATAACATTAGTAGGATTTGTAATCTTAGGCAAGTCTTTGACTACGAATGTGATATTAACCTTTACAATATTATCAAAGTTTATGTGATAGAATCTTCTATGGCACAACTAGTTGTTGTCCACTTTATCTACTAAACATGTCATTTCAATAGGATTCAATTGAAATACATTACATATTGTAAGGAAACTCAGGTGAGAAAACAACTTCCTACACTAATCTCTTAAGGAAACAATTGTGCAAATTCTAATTATATCCTTACAATTACAAATTCAATATTATGTAAACAATAATATTGCAGTGAACCATAAATACAAAAAACAAATAGAGAAATAATAACACATAAACACAAAGATATGCTAGTGCCAGGGAAAAACATTTTGGTAAAACAACCCCACCCCTGCAAAACCTGCACAATGTATTATCTTCAACTCAAAGATTACAACACACTTGTAGTGCAAGCTATTTTAGGACATGAAAGACTTATCCAGTAGTAACCAACAGTAAACTATTTCACTCCCTCCTATCTACAACCCTTAAAGTGCTTATATAATGCACTTTCCATTTTTAGGGCAACTTCCAAAGAATAGCTATATTAGGATTTTACCATTTTCTAAAAAATTATGAACCCCAAAATTTTTTTTGGGGTGACACCCTGAACCCCATGTGCTAGATGGAGACTCGAGTGTACAGTACTCAATGATCAATTTCCACATGTCTTCCCATCTTCACCCATCATCATATCTTCTAAAGATAGCTCTTACACGTCATAGGAATCCATCATAACCATTTTTGTCATGATCTCCTTACATACAATTCAAGATGCCAACACATGCAAGTGGAGTGACACATCAAACATGCCAACTAGACATGTACACTCACGCTTAATTACATTATTTACAAAAAAAAACACTTACAAAAAAATTAATAAGAATAGGAATTATCCAAAGTTGAGACACCTTATTCCTAGCACCTTTGGATATGTTTCCTATTCCAATCAGCTTACCATCTCTGTCTTTGATAATGTAGGTTTTCTTGGTGAATTGTAACTGATAACCCATTGTCTAGCATGTGTCCAACACTCAACAGATTATGCTTTAATCCATCAAAAAAAAAAATATCATTGGTGTTAGTTTTACCATCTGTTGATCTTAGATTGGTTTTGAAAACTGAGTGTCAACACACTTAAGTCATTTACTTAGCTCATGTCGAACTAGTAATACATGTCGAGTACAACATGTAAATATCAGACCATGCCAAGTTGCAATGAGTGCCAAGTCACTCATGTGCCAAATCACTCAAGTGCCGAGTAGTTAAACCATGCTGAGTGATTCAAGTGCTGAGTAGATAGTTGATGCCGAGCAGTTTAGATGCTGAGTCAAAAGAAGAAATTCAGTATATGCCGAGCATCGGTAACTTCAAGTGCCAAGTAACCCAGATTGGAAATATTTTTTTTTATGGCACAAACAACTATGTAAACCATTTTCGAGCTGACTTTAAGTTAGATCTCGATCTTTTGGAAATAAGGACAAATCTACATGTAGATTCCCTATGCAACCACATGCAACCAATCAAAAAATTGGAAGGTTTAAAGCAACAATCTGGATGAGTGATGTAATCCATATTATTGACAATAATAATAATCTCTTTCTATGCTTTATGCAAATGTAAATGGATTATTCTAGTATATTTGAATAAATGGTTAAATTAGTTATTTAATGCATTTATTGCTTCAACTATGCTATTATATGCAATTGCACTTGATCCTAAAGGGGAAGGTTGATAGTTAGTCCAACACTCCTATCCGCTACTATGTGTCCCTCTCTCTCTTTCTATGCATCTATTCCATGTACTCTTTGAACCACTATTCCTCTCTCTCTCCCTCCCTCCTCCCTCATTCCCTCTCCATTTCTCCCTCCCTCTCTCCCCATTTCTCCCTCCCTCCCTACCTACCCGATCCTCTCTCTCTCTCTCTCTCCATTCCCCTCTCTCCATTTCTCCCTCTCCCTCTCCCTCCCCCTCTCCCTCTCCCTCTCCCTCCCTCCCCCCCTACTTTAATCATTTAATATTTATTTAATTTATGTGAACTCTCTCTCTCTCTCTCTCTCTATATATATATATATATATGCTCTTTCCCCATTCCCTTCTGTCTTTCAATCTTCTCTGTCACTCTACATCATATCCCCTACTCTCTGTCTCTGCCCAACCTCTACTCTCTGTCTCTCACTCTTTACCCTCTCTTCCTCTCTCCTTACCTCTCTCCTTACCCATCCTTTCTATTAAAATTGAAGGCTTAAACAATGTGTATGCATTATTTAAGTCTTCAATTTAAAAAAAAGGTTTAAATAACGTGCATGCACTATAGCGAGTATTTGATATTTAAGCCTTGAATTTAAAAATACTTTAAATATCTTAGATGCACGATAGCACATACACACTATTGCACACACAAACTATTTAAAGCATTGGATTTCATCAAGTCTAAGGCTTGGATTTTCCTAGGGGATCCAACCCAAAGGTTTGGAGGCTCTATATTGGTTTGAGACGTGTTTTGTAGCAAACATATAAAAAATGCTTATTTTTTCTTTTGTGCTCTCCTTCAAATTTTTCTATGGTTGAGAACTAGTAAAATCAGGTTACATAGTACTATAGATCTCTGTGTTAGCTATATAACCATATAATTTATTTCAAATTCACATTATTTCAAGCCTTTCAACTATAATTTCTTTTGAATGTATGTCCAATTTCTCTCAAAATCCAACATGTACTAACTAGGGTCTAGAATTTAGCTTATTTGTCAAATTTTGTAAAAAGTTAGTTTTTTAGAAACTAGACTCCATTCTACACGCTTTGAAATTTTATTTATTTATTTTGGATTAGTTTTCAATAATTTCTATGGGGAGCGCATAGATATTTCACATTTTTGGAATGTGTCCACTTAAAATAATCATAATTTTTTAAATTATAAATTACCCAAAAGTTTTGGGATAAACTACATGGTGTTAGATAACTTTTGACTAAAGCAATTAAAGAATTTCAAAATAAAAGTTAAAATTTTAGGGGGGCCACACTTTGCACTATGTTATGTTTTTTCTAAATAAATAGTACCTTTTTCTGTGGCCCCCCTTTTTGAGGGCCTAAAACTAAACCATTTTGAAAAAAAATTAGTAGTTTAGAAACTAGATTCAAAGGACTACTACTTGTGTTTTTGTCATAGCTTAAAATTTTGAGCGTAACTATCTTCAAACTCTAAAAATTGCTGATTTTAGAAAAAAGGTGTCCACTTATACCCTACTTTTGGCACCACAACTTGGTGCACTTACACATATGTCAATGTCATGTGATGACCTCCACACTCCTACAAGACACCCTATGTGATATGGAGGTTCTTCGATGTGGATGGGATTATGGAGGATGAACTCACATGAGGTTCATTAGATGGAGTTTGGGTATGCGAGGAGCAAGATATGTGGATGGCAATTGGATATATTTGATGAATTTGGGAGGGTTTAAATGATGGTAGGAGATGGAAAGGTATTATTGTACTATTAAGAATACCAATTAAAAAATAATATTTCAAATCCAATGTATTATTGTACTTTTAAGGATATTTAATTTTTTTTTACCTTAGGTGTTCTTGCTCCTAGCCTCGCACCTCTAGTAGAATGAGTACTATGCGGTGTTCTCGTACTACTTATTGCACCCTGCATTTCATATTGTTTGAACATATCAATCTAAAGTTATCTATAAAATTAAAAAAACATTTAATTTTATGATATTTCTAGGTGATTAAATAATATCATGTCAAAACTCATGAGGTTCATTAGATGGGGTTTCGGTAATACTAGGAGCAAGAGATGTGGATGGTAATTGGATAGATTTGATGAAAGAGAGGGTTTCAATGATGTAAGGAGATAGAAGAGGATCTATAAGTGGGTTGTTCATGTCATACCAATTAAGAAACAATATTTTAAAGCCAATGTATTATTGTAATTTTAAGAATATTAAAAAAACTTTACCTTGAGTGTTCTTGCTCCTAGCCTTGCACCTCTAGCAGAATTAGTACTCTGTGGTGTTTTGGTACTGCTTGTTGCACCCTACATGCATATTTTTCACATATCAATCTAGAATGATCTATAAAATACATTTAAATTTTTTTTTACGGTATTTAGGTGATTAAATAATATCATGTTAAAACTCAAAAAAAGAAACAAACTCGTGTCCCCTATCCACTGAAGACCATTGCCATCAAATCATCTGTGAGTGTGAAATCCCCACCTCAGTATGAAGAACAAGTATTCGCACAGTGTACACATGGATGAGATGATACTTCATCCTGAGACACATCCATATCTATCCCATCACACATGTGCTGACAGCTAAAACAAAATTTTTGATTAGGCCCTGAAGACTGTAATGATGCACATGATGATGATGCAGGTGGCATAAGTGAGGATGACACTAGCAGTGCAGGTGACACAAGAGGATATGACACTGGTGGTGTAGGTGACAAGAGCAGAGATGACACTAGTGGTGCAGGTGACACAAGTGGAGATGACACTAGTGGTGTAGGTGATGCTGATGGTGTTGTCTAGGTTGTGATGACCTAGGTGCCATAGGTGATGATGATGGAGTTGTCACATGCTATGATGACCTAAAGGTGTATCTGATGATGGTTAGGGTGCCATAAGTGAAGGAAAACCACCTAACTGTGAACCATGCTTAATGATAACATCTGTTAATGATGTAGCCATGTGAAGAGTTTGTAAATCAATAGACTCCTTTACAATTGATGGGATAACAACATGAGGCATAATTTTTCATGTTTTACTTTTCCTCTCATGTTGTGGTACTGACCTATGAGCCCTAGGTCTATCCTGCACATAGCCTCTCCCTCTACCCTGGAATTGACAAATGTCAAAGTAATTTGGCTTCTTGCTAGGGATGAACTCACAATATAGCTTTCTCAAAAGGGTAGAAGCAAAGAGTTGGGTCTAAATTTCGTGAAAGTTTACGGATTGAGATCCTGCTCTTTTAGAAATGGGTACCCATTTTTAAAAAATGGCTACCCGTTTTAGGCTCAGGCACCTGATCCAAAATTTAAAAAATGTGCACCAATTTAAAAAAAAATCAGGTACTCGTTTTTAATTTTCAAAAAATGGGTACCCGTTTTTGGAAAGATAAATTTTATTTTTTATAGAAATGGGTACCCTTTTTTACTTTTAAAAAATAGGTACCCATTTTTAAAAATTAAAAATTTTGTTTTTTGGGGAGATTTTGTATGCCAATTTGACTTTTTCACAATGGGTACCCGTTATTTGAATTTAAATAACGGGTACCCATTTCTTACAACATTGGGTGGGATTTTTTTCTCCTATCTTGAATTTTGGTTTGGGATAGGCTTGGTGAGACCAAGCTTATGCCTTGACCTCTCAAGATTTGGCCAAGGCATTGAACTAACAAATTTATGCCTTGCCATAATTTTTAGAGGATCTTCCCGATCAAATTTTTTTATGAAACAAAAACCCATTAGAGCTCTCACTGTCCTAATTTTAGAAATATAAATTTTATAGTGCTATGATTTTATTTCTTATTTTTACATTATTTGTTAATGAAGGGTGGTATATAAATGTAAAATAGTGAAGTTCACTAAAATTTTAATAACTTTTTTATTTTATAATTTTTCTTAAATTAATTTATATGTCATCAATTTACATACAATTCTTTTGAGGTTAAAAAAAGAATTTTTGAAAAAAGTGAAATTTTGATCAAGTTTTGGTGTCCATACATGAGAGGTTTTAAAATTTACCTTTATATCCAATTAATAAAAATTATTCAATAAAAAATTAAGGAAAAATATTGTCATCAATCTTAGATGTATTAGGTAACTCCCTTTAAAAGGATTTATAAAAAATTATTCATTTGTGCCAAATTATGGTGTCTGTACACGAGTGTGGTATGGTCCTAAAACAAACATTTTGAAAAAGTGATTTTTAAAGATCCATACCAAAAACAAAATATATCATATGGGTATACAAATAAATTACATATTTAAAAACTAGATTCCGAACACATATTTTTTTATTTTTAAAGTTTATTTAGATTCAATATCTAAATGCCTCAAATTTTGACATCAATTGACAAGAAATTTCAAAAAAAGGAAAAACACTTCCACTTTTTGCCCAAAAGTGAGACCCAACTTCTTGCACTTACCCAAAAAATATAGAGGCACCTCATAATTATTACATGGTGGTAGGTCAAATACCATATACCACCTATCCCAAAAACATGACCTCATCCTATCATGAGTGCACCAATGAATAGGATTTTTTTTGGTTATGTGTAATAGGGAGTTGTTGGATATAGGATCGGTGAAAAGAGAACATATAGTACTTTTTTTTATGTCTTTTTCTTTCACTTGCTGATATGATAACCCATTGGCATAAAATCCACAACACCTATCCCTCCATGTAGCTTATTTCGTAACTTTCCTAGACACCTTGTTTGTATTTTTGGTCATTTGTTCAAGTGTATTTGCTAGGGTTGAGTGGCGATCAAGTGTAGATGACCACAACCTATTGACCATTTGGATAATGTTAGCACTATTTTGTGAGGGGTGGTTTATGAGGTCCTCTTATATAATACTTGAACGATGCCATTGTATGTGCAAAGGGTTTATAAGAGGTGGTTGGTGTTGAACAAGAATATTGAGTGGAGAGTTTTGTGGTTGTCTCGCAATGAGTGGAGGGTTTTGTGGTTGTGTTAAAATGTGTGGAGTGTTTAGTGATTGTGTTGTGATGAGTGGAGGATTTGATTGTGTAGGAGGTGGTCTTTCTTCTTTTTGGATATGACTCAAACACAATTTTATGAAATGTTTCTTCAAAGATTTCCTCAAATTAAAATCAACCAAAGGTTTCTTGAGATGATAAAACCATTCCACATAAAGATAAATCATACACGCACTACATGTTGTTGTAGGGTTCATGTTGAGTTTTCTGTGCATTATGATTTTTATCGTTATATATGTTGTACTTTGCATACTAACAAAATATTGTAGGAATGTGGTCTACAATTACCTCCTAAGTCACTTAGATAATTTATTGCAAGTGTACTATGTAAATGAGATGATGGGTTCATTTATTATAAGACCATGTGTTTGAAAGGTTTTTATCCTCAATGTGATGGTTTGCAAAAACTTGCATTGATGCCTACATCTAGATAGCACACATGAAATTGGTAACACATTAGTTTCTCTTAGAAAGTACAAATCAATTATATATGGTGTTAAAGATGGAAAAGAATTAAAGAGTTGTGAGTTAGTGAAAAATGATGTATGTGTAGCTGATTTTATGAAATTATTTCAAGAGAAAATAGTTTATGACTACATAGGTCATAAACATAGAGCTAGATGGTTAGATGAGCATTTCAAGTTGTGTAAGGAAACTTTTCCCTTGGGTACAATTGTGTTGGTTGTTGACTTTGCTGAAAAATATACACTAAAACCTCAAAATGAAGTGCAACCAATGTATTACAACTCTATACAAGTGTCAATTTTTGCACACATAGTATTTATTCATGCACATAGAATGATAGAAAAATATTAAGAGAGTATCACTTCTATGTTAGGGATGATCAAACTCATTCAATAGGGTTTGTGCAAGGATATTTTAGAGTTTTCTATAGTAATTTGAGGGAAAGAGATGAAAGATACAATCATCACATTCTATAATTGCATTGCACAATTCAAGAATGCAAGGATGTTCTATTGGTTGAGTAGGCTGAATGTGACAAGTGGAGTGCAATTTTTTTGGAATTTCATTGAGGCAAGACATGGAAAGGGAGAGCGTGATGGTGTTGCCTATTGAGGAATTAAAGTATGAAGGTGGCACAATATTAGAAAATGCTAAAAAAATTGTCCAATGGTGAAATTCTATAATGGGACAAGGTAATATAGGTAATTCTATGGTTTCTAGATATTTTTGGTTAATACATGAACCTAAAATTGAAAATTTGCAAGATTGTTGTATACTTATAGGATTAAGTGAGATGCATTCATTTTGAAGTTCAAATGCAGTGTCACTAGGTATTCATACTAGAAAGCTTGCATGGTTTTTCTCTTCGTGTATGCATCATTTATGGGATGAATGTGAATCAAAAGAGTGGGTTGACCAATGTTCTTATAGAACTTTGCATCCAATTGATTCATATCAACTTCCTACAACACTATGACTCAAGAAAGTTGAAGCATTAATAGATTTTGAGCATGTATCTAACCTAATTGAACCAAGTATTAAGTTATCAATTTAATACTTGGTTAAAATATATTACTTTCAATTTTTCCATTAGCTTGTCCTTTTATCTGATGCTGGTCATGTATATGCAGTTATTGCATATAAGAATAATGATGAAGGAACAAATTACTTTCTATATCAGTTTATTGAGCCCAAAAAGAAACTGATAGCTACAATCATTGATGGTGAGGATATTGAGTACCCAATAGGATCCACCATTGTGACAAGCACATGGCTTAGAAGGTAGTATATTTTTGTCCCAAGCTACCATGGATATCTATTTAAGTCAATTTTTTATGTATAATTTATTAAAATTATGACTTTAAATTGTCTTTACAATTAAATGTAGGTCCCTAATAAAAAATCTACTACATGGTTATTTGAGGATTTTGAGACACATAGACATTCTTCATTACTCTAACCTTATTGTTGCAACAAATATTCAATTGATACCATATTGTGGTAGGACTCTTAACAAGAAGTTGTCGAAAGTACGTAAATCTAATCACAAGGAAATCCTTGATACAATAGGGGTTAGAGTTGATCCAAAAGGTTCTCTTGATTGATTGTGTGCTAAATAGCTAAATCATTCTACATGTGGTAGAATAATTTTGAAAATTTTGTATATATGTTATGTGAAATGTTGCAACTTCACAGTAATGTGCATATGTAGATGCCAAATTTTGTATATAAAAAAGAGAAGACATGTAACATGTGCATCTTTGTATGCCATATTTTGTATAAAAATCAGATAAGAGATGTCACATGTGCATATTTAGATGCCAAATCTTGTATATAAAAAAGAGAAAGCGTGTAACATATGCATATTTGTATGCCATATTTTTTATAAAAATCTGATGAGAGATGTCACATGTGCATATTTAGATGCCAAATTTTGTATTAAAAAAAGAGAAGACATGTAACATGTGCATATTTGTATGCCATATTTTGTATAAAAATCCGATAAGAGATGTCACGCGTGCATATTTAGATGCCAAATTTTATATATAAAAAAGAGAAAACATGTAACATGTGCATATTTGTATGTCATATATTCTTTTTTGTGGGTTTGATGATATACTTAAAAAAAACAAAAATTATCTTCAATTTATATGGATTTAGATGGCTATCCTTTTGCATTTTTCTTCCAAATTTTCGAAACCAACTCACAACATCCAAATGCCACCTCACTTAATCCAAATGTCTCTACCTATACCTTCACCAAAACCCCAACACTAACTCTCACACCTCACAACACCTCTAGCACCTTACACCCTCTAGAACCTTTATCAACACCATACCCAATAATCTTCCAATGAATGAACACAATCTTCTCAACCTTTATGTAGACCATACACTAACTTCTTTCACATTTTCTTTATTTTCAGATTGCTGATTTACTATTAATACATGCAGCAACAAGTAACTTGTTGATTCACAGGCATCTCCATTACAAGAAACAAGATAAGGTGTCAACTTAGCTTGCAAATGGTTCTACAATATCCAAAGATTCTATACTAACTTTCCAATACATATGCAACACTAATCATATTTGCCATTGTCACATTTTTTTCCAAAAGTGCTGATTCACTATGTTTAATTACAGTAGCAAGTAATTAATAATATGAAATAAATGTATGGTTTCACTCATTAGATAGCAAACTAAAACAACTAGAAGGAGCCTTTAAATCTTCCTCTACTTGATATATAGATAACATGCAACAATCATAACTACTTAACCTGAAAATACGCATTTACTGCTCAAAATATGAATACAAAGAGCCATCTAAAACTTTCCATCTTGCACAAAAAATCTCCTTCTAAAACTTGCCATATTGCACAAAAATTGCTGATTGCAACTTTTGACATTTTAATACTTTTTTTTGCATATTGTGCATTTTATGAATTTTCATGATCTTCCTAGATATCCTAAATAGGTTTAAAAGCTTATTATAAACTTTTAATACTACATTATACTCCATTTATGCCATTGCATGACATTTTCCCACTTTTGACTCACTTTGACCCATAATGCGTAAACAAGAACTTGGTCAACATGAAATTAATAGAACATCTAACAACATGAAATGAAACAACTAATATCCTAATCTTTGACATAAAAACCTATAATTATGAGTCTAGATTTCATGGAGATGGTCATGGTGAACAATACAAATAAGGTAGGGTCAATTTGCAACTTTTTGTAAAAATTGCAAAAGTTGCTCTAGCAACTTTGCAACTTTTGAGCGATTTTTTCTCTTGACATCTTTTGGTCGAATGGGTCCATCTAGGACTATTATAGGACCCTAGTTAAGATTCGTAGGATGTATTAAGGAATCTAATACCTCAGTTGCCCATCCTCAACAACTTTTAACCTATTAAACAACTTTTGGCTCATTGAGCAACTTTTGACCAACCTAGGACCTAATCAACAATTTTGGCTTTTCCTAGCAAACCATGACTACTCCATCAACTTGAGTTTATCAGGTTTAGGCTAGGAGCAACCTTTTTTCAGCTACTACATCCCTTTGATGGGATCAATTACACTGAATGAAAATGTCTCTAAGGGTTTCTAAGAACCATGGAGCATTTATTTGAGCTAGTGCAAGCTATTGATAAACTATCATGTGCTATAGGATCACATTATCTAGGCCTACAACAACCTATCTTAGTTTTTAGAGATTCAAATTTGTTTACATTTGGCATCTATATCTTACCTATTGCCAAAAGTTGCAATGTTTCTCAGTTAAAATGAACGAGATTGTGTATATTTCAAACCATTGGTCCTAGGATTGAATCATCTACTCCATTAGATTCAGTTGGTCAAGTTTGGCCTAGGATCAACCTCATTTCAGCCACACCATCCCTCCAACGGTAATGACCACTCTAAATGGAAGTGTCCCTAAGGGTCTTTAATTAAGCACCATCAGGATGCAATCTTTGATTGGGCATTTCTCTAAGCTCATGCAAGGTATTGACAAACTATTAGGTGCTATAGGATCATGTTATCTAGGCCTACAACAACCTATCTCAATTTTGAGAGATTCAACTTTGTTTGAATTTTGCATCCATATCTTTCCTATTACCAAAAGTTACAATGTTGCTTAGTTAAAATGAGCAAGGTTATGTATATTTCAAACCATTCATCCTAGGATTGAACCATCTACTCTGTTAGGTTAGTTTGGTTGGTTTAACCTAGTACCAACCTTATTTTAGCCACAATGTCCCTCCGATGGTATCAACTGCACTGAATGTAAGTGTCCCTACGGGTCTCTAAGAAAAATTGGGTTGTGCATTTCTCTAAGCTTGTGCAAGGTATTGAAAATTTTTCAAGTGCTATAGGATCACATTATCTAGGTCTACAACAACCTATCTCATTTTTTAGAGATTCAATTTTTTTGGATTTGGCATCTGTATCTCACTTATTGCCAAAAGTTGCAATGTTCCTCAATTAAAATGAGCAAGGTTGTGTATATTTCAAACCATTGGTCCTAAGATCGAATTGTCTGCTCCATTAGATCTAGTTGGTTAGATTTAACCTAGGACCAACCTCATTTCAGCCATAATGTCCCTCTGACAGTATTGACCACACTAAACCTAACATTCTCTATGCACTATCAGGCTACGATCTTTGACACAAATACAAAAATCATGACATATTTTTACTTTTCATGTCTTATTACATCAAAATAAGTGATATATGATTACATGTTATAATGAATTTGATAAACTTGTTATATTTTCTGTATAAAATAATGAATGTTCGTGTCTTTGATTAATTGCAAGTAAGTTGAAATACAAGTTTGTATGCACACATTGAACAAGTTGGATGAAAATCTAAGTTTAAAGTATATCAAAATAAATAATATATTATGGCATATCAATCATATAGTTATAAAAAGATGTTATGTCTCATCGATATAATACAAAAGTTGAATACCTGACAAATGCCGAATGTGTACAATAGAAATATCAAATGTGCACAATACAAATATTGAATATATACAATAAAAAAGTTGAATACCAAAAAAATGTCAAATGTGTACAATATAAATATTGAATGTGCGCAATACAAATCTCAAATATATACAATACAAAACTTGAATATATGTTAATGTCATGTGATGACCACAACTATATATGTATATCACTATCAATATCTATGACTGTGCAGAATCATCAAAATGGAGGCTCTTTGATGTAGTTTGTGGCTTACCAAGTGTTCCCAAAAGAAAAATTAAAATACACTATCAAATATCTTATCTATAAGTAATATGGAAATAACTAGAAATTAGGTTCTAAATTGTAGATAGTTGAGTTGTTCATTACATCATCCCTTTGTCCCACAGTTGGATAGAATGATAGCGGTAATAGGCTCCTTCGTCAATGGGTGGACTCCTCACAAAATGACGAGGTAGAGTGACGATGGGAGACACAATTATCGATGAATCAATGCTCATGGGAGGCACAATCTATATGATAAGAGATAAAATGTTAGCATTATAGAGTGGCATTAGAGATTACAAATAGAGTAAAATTTAAAAAAATGTACTATAGCTTGAGCTAGATCTCCCATGCTAGTAGGAGGTACAAGCATAGATAATCAATGCTAATATGAGGCACAACCTCTATGATAAATGATAAAATGTTAGCATTATAGAGTGGCATTAAGGATTACAATTAGAGTAAAAAAAAAAATGTACTACAACCTGAGCTAGATTTCTCATGCTAGTAGGAGGTACAAGCACTGATGAATCAATGCTAGTATGAGGCACAACTTGTATGGTATGCATTAAAATGTTAGAATTCCAGAGTAGGCATTCAATATTTCTATCACATACATAAGCAATCTAAATTGAGATCACAAAAGGGCTTCAACTAAGACTCTACATACATACCTCTATCCTTTTTTTTGTTTGAACCTGTCTACGCTTGGGAGTCCTAACAAAATGAAATGGGAAAGGATTTGCACAATGTCTCAAAGAGTGTTGCAATAGGTAAAAGATAAATAACAAATGTTAATAAGACAAATTATTGATAATTATTATAAAACTGAAAAAAACATGTACTCATTTGTAAATGCAACTGTTTAATATGTATATAGAAAAAATGCATACTATAACCTAAAATTTATGAGAAGAAAAATATGAAATTTTACGTGTTGCATAATCTCAACATTGGCAATCTTAGGAGCATTCATCAACTCTACAAAACTAAATTGTTTCTACATATATTCAACAAAAAAGTCAACATGTATTCATCAATATTGAGTAAATGTATATACATTCATTCATAATAAATTTAAAAATATAAACTTGACTTGTATTTAATACCTTTTTTTGTTTTGGTGTTCTTTCTGATTTTTTTCCCTTTCTCTTAAACCTCAAGCTATGTGGAGTACCCTAAAGAAAAAACCAATATAAAATAAGAGGAATCAATAAGACACATCATGAGTTCAATTCAAATTGTAAACTTGATAGGTGTGCAAGCTATGAAACAACATAGCTCTCAAGGCCAAATTTAATGCCAAAAAGCATTGCATCATTAATTTGAGAAATTTCAACCCCAACAAGCCCTATAAAATAGTAAAGAGTATTTTTATAAATATGAGATAATATTGTAAATGGAAAGAAGACAAAATAACAACAAGAATATCATAGGAGGGATAGAAGACAAAAGGAGTTGGAGGATGATATTGGAAGGATAGTACAATGCCTAGAAATTGTAAACAAAGAGAGTGAGAAGGAAAAGAGAGATGCGAATGAACATTTGGCACCTTGTCAAGAAATAAAAGTGGAGATTCATGATCTCCACACTCCTACAAGACACCCTATGTGATATGGAGGTTCTTAGATGTGGATGGGTATATGGAGGATGAGCTCACATGAGGTTCATTAGATGGAGTTTGAGTATGCTAGGAGCAAGATATGTGGATGGGAATTGGATGGATTTGATGAATATGGGAGGGTTTTAGTAATGGTAGGAGACAGAAAGGTATTATTGTACTTTTAAGAATACAAATTAAGAGATAATATTTCACATCCAATGTATTATTGCACTTTTAAGAATATTTAAAAAACTTTACCTTAGGTGTTCTTGCTCCTAGCCTCGCACCTCTAGTAGAATGAGTACTATGCAGTGTTCTCCTACTGCTAGCGGCACCCTGCATTGCATATTTTTTGCACATATCAATCTAAAGTGCTCTATAAAATTAAAAATGTATTTAATTTTATGATATTCTAGGTTATTAAATAATATCATATCAAAACTCATGAGGTTCATTAGATGGGGTTTGGGTAATGCTAGTAGCAAGAGATGTGGATGGTGATTGGATGGATTTGATGAAAGAGAGGGTTTCAATAATGGTAGGAGATGAAAGAGGATCGTTAAGTGGGTTGTTAGTGTCATACAAATTAATATACAATATTTTAAAGACAATGTATTATTGTACTTTTAAGAATATTTAAAAACTTTACCTCGGGTGTTCTTGCTCCTAGCCTTGCACCTCTAGCAGAATGAGTACTCTATGGTGTTCTTGTACTACTTGCTACACCCTTCATTGCACATTGTTCACATATCAATCTAGAGTGACCTATAAAATATATTTTAGAAAACTTTTATGATATTTAGGTGATTAAATAATATCATGTCAAAACTCAAACAAAAAAAAAATTTTGTGTCCCCTATCCATCGAAGAACATCGCCATCAAATCATCTGTGAGTGAAAGCTACACCTTTGTATGAATAAAAAGTATGCTCACGATGTAAACATGGATGATATGAGACTCCATAATGAGACACATCCATATATATCCCATCACACATGTACTGATAAGTAAAAAAAAAATGTTGATTGGGCCCCGAAGACTGTAATGATGCACGTGATAATGATGTAGGTGGCACAAGTTAGGATGACACTGGTGGTTAGGTGACACGAGAGGAGATGAAATTAGTGGTGCAAGTGACACAAGTAGAGATGACACTAGTGGTGCAAGTGACACAAGAAGAGATGACATTGGTGGTATAGGTGATGTTGATGGAGCTATCATAGGCTGTGATGATCAAGGTGCCATATGTGATGATGATGGAGTTTTCCCATGCTATGATGACCCTGGTGCTATAGGTGATGATGATGGAGATGTCTCATGCTATGATGACCCTAAAGGTGCATCTGATGATGGTCAGGGTATCATAGGTGAAGGAAAACCACCTAACTATGAACCATGCTCAATGATAACATTTGTCAATAATGCAGCCGCATGAAGAGTCTGTAAATCAATATAATCCTTTAAAATTTATGGGAGCACAACATGAGGCATGTTTTTTTGTGTTGTATGTCTCCTCTCATGTTGTGGTACCACGCTATGAGCCCCAGGTTTATTCTGCATAGAGCCTCTCCCTCTACCCTTGAACTGATGGATGTCAAAGTAATTTGGCTTCTAGCCAAGGATGAACTCACAATATAGCTTTCTCAAAAAATATAGAGGCACCTCATAATTATTATATAATGGTAGTTCAAATACCATATACCTATTGGAATACTTTTAGAATAACTAAGAAGGAGGCACGGGGGGGGGGGGGGGGGGGGAGGGGGGGGGGAGGGGTGAATCAGTTATCCAAGGTTCTTCTGTATAACTAAAACTTTTCATAGGTTAGTGAACCCATAAAACATTTATACTTATGCATGCATCCTTAAGATTATGCAATCACTTAAAACTTGTAGGTTAAAGTGAAATCATCTTGCAGAAATATAAACATGAAACACAATAGATTCATCAGCACACTTGACACAATGATTTACATGGAAGCCCAATTTGGGAAAAACCAACAGTAATATGCTACTCCTTTTTTACTCTTCTGAAGTGATGCCCTATGAAAGGCTAACCCTGTTAAAGGTTACAATACACACTGTTAAATGTGACCTTGTTAAAAGATTTCAATAACCCTATTAGGAGTGAGCCTTGTTATAGGACATTAGACCATTCACTTGGAATGTCACCCGATTAAAGGATTTACAAATAACTGTTAGGTCAACCTTAATCCAAAGGATTTACTCTAAACTGATACAATTGTTAGAGAGTAACAACAAGGCTTGATCTAATACAACTTAGTGTTGAAATTCTTTAGAATAACTAAGAGGGGGGGTGAATTAGTTATTCAAGGTCTAGATTTATTAATAAAACTTTTCTCTCCCCAGCTCAGTGAACCCATAAAACATTCATATGCATGTAATCACTAAATTTTGTACTTACTATTAAATCAACCATGCAGAAATGTAAACATGAAACATCAACACATTTCGCACAATGATTTAATGTGGAAACCCAATTTGGTAAAAACCACCAATAACATGCTACTCATTTCTCACTCTTTTTAAGTGATGCCTTGTAAAAGGCCAACCCTATTAAAGGTTACAACACACAATGTTAAATGTGGCCTCGTTAAGGGATTTTAATCACCCTGTTAAAAGTGAGCCTTGTTAGAGGACTTTAGGCCAATCACTTGGAATGCCACCCTATTAAAGGATTTTCCAATGACTCAACCTTTCCTCTAGGTGCTATTGTTACATCTTATTGATCAAATCCTCTTCATCAATCAACTAAGTGATAGTACTTAATCTTATAAGCAATTGTCTTATCATCAAAATAGTAGGTTTGATATCAGTGACAAAATAATGATTGAAATACATTTTCTACTTCAACAATATCCCTCTTTCAATAATCTCTTTTAACAATGATCTTTTCATTTAGATCTCAACAATCTCCCTCTTTGGCATTGATGACAAACCAAATTGATCAACCAAGTCACCCAAATGGTAAAACACTTTGTTCAACCAAACTAACTAGGTTAAAATAGTAAGATAATACCAAAAATAAAACTTGTATCAAAATTCCAATCTCCTTCTATTAGAAACTTCATTCTTCTCATTAGGTTAGAAAACTCTTTCTTATGACTCCCTCTAAGTTTCTTTCATGTAACCCCCTCTTACTAGGTAGATTATGATGGCTTCCTCATCATACATGTGTTAACCTCTTATCATCAACATCAATAATTATCTACCTCTAAGATAACAATCTCTGGTATACTTTCTCTTTTATGATAAGTATAATCTTCCCTGATATTCTATCTGCCTTTATGATCAATGTCTCCCTCTTTGTACTTTCTCCCTCTTGGAACAATAAACCTCTTTCTATGTTGATTACAATAAACCTCTTTATATGTTGATTACAATAAACCTCTTTATATGTTGATTAGTAGAATATCTCCTTCTTTGACAATAATGCCAAAGACATATCATCTTTACATCTTAATGTGCAAATATAGACTTTTGCAGTTTCGACATTATCTCTAATTTTTCCCTCTGTCACCTTGCTTGTGAATATTTTGGAGTTTTCAAAATTTTGATTACTTCATGCAAATCCTAGAGTAATATCCTCTGCATCAATTTGTAACATTTTGGCAATCAACTTGTTTGATGTAGGGCAATCCTCTTGTTACTTATATTGCCATTGATGGGGGCATCACTCCTAATTTACCTCTTAGATATTCATGTGCATCCTTAGGTAATGATTTTGTGAAGATGTCAACAATCTACTTCTTTGTATTAACATATTCCATCTTCACCTCTGTATCTTGTACTAGCTCTTTCAAGTAATGATACTTTATTGAAATGCACTTTGTCTTTGTATGTATCACTAGATTCTTTGATATATTGATAACACTGGTATTATCACAATAAAGTATCACTGGATCTGTGATCTCTTCCTTCATTTCTTTGAGTAGTTGCTTGATCCATACAATATTTGTGTAGTTTATAGTAGTAGCAACATATTTAGCTTTAGCAATAGACTATAAGGTACAACTTTGTTTCTTACTAGTCCATGTAACTAGTCTCTTGCCAAAGAAAAGTGCTCCTCCACTGGTGTTTTTTTTGTCATCTATGTTACTAGTCCAGTTAGCATCAGTGTAGGTTCCCAAATCAAAATTTTCATTCTTCTTGTAATATATGCCAAACTCTTCTGTACCTTTCAAGTATCTCATTATTATTTTCATAGCCATTAAATGATTCTCCTTGGGATTTTCTGAAAATATTGCAACTATCCCTACAACTAATGCAATATCAGGTCTGCTATGTACAACATATTGCAACTTACCAATCATAGACCTATACATTGTTTGGTTTACCTTAGCTGAATCATCATTCTTCGACAGTTTATGTCCTATTATCATAGGTTGTACTTATTGGTTTTGAATCCTCTAGTCCAAAAGTTTTCAATATTTCTTTGATGTACTTTGACTGAGTAATGTATATGCCATACTTCATCTTATGTACTTTTAACTTGATCTCTCCAAACATTGACATTTCAAATTCATGCTTCATCTATTTTGAAAAATCCTTGCATAGAGCATCTTGTCCTCCAAATATTATGTCATCAACAAAAATTGCAGATAACAAAACACCTTTGCCTTTTTCTGTCTTCATGTAAAAATTGATGTTACCACCTATTCTTTCAAATCCAATTTTCACAAGATACTTATGAAGTCTCTCATACCATGCTCTTGGTGCTTGCTTCAAACCATATATAGCTCTATGCAGTCTACATATAGTGTCCTTATAGTTAACATCAACAAAGCCTTATGGCCATTCTATGTAAACCTCTTCTTCTAGTACATGCCATTTAGAAATGAAAATTTAACATCCATCTAGTAGACCTTGAATCCTTTGTAAGTAGCATAAGCAAGAAAAATTCTTACTCCTTCCAATCTTGCAACAATGGCAGATGTCTCCCCATAGTTAATTACTTCCTCTTGTGCATATCATTTGCAAACTAGTCTTTCCTTATTTCTTGTGATTTCACCATTTTCATCTAGCTTGTTTCTAAACACCCAATTAGTTCCAATCACATTTTTGTCTTCTAGTCTAGGGACTAGACTCCAAGTTTTGTTCTTCTCTATCTGATCAATCTCTTCTTCCATGGCTTTTGCACCAGTCATCATCTTCTAATGCATCTTTCACTATCTTGGGATCTTTCATGCTTAGTAGACATGATTCACTTCTTAGTATGTTTCTTGTCATTGGCCTTGCCTCTTTGTTTCCAATGATTTTATTATTAGGATGATGTCTTCTAACATACTTGGATCATCTTGGCTCAATCCTTGTTTCCTCTATTTGTATTTCAGCTCCAATATCACTCTGTGCATCTCTATCAAGTATATCATCATTTCTTTCATATGCACTAACTTCAGAATTAGAATGTACAATTTCTTCATTCTGTAACTCAACATCTAAATGTAGCTTGGTTCCTGAATGCAACTCGACATTCATAGGGTGTGACTTTATAGTTATTGAAACCTATTCTTGGTTTCCATCTTGATTTGCAACTACTTCTTTTGCATGCACTCCTTCATAAAAATATACAAATGATTTGTATACCTTTGGTTCTTTCATGGATTCCTCCCCACATACTTCTGTATACTCATCAAAATTTACATTTGCACTTTCCACAATCTTTTTAGTGTTAGTATTTAAACACTTATAACCTTTACTTCTTGTGGAGTAACCAAGGAATATACCTTCTTCACTTTTTGCATCAAGTTTTCCATTTCTAATATCTTTAAGAATGTAACATTTTCTTTCAAATACCTTAAAGTATTTTACATTGGTTGGATATCCATACCATAATTCAAAAGGTGTAGAATGAGTACCTTTTTTGACATGTACATGATTCAAGGTATAAAGAGAGCTGTACTTACGACTTCTCTCCAGTATTTCAAAGCAACATTCTTCTCCATCATGAGTGTTCTGGCATAGTCTATGATAGATCTATTTCTTCTTTCAGAAATTCCATTTTGTGGAGGGGTTCTAGGTCTAGATGTTTGTCTTTTCATTCCTCTATCATTATAGAACATCTTAAATTCGTTTGATGTGAACTCTCCTCCTCTATCTAATCTTAGGCATTTCATACTTTTACCTATTTCTTTCTCAACTCTTGCCAACTACCACTTAAACATTTCAAAAGCATTAGATTTCTGTTTCAAAAACACGATAGTCATCATTCTAGAATAATCATCTACAAAAATCATTATGTACTTGTCTCCCTTGTAGCTTTGCACATCAATTGGTCCATGCAAGTCAGTATGAACAATCTCTAGTATCTCCTTATAGGTATAAATTTTACTTTTAAAACTTGACCTTGTTATTTTTCCTAGTTGGCATTGTTTTCATATTATATTTTTAGGCTTTTTCAACTTAGGCAGACATCTAATCTTCTTCATGTTATTGATACTAATCAGGTTATCAAAGTTAACATGACATAACCTTTTATGACATAACCATACATCATCAAATTTTGCAATAAGACAAGTAGCATCCTCTATATCAAGGTAAAATAGATTGCTTCTAGTTTGATCTCTTTTTCTTATCAATTTTCCATCTACATCATAGATCTTGGTAGTCTTGTTTTCAAATTCAACTCTACATCCCAAGTTGTTTAATTTTGATACACTCAACAGATTATAGTTTACCCCTTCAACATAATAAACATTACCATATGAGATCTTGTCTGTGAATTTGATGGAACCTTTTCCTTTTATCAAACATGGAGAATCATTACCAAATCTAACACTATTTCCATCATAATAGTTTAAGGTAGAAAAATTTCTTTTATCTCTAGTCATGTGATTGGAACATCCACTATCAATGATCATCCATCTTTCATTTTTGTTCACACAAGTGAAAAGAGCAGTTGCCTCATCTTCATCAGATTCATCTTTTATATCCAACATAAAAAACTTCATCATCATGTTCGTCCAAATCATCCTCTTCAAAAATGTAGCACTTGTTTCCTTTGTCTTTGTAATCCTTGTTGTCTTCATTTATTTTCCCTTTGAACTTGTCACTACCTCTGTAGTTTTTCTTCTCTAGGCATCTAGCAACAATATGACCAATTTCATTGCAATTGAAACAAATGATAGGTAACTTACCTTTGAATTTTCCTTTTCCTCTATGGAATCTTCTTGCCAACAGTGCTTCTAGTTGTTCAACATCTTCTTCATCTGTATCACTGTCACTAGACACATGTTTTATTTTATTTTCTTCTTTTTCTTCTTCTAATTGAAATCTTTTAATAATAATTTAGCCTTGAAAGTAGATTCAAGAGTCTCTGGTTTGTAATTGTCAAAGTTAGATAGCTTAAAAGCAATGAGTCTACCTACTAGGCCTTCAAGAGTTAGGTTATTCCTTGGAATGCATCTTAATTCTTGGATTGTTGATACTCTAATAGCATAGAAAAGTAGTAGTGTTCTTAAGACTTTTCTTACAAAGATGTCATCATCTATTTGACCAGTTACACCCTTAATTGCACTAACCACTTCTTTTATCCTAGCAACATACTCAACAATGTTATCACCTTCTTCCATTCTCATGTCATCAAACTTATCTCTGAGATTTTCAAATTTGGCTCTTTGTACATTCTTGTCTCCTCCATAGGTGGTGTTTAGGGCATCCCACATCTTCTTTGTAGTGTCATAGCCTTTGATGTCATCAATCTCAACATAGCTTAGGGCAAAGACGATCTCTAACATCGCCTAATCGTGTTCCTTCTTCTTTTTCATATCTTTGACAGTAGGAGCTATAGTAGGGTCAACATGTTCCACTGTGATGGTAGATTGGGCATGATCTCCAATTTATCCAAGATGTAGCTTCATCAAAATTTTCCATGAAGAAAAGTTGTCTTTGTTCAGCTTTGGTACATCTCTCTTTGACATCTTGATCTTTGTGCTCCTAGTACCTTCAAACTAGTCTTCCTTAGCAGATGGCTCTAATACCAATTGTTGGAATTCTTTAGAATAATTGGGGGGGGGGGGGGGAGAATTAGTTATTCAAGGTCTAGATGTACTAATTAAACTTTTCTCTCCTTAGTTCAGTGAACCCATAAAACATTCATATGCATGCAATCACAAAAACTTGTAGCTTACTATTAAATCAACCATGCAAAAATGTAAGCATGAAACATCAATACATTTGACACAATGATTTAATGCGAAAACCAATTTGGGAAAAACCACCAGTAATATGCTACTCATTTCTCACTCTTCCGAAGTGATGCCCTATGAAAGGTCGACCTTGTTAAAGGTTACAACACACACTGTTAAATTTGACCCAGTTAAGGGATTTTAATCACCCTATTAAAAGTAAGCCTTGTTAGAGGAATTTAGGCCATTCACTTGGAATAACACCTTGATAAAGGATTTTCTAATGACTGTTAGGTCAACCTTAACCCAAAGGATTTTACCCTACATTGATACAATTACTAGAGAGTAACAATAAAGCTTGATCTGATTCAACATACAACCTCTCTTGCATATTTTAGATCACAATTCAATCCTCAATTCAGCTTGGCTTTCAATATTTGTAGCTCTGACAATTTTTTCTTCCTTCAAGCATATGTCTTCTTAAGCCTTCTTGCTTAGTACACCAATGTAGTCACCCTTTTGGTCTCTTAACAAAGCAGAGTCCTTGACTCTCGATCTTTGTTCTTTCTTAGTCTTTTATGATCTTCTCAATATCTCCCCCAGATAACTCTTTGCTTCTTGACCAAAAATTTCTTAAATAGGAAATTAGAATACTTTTCCACTTTGTTCTCCATTGCCCATTTTAGGGTTTGGATGGATTAGGTAGGATACATTGTATCTACCCCATATATTGTCTCTTCTAGAAACTTCTCTTAGAATCCATTTGAATTCGCCTAGAAACGGTTTGCCTCAAATTCTATGACACTAGCTCGTCATCTTTATCTTCCACCTGGTTCACAAAATTCAAGAAAACAAACTTTTCAGCTCAAATTTAGCGAATCTTTGATCTTTTGAATAATGCAGTAGCTCAACATTATCAATCTTCTAATGCTTGGCACATACTATGTTGCTCAACATCAATTGTGTAATCACTAATCATCAACTAAAGGTTACTGGTGCTCAACATCCATTAAACTTTACTTAGTATCTACTATTCTACTAAGCTTACACTAGAATATGCCTTTACTCGGTTCAAATTGGTTTTCTACTCATCTTGTACTAACTTATCTTGGCACCTACTAACCAACTCGGTCAAGCTTGGCAAACATTCTTTGAGTAACTTGTTCTTCTAAAGTTTCTAAGTGTAACTAGCCTTTACAACCTTAAGTAGATTATCAATACATCATGTCATCACTGTCTTAACTGATCCTTATACTTCATTACATAACCACAAATCAACCTTTCTTGTAGGTGCTATTATTACATCTTATTGATCAAATCCTCTTCATCAATCAACTAAGTGATAGTACTTGAATCATACAAGAAATTGTCTTACCAGCAAAATAGCAAGTTTGACATCAGTGACAAAATAATGGTTGAAATACATTTTTTGCTTCAACAAGCTCTCTCTTTCAATAATCTCTTTCATCAATGATCTTTTCAATAAGATCTCAACACTTACAACTTCATTTGTAGATTACATATCAATATTTGGGTCCTCCATTTTGCTTGGCCTTCATACTTTGCAGTTTTGATAGCTTGTTCACCCTTCAAGGATTCATCTCCTTAAGCCTTCTTGCTTAGCATGGCAATGTAATCTCTTCTTAGGTCACTTGATGAAGCAGAGCCCTTGACTCCTTTTCTTCCTTAGGTTTTTGCATCCAACTCTCTTTGCTTCATGACCAACCATTCCTATAAATAGGAAATTAAGATATTTTTCCACTCATTTTCCATCGTCCAATTTAGAATTAGGACGGATTAGGTAGGATACAATGAATATATCCTACATTCTGTCTCTCTTCTAGAAACTTCTCTTAGAATCCTCTTTGAATTTTCCTAAAAATGGTTTACCTTGAAGTCAGTGCCACTAGCTCATCATCCTTATCTTCCACCTCATTCACAAATTCCAAGAATACAAACTTGTTGACTTAGATTCATCAAATTCACAATCTTTTAAAAAATGTAGTAGCTTGGCAATATCTTGCTTCTGATGCTTAGCACATACTGCATTGCTTGACATCCATTGTGGAGTTACTCAGCATGAACTAAAGTTTACTGACCTGCTCAACATCAATGAAACTTTACTCGACATCCATTATTCTGCTCAGCATACACTAGAATGAAATTTTACTTGGCTTCAACTAATTTTCTGTTCAACTTGCACTAACTTTTCTCAGCACCTACTATCCATTTGGTCAAGCTTCGTAGACAAACTTTGTGTAACTTTTTCTTCTAAAATTTCTTAGTGTAACCAACCTTTGTAATCTTAAGTAGATTATCAATGAATTATGACATCACTATGTTATTTGATCCTTGTACTTCATTATGTAATCATAACTGAACCTTTCCTCTAGGTGCTATTGTTACATCTTTTGATCAAATCCTCTTTATCAATCAATTAAGTGATAGTACTTAAAACATATGAGCAATTATCTTACCAACAAATAGTAGGTTTGACATTAGTGACAAAACAATGATTGAAGCATACTTGTTTGTTCTCAACAATGTCCCTTTACAATCTCCCTCTTTGATTAGTTTCTTCAATCCATTCTCAAAAATACCACCTATCCCAAAAACATGATCTCATCCTAACATGAGTCTACCAATGAATAGGAAAAGTTTTGATTATGTGTAATAGGGAGTTGCCGAATATAGGACTAGTCAAAGGAGAGCATATAGTACCTTTCTTTATGTCTTTTTCTTTCACTTTCTGATATGATAACCCATCGACATAAAATGCACGACACCTATCACTCCATGTACCATATTTCATAACTTCTCAATACACATCATTTGTATTTTGGGTCATTTGTTCAAGTTTATTTGCTCGGGTTGAGTGGTGATCAAGTGAAGATGGCCACAACCTATTGACCATTTGGGTAATGTTAGCACTATTTTGTGAGAGGTGGTTTATGAGGTCCTCTTGTGTAGTAGTTAAATGATGTAATTGTATGCATGAAGGGTTTATAGGAGGTGGTGGTTGTTGAACAGGAATATTGAGCAGAGGTTTTGTAGTTGTGTCACTATGGGTGGAGGGTTTTGTGGTTGTGTCACAATGGGTGGAGTGTTTAGTAGTTGTGTCATGATGGGTAGAGGGTTTGATTGTGTAGGAGGTGGTCTTTCTTCTCCCCTTCATTTTCTTGGATTCCTTGATGCATTTATATTTAAAAAATTTAAAAAATAATTACAAAACTTATAAGTTAAAAAAATACAAAATTTGATTAAAAAATACATAAATGAGGAATAGAATGAAGGCTTAGCTTGTTTGTGAGGTCTCATGGATGGAGATGCAATCAAAAATTGGTTTATATGGTAAACTCGATTGGGTTTTGGTTTTCTCATTGTGGAATCCATGATGTTGCTATAATTTGAGGGTATAAAAATGCCCTCAAACATGGACAACAGTAAAAATATATACTTTACAAAACCCAATTGGGTTATTAACTAATATAATTCAAAAAATTCGATCGGGTTTTTCAAAAACCCAATCACATTATTGAAAATTTCACTTTTTTTTGGGGGGGGGGGGGGGGGGGGGGTGTCCACTTTTTTGTACACCATTTTGGTACACTTACCCTACATGGAACTAGGTTCCTGTAGTAGTGGTTAGTCATGTATATGATTGTGTTCACTTATGTGTTTTAAGTTCCTTTTCATGTTATTTAAACAACCATTATTAAATGCTTAAATAATTAGAAATGGATTGTCCATGTTAGATTCATTGGTTATGTGCTGGAGATATTTACCTTGTTATATTTTGATCTGAGTGATACTTGTTACTCATGTTATGTTTTACATTTGAGATGACTTGAGGTTCAAATGTTATACTTTAATTTCAGTATCATAGATGTTAGACTACTATGTTGTTCAGTTGATTGTATTTACATGATGATGCCATTTTGAGATGACAGTATAGTTTATGATGATATATGGCTATCCAATATTTGGAAATATCTCTGATTATGTATGTGTTGGATTTAAGCTATGGCTATTTACTTCATTCTTGCCTCATTATGGTTTATGCAAATGTGAGTAATATAAATCAATTATTTCAGTATATTTGTATAAATGGTTAAATTAGGTATTTAATGCATTTATTGCTTTGAACGACTATGTTATTATATGAAATTGCACTTGATCATGTGTTTAGTGTGTAGGATTTATATCCCTAGTAGTGGCACATGGAGTTAGTGATTTAGTCGTTCATATTTTATGAATGTCGTCCCTATATGGTCAACGTACCTTATTTAAATGTCAAATAAAAACCTCTAGTGATTTGATCAAATCTAGACTCAATTGCATTATGTGATTAGACCTTTGTGCATTTAGAGGTTTGCATTGTCACAAAATTTGTTAAGGAAATTTTTGTGTTTTAGGTTTTTTGGGCTTTATTTAAATTAAGTTTATTTTCTAGTAGCTTTGCCATAGATGAATTCCAATTACTTGGAATAGTCTATTTTCATTTGGGTTGATTTGAGGTCTAACTAGGATACTTGGTTATTTACCTTAATCGATTGTTCACTTGAAAAGTGAATAAATATCCAAAAAGGAATTTAATTCCTCACTTCTCATTTTTGAATTAGAAAGTCTAAGAGTAAAGCCCAAAATCCTCTTCATGAAGATTTATTATTTTGTTCATTGTGGGAGCTATGGGCATGGGATCATTGTGAGATTGATCTCATTGGATCCAGCTTGGGAAGAACTTGGATTGCCATGATTTTTGGCTACTTCTATCGAATTTTTATTTTATGGTTCAGATTCCCATTTTTCCCTTTTGGATGTGAGGTAGGTCTCTCCCATTTATTTGTTTCTGCTTAGTTTCTACTTCTATTTTTGGTAGCAATTTGTTAGGAGATTGAGAACTAGTGTTCCCCTCCATTTTTGTATGCTAGCTCTACTGGTTGGGCAGGTATGAGCATTTCCTTGTTTTTTGGGATGAGGGTTTGGGGTTGCTGGCTATTACTCCAAACCTAGATTTTATTGGATTTTCATGACTTTTATGCCCAAAGACCAAATGTGTTTTAATTTCAAAGTTTTTCAGTTTTGGGATTTTTACCTTGATTTGCATGCCACCTAGTTTTCTAAAGTTTTCTTGACATGATGTTGGTCGTGAACTTGTATTATCAGTAGAACGTTAGTCAGACCACTATTGCACTTTTATGTTTACATTGGGATGTGTGATGCATCCGTACTCTTGACTTTGTGTTTGGTTGAGTGATTTTATGCCTAGTGCTATTGTTTCTTTTGGACCCTTGTTATTGTTTTGTGGACACTAGGATTTGTGTAGAATCTATTCTCCTAGATTGAGGCCAGTTGAGTGAGTTCATGAGGTTTGGTCTTGTTGCATCATTGGGATTCGTGTAGAATCCATACTCTCAGATTAAGGCCAGTTGAGTGACTTCATGATGTATGGTTTTATTGTTTATTAGGATTCATGTAGAATCTGTCCTCCTGAACTTGTTTTCAGTTGAGTGATATTTTTCTTATGTTCACATCTAGTCCTTATGTTATGATCTTCATGATGGTGGTGTTCTACACATGAGTATGTGTGTGTACATTGTCGAGTGACTTGTGAGGCATGATCTCTCATTTGTACTTTGGTGGAGTTATGATCATTTGGGGTTGGATTGGAAATATGCATGCCTACAGGTACTCATCATTGGATGAGCATGGGTAGGGTAGGGTAGCACATGGAGAGGCTTCTATCTCACAGCCTGGTGACTATTTCCCATGGGTTAGCAGAGGAAGCTTTATGTAAGTGATAACTAAATAAAAATATTGGGTGATAATAAATTTAAGATAATTAAAAGGTTGGGATTGTGCACCTTCTATTGGGAAAACCTTTCACCTAGAGTGTGTGCCTTCTGTTGGGGAGTGCAGTTGCCAATACTAGCTTGGGCTTGTCGATGCCAAGTGACTCTTTGTGGTGTCAACCCCTACATAGTAGCCCATTGAGTGTCTGAACAAGGCCTGTTATACTTGCATTATCTCATGATCTTAGTTTTAGTCATCATTATTGTCTGGCATGAGTGTTAGCCATTGACTTTTTTTTTTGGTGTGTTTGTGGTTGGATCTTTATCTCCATCAACATAGTGAGAGTGGACCTATAGGTTTCATGTGGTTGGTAGGCATAACTATCTATACCACTGCTAGGGACCGATGTAAAGAGACAGTATATTTTCCTAGTGTGACCATTGCTCAATATTTTCACTTGGTAGTTTGGGTTCTAGAGTATGTCTTCTTGTGATTTATGCTTTCATTGGAATGCTTGGATACCATGTTTAGATGATGTTAGTTTATTTGACACATTCTTATATTATGATGTTTAGCATATGATTAGATAGTGTGATTTTCTTAGTTGGAATATCTATTGCTTATTGGTTTAGCATGTTAGATTTCTTGTTATCATGATGTTTAGCATATGATTAAATGATGAGTTTGATTAGTTGGAATATCTAATGCTTTACTTTTTAGCATGTTAGATTTTCTTATTCTTATGATGTAGTACATTTTAGTAGTGATGTCCTCATAAGATAGCTTTGATAATCTGGTCAGTAGTTTGGGATGTTACGCGTGAGGGATGACAAAGGACCTTTGAGGTCTCATGATGCTATTATGATTGGGAGGAACTACGCATGAGTTTGGTTATTATTGTTCATTGCGATATTTCTTCTGTGTACTATGATGTTACTTTCAGTATGTTCTTCTACTACTATGTTTTAGATGGTTGTAGTAGTTTCCATCTTGCAATTTAATGTTTGAGTGTCTATGACTTGATTTGTGGATCTGACACTCCTTGGTGTGGAGGAAATTTATTTCCTAGCTTTTTATCTTTATGTTTTTTGGCTTGCTATTTTGTATCCTTGCACAAAATTGCACTTTCTTGCACGAGAATGTAAAAGCTCGTGTGGTGTATTGGGTTTTCTTGCATGGCTTATAGTGCATTCTCGCATGAAACTCAATACAAATTTGGGGTGTTTTGGCTGCTAGGCCAAGTAAGTCCTCGTGCAATTGGGTAGATCCTCCTGTGGATTGTTGTACATGCTCACACGGAGGAGTAAACCCTTGCATGAAAGTCTATCAGTTGTGTTTCCTCGTGCAAAAAAAAGGGCATCTCCACTAGTTTTTGGGGAATGCAATTTGGACTTCGAGTACCCTTTAGGAATGTTAGTGATTTCATGCTTCGATAGATATGAGATTCTTGTTCTATTGTCGTACTTGGTTTTCGTTCTTTACTTTGGTCATGTCAATTCAGTAGTGGAGTTTGGAGATTCGTTGGTTGCTAGGAATGTTGGTGAAGTCTTCTGTTGCGATATTTGTGATCCTTGTATAATGTTGTCATGTGCATTCATACTTGTAACCTTTTTTCAAAAAAAATCTTGGCTTGTATTGAATCCTTGTTCCAAGGATCTTCGGGAGGGGCATTACAAGAATAACATTAGGAGAGGTCATACCTCATGAAACTTCTTTGTTACAAACTTGCGAGGTTGTTTGTTAGGGGGAGCCATGGAAAGTGATCGTTAAATATCCAACACCAACTATTCGATTAATGATAGCTAGATTCATAATAAACCCTTGAAATTCCACAATAAATATGGTATGATGCTCATAAATGCTCAACAATTCTAAAATATATATGTCAAGTGAATCCCTAGTAGAACTCAGTATGCATTCCTTCTGTGGACACACTAAATCTGTCAACTTGGATTGAAGTGGTCAAATCAAGTCAAAGCAATTAATCAAATATTAAAACCTTTGATTATCAAATCTATGCCATTTAAATTGAACTTTAAAAATCAAATTAACAATGTGACTGGTTTTAATTAACTAATTACATAGTTCATTAAATTAAATATACCCAACACATTTAAGGGGTAAAGATGGCTAAATTAAACCAACTCATTTAAATACTATTTCCATTTAGCCTCATCCACCACATGAGACAAACTAATTTCAACCAATGGGAAAAAATAATTGGGCTCACATGAATCACCAAATTTTTTCTATCTATACCATGCAATTCACCTTTACAATCTTGACCATTGATCTTGTCACCTTGCAAAAATATTTGAAACATGTCTTGTCTTCTCGACACAACATTTGAAATCATTAATCAAACTCTCGTCAAGACATGATTTGCCTAACTCTAGCCTCTATCCTTAGGACAATCTATAAACAACAAGTAATCTAAGAGCAAATTATCCACTCTCATTTGCATCCACATTATAGTCATTTGTAATCAAAGTTTAGAATCCTTTTGAGATCATTTAGTTGTAATTTACATTGCTTAGCATAGCTAGATGAAGTTTCTTATCAATCCATCATGATTTAGCTTAGGTTTGCATCTCATTTTAAAATTGCTTTCATGCAAATTTGAGAATACTCTTTACTCCTCCCAATTAGAAAATAATAAGATGATTCTTAATTCATTTAATTCTTTGTATGAAAAAACTTCAATCTTGTCAAATCCCAGCTCCGACCCATTGAACTTGCTCTGCTCCTCTCAGTATTTTACTAACTACTATTCGAATGTCGCCGTTGACTTTCCCTGCTCCAGACGCCTCCTCCTCTGGCTGCGATTTTACAGTATTATGGAGACAGACAATGACGATGAAACTAGTGAAAATTAATTAAAAATATGTTATGATGTACAAAATTATTTTCGTATGAACCTGATAAACAGTATCAGATTGATCTCATTTATAAATTGCAAATACCTTGTCTCGATGAAAGAGATCGCTTCGTTTAGACGATTCACATCTTCCAGTTGAGGAAAAGCAATGGCATTTGAGCAGCAGGAAAATGTGATGCCCATTCTCTGTTAAAAAGCAAAAGATTAGGTTTGTCAACTACAAGAGTGCAGCACAGCGTCGATCTCCGTTCTTTGATCTCCTCTGATTGGAAATAAACAAATGCAAATCTATTTATATTATTGGCAAGTGATAATTCAGTAGAAAAGTTTAACCAAACATATGCCAGCGATCTTCCCCCAAAACTTAGGATAGTTTGTTGTATAATATTAAAATAAATTTTATTCTTTTGAATTAAGTAATAAAATTATAGGTAAATTTTTATATTTACATATTTATTTATATTGTTGTAAAATAATTTGTATTTATATTCTTTTGAATTAAGTAAAAAAATATAGATAATTTATTTATAATTACATATTTATTTATATTGTTGTAAAATAAATAATGTGTTTGTATTTAATATTTTTAAAATTCTAAAATAGTTATTTTGTAATTTTATTTTATAATTAAATAATTTATTAATGTTTGTTCAGCCGACACACTGCCATGCTTGTACTAGTGTGATTTTATATTCACTGTCAGACTAGAACCTATAAACAATCTTCAGTTGGAGATTGCTGGCCATGCTTGTACGTGTGTGATTTTATATTCACTGTCAGACTAGAACTTATAAACAATCTTCAGTTGGAGATTTTCTCGCGTTTCGAATTAATCGCAAGCTGGCCACCCTTAAACATCGCATTCTAAGAAAAGAATTACATGTACTTTCATTCCTCAGAAACATGTACTTCATGTACTTCCATTCGTCCAAACAAAAAAAAAACAAAGAAAAAAAGAGAAAAGAAAAAAGGTAATTTATTAGCAATGTGTTGACATAATATTATGTGGTGGGAAAAATCAATTTCAATGTAGGAACAGCTGTATTTTGATAACCTCGTAAATTTATATAATCAGGGTGGGGTTCTCTATGTGCAAAATAATTTAAAATTGATTCCAACGTGGGAACACATGCGTTTCTGTCTTCTAGTCAATCCTTGAGCAGGTCTTCATACCTGCCCGCCAGAACGTTTGGGCAATTTTTCTTCATCTCCTCAATGAATGGGTATCGCATAATCCAATAGGGGTGGGGATCTTAGAAACTTTTTAAAAAAATATTTTTATTATTGAAAAAAGTGCATTTTACAAAGTTTTAGTACAAAACCGCAAGAAGAGAGGATCTTAGAGGTTGTCTTAGAATTTTTTTTTAAAATAAAATTTAAAATATTATATATAAGGTTTTCTTTAATTATGTTTTCATTTAAAATATTTATTAAATAATAATAAATATTTTCTCGTATTTGGCAAACATGTTTACGTATATGTTATTTGATTTAAGATGTATAAATTCATTGTTTAGAAAATATGATATCATATTAGTAATTATAAAATTCATATTAAAAAGATGCATGTTAATTGTAAAAAGGTATAAATAAGTGTTATTTACAAATCATAATAAACATAAATAATTTTAAATAACAATAGAATAACAATTGTTCTATATATATATATATATATATATATATATATATATATATATATATATATATATATATATATATATATATATATATATATAAGCTAGTAGTAGTCGTAATACAAAATGAAAGACATCATTATTGTTTAGAATGGTTAATTTATAATGATAAAATTTAATTATTAAATATCTTGTGTTTTATGATATAATATATATTTGATAAATTCACTTAAAAAGTTTGTTTAACACAATAGACTCATTTGAAATTAAAGAAATATTATACATTGCATTGTTGAACAATTAGTAAACATTATAGTGAAGTAAACTTGCAAACACCATCTAATAATTTTATACTTAATAATTTTATTTTTCTAAATGACATAATGCTTCACAAAAATTAATAGTGTAATAGTTATTGGTTTTTCCAAAAGTGGGTACAATAAAGTATATTATTGTTCAAAATTTTGGCAGTACATTGTCAAATAATATGTATAATACTTTTAGATTTTCAACCATGGATGGACTGGTAACAACTCTACATTTCCAGGAAGAACTCTTCGAACTTTAATTGACATAGTAAACTTCAAGCCAAATAATGTAGGCACCCCATAATGTGCAAGCAACAACCTAAAAGATGGAATGACTTGGTGCACTATGAATGTGAGAGTGTAATCAAAGTTAAGAGTACTAAGCAACCATTCCTCAAGTGGGACCTTGTGATAGCTAATTTTAGATTCTCCTTTAAGAAATTTTAGAAACATTAGATTGAGCTCATTAGAGAGAGTGTGCTTGCTGACATTTATTGCTAGCCTTATGAGAATTTTGAAAATGTATCCTACAAGATAAGATCACGAATCTCATGGATTTGGTGCATAAATCTACAATCCTAATCCAAAGGTGGTGAAATTTGACATCTAATTTCATCTTCACTTTTGCTCCATAATAAAAGTTGAAGTACATAGCATAGTTATAGAATTTGATTTGACTATTTCTTGGTCCATTATTTTTTATTTGAGTGACCATTTTATTCCTTATCCAATAGCAAACACTCAACTCCTCTATATGAAGGATGACATTATGTGGAAGATAGGGGTGAAAGTCCCCGAACCAAATGTAAACCCATTCTAAACATAATTTGTCTGACATCCTATTAAGTTGCCCACAGATTTTTTTTTTTAATATCATTATGAAATATGATAAAGAGTATAACTTTTCAAAATGAGATAATTGTTGCATAAAGGCTAGTAACCATTAAAAAATGCATATTTTGAAAGAAACATAAAACATGTCAACTTGATATTTTTTCACACATATTTTAAAAGGTTACTATATTTAATGGTTTAAAAAATCATATGTGACATAAAATGATACAAATTTACAATATCATAAGATAATAAGTGGAAATTTACTTTAATTTAAGAATGGTTAAAATAATTTACAAGGCTATATTAAAAATCTATTTGTATATTATGCATGAAAAAACATTTATTTATACCATTTCAAGTGTGAATTATAGTAGCCTACAAGTAAATGAAAAAGATTGATATGCTTAAATATTTTGTTGCATGTTTTTATCATTAATGTTTGTTCAAAGTAGATATTGTCAAAGTGTAGAATAGTAAAATATATATTACACATTATTTAATATGTCAAAAAACTTGTACTTGCATTGGACAAAATTTTCAAAAAAAAAATTTACATCAATTTGTAAGGAAACTTGCAACAAAGAATATATTCGTTTCCACTTAACCCATAATAGATCTCAAAAAAATATGCAATTGAATTCGACATGTAAGAGAATAGACAATATAACCACAAAATGTGACACAATATATACCCTGGAAAACTCTCATTGAGGAAAAACACCCAACCTCCAAAAGCATCCATCACCATGTATTATTCAACAAAAATACCATTGCAATACAACCATGGAAGCCTTCAAAGTCACAACTACTACCAAGAAATTCATGTAAACAAGCATGAACCCACACATCCAATGCCATGCTTCCAACTTTCACAAATGCTCCTTTAGCTAACTTGTCAAACCTTGTCTCACTCGACTCTTGCTTTTTCCCTTTTGTCTTCTCACACCAACAATTACCCTTGTGGTTGATTATATAGTAACAAGTCCCACAAAACCACCAAGTGGTATTACATAAACCATGTGCTACCTAACCTAATGACCCCACATTTCATATTGGACATTTAATATCTTTTCTCCAATATTAAATAATTACGTCAAATATTATCACAATGTTACAAAACAAGTCATCAAGTATATCCCATGGGAATCTTTATATGTTGCACATCCATCTAGGTACAACATTATATAATAAAATAAAATAATACAATGTAGCTATATTATGCAATGTGTGCAAAACTGTAAGAAATAATAAAATAGAAATGAACTAAAATTAAAGAGTTATAAATTAATCCAAGAGAGTTTGTGATGAACATAATTACCATACTTTAAAGAGCTTTCCAAGATCAACACAAGAATGGAGGCATAGATTTTGAAAGAGGAAAGCAAAGAAAACTGCTTGTGAATTATATGAATGAGGCAAATGCCTAAGAATGGAGAGAGAGAGAGAGAGAGAGAGAGAGAGAGAGAGAGAGAGAGAGAGAGAGGAGCCATAGGGCTTATTACATGAACTACATCGTGATTATGTGTTTTAGAATAAGAGAGAAGCATCTCTTATAAAGAGATGAGAAGAGGAGTTATTTGTAACTCCCAAGTGAATGATTTCCACATTCATAAGTGTGTGCATAACAAGTGTCATAATCCTCTTAAGGAGGAATAAACTATTTTCCTTAATAAATGAATTACGAAAAAGACTTGTCCTCACATGTGGACTAGAGGACAAACAACATAAGGGATACCTTGGTTTATCCCATTTAATAAATACAACCAAGGAAAGATTATAAATTTTAACACCCCCTTTAATCTTTACTTGGAGAAATTACATCAAAGGGTATTAAACCCAAATTTTTACAATGAAATTCTAAATAGTAGCAACTTGATCTTTGAGAATTTCTTCAATTATGTTTAAGGTCTCTTGTGAGCGTAGGTAGATCTTTGTAGAGCCAAGAGAGAAGTGGATAGGTCATTAAAGTACACCAAATAATATTGTCTTGTATGTGCCTGGATGGATTATCTGAAAAGCATAGACACAAGAAACAAGAAACTATCCACAAGAAGTATTTCATCTTATATTCAAATTATAAATCCTTTTGAATAAGGATAATAAAACTCTCATAGAGAAACAGTGAGGAAAATAAAATATGTTACTACAAAGCAATGGAGATAACCTGATATCAAGATAAAGTATATGCTCAAAATATTATCAATAAGCACAAAAAAGTTTGATCAGTGTTCTCATGAAAAGTATATTATACTATTGTACTAATGACCATAGACAAGGCCAACTAATGATACTTGTATCAACATTGCATCAATCACATGGATATAGACAATCCACTTAATGAATCATCCCACTGCAAGTTAATGGGGGCATCCCTCCACAATGTACATGATTCATTATCTAAGCAATGAAGTATGCAGATCATTATCACATTAATATATGAAAATAAAGTATAAGGAGAGACATCAGGATCAAATTAGTATTATCATGATTTTTGTTAAGATATTAATAAGGAATGGATTATGAGGATTTAACAACATATTACCTTCAAATTGGATCAAATCATTTGAATTTGGAGGAAAAACTCCAATAATAACATCCTCTTCATTAAGGAACAAAATGGAACAACATGGAGGGAAACTCCATAAATATCAACCTTTCAAAGTAGAGCATATAGAATCAAATGGAGGGAAACTCCATATAAATATAAATCTTTGAAAGTGGAACCAATAGAACCAAATGGAGGGAAACTCCATAAAGATATTATCCTTTCAAAGTGGAATAGATAGAACCAAATGGAGGGAAACTCCATATAAAATATCATGCTTTCAAAGTAGAGAAAATAGAACCAAATTGAGGAAAACTCCATAAAATGAGTGCACACCAATATAGAATGAAGAGATACTCCATAGGCTAGATAAGGAAACTATGTATCAGTTATACTGAGGGGACCTACATAGTTAACCTTGAAAAATTGGCTCCCTATGCAACTCTGAAAACTTCATATAAATCAATGGTATAAAACCATAAAGTGCCAACATGGGCATAGAATGATGCCATAAAAGCATAAAAGTGCAACTATGTGCACATCAAAATATCACAATGAAGGCAAATGTGTAAGATAACTCATAATCCAATCAGAATTAAGGTAAATGTAGAGATCCAAGGAAGATCAATGTAAAAAATAAAATAAAAATATCAGGTATAAAACTCCATTGAGGGTAAACATGAGTACTTAATTCATTTTGTGAAGGTATGTATATCAATTTTTGAATCATTATAGTCATAAATAAAATTATATATTTATCTGGGTATATAAGCATGCACCCATATATACTTAAATAAATATATGATAAGTCACAATATTTATCTTTAACAAAAACATTGAGAGGATCCTTCTATAAAAATATATTTCAAGTAGAATGAATATTTTGAATAAAGACCAAATGTCTTAAATAGTAATTATCTATAGAAGTTTGATAAATTCAAATAACGAAGTCTAATCAAAATCAAAGAAATGTATTGTCATTACAAATGACATTGGAATGACTTGCTAAAGCAAAATAGAGTACTCTTTTTTGTTAAAAATAACATAACCAAATTTTTAGAATAATGAAAGTCAAAAAAAGCTTTGGTTAAGACATATTATATGAACAACAAAAAACTCTTATTTTTATACATACATGGACAAAGACATTAAAGCAATGATAGAAAAGTTTAGCAGTTACAAAAGAATATAGCTAGAATAGATAGTTGCAAGTAAGCCAAAAAGGAATCCACTAACATGCATTGGGCATTGAATAATGTAATCAAAGAGAAAGGAAAAAAAAAACCTCCTATAAGTTGCAAACAAAGATAATGAATGTTGAGAGAAGCACTTAGAGTCTTAATAAAAAAAACTTTAGTCGAGCTGATACTAGGTAAAGATAAAGCATATGACAGTGGAGTATATCGTTATATAAAAAAAAACTTCGCATGAAAAACAACTTATATTTAATAGTATTTTTGTCTTGAAAAAAACTTATATATCTATTGATATTGAATGTAGGTTGCAAAAAGGAAATGGAACACAAAGTGTTGAATCTCTGAGTGAAGATTCCTGTTTTAACATGGGAATTTCCTCTAGAATCAACATACTTGAGGGGAGATTTTGATGAACTATTTCAAACAATGCCTGGAGAGGTGGAGCATGCAATAAGGAGCATAATAAGAGATGGGGTGTTGAGGCCAAGGGCACCGCGTCCTATCTATCAAACTCAAGTATTGTCCATATTGTACTCAAACATATACGATATGTTACCTGAGTATAGGACATTGATGAAGATTCAAGGGATTTGTATTAATCCACCTTTTGTGAATGTGGCCATATTGGACGAGGCAATCAATGGTTATTTGTTGCATGGTTCAAAGGCATGGGTGGGAGAAATTATTCCCATCAAGAAGTTTGATGATGATAAGGTATGAATGACCCTTTTGGATACAATGAGGATAGGATTGAGGCTAAGGAATCACTTGTATTTTGAAAGGGAGATGATTCATATTGCAGGGCTGCTGCTAGAAGATATGGTGGGTAGGGCATATGCATTATTTGATGCAATATTAGTGGTGGTCCGATACTATAAAAGTCAAAGGGTTCGTCCTCAGATGAGGGCCTCTTTAGGGGGTGATAATATAGGGGTTATAGTGGAGTCAATGGGTTATGCAAACTAGGTGTAGGAGGTCTAGAGGAAAGGGTTAAAAAAAAGGTTAGGCATGCAATAGGTTTAGGTTTAAATTATGATAGAAGGAGAGAGAAAGAAAAGAAACATTTATGTACTTATTTTTATTTGAAATAGACTAATGAAAAGATGAAGAGTATTGTATTAATTACCACATGAATTCATTTTAACATAGAAAAAGATGTTTTAACTTTGTTAATTAGCAACAACTTCTCTTGTTAGCAATGATTTCTCTTTACATAAGGCAACACTGTAGATGAAAGTATTGGTAATGATAATTATTCTTCCTTCATGATACTCTAAATAATGTTCAAAAAAATTAATCTCGAGTTTAAAAAAACTTGTCAGAGAATAACTTAAAATAGATGTTGTTACACATGAATAATAATCTAGACCCTACAAAAAACACATTAGAGGAATAATTTCGCTGCAACTTAAGGAATCAAACTTGAGACAGAACTGTTACTATTATTAAGGAATCTGCAAAAATCCTTTAAATGGAAACTTAAAAAAATGTAAAAAGTATGATTTCAAATTCAGATTAAATGAAACTAAGTAATTAATAGTGAAAAAAATGCCAAACATATAAGTAAATAATCAAACTTATAAGTTATAAATTAATTTTATAACTTATAAGTTATAACCAAATTTTATGACTTGTGACTTTGAAACAATATGGAATCCTAATTAATGTTTTTGAAACAATTTGAAATATGAGAATGTCAAACGTAAAGTTATAAATCAATTTTGTAACTTACATTATGACCATTCTAGAGACTTATAAATGAATTAATGATAAAGCTAGAAAAAACTCTATTAAAGAAATAATGAAAACTTCATACCAAAACTTTAAAAAAATGAGAAATTTATAAGTTATGAAGCAAATTAAAATAAACTTATAATATGTAATGTATAACATTTAAAAATAAAGGAATGAGGTGGCCTTCAAAGTAGAAGGATTAATTATTCCAAATATATGTATTTATTGCTATGGGTTGTTGGATAATTTTCTTGAAAAGAATAGTGATGAAACTTAAACTACAGTGAAATCAATTATATATTCTAGGAAGTAATTCCACCATACTATTATATAGATCAATTGCATATGACTACGGAACTCATTTTGGATAGCATAATTGTACTCATGACTAAACCACAAATGCTGAAATCAAAGGGTCAACAATGCAACATTTGTTTGGTTAAGATCTCTCCTCATCAAATTACTCAATCAATACACTGAATTTCCTTCGTATCCAAATAATCATAAAGTATTGGTATGAAGATGGGGATACCATATTAATCAAGCGTATTTGAGTGAAAAGGTACGGCTAAAAAAAATTGGAACAAGAGCCGTAAGGAAAAAAAAAGAGAAAGTAGAGAGAAAGGTAGCTCATGCCAGAGCTTACATAGGAAAGTGAAGGGACGAAAAAGAAATAGAAAAATCATGTATAAAAAACACAAGCATGTAGGCATTTCATTCAAGAAAACATGTGAAAACATGAAGAATCAAAAGCACAGGTTGCAGCCCCAAAAATCCCTTCATTTTCTTTCCAATCAGTTTGCAAAATGATTGATGGAAAAACCAGAATCTATCTTATGCATCAAGCTCCTATTGTATCCAACTTAAAACCCCAAGAAAGTTGATTCAATCTGCTTCAAAAAATGGGAATTTCACAAATGAGCTCCTGTTCACATATTAAGCAAGAAGGAAAATCATGCAAGGTGAGGAGGCAGCACAAAAATAAAATGAAAGAGGTGTGTCATCTTTCTCCATGAAAAGGAATAAAAAGTATTTAGTGATAACTAAATACTATAGCCAAAGGAAAAAAAATGAAGATCCCAGTGATCAAATCGGCCATGATGAATCAAAGCACTAAAACAAAAATTGACCAATATAAAAAATTGGAAAATTTTCAGCAATCGACAACTAAATAAGGAAATCTTTATAATCTTAACAACTTACTGTTCTGGATCGATGAAAATTGCTCTATCAAGCCTGTTCTAGATCAGATCATTGCATTTAATTCTAACCAGATGGAAGAGATTTGCATTTACGGAACAGACTATTCAAAAGCACAAGCAATAGCACAACCTATTGAAAGTCACTTTCCAAATCGAAGTGCCAAGTAGCCAAAAAAAAACAATCAAGAACAACAAGAACTGACTAGCATCACATAACTCATGCAAAGAATAATGTAGAGCAGTAAACCAAAAATAACAAAGAAAACAAGGGAGAAAAAAAGTACAAAAAAATTAATGAAGAGAAGAGGAACACAATTAAATAGGTGAGGGAGAATCAGAGACAGAGGGAAATTAAAGGAAACTTCTAAAAAAAAGAGATTTATGATTTGAAAATAAAAGGTAATTTCTAAAAAATAGTAAGAGCAATAAGAAAACTTTCGAATAGGAATGTCCAGAGTTTCTAAAATATTAGGATTAAATATTTTTAAAAAAATGACAATATAGAATATTTTCAAAGATAAAATCAATGATAAATAAGAATTTTAATCATAAATAAAAAAAATAGAAATTTTGAGAATTTCATATTCATATATATATATAAAACACAATAATTATAGATCAGAGAAAATTATTTTAAAAAAATAATGAATGACTATAATGTAAGATATAAATCATATTATTTATTATTATTATTTAAGTGTCCCTTGCAATAAAATGTTAGGGAATGATAATATAATTTTTATTTTAAATATTTAATAAAAAATTAAAAATATTAAACTCAAATTAATCAATACTACTAAGAGCAAAAAATAATAATTTTTTAAATAGAGTTACCTAGGTCAAAATAAGGTGAGCTCCAATCCATCATCACAAAACTAAAAACAAGGATTAGTTCAGCTCTGATACCATGTTAGAAATAATAAAATTGAAATGAGTTAAAATTAAAGAATTATAAATTAATCCAAGAGAGTTTGTGATGAACATAACTACCATACTTTAAAGAGCTTTCCAAGATCAACACAAGAATGTAGGCACATAGTTTGAAAGAGGAAAGCAAAGAAAACCCCTTGTGAATTATATGAATGAGACAAATGCCCAAGAATAGAGAGAGAGAGAGAGAGAGAGAGAGAGAGAGAGAGAGAGGAGCCATAGGGCTCATTACATGAACTACATCGTGATTGTGTGTTTTAGAATGAGAGAGAAACATCTCTTATAAAGAGATGAGAAGAGGAGTTATTTGTAACTCCCAAGTGAATGACTGTCACATTCATAAGTGTGTGCATAACAAGTGTCATAATCCTCTTAAGGAGGAATAAACTATTTGACTTAATAAAGGAATTACAAAAAATACTTGTCCTCACGTGTGGACTAGAGCACAAACTGTAAGGAAAATTGGCAACAAAGAATATAATCGTTTCCACATAACTCATAATAGATCTGAAATAATCACGGAATTAAAAAATTCACATGCAAGAGAATAGACAATATACTCACAAAATTGTGACACAAGATATACCCTGGGAAACCCTCATTGAGGGAAAAATCTAGCCTCCAAAAGCATCCATCACCATGTATTATTCAGCAAAAAATACCATTGCCATACAACCATGGAAGCCTTCACGGCCATAGCCACAACTGAGCAAACTATGTGAATAAGCATGAATCCACACGTCCCATGCCATGCTTTCAAACTTCACAAATGCTCCCTTGGCTAACTTGTCAAGCCTTGTCCCACTCGACTCTTGCCTTTTGTCTTCTCCTTGTCACTGTACAACAACTACCCTTGTGGTTGCTTATATAGTAGCAAGTCCCACATAACCACCAAGTGGTATTACATAAACTATGTGCTACCTAACCCACTGACCCCACATTTAATATTGGGCATTTAATTTTTTTTTTCAATATTAAATAATTACATGAAATATTATCACAATGTCACAATACAACTCATCAAGAATATTTCATGAGAATCTTTTACATGTTGCACATCCATCTAGGTACAACATTATATAATAAAATGAAATAATAAAATAACAATATTATGCAATGTGTGCAACACCCATTATCTCAACAATCTCCCACTTGTTGTATACATTGCATAGGGTCAATCCGTAGCCACATAAATGAACAAGGGAACAATCCCTCCTAGCACATCCACCATCATGGATCAAAATACACCAAGTGCTCCATCCTGGTACCCGCAACAAAATCAAAGTATCCAGCATCTCGAACATGAATGATCTCACCTCCTATTATGCCACTCCCACTAGACATACATAGAAGCCATCCAAAGAGAAAACCACCCAACCTGTTGCATTAGAAGATCATAAAATCCTATACCAACTGGAATTCCAAGCACAAAAACCTGATCCAAAGGTAATCACATGTATCCATAGTTGTCAAAATATCTATAGTTGAAATAGCACCCACAACAAGTGCCAAACCCATCCAACTATCCATACCTCCAAAGGTATGCCAAGTGAATCTCATATCACCAACATATCCAATCTATAACCTGCAATAACAAGCCTCAAGAGCAATACCTGCCACATATTTACCAAGAAGCTCCCACTGCAAAAGATAATGTCAAATCTATAACCAATCCACTCAACACATCTCAAAGAAGTGAATCCATGTAGTATCAAAGACATCCACAATAAATAAACTGCAAGAAAAACTCTCATAACAAGTCTCCAACAGTCTCCCAAATTCTCCACAACCAACAGAGGAAAGAGAAAGAAATAACCATGTCATCTCTCACATGACATACATGAGCACAAACCAGTGATCACAATCTCTAACCAATCTCAAATCCAATGTAGGAAAAACTAAACATCTAGGAAGATAACCAAGATCAGAGAAACCATGCAAATCATAACCTGTATCATGTCCTTCTACACACACCTCTAGATGTAAACTGTGCAAGTATGATCTCCTCCATAAAACCCCAACAAGAAGCCTCAACAACACCCAAACCATACCATATAACTCATCATGGATGTAAGCCTCTCACAAGAAGATCAAACTCAATAAAACCATTCCTAAACCAAGGAATAACCATTCCTAATCCAAGGAAAAATGCCCAATGTAAAACCATCTCCCAAACTCAACTAGCATAACAAAATATGCACATGGAGATAACCAATGCTAAACCATCTCTCAAATGAACCCTCCAGAACTAACTCATGCACCATAGTTCAAGATCCATATCCATGAAAGACAAGCATAAATATAATGCAACTGAGAGAAAATAATGGGCTATACCTCTCAAGTAGCAAACCGTCGAGTAGACCAAGAGTGGGGAAAGAGAATGCTCATCAAGATACCCAAGTCTCCAACCAAGACTCATCTAAGAACAATCTCCTCTCAAGTCCATATCAAGTGACTGCCCCTCGGACTTCCTGTTGAAACCATCAACCATCCCAACAAATACATCTCTAATCCAAGAGAAATCAGTGTCACCACCGTCTCTAAGTATCCATGAGCACCTGTAACCAATCAATCCATGCCAACTCCAAATGCAACATAGCAATATCATGAAGTATCCAGCTTATGATTAGTGTACTCAATACCAAAAAACTAAACCAAGATCAATATCAAAGTTCCAACCATAGCCTCAGGAACATAAACATGACAACATGATCTAACCATCTCAACTAAAGAGATAACATGCTCCACATGAACATACTATAACATGTCACAACTCTAAACGCGTATCAAGAGTATACCATGACATAATAATGAAAACCATCCTCATACCAAGGATAACATGCCAAATAAAAAATATAAACCACACCTTTGCCAAGAACCCTGTGAGTCCTCAAGATGCAACCATCTTCACACACCATGAAGAAAACTATCTCCACATACTAGGAAGAATCATCTCCATACAGCATGAAGATAACCAAGAACTCCATGAGTCCTCAAGATCTAACCATCTTCACACACCATGAAGATAACAAGTGCACCATGCAAATGTTAAAGATGCTTCTGCAGCAACAGGATCTAAGACAAACCTCCAACATCTGCAAACACTTAATAAATATATCAATGCCAACAACTCCCACTCAACTGTGGTACCAAGTCACCTATGGCATCATAAAATCCATCTCCTATATGAAGATCCAAACCAAACCAAGAACTAATCCTGCACTATCACCTCATCACTGTTACAAGCTCCCACTAAACCGTGTATCCAAGCATCCATGACATAATGATGAAAAACCATCTTCTAACCATGAGAATCAACCAAGGCATTAAACCATCAAAGAACTCAAAGTGCACATCATGAGCTCCTCAAAAGAAACCAAATAACCATGATCCTCAACCAAGAAGATATACCACCATAATTATATCAAAAATTCAAGCTAATAAACATCAAAGATGTACCTGTATATCCAATCATGTCATGCCAAAATCCATGGCACCATGATCACATCCATGAACCGAGCATTTGGTTCTCAATATGTCCAACCTGTCAGCATAAAATAGTCAACCACAATCCTCCACCATGACTGTACTTGGTAACAACATCTCATCCCTTCTACATGAAAAAAATAGTAAATCATGTGACTTAGGGCATAAACAACTCAAATCTAAGCCACCAATCTGAATATGCATCAATAATGAAGATCAATGGGCAAAGACAACCCATAACCGAGCTATAAATGCAACCTGTAAGTATAGACCACTTACAACACTGCACAACTTGTAGATCCAACAAATCATCATGCATATCCAAACCAAACACTGATAACCATATCATCATGAGACCAATCTGAAATATGAACTGAATATATAATGACATCAAATGTTAAATCTCCAATGCCATAAACTCACAATGTTACCATAGTCAAAATATACCTATAAACTCTTCAGATCAATATATCAATAAATAAATCATGCCAAACCTACACCAAATTTGAACCAATTTGTATAGCTCTCTAAGAGCTTTCCGTTGACTACTTGAAGTCCAAAATCTGACTCCGTATGCCCAAGTTATGCCCTAATCCATGCTCAAAATAAATAACATCTGACTTTTGGACTCTTAAAACTTGACAAAATCTAAAAATCATAGAACCAAACCTACACCATCTTGTAGTGCTCTGAATTAGCTTTCCAATGCCTATAAGAACTCTGAAATTTGATATTCTGAGAGAAAGTTATGGCTATTTTACTAAGACAGTCTTTTTACCATTTTCAGTATGATTTTTCATTTTTAAATTTTTTTCAGTGATGAAAATTCTGGCGGGATTAAATTTGACGGCCATCATGGGCTGAAACTAAAAAACTCTTTTATTTCCTCTAAACATGGCCAAACTAGGGCATATTATATATCAAAATTTATGGAAATGTCAACCCGGATCCAATGGTGAGGTCTATTTTTACTCAGGAGGTCATTTCTACAAGCTACCCCCCAAAACCCTCATTGTAAATGAAACATCCAAAAAATCTTTTTTTCCAACAATTTCACATGCCCGAATATTTTAACATCCCATCATACCAGCAAATCCAAAACTCTTAAATCTGCAATAATTATTCATATATCTTGCCCTTTCTTTTATCCTCTCATGCATTCCCATGGATTCAATCTAGGGTTACAACAACACAAACATAGCTCTGATACCACTTGTAAGGAAACTTGGCAACAAAGAATATAACCGTTTCCACATAACTCATAATAGATCTGAAATAATCATGGAATTAAAAAATCCACATGCAAGAGAATAGACAACATACCCACAAAATTGTGACACAAGATATACCTTGGAAAACCCTCATTGAGGGAAAAACCCAGCCTCCAAAAGCATCCATCACCATGTATTATTCAGCAAAAAATACCATTGCCATACAACCATGAAAGCCTTAATGGCCATAGCCACAACCGAGCAAACTATGTGAACAAGCATGAATCCACACACCCCATGCCATGCTTTCAACCTTCACAAATGCTCCCTTGGCTAACCTGTCAAGCCTTGTCCCGCTCAACTCTTGCCTTTTGTCTTCTCCTTGTCACTCTACAACAACCACCCTTGTGGTTGCTTATATAGTAGCAAGTCCTACAAAACCACCAAGTGGTATTACATAAACCATGTGCTAAAACCATGTGCTACCTAACCCACTGACCCCACATTTAATATTGGGCATTTAATTCTTTTTTTTCCAATATTAAATAATTACATGAAATATTATCACAATGTTACAATACAACTCATCAAAAATATTCTATGAGAATATTTATATGTTGCACATCCATCTAGGTACACCATTACATAATAAAATAAAATAATAAAATAACAATATTATGCAATGTGTGCAACACCCATTATCTCAACACAAACAACTTAAATGATACCTTAATTTATCCCATTTAATAAATACAACCAAGGAAAGATTATAAATTCTAACAAAAACCCACTATCTCAACAATCTCCCACTTGTTGTATACATTGCATAAGGTCAATATGTAGCCACATAAATGAACAAGAAAAATCTCCCTCCTAGGACATCCACCATCATGGATCAAAGTGCACCATGTGCTCCACTCTGGTACCCACAAAAAAATTGAAGTATTGAGTTTCTCAAACATGAATGAAGCCACCTTCTATTATACCACTGCCACTAGACATAAATAGAAGCCATCCAAAGAAAAAGCCACCTAACCTATCGCACTAGAAGATCATAAAATCCTATACCAACTAAAATGCCAAGCACAAAAACCTGATCCAAAGGTAATTACATATATCTGTAATTGTCAAAATATCCATAGCTGAAATAACACCCACAACAAGTGCCAAACCCATCCAAAAATCCATTACTCCAAAGATATAACAAATTAATTGCACAATCAATATATCCAATCTATAACCTACAATCACAAGCCTCAAGAGCAATACCTACCACATATATACTAAGAATCTCCCATTGCAAAAGATAATGCCAAATCTATAACCAATCTACTCACAACATCTCAAAGAAGTGAATTGATGTAGTCTCAAGGACATCCACAATACATAAACCAATAACCTGCAGTTACAAGTCTCAAAAAAAATCTCTAATGCTCTATCAAGTTCTCCACAACCAACAATAGAAAGAGATAAAGGAATAACCATTTCATCTCTCACATGGTGTATACATGAGCACAAACTAGTGATCACAATCTCCAACCAATCTCAAATACAATGTAAGTGAAAATGAAGAACATCTAGGAAGATAACCAAGACCAAAGAGAAACCATGCAAATCATGACCTGTATCATATCCTTCTACACACACCTCTAGATGTAAACTGTGCAAGTATGATCTCCTCCATAAAACCCCAACAAGAAGCCATAACAACACCCAAACCATACCATATAACTAATCATGAATCTAAGCCTCTCCCAAGAAGATCAAACTCATAAACCATTCCTAAATCAAGGAATAACCATTCCTAATCCAAGTAATATGCCCAATTTAAAACCATTTTCCAAACTCAACCAACATAATAAAAATATATGTACAAGGAGATAACCAATTCTAAACCACCTTTTAAATGAACTCTCTAGAACTAACTTATGTTCCATAGCTCAAGATCCATATCCATGAAAGACAAGCATAAACATAATGCACCAGAGAGAAATAATGGGCTATACCTCTCAAGTACCAAACACCGAGTAGATCAACAGTGGAGAATGAGAATTCTCATCAAGATATCCAAATCTCCAACCAAGACTCATCTAAGAATAAATCTCCTCTTAAGTCCATATCAAATGAATGCCCCTCAAACATCCTGCTAAAAGCATCAACTATCCCAACAAACACATCTCTAATCCAAGAGAAATCAACGTCACCACCATCTCTAAGTATCCATGAGTACCTATAACCAATCAATCCATGTCAAATCCAAATGCATCATAGCAATATCATGAAGTATCTAGCTTATATTCAATGTACTCAATACCAAGAAACTAAACTAAGATCAATATCAAAGTTCCAACCATGGCCTTAGGAACATAAACAGGACATCATGATCTTACCATCTCAACCAAAGATATAACATGCCCCATATGAACATACTATAAAATATCACAACTCTAAACATGTACCAAGGATAACATGCCAAATAAAAGCATAAACCACACCTTTACCAAGAACCCATGAGTCCTCAAGATGCAACCTTCTTCACACACTATGAAGATAATAAGTGCACCATGCAAATGTCAAAGATCATTTTGCAGCAATAGGATCTAAGACAAACCTCTGGACAACATCTGTAAACACTCAATAAATATATCAATTATGACAACTCCCATGCAACCATGGTACCAAGTCACCCATGGAATTATAAAATCCATCTCCTACATGAAAATCCTCCAGGTCTACACTCACACAACCAAAGTGTCAATACTTAGTGAAATCAAGATCTCCAAACCAAGAAGATACAAACCAAATCAGGAACTAATCCTACACTACCACCTGATCACTACCACAAGATCCCACTAAATCATGTATCCAAGCTATCCATGACATCATGATGAAAAACCATCAACTAACCATGAGAATCAACCAAGGCATCAAACCATCAAAGAACTCAAAGTGCACATCATGAGCTCCTCAAAAGAAATCAAATAACCATGATCCTCAACCAAGAATATATACCACCATAACCAAATCAGGTATCCAAACCAATGAATATTAAGGATGTACCTCTATATCCAATCATGTCATGCCAAAATCCATGACACTAGGATCACATCCATGAACTGAGCATCTGACACTCAATATGTCAAACTTGTCAACATAAAATAGTCAACCACAACCCTCCACCATGACTATACCTGATAACATCTCATCCCTTCTACATGAAGAAAAGACAACAAATCATGTGACTTAGACCATAGACAACTCAAATCCAAGCCACTAATTTGAATATGCATCAATAATGAATGATCAATGGGCAAAGACAACCCATAACCAAGCTATAAGTGCAACCTATAAGTATAGACTACTTACAACACTACACAACTTGTAGACCCAACAAGTCATCATATATATCCAAATCAAACAGTAATAACCATATCATCATGAGACCAATCTAAAATATGAACTGAGTATACAATGACATCAAATCCAAATCTTGAAAATATATAATGTCATAAACTCACAATGTTACCATAGTCAATATATATCATAAACTATTCAGTAAAAATATATCACCAAATAAGCCACACCAAACCTATGCCAAATCTTGACCAGTGTGTAGAGCTCTCTAAGAGATTTTCGTTGACTACTCAAAGTCCAAAATCCAACTCTCCATTCTCAAATTATGCCCTAATCTGTGATCAAAATAAATAAAATTTGACTTTCAAGCTCTTAAAATTTGATAAAATTTCAAAATCATATAACCAAATCTATGCCAAGTTGTAGTGCTCTTAATTATTTTTACAATGCCTATAAGAAGTTTGAAATCTGATATCTGGTGTGAAAGTTATGGCCATTTTACTAAGATAGTCTTTTTACCATTTTCACTATGTTTTTTTTTTTGTTGTGACAAAAATCCCAATAGAATTAAATTTGATGGCCATCACAGGCTAAAACTATTTTTTTTTGCATTTTCTCTTCACATGGCCAAATCAGGGCATATTATATATCAAAATTTATGGAAACATCGACCTAGATCTAATGGTGGGGTCAATCTTTGTCAAAGGGGTCATTTTTGCAAGCAACCCCCCTAAAACCCCCATTTAATAAAACATCCAAAAAATTCTTTTGACCAACAATTTCACAATGCCCAAACCCACCAACATCCCATCATAATAGAAAGCCCAAAACCCTCAGATTTACAATAAACAATTTTCATATATCTTGACATTTCTTTTATCCTCTCATGCATTTCCATGGATTCAATCTAGGGTTACAACAATAAAACCATAGTTCTGATACCACTTGTATGTAAAATTGCAACAAAGAATGTAACTATGTCCACATAACCCATAATATATTTGAAAAAAATATGCAATTGAAATCAACATGTAAGAGAATAAAAAACATACCTACAAAATGTGACACAAGATATACCCTGGGAAACCCTCATTGAGGGAAAAAAGCCTAGCCTCTAAAAGCATCCATCACCATGTATTATTCAGCAGAAAAATAATTGGAATACAACCATGGATGCCTTCAAATCCATAGCCACTACCAAGCAATCCATACGGACAAGTATGAATCCACAAATCCAATGCCATACTTTCAACCTTCATAAATGCTCTCTTGACTAACCTATCAAATCTTGTCCTGCTTGACTCTTGATTTTTTTCTTCTGTCTTTCGACACTAACAACTACCCTTATAGCTGCTTATATAGTAGCAAGTCCCACAAAACTACCAAATGGTATTAGATAAACCATGTGCTACCTAACCCATTGACCCCATATTTAATATTGAATGTTTAATTTGTTTTTCCAATATTAAATAATTACATCAAATATTATCACAATGTTACAATACAACTCATCAAGTATATCCCATTAGAATCTTTATATGTTGCACCTCCATCTAGGTGAAACATTACATAATAAAATAAAACAATACAATAAAACAATATTATGCAATGTATGCAACACCTATTATCTCATCACAATTATCTTCCAAGCACTTAAGTCTATTTTTTTCATCCTTGCACTTGGTAACTTGTCTACCCTTTTTCATTTTCTCATAGTGATCATATGTGAATGGATGCATTATTCTTAGACACTATAATGATTTTACACAAGAAATTGCCACAAATATCAATCATGTGCTTTCTCTTGATACTATATCAATTGTCGCATTTGGAAGCGTCAAATCCTGAGATTTATGTATGTAGCCAATACCCATTCCAATCTTAAAGGCACTTGAAATCTTCTACCCTTATATATTGGTGTTATTGGAATTGTTTATACATGATGATCTTCAAATGGTAGTTCAGAATAATTATCAAACTCAACCATCACATATGTTGGAGGTTCAGGAGGAGCACTACCTTGTTTGTAGACTATATTTCAAACATACTCCGAAGATCCATTTACACGACCAACTTGTACCCATAAATTTGAAATTACCATGACCTTTAAATCTTTACAGATTATCAACTATAGATCAAGCTCATCACTTGAATAATCTTTGAATGCATTAGCATGTCCTACTTTTGTCGCAACACTACATGTAACATGATACTTCTGTAAATGTAACTTTTTTTATTTTGATTGAACATTTTCATTTGTTGCAAGATCTATGTTGATAGGGGTTTTTGTCATTAGCAATCTTCAATCATCAATCTATAGGTTTGCATCTCTTACATTTGTCAAAAGTTGACGAAATATTTATTGATCATCATTATCCCCAATTGTGTCCAAATATCTTATCCAAAGTAACAACTTTGAATTCCTTCCATAATGAATTTTCCCTTCTATTACTGTCATGCTCATTTGTCACTAACTGAAGAAAGGTGATCCAAATCTCCTACCGAAATAACAGACACACCTCAAATATTGACATTTGACTCAACCTCGGATATTGATCGCCTGTAGTGGCATTCCATTGGTGCTAAATCTTATTGGCACAAGATTGCGAAAGCATCATAAAAACCTGTCCACCTTCAATAGAACCATTGAAACATTCAAGTATTCACTGGAGAAAGGGGAAGCCGAATCAACTTAAAAAGTAGTAGATGTGGTGCATAACAGTTTGCAGGAGGATCACTATAAATAAGCTTTTCTAGATATAGCAGCTTTCTTTTCTTTCTCGGGGTGGTAAAAGGTGAGCTATATTGTAGGTGACGATGAACTTTTGGCGGTGGAAGAAGCAGTGCTGGTAAAGAGCTCCAATGGTGGAGTAGAACTTCATGACGTCATTTTGAATCTAGGAAGAAAGATGTCAGAGTTGGATAGAATAAATAGATCTGCGATCTTTGACTGTTATTATTGAAAGCACGGAGGTATGTTTTCACTGTCATCTTTGCTTTTCAGATAATTTGTTAGAAGAGACTTTTAATAAATACATTATTATTCGTTGGATGAATTATATGTATTAGACAAGATAAGTCTACTCTGCTCTGAATGCAAACTTTTATGCGTGCTACAGCTTGTTTCTTTATAATTGTAGTCTTATAGTTTTTAACTTGCAGAGACTTGAGAAACTGAAAAGAATTCAACTTACACGGAGAAGCTATAAGGAAGAGCCATTCAAACTTCAGGCACAACATTTGGTTAAGATGCACAAGTTTTTAAGAGTCTTGATTCTTAATGATGGAGCACAAGTTAGTGGAGAATGCACCAGAAATTTTGAAAATCTAAGCTATCTAAATTTTAAAGAGGGAGACAGTTCCCCGATGGAGTTAAAGAAGATTTCGAGGCTGGCAATTTTTGAGGGCCGCTTAAGGAGTGATCAGTTTTGTGATGTAAGTTTAGCATTTCATTTCTGTGTCTATAGTTGAATAGAGATATCAGATCTACTTTTTCTTTCTAGCGTTGATTCAGAATATCAATTGTGTGCGCAGCTACCTCATTCCTTGCGTAGAATTAAGGTAGACCATTTGGAATCCCATGGGTTGGATGAAAGCTTGGGAAAACTATCTCGTCTGGAAGAGCTGAATATATCTTAGAATAACATTTATATGACGAGGCTTCCACAGAACTTTGGTAAACTTACATCTCTTCTCTGCCTATATTTGTCCAATTTTAGAGAACTCACTTCCTTGCCCGATACTTTTGGTCAACTGGTCAGCTTGAAGGTGTTGCATATAAATAAGTGTCCAAAGCTGTCTAGTCTGTCAGATGATTTTAAAGATTTGAAATCTTTGAAAAGTCTAAAAATTGATGACTGCTTAAGTTTGGAAAAGCGTAGCTATACTTTTGGTCAGTTGAGAAACTTGCAAAAGTTGGATATAAGCCACTGTCCAAAGCTCTCTAAGCTGTCAGATGATTGTGGAGATTTGGAGTCTTTCCAAAGTCTAAAAATTGATAACTGCTCAAATTTGGAAAAGCTCAACGATACTTTTGGTCAGTTGAGTAACTTCAAAGAGTTGAATATAAGCAACTGTCCAAAGCTCTCTAAGCTGTCAGATAATTTTGGACATTTGAAGTCTTTTCAATTTCTGCGCATTTCTAATTGCCAAAGTCTTTAAGCTGTCAGATGATTTTGGAGATTTGGAATCTTTGGAAAGCCTAAAAATTGATAACTGCTCAAATTTGGAAAAGCTCATCGATACTTTTGGTTAGTTGAGTAACTTCAAAAAGTTGGATATAAGCAACTATCCAAAGCTCTCTAAGCTATTAGACAATTTTGGACATTTGAAGTCTTTGCAATTTCTGAGCATTTCTAATTGCCAAAGTCTTAAGAGGCTTAGTGATGATTTCGGGTCACTAACATCTGTGACCATAATAGAGGCATCATGTAAGGAAGCAAAGGTGCGCAAAATCGCTTCCTACGCTAATCTTTGAGAGGACGATTATGCAAATCCAAGTAACTATTGCAAAGATCTCAAGAAATGCATAATAACATAATCAAAATAACAAAGAACACACAACTCAGTGATTACCGTGGGGAAACCCTTCTAGGAGAAAAAGCCCACCCTCCAAAACTCGCATAATGTATTATCAAACCAAGATGATTACAATACACTTGCAATGCAAGTTCTTATAGAAGTGCATCACCACAACTCGAACTCGGAGAGACTCCTTCTAGCACTAGTCTTGCAAACTGAACTCAATTACTCAAACACCTCCCCAAGCCCTCTTTTTATAGTGATTTTACAACCTGGAAACCACTTATGATTTTGCAAAACCATGGACAAAACTACCATGCCACATGTTACCCATTTTTGACATTTACATTTCTAGTATGGAAAAACAACCAGGTTAAAATAGTAATCCCGTCCATAATTTTGTCTCTTAGTCTAGACCCCCATAAAAGTCTCAAAATGAGTCATCAAGGCTCTAAAAATGACCTACCTATATTCTACTATGGACAAGACTCATTTTAACAACTCACTGACCATTTTCCAATGCATAAACAAGTGAAAAACTTCCACAAACAAATTTTGAAATTTTCCAAGACAGGATTGCAAGGTTGAGACACATGTTTCTCAACATTCTCCCACTTGTTGAACAACTTGCAAGAGTTAGGGGATCTGAAATATCATGGACTTAATTGCTAGGGGCCGAGAGGCCCATAGACTCTGAACACCATCTGAATTTCTCTATGCTCACGGGCTTAGTCAATGCATCAACAACATTCACCAAAGTCTCTACCTTTTCTAGCTTCACCTTGTCATCCTCGACCATATCTCTCACAAAATGATATTTTACATCAATGTGCTTGGTTCTCGCATGAAAAGTTGGGTTGTTCGCTAGGCATATTGCACTTTGGCTATCACTATAAAATGTCACTACACCCTATTTGAACTCTATATCTGAACACAATCTTTTTAGCCAGATGGCTTCTTTGCAGGCATGAGTAGCTGCCATATACTCTGCCTTAGTAGTGGACAAAGTGACCACAGCCTGTCGTTTACTCATCCAACTGATTGCACCACCAAATAATGTAAACACATATGCACTAGTCGATCTTCTTCTATCAACAACACCAGCCCAGTTTGAATCTACATAGCCTCGAATATCCAAGGAATGCTCACTTCCTATTCTATGAAAATATATTGAGTATTCTATCTGAAAACTCTTTTTACTGCATCGCAATGTGCTCTTCCTGGATTAGACATATAATGGGAAAGTACTCCCACTGCTTGGGAAATGTCTGGTTTTGTACAAACCATAGCATACATCAAACTTCCAACAACACTCTAATATGGTACTCGACTCATCTCTTCCATCTCCAATGGGGATGTAGGACACTATGAGCTAGAAAGCTTTGTTCCCATAGTAATAGGAACACTCAATGGTCCTGTATCCTACATATTGAATCTTTCAAAATAGTACCAACATACTTACTTTGGCCTAGCCAAAGCTTTCTATTCTGTCTATCTCTTATAATCTCCATTCCCAAAATGTGTCTAGCTGCACCAAGATCTTTCATTTCAAACTTTATTGAGAGTTGAGATTTTAACTCTGCAATCAAACCTTTTCCTTTAGCAATAAACAACATGTCATCGACATACAAGGCAATAACCAAAAAACCATCACCATCAGATTTGAAATATATACAGTGATCAGATTTAGATCACACAAATCCCAAACTCAACACATATGTATCAAACTTCTGGTACCACATCCTAGGACTCTATTTTAAACCATACGAGGATTTCTTCAATTTACAGACCAAATGACTTTTACCTTTCACCACATAGTGCTCTAGCTATGACATGTAAATTTCTTCCTCCAAATCTCCATGAAGGAAAGCAATTTTCACATCCATTTGCTCAATCTCTAGATCATAAGTTGCTGCAATAGAAAGAAAAAATCTAATGGATGTCATTTTGGCTACTGGAGAAAAAATCTCACCATAATCTACTCCCTCAACCTGAGAGTAACCTTTTGCAACCAAACGTGCTTTATACTTCTTAATGCTTCCATCTGAAGCCATCTTCCTTTTGAACACCCATTTACAACCAACAGGCTTCCATCCTTCAGGCAATGATACAAGGTCCCATGTTTGATTCCTCTTAAGAGTTGCCATTTCTTCATCCATGGTTATTTTTTAGGACTCTAAATCATTCATACCAAGAGCCTCTTCTACAGATCTCGGTTCATCAATGTTAGCATTCAATGCAAATATGCACCTCCAATCATTAGGAGAATACCCATACCTTTCAGGTGGTTTCCTTTGTCTAGTAGATCTTCGAACAAGATCTGGTTCAGGTTCAGGAGGTTCAGGTTCATGATTAGGTTCTCCCTCTTCCTCTGATGATTCAGAACTCATAGAGCTCTCTTCAACATCTTGTCTTTCTAAGGGCCTTGATTCAACTTTCTCAGGTGTAGCAAGAAGTTGAATCACATCTTTCTTTTCTTTAATTTGTTTTGGCTGCACTGTAACAAAAGAAGGCTTAGTTTCTCTAAAAATAACACTTCTGGAATAACATACCTTTTGTGCAACAAGATCTCAAAGCTTGTATCCTTTCACACCATAACTATATCCGATGAAGATACGTTTGATAGCTTTGTTGTCCAATTTTGTTCGCTTCTCCTTTGGCACATGATCATATGCCTCACAACAAACACTCTCAGATGTCTAAGTGAAGGCTTGTGGCCCGACCACGCTTCCATTGACATCTTATCAACAAGAGCTAATGTAGGAGACTTGTTTATCAGGTAGCAGGTAGTGGCTACAGCTTCAGCCTAGAACTTTTGTTCTAGTCCAACACCACTCAACATACTCCCATCAAGGTCCTGTTCATTCTTTTTGCAACTACATTTTGTTGTGGAGAATACAGACTTGTCTTCTCTCTTTTAATACCACAATCTTTACAGAATGTGTCAAAAATATTGGAGAAAAATTCACCACCATTATTCGTTCTCAAGCATTTTATTTTCTTTCCAATCTGAAATTCAACCATTGCTTTAAATTCTTTGAAACGACTAAAAAATTCAGCTTTACTCCTAAGGAAATAAACTCATGTTCTTCTACTGAAATCATCAATGAAAGAAACATAATAAAATGATCTACCAATAGAAGGAACATCAATTGGACCAAATACATCCGAATGAATTAGATCCAAAATACATGAAAACTTATGAGAACTTGAGTAAAACTGAATGTGGTTTTGTTTACCATAGATACAATGCTCACAAAAATCAAGCTCAAGATTGTAGTCATTCAACCCATCAACAAGGTTCTTATTTTTCAAGGTCTGTAGGCCCTTCTCACCTATGTGGCCGAGTCTCTGGTGCCATAACATAGTCTTCTCTACAGGCAACTTTGATTCGGTAGACAAAGCACCCTTGGGTACCCAAAAACCATGACCATCTGTTGAGAGAGAAACTCTCTCCTTCTCCAACTGAGTAGTCTTTTCCACAATCTTATCAGAAGTACTATTGCACTCGACTATGCATGCATCAAGTTGGTACAATATACCCAATCTACTTCCTCTTGCTATTACCATAACACCTCTCACCATTTTTACACCTACTTCAAAAAATTGTACATGCACACTTGCATCTATTAGCTTACTAACAAATAACAAATTCCTCGCTAGTCCAGGATATGCAAGACACCATCAAATCTTCTAATTCTACCATCAAAAAATTTCACATGAATACTTCCATGAACAACAATATCAAGTACTGAATTATCACCCAAATACACCTTACCACCATCAAAATTTTCATACTTACTAAACTAGTTCCTATTAGGAGTCATGTGGAAAGATGCACCTAAATCTATTAACCATGCATTTTCACCTGCATGAGTGGCCAAGGCTGCAATGAAAGAATCTCCATCTTCCTTCTCGAACTCAAAATCAAAATCTTGCTTCTTCTTCTTCTTCTTCTTCTTCTGCTCTTTGCAGTCCTTTCAGAAGTGTCCAGGTTTGCCACAATTCTAACAGATTGCCTTGGACTTACTAGGGGATTTCAATCTCCCCTTATTTTTGGACTTAGAATGGCCATGCTACTTTTTGTTCTTGCCTCTTTCTTTTGGTCTTTCGCTAACACTCAAAGCCTCTTTGGCATTTAGAGAGACCTTCCTTCTCATCTCCTCAGAAAGTAGAGAACCAACAACATCCTCCATCTTCAAGACAACTGAAGTGCCCCCTATAGCCATCACAAGACTATCTCATGAGTCTAGCAATGAACATAACAAGATTTTACACCTTTCTTCTTCATCCATTGGAACCCCTACTGAGGTCAACTGAGTCACCAACATATTAAACCTTTCCAGATGCTCAGAAATTTGTCCACCTTCTTCCATTCTCAAGGAATACAACTTCTTCCTCAAGAAAATCTTATTCACAAGTGATTTCGGTTGATAGATCTCACTAAGCTTTTTCCAAAACTTCTTCGCAGTAGGTTCTTCATGGACATTAACCAGAATTGAGTCTGCAAGACACAATCTGATGAGACCTTTAGGTTTTCTATCAGTCACATCATATTTTGCGGCTAATGTCAGATCTGTGGGCCTCAGCTTGTTCTCATCAATTGCATCCCATAGATGTCGATCAGTCAACAGATCTTCCATCTTCAGCTTCCACATCTCAAAGTTTGTGCCAGAAAACTTTTCAACATCAATTCTCTCTAATATGCTTGTCATCTTTTCAATCCTGCAACACAGAAATGAAATGCTCTGCACAAGCTCCCACTCAAACCTTGATTAGCTCAAAAAACCCTATACCCAACAAATAGAACCAAAACTAGCCAGGCTTTGATACCACTTGTAAGGAAGCAAAGGTGCACAAAATCGCTTCCTACGCTAATCTTTGAGAGGACGATTATGCAAATCCAAGTAACTATTGCAAATATCTCAAGAAATGCATAATAACATAATCAAAATAACAAAGAACACACAACTAAGTGATTACCGTGGGGAAACCCTTCTGAGAGAAAAACTCCACCCTCCGAAACTTGCATAATGTATTATCAAACCAAGATGATTACAATACACTTGCAATGCAAGTTCTTACAGAAGCACATCACCACAACTTGAACTCGGAGAGACTCCTTCTAGCACCAGTCTTGCAAACTGAACTCAATTACTCAAACACTTCCCCAAGCCCTCCTTTTATAATGATTTTACAACTTAGAAACCACTTATGGTTTTGCAAAACCATGGGCAAAACTACCATGCCACATGTTACCCATTTTTGACATTTACATTTCCAATATGGAAAAACAACCAGGTTAAAATAGTAATCCCGTCCACAATTTTGTCTCTTAGTCTAGACCTCCATAAAAGTCACAAAATGAGTCATCAAGGCTCTAAAAATGACCTACCTATATTCTACTATGGACAAAACTCATTTTAACAACTCACTAACAATTTTCAATGCATAAACAAGTGGAAAAATTCCACAAACAAATTTTAGAATTTTCTAGGAAAGGATTGCAAGGTTGAGACACATGTTTCTCAACACATTAGGGTGTCATATATCAGAAGGAAAGGCAGTGGATCAGATGATTGAGTTGAAGAGCTTGATGGTGCTAGACATCTGCGATAGCCCTCTGCTGACGTTGGCAAAAAATAGAGGATAGACACCCTCAACTTGTAATGACAAGAGGAGAGAGTGAAGAGATATTTAATCCCAATGGAGGTATTTTTGTTATCAAATAATTGATTATTGGGTTCGTTGCTTAGGCGTTAAAGGGCTTGTTTGCTTGCGGGAATATAAAAATGGGAATAGGAATACTTATTCTCGAATAGAAAATGGGGTTACATTTTCCTATTCTTGTTTGGTTCACCATAATTTGATGTGGAATTCACAGACTCAAAAATTTATGTTTTCTAAAATAAAATTAAAAAGGAATAGGAATACATATTCCAATTCCACCTATTTAGGTGGAATAAAAAATACTCTTTTTTGAGCCAAAATTGGAATATGTATTCCAATTTTATTCCCATTCCAATTCTCATTTGGTGCATCCAAATAGAGAATTCAAAATTTTAAGAATATACATATACCTATTCCACTTGTATTCCTGTTGCTAAACAAGCCCTAATAGATTTTCTTCAGCTTGTGTATGAAAACATGGTATAGAATAATTTTTTTTGGAGTAAAATTTAGAAAGTTTCTAAAACAGTGTATATAATTAAAAAGTATCTTGAAAGCCAGTCTCATAAGTAAACATAAGAGGATTGGAAAATAACGTATTTATTTAGCTTTGTTCTTATCTAAACTAAACCCATTTTGTATGATATTTAGAAGTTGACATCCGTGAGGCACGAGATGAAGTAATCAAGCTACTTGACCTGGAGGATGAATCAAGTAAAAGAGCTGTGGTGCTGTATGTAGCTGCGGGCATAGGGAAGTCTATTCTGGCTACTGCCATCTTCGCCTCTCTCAATCTCAGACGGAGCTACAGAAGCCTTAAAGAACAAAACTGTAACTTTTTTATCAATGGTGTGCTGTGACTAGTTGTGAAGTAGGTAGAAAAATACAATCAGTTTTATTAGCAGAAGAAAACTGCCCGCCTCTATTTTTATTTATCAACGATGCTTTGAGAGGAAGTGATTTTGCTGAAATTATTCCAGAGGACCTTTCTCACCTTCCAGATGGAAGCAGGATACTAATAACCACAGAAAATCTGGATGAGACTGATGTAATCGAAGAGAGAGGCATCAAGCGCTACCCGTATAGCGTAAAGGGTCTTACACAAGAAGCCTCAACGAAGTTTCTGTCTTGGAAGACTTTAGGCAGTGCTGACGAAGTTTTTGACAAAAGCTTAGATATTGAAGGTCTTGTGGAAATATGCAGTGGCGTTCCTATGGTGTTATACACTGTAAGCTTAATGTTGTGGAATGTTGTTAAAGATGTTCGTGCTTATGAAAACACTATCGTACCTTTTAAGGATGCCTTGTCGAAAGGAGAAGGAGATTTGAGTGAAAATATAGCTAATATGCTCTACAAGAACCTGCGAGAAAAATCTGTACAAAGATGCATTTCTAGAAATCGCAACATTTTTTAATAACTGGGACCAACGAACTGTGGAATACATTGTTGGAGACAAGGAAATTAAAGCCATCCAAGAGGCAGCCCTGCTGGAGATATCCGAACAAGGGAGAGTAGTTGTAAACAACAATATCCTTCTAGCAGCGGAAATAAAGCTGTCAGAAGCTGACAGAATAACTGATCCACAGTCCCTTCAAAGTGCTCTGCAAGATACACAGGTACCTCAGTGAGTTTAGTTATATTTGCTACTTTCTTTTTCTGTATTTAGTTTCCAAGTTAAGACTGTTTTATAGACCTGCTTATTTACCGGTGAAAAATTAAGATGATTTTGAATACTAGTGATAAAACTGTCTCTCCTTCTTAACAAACTTACTCTCGCCTTAATTTGTTAGTAGCCACTCTTAAAAGAATAAATGTTATCAAATTCATTGATAAAAGAAATGCGATGAAGTGTCATTTACGTTCTCTATAGAAGCCTTTTGTTGGTGCATAATTCCAACTCCAATGGCAGTAGACGTGGCCAATGCACATGCTGAGACGTGGTCAATGCAAATGCTGATGCACTATTTTTAAACTGCCAGCACTTTTTTTAATTCTGAGTTTAGATTGTCATGCATCTTTGACTGCAGTGTATGTAGGGGAAGGTTTGCTATTCAGTTTATATAATTATGATAATTGCTATAAATGAAATTGAGATTTTTTGTTTTCAATAGTTCTATTTTCTCTTTTACTGTGCAATTTGTCTTCTTCCTTTTATCAAGATTCTTCTTTTTATTTTCAGACTTAGCTGAAAGTCTTACATGGTATCAAAGCATAGGGAGCTGGAAGAAGAAGTATTATTTTTGTTGTAAGTATTGCAGATTAGAGCTTGTTTAGAATAAATTTTTTTTATTACATTGGGGGTTGTTAATGTGTTTCTATTTGTAATCACGAACTGAGAAAATGTTTCATTTTGGGGGAGATCAATGATGTCTAGTATGTATTTTCATCCATCTGTTGTCAAGCTAACCTCAGAAAATTATCTATCTTGGAAAAAAGGGATAAAGGATCATTGCATTGAGCAAGATCTAATGCCCTATCTCCTTGGACACATTTTTGACACAAGCGAGTATGAACGGAAAATTGCATGGTTTAATAGTAATGATATTGTCTATGGACTAATATGTCTTACTATTTCTGAGGATATTTTATATCATATAGATCACACAGAATGCCCTTTCATTGCTTGGACCATCATCTGATAGTTGTATGGAGACATTGATTCTTCATTTGAAAGTGATGATTCCTTGGATAACCAAACTTCTATGGGTGATACAAAGATTTTAGTTGCCTCATCTTGTGTGAACACATCCTTTGTGGATGATCAGTTTATTAATTACCTTGGTGCCTCTGTTGTTTCTTCAGAGATTAGAGTTGCTTAAACAAAAGCTCCTAATGTTTCTTTGCAATAGGATCATTTGTGTCTTCCAGATCCAATTCATTGGGATAGATTTCTACCAGACATATCATTCTTGTTTGTAGAATCCCTCATTTTGGATCTAGATGATAGCATTGATTTTATTCATTTTCTATTTGACGAAAGTGACTTTTTTTTAGTTGTTGTGAGGGAGCCTCCTGGCCCTCTTCTTCCTTCTCTACATAGTCATTCTTCACAAATTGGTACGAGTTTGGATACATTTGCACAACATTCTGAGGAGATCTATTTGTCTTTTGAGGTGAAAACTATGTCTTTTGATTATGCTCTACAATAGTTTCTAAAATATTATAGCCATTTCAAGATCTATACAGAGACCATGGAGTAGTTTTCAAAGACATCATAAATCTTGAGCTTTCTTCCTACATATTCCATTCAGGATTGGGGAGACTTCATTCATACATCTTTAGTTATGTTTCTTCCTAAAGGTAAGAATGTTGTTTGAAGATCATGGACCACCTTCTACACACAATGTCGAGCATCTACCATTCACTAAACACCATAGAGGCATCTATCTTCTCTTCCATTTCACTTTCTTGGAGATCTTCTTGGGGCCAAAGAAATTGTGGTATGGTAGTTGTATTACTTTATTAGCAACTATTTTGAGGGGGGGGGTTTATTCCCACTGAGTTTTTTCTCTTTCCTCTTTATTTTCCTCAAAATTTTCTTTTCTCCAAAGTTAGAATTAAGGGGGGGTGTTGGTGCATAATCCCAACTCCAATGGAAAAATAGACGTGGCCAATGCACGTGTTGAGACATGGTCAACGCAAACGTTGATTCACTATTTTTTAACTGCCAACACTATTTTTAACTCTAAGTTTACATTGTTATGCATCTTTGATTGCAGCATATGTAGGGGAAGGTTTGCTATTCAGTTTATATAATTATGATAACTGTTGTAAATGAAATTGAGATTTTTTGTTCTCAATAGCTCTATTTTCTCTTTTACTGTGCAATTTGTCTTCTTTCTTCTATCAAGATTCTTCTTTTTATTTTCAGACTTAGCTAAAAATCTTACACCTTTATGAAGTTAACTTTTCCTAGGAAGAATATTAATTTTCAATCTTATACTTGCAGAGGCTTGAGAACATAAAAGGAATTGGGCTTTTATGGGAAATCTTTGACGAAAAGGAATTGGGCTTTTATGGGAAATCTTTGACGAAAAGGTATTCCAACTTCAGGAAGATCATCTGGATAGGATGCACAAGTTTCTAAGAGTTTTGCATCTTGGAGGAGGAGCAAAAGTCACTGGAGTCTGCAATAGAATGTTTGAAAATCTAAGGTATCTAAAAGTTAACAATGGGGATTGTTCACCGATGGAGTTAAAGAAGCTTCCAAGGCTGGCAATTTTTGAGGGCTGCATCAGGAGTGACAACAGCCTTTGCGATGTGAGTTTAACACCTCTTTTCTCTATCTGTTGTTTACAATAGAGATATCAGATCTATGTTTTTATTTCTTTCAGTGCTAATTTGGAATATCAATTGTATATGCAGTTGCATCATTCTTTGTGAAGATTGAAGGTGGATGCTTTGGCAAACTCTCTCGTCTAGAATACTTGGATATCACTCAAAATGAGCTCTATATGACGAGGCTTCCTCAAAGCTTTGGTCAACTTCATTCTCTTCGTTGCCTAAAATTGTCCTGTTTCAGAGACCTCACTTCCTTGCAAGATACCTTTAGTCAACCGAACAATTTGTAAAACTTGAATATAAGTGATTGTACAAACTTGTGTAGTCTCCCTGACAATTTTGGCGAATTGGGCAACCTGAAGAGGTTGAAAATAATTAACTGCACAAAACTGCCCACCCTTCCTGATGGTTTTGGTAAGTTGAACAGCTTGAATAAGTTAGTAGTTTTGAACTGTGCGAACTCGGCTATTCTTCCCAATAGTTTTGGTCAGCTTAGCAGCTTGAAGAATTTTTTTATAACAAATTGTCCAAGCCTGTCAAGTCTCTGTGACAATTTTGGGCAGCTAGAGTCTTTGAAATATCTGCGAATACGTGGTTGCCAAAGTCTACAGAGGCTCAGTGATGATTTCGGATCATTGGTATGTGTGGTCGCAGTACAAGCATCAGGGTGTCCTGTATCAGATGGAAAGGCATTGGACTAGATAGATGAGTTGAGGAGCTTGATGGCATTAGATGTCCACAAAAGCCAGCTTCTGATAGACCGTTGGGAAGAAATAAACGAGTGACATTCTCTACCTATGCGGACAAAATAAAAAAAGGACAATTTTTTGAAAAGCGCAATGTCGGGGGCATTATTTGACATGGAGAACAGATTTATGAATGTTGATGGAGTGGTCAGAGAGTGGTCTTCCACCTTCTTGGTGGGTGAAGGAAAATTTGCTCTGCTGGTCAAATGTTGTGACGTATCCTCCTCTGCAAATGAGAAATCTTGTGAGAAGTTAGAGAAGAAAATGGTGGAACTTTCTTCTAATAGTTACCACATAGTATACATGGGTTTAAAGGAGCAAAGTGTGAAAATATAATAACAAGCAAAGAAATTGAATCAAAGAAGATGAAACACACAATAATAGAGATTTATCATGGTTTGGCAAAACTTGCCTACGTCCACACTTAGTAGGGAAATCTTATTAATAGTTAACCAATACAATACATGATAGTATATGTGTATTTATACATTAGCATAAGCCTTCAACTAAAGAGCCACGAGAAGCTTAATAGTCAGTATGACTATTGGACTTCATATCCCAACAATCTCCCCCATGAAGACCAACTAACACTACCATGCACTACAACATTCCTTGCTCCCTTTCCAAATTTTAGATAATAATCAAACCTTGAGAAGATCTCAAAGTTGCCATACTCTGTTCCTGTATACTTCGGATGAGCCTTCTCCAAATTAGACCAGAATAAAAAATATCTTCTCCAATATTTGAACATGCAAAGTTACCCACAAATCCATGGTAAGAGTTACCACTTTCTGCACATTCAACAAGATTAATTCCTCTATCATTCGAATCCACATAAACATCCATGAATCCCGAGCACCTAGTTTTAATACTTGACACTGGTCTAGGGGTATCTTCAGGTACCATTCCATATTTTTGTTTCAAACATGCACTAGTGCCTCTTCCAACATTACATCCAAATAGTGTAGCTAGTGCTCTGGCTGCTAATTTCTCAACCAATAGAACCATGTACTTTGCTCTATCCAGTGGCAAGAGTCCTATAATATTTAGAACAACATCACCAAGTAGTGGGGCCAATAAAATAACATACTGGCTAACAATCTTATTATTCAAACACAAGTCTCTGGTTCCCACAAAACTGGGCAAGAGAATGTCTTCCGAATCATAACAAGGATCTTCACCTTGATCACACGATTTCACAAACTCTTGGGTTCCAAAGACTATTGGAATGGTACCACCACTAACATTTGCATACACACGCAATATATATTGTAGTGAAGAAGGGCATATATAGGGAATTTGAGGGTGGGAGGCCAGAGTGCGCATGTCTATGAGAGACTGAGGAAACTCATTTTCTATGGGCTCTAGAAGCCCCTTTTCATAGCTCTTCACCACAGTGTATAGGGAGTTTCCCTTGTGACTATGAGCCACATCCTCTGACTAAGTAGAGATTTGAATTTCCTCATCAAATAGACCTCCATGTTCACCAAATAAACTGTCACTTTCACCAAACATACCGCCCCCTGGAATTTCTTGTGGGATGTCATGGATAAATTCATTATGCTGCCAAATATCTTGTGTGGCATCTTTGTCAATGTTTGTTAATGATTATGTGGTCAGAGGATGTTTATGCAGGATTGGTGTGGGATTACTCATATTCAAATTTTTCTTCTGAGGTGTGGGATAGGAGTTTGCAATCAATGCATTCCATTCTTCTTCTATTTCTATAAACTACAACAATAAATCATCACACTCTTTATTCTCTGACATGCCAAAGGCTTCTAGATCATGCACAGCCTTGAGCTCCTGGCCCTCACTAGCCTTTTTGAGCTCTATAATCTATGTGCTTCTTAGATCTTCAATTTCTAGGCACCCGAAATCATCTTGTGATTTCTTTTCACTAAGAGGAAACTTCTCTCTTAGGGAGTCATACATTTTTGCAAGATAAATGTCCTTTGAATTGCTTTTCCCACTATCCTCTTCTTCCTAAAACAAAATTTCTTCAAAAAAATCCTACCCTTTTTCAAAGTTATCTTTCACAATATTCAATATGTGACACAAACCTCCAACTTATAGTGCAAACAAAACAATTGATCTGTGAGTAGGAAATTCTCTTCCTTCAACCTCATAAGTCTTTCTTCTTGATACTTCTCCCCAGTCATATAAACACTAGCTTCATCAAGTTCATCCTCATTTTCTCCAACATCCTCCTCTTTAGCCTCAACTTCATCCTCACTTGCTCCAACATCCTACTCTTCAACGGAACCTAGATTTTGAAGAAATTCTTCAATGATAAAATCAGCATCATCATCTTCTTCCATCTTTGCTCAAGCCAAATTCACTTTGATACCAATTGTAAATATAATAACAAGCAAAGAAATTGAATCAAAGAAGGTGAAACACACAATAACACAGATTTATCATGGTTCAACAAAACTTTCCTATGTCCACACTCAACAGGGAAATCTTATTAATAGTTAACTGATACAATACATGATAGTGTATGTGTATTTATACATTAGCATAAGCCTTCAACTGAAGATCCATGAGAAGCTTAATATTCAGTATGACTATTGGACTTCATAACCCAACAATGTGAGGAGAGCTCTTCGTCACTTATGGTGGGGCATTGAAGGTGGTGCTCCACTTTGTGCTTGGCTTCCTTCCCCTTCCCACTACAAAGGGAAGAAATTGTTTGGCTTTGCTACATGTATGATGTTGAATTCAACCTGGGGACTGCATACCTTTATTGCTCAGCCATACATTTTAGTTAGTGAGCAAGGTAATTTACAGGTGTAAGCTTTAAAATGGAAGTTCTCCAAATACAAAGACGCATACAAGGAGGACCTCCCAGGCAAGTACGAGAGGGAGGATGGTGAAAGGGACTAGTGGATGCGGGAGGAAGAGGAGGTAACACTGATCGATGAGGGAAATGACTTCTATAGCATATATTTACAGTTGCACAAGAGTTTGAATTTTTTATTTTGATTGGATTTATAGAATATTTTTATGATTAGACATAATAAGTGGGCAGAGTAGAGTTTAGGTGTGAAATTTTTTTTATTATTAATTAAAAAAATATTTTTAATTTTTAAAATTTATATTTATGACATTTTTTTAAATAATATTTTTTAGATTAAATTTATTTATTGAAATAATTACATATGTTATTTTGATTATACAATTTATTATGTTTTACATTTCACTTTACATGTATTTTTAAAATTTGAAGTTTATTATTATTATTCTTAAAATGATCATTCTCTCCTAATTTTTGTAATTGGTTCATATATTAAAAATCACACTTTTTTTTTTCTAAGAGTGATTACTTTTATTTTGGATGCAATACAAAGAGAAGATATAACATCTAGTATAACTTAGCATGTCTATTCATAAGTATAATATTGCATTATTTATGCTAGCTAGTTGATCACACTATTAATTAGATCCATTTAAATGTCCATACCTAAGAATTCTTGCAATTGTGTTCTATATCATAAACCTCATTTTTTTTATTGCTCAGATTATTGAAATAAATAGACAACTCATTTTAGAGTCACTCAATGATCCAAGCTGCCACAATTGTGTCCAAAACCATAATATTAATTCAAAAAAGAGAAATGCAAGAGAAAAAAATTCCAATTAATAGATATGAGATAATATGAAGTCAAATGCAATCAATATGTACATGCATACATGTCTTAAAATGTACATAAGAGTGTATGGTTATATTGGCAAGGTTGAAAGGAAGGCTTTACTAATAAAGATGTCTAAGAATATTCCTAACTCTCTAACAAGACTAAACATGTGAATATATGTGAAATGATCTAACAAGAAATTGGTTAGATAATTGCCTAAAAAATAGCATCTCGTCCTTTAGGGAGAAATACAATTAAGTATAGATGTAGGAAAGATTCCCAATTCCAACTTAACCTAAAACTTCATCAACTTTGGATGAGTGCAACTAAAATTAAAATTGTTAGAAACTTTAGGAGAACCACTATAAATTCTAAAATGGTCCCAACATCTATGCATACCGTAGACCTATTATGTTCCTTCCTAGTAAATCTCTTTATACATCTAATCATCAATGTCCTTATGGGATACAACATAAAGAAAATCTCATTTTTATCAAATATTAACTTTAAGCAAAGATGACATTGAATTTAACCTACAAAGATCCAAATTACATAATAAATGGTGAATAGAACAAGGGAACAAAATAACTAATTCTTTTACACATTTTAATAAATTCTTTTATCATCCAAGGATGCAAGAATATATTTACCCTATAAGCTTACCCTTCTCAAATATAGTGTAGGAATATTGACACAAAGCTAATAATAATGTCAAGCAAAAGAATAATAATGAGAAAATTAAATATGATATAATAAATTATTATATTATAAAATAAACAAAGGAAACATAATGTTTTGATTTATTGTAACAAGATTTATAACCTTAATGAACTTGGAATGGTGAGCATAGAGCAGTCGTGGGAAGGGTAGGATGGAGTTGCAAGTTCAAATTTGAATGTTTCAAGAGTGGGAAAAATAATTGTGTTCAACAAGTTGCTGGTGGTCCGAAGGGCATAGTATGGGCATCTCATATGGTTGTTGGTTTTATTCATGATAATGTTTTGTTCCCAAAGTCTCTAGGTTGTACAATTGATTCTGTAGGGAAGATTGTCATTGGGGAGTCTTCCTTAGAAGTACTTGTGACTAGGAACCCACTTCTCAGTTCCCATATTTCTTGCTTTGGCATAGGGGGAAATAATGTGGATGCAAAAGAAGGAGCTAGAGGTCCAATCATAGGTGCATTTAAATGGGAAAAAAAGGATTGGGAGAAGTTGTTTGGGTCCACCCTAAACAAAAATCCTACCTCCTCAATGGAGCTTGTCAAAGTGGTTTCCAGAATGGGGAGTTCTCAATTTCAATTCCTAGCCCTCTTTTGTATTTTGTCATTTCTACATTGGAGTTAATGCTTATAAGTTTTTTGGTTCTCATCCCAATATTGAGGAAGTCTAGACCCATGTTAAAAAGAAATGGTACTTGAGAGGCCATGTGGAGATAGCGATCCTTCCTAAAAAAAAATTTGTCTCTTTAATTTTATGACAAAGAAGATTGTAGTCATATCGTTTGTGGGGGACCCTCGATGATACGAAAGATGGCCTTGTCTGTTTAGAAATAATCCCCCAAATAAAATTTCGAGGATAACTTTTTGACCTTTGTTCCAGTTTGGGTATGTCTCCATGAGTTATAGTTGGAGTTTTGGAATGAAACATTTTTTAAAGGCATTGTTGCATTTTTTGGTTAACTCATTGCTATTGGTCATAAAATGACAACTAGATCTAGGCTTTTCTTTTCTTGTATTTGTCAATGTTTGTAGACTAGAGTAGTCTTGTGTTAACCATCATGATCAATTCAAAGTAGGGTTTGTTCAAACAGGAGGTGGAATTTGAAACCCTTTCCTTTTCCTATTTTGTTTGTAATTAGATAGGTCATTAGACTATTAAAAGTAATCCTTAAAAAGTCAAGAATGTTGGAAATCTGATTGAAAAGCTCATTGTTGAAGATCAAAGAGGGATATTGTTGCAAAGAAGGAAAATTATTGTAAAAGAGTGTTTTCAATCATTTTTTTGTCATTGATTTCAGACCTACTATTTGTAGGAATGACATTTGCTTATAAGATCCAAGTACTATCACTTAGTTGATTGATGAAGAGGATTTGATCAACAAGATGTAACAAGAGCACCTAAAGGAAAGGTTAAGTTATGATGTTGTAATGAAGTGCAAGGATCATTTAAGACAATGATTAAATGATGTATTGATGTCATACTTAAAGATACAAAGGTTGGTCACACATAGAAACATTGAAGGAAGAAGTGGTAACAAGGTGGTATGCAAAGCTTAAACTAAGTGGGTGTTGAGCAAGTTAGTTGAAGTCAAGAAAATTATTAGTAGGAGCTGAGTAATAGAAAATTCTAGTGTGTGCTAAGTGAAGATCAAGTACTGAGCATCAAAAAATTCTTAGTTGGTGTCGAGTGATCTTCAAGTGCCGAGCATCAAGAAAAATATAGTGCATGCCGAGTAACACAGTATGTGCCAAGCACTAGTATTTCAATAGTGTTGAGCTATTGCATTATTCCAAATGACAAAGAATCACCGAATCTAAGCTAACATGGTGGTTACATTAAATTTTGTGAATGAGTTGGATGATAAGGATGATGAGTTGTTGGCACAGAATCCTATGTAACCATTTTTGGGTGAATTATAAAGGATTATTCAAGAATTTTTTAGAGGAAACAAAATATGGGTCAGATGCAATGAATCCTACCTAATCCATGCGAATTGAAATTAAAGAATGGAAGAATCAAGTAGGAAAAGGAACTCCAAGACTTCTATTTAGGAGTCATAGACCAAGAAGCAAAGACCTACTGATATTGTTGCTACTAAAGAGCCAAATCTGCAAAATGGTTAGAAGGGTGTCAAGGATGAGACATCTAGGAGAAGGAAGAGCACAGAGGCTTTGCTTCTATGAGTGGTCATGAAGAGATGATTTCACTGATACATTGAGTATGGAGACTCAATGAGACAAAGCTCAAAAGTAGGGAAAGCTGTCAGAGTTATAGAGATTGAAGGCCAGGCAAGGGTATGAGCTGAGAAGTGATCTGAGATCTGAAAATCCTATGGAGTTAGGTTGGCCTAATAGCCATTTGTAAATCCTTTAGTAGGGTGGCATTCCAAGTGAATTTTCTAAAGTCCTTTAACTAGACCCACTTCTAATAGGGTGGTTAAATCCTCTAACAAGGTCATATTTGACTGTGTGTTGTAAGCCTTTAATAGGGAAGGCTTTTCACAGGGCATCACTTTAGAAGAGTAAGAATTGAGTAGCATGTTACTGGTGGTTTTTTCCAAATTGGGTTTCCATGTGAATCACTATGTCATTTGTTGATTTCTTATGTGTTATGCTTGCATGTTAACTTATAGTAACCTGCTGATTAGATAAGTCAAAGCTTTGATGAATAAATGGTTGAATGGATTCACTATACTTAGTGAAAAGTTTGAATAGGACATTTGGCCCTTGAATAACTGATTCACCCCCACCCCCCTCTTAGTTATTCTAAAGCAATTCTAACAATTGGTATCAGAGCCATCCATTGATTTAGTTTCAAGGTACTAGAAGCAAGAAGATCAAGATGTCCAAGAGAGAAGTTCCCAAGCTCAACAAAGATAGCTTTACTGCATGGTAGAGTCTGATGGAATTGCACCTTGGATCAATAGGTGATTATGTACGAACTTCAATTGGAACAAAAATGTAACTCCAACAGGACCTCTTACTACAGATGAATTGAACAAAAAGGAGCACAACCAAGCAATGTTGGAGATTGCCTCTACACTGAACTATGTAGAATATGATGACATCAAAGATTGTGATACTGCATTCGAGATGTGGAAAAATTTATCAAAAATCTATGGAGGAGATCAGAATGTTCAAAGAGAAAAAAGAGAAAGCCTAAGAGGAAAGTTTGATGACATGAAAATGGAAGAAGGTGAAAATCCTGCTTAGTATGCTGCAAGAATGAAAGAAGTGGTAAGTGCAATAAGAAGTCCAGGTGGACAATTGGAAGAAGAAACAACAATTAGAAAATACTTGAGAACTCTACTCCCTTTCTATGCAATTAGAGTTTGAGCCATAAAAGAACCAAGGTGTGTACAAGGGAACACACTAACCTTTGAAAGAATAGTGGGAAGACTTAGTGCATTTGAGCTATCCAATTTTGATAACTATAGACCTAAGAACCTTGAATCTGCCTTCAAGGCCAAGATAACAATAAAAGACACTGAGAAGGATGCATCAAGCAAGAAGTGAAGAAAAGGAAAACATGCATCCAGTGATAGCAGCACAGATGAGGAAGATGTGCAATAGTTGGAACCACTACTAGCAAGGAGATTCCATTGAGGCAAACGTAAATTCAAAGGTAATCTCCCTATCATATATTTCAATTGCAATGAAGTAGGTCATATTGCAGCAAGATGTCCATAGAAGAAGAACTACAAAGAGGGAAACAAGTATAGGAACAAGAGAGAAGATGATAGTAAAGATTACAAAGAGAAAGGCAAGAGATGCTACATTGTTGAAGAAGAATCTGATGAGAATGATGATGAAGTATTCTATGTGGCCATGATTAATGAATTAGACAAAGAAGAAGATGAAGCAACAACATTGGTTACCTATGTGAATAAGAATGACAAGTGGATCATAGACAGTGGATGCTTACATCACATGACAAGAGATAAAAGTAAGTTCATTACCTTTACTCAATATGATGGAAATGATGTTAGATTTGGTAATGATGCCCCATGTCAAATCAAAGGAAATTTTTTTATCAAGCTTACAAAGAAAATTTCGTGTGATAATGCATATTATGTTGAAGGATTGAACTACAACTTGTTGAGTGTATCACAGTTAGGCAATGTAGGTTGCTAAGTTGAATTTGGAAACAAAACTACTAAGATCTATGACATTGATGGAAATCTGATAGGAAAGGGTAAACAAACTAGGAGTAATCTATTTTACCTAGATATGGAAGATGCAATATGTCTTGTTGTTAGACTTGATTATGTGTGGTTGTGGCATAAAAGGTTGTGTCATGTTAACTTTGATACTCTGATTAGCATCAACAGGAAGAAGAAAGTCAAAGGGTTGCCCAAGTTGAAGAAACCTGAAAACACAATGTGCAAACAATGTCAACTAGGGAAGATGACTAAGTCTAGTTTCAAAAACAAAACATACACTTCCAAAGAAGTACTAGAGTTAGTTCATATAGACTTAGGTGGCCCAATAGAAGTGCAAAACTACCTAGGAGATAGATACATAATGATATTTGTAGATGACTATTCCAGGATGATGACTGCTATGTTTTTAAAGAAAAAATTTGATGCATTTCAAATGTTTAATTGGTATTTGGCTAGAGTTGAGAAGGAAATAGGAAAGAACCTAAAATTCCTAAGGTTAGACAGAGGAGGTGAGTTCACATCAAAAGAATTTGAAATATTCTATAATGACAAAGGTATCAAAAGGAAAACATTAGCACCAAGACCTCCACCACAGAATGGTACTACTAAAAGGAGGAATAGGTTAGTGATTGACTGTGCTAGAACTTTGATGATGGAGAAAAACATTGCACTAAAATACTAGAGAGAAGCTGTACAAGTATTATAGTCTACACACTGAATAGAGTTCAAGTCAAGAAAGGTACAAATGCAACACCTTTTGAATTATGGTATGGTCATTCACCCAATGTTAAACATTTCAAAGTATTTGGTTGTAAATGCTATATTCTAAAGGATACTAGAAATGGAAAGTTTGATGCAAAAAGTGATGAAGGTATATTCATTGGATACTCCACTAGAAGTAAGACATATAAGTGTTTGAACACTAACACTAACAAGATTGTGGAGAGCGCAAATGTAAATTTTGATGAGCATGTAGAAGTTTAGGTTGGTGAGTCAAAGCAAACAAAAGATTATAGATCCTTTGTATAATTTTATGAAGGAATGACAATTGAAGACAATGCTCCAAATCAAGTTGGGAATCAGCAACAAACTTCAGTATCTGCCAAGTCCTTGCTTGTGAATGCCAAGCTAAAATTACAATCCAAGCTGTAGAATATACAAAATGCACATTTTAATTCTGAAAATAGTACACATGAAAGGAATGATGAATTACCAGATGAAGAAAAACAAAATGACTCTGAAGCTAAAGGATCAAACATGGAAAGAAGGACAAAACCAAGATTGGCCAAGTATGTGAGAAGACATCACCCTATAGATCAAATCAATGGTGATAAGGATGCAAGACCATTAACAAGAAATAGGCTCAAGAATGAATCATGTTTGTTGAGCAAGGTTGAATGTAAAATAGTGAAAGATGCACTACAAGATAATGACTGGTATAAAGCCATGGAAGAAGAGATAGATTAGATTGGGAAGAACAGAATATGGTCTTTAGTTCTTAGACTAGTTGATAAGAATGTGATTGTTACCAAATGGGTTTTTAGAAACAAACTTGATGAGAATGGTAAGATAATGTGAAACAAAGCCAGACTAGTTTGCAAAGGTTATGCACAAGAAGAAGGATTGGATTATGGGGAAATATTTGCCCCTGTTGCAAGAATGGAAGGAGTAAGAACTTTACTTGAATATGTTGCATAAAAAGGTTTCAAAGTGTACCAAATGGATGTGAAGTCTACTTTTTTGAATGGTATACTAGAAGAGGAAGTCTACATAGAACAACTAGAGGTATTTGTAGATGAGAAGAACAAGGACATGGTCTACAAGCTACAAAAAACACTTTATGGATTGAAGCAAGCACCTAGAGCATGGTATGAGAGGTTGCATAAATATCTTGTGAAGATAGGATTTGAGAGAATAGATGACAATAGCAACTTGTACATCAAAGCTGAAGAAGGTAAAGATATTTTGATATCAGAAATCTTTGTTGATGATATAATATTTGGGGGAAAAGATGTTTTATACAAAGAATTTTGCTGATCAAATGAAGCATGAATTTGAGATGTCAATGTTTGGAGAAATCAAATTCTTTGTTAGATTACAAGTACATCAATTGAAGCATTAAGAATATTTGTAACCCAATCCAAATACACCAAGGAGGTACTCAAAATATTTGGGTTGGAAGACTCAAAACCAATTAGCACATCAATGACAACAAGCCATAAACTATCCAAGAATGATGAATCTGCTAAAGTAAATCAGACATTGTATAGATCAATGATTGAAAAGCTGTAATATGTTATACATAGTAGACTAGACATTGAATTAGCTATTGGAATAGTAGGAAGATTTTTTAAATCCAAGAGAAAATCACTTAATGGATGTAAAGAGAATACTGAGATACTTGAAAGTAATTGATGACTTTGGTTTGTACTACAAAAGGAGTGAGAAATTTGAACCAAGAGCCTACACTAATGCAAATTGGGGAGGTAATATTGATGATAGAAAAATCACTAGTGGAGGAGCACTTTTCTTAGAAAAAAGGTTGATTACATGGACAAGCAAAAAACAAAGTTGTACCTCATAGTCCACTGCTAAAGCTGAATATGTGGCAGTTGCTATAAATTGCACCAATATTGTATGGATCAAACATTTGTTGTAAGGTATGAAGGAAGAGGTAATTGAGCCTGTGATACTCTATTGTGATAATACAAGTGCTATCAACATATCAAAGAATCCAGTAATGCATGCTAAAACCAAGCATATTGCAATCAAGTATCACTATGTAAGAGAGTTGGTGGAAGACAAACAAGTGAAGATGGAACATGTTAGCTTAAAGGAATAGATTGTTGATATCTTCATAAAGAATAGATTGTTGATATGTTAGCTAAAGATGCTTTTGAGTATCTTAGAGGCAAGTTAGGGGTGATACCCCTAGGCAAGGCTACTTGAAGTACAAACAAGTATGCCCTGCATCAAATAAGCTGAATAATGGAGATTTTACACATTGATGCAAATGATGTTTACTTTAGCATTCATACCTAAAGTAGTAGAAGTGTTGAAAATTTCAAATCAATCACAAGCAAGGTGATAGAGGGAGACATTAAATGAACCTATAAAAGCTACACTTGCATATTAAAGATGCTAATATGTCTTTGGCATTATTGTCAAAGAGGGAGAAGTAGACAACTGATCAACAACTATTGAAGATAAAGAATCAGAAAAAAGGGAGAATATGTTTAAAACTAATCAAAGAAGATAGAAGCAGAAGTTGTGAGATGTTGATCAGAATAGCAGAAGTTGAGCAATATGGAGCGAGAAAGACAAATAACAAGGTTATAGTAGCAAAGAGTGAGAAGCTGAAATGATGCAATTAGAATGGTAGAAGGAAATGTGAAGTTCAATTTACTTTTTGGTATTTGACTTACTATTCTAACCTAATAAGCTTGTGGTTAAATAGTTGAGTCTGATGGTTGATCAGTTTTGGTTTGCCATCAATGCCAAAGAGGGAGATTGTTGGAAATCTAATTGAAAAGCTTATTGTTGAAGATCAAAGACAAATATTATTGCAAAGAAGGAAGATTTTTGTAAAAGAGTGTTTTCAATCATTGATGTCAAACCTACTATTTGTAGGAATGAAATTTTCTTATAAGATCCAAGTACTATCACTTAGTTGATTGATGAAGAGGATTTGATCAACAAGGTGTAACAAGAGCACCTAAGGGAAAGGTTGAGTTATGATGTTGTAATGAAGTGCAAGGATTATTTAAGACAATGATTAAATGATGTATTGATGACATACTTAAAGATATAAAGGTTGGTCACACTTAGAAACATTGAAGGAAGGAGTGGTAACAAGGTGGTATGCAAAGCATAAACTAAGTGGGTGCCGAGCAAGATAGTTGAAGCCAAGAAAATTTTCAGTAGGAGCCGAGTAATAGAAAATTCTAGTGTGTGCCAAGTGATCTTCAAGTTCTAAGTGAAGATTAGTTGCCAAGCATCAAAAAATTCTTACTTGGTACCAAGTGATCTTCAAGTGCTGAGCATCAAGAAAAACACAATGGGTGCTGAGTAACATAGTATGTGCTGAGCACCAGTATTTCAATAGTGCTGAGCTCTTGCATTATTTCAAATGACAAAGAATCGCCAAATCTAAGACAACATGGTGGTTACATTGAATTTTGAGAATGAGTTGGAAGATAAGGATGATGAGTTGTTGGGATAGAATCCTATGTAAACCATTTTTGGGTGAATTCTAAAGGATTATTCAAGAAGTTTCTAGAGGAAATGAGTTGGAAGATAAGGATGATGAGTTGTTGGCACAAAATCCTATGTAAACCATTTTTGGGTGAATTCTAAAGGATTATTCAAGAAGTTTCTAGAGATGTAATGAATCCTACCTAATCCATGTGAATTGAAATTTAAGAATGGAAGAATCAAGCAGCAAAAGGAACTCCAAGACTTATATTTAAGGAGTCATAGAACAAGAAGAAATGAGGTACTAATACTGTTGCTAATAAAGAGCCAAATTTGTGAAGTGGTTAGAAGGGTGTCAAGGAGAAGGAATAGTACAAAGGCTCTTCTTCTATGAGTAGTCATGAAGAGATGATTGCATTAGTACATTGAGTATGGAGACTCAAGGAGACAAAGCTTGAAAGGAGGGCAAGCTATCAGAGTTGCAGAGATTGAAAACTAGGCAAGGGTATGAGCTGAGAAGTGATCTGATATCTGAAAGATAAGTTGTATGTTGTAGTCAGGTCAAGATTATCTAATACTATCTAGCAATTGTATTAGATCTGAAAATCCTATAGAGTTAGGGTGGCCTAATAGCCATTTGTAAATCCTTTAGCAGGGTGGCATTCCAAGTGAATGTTCTAAAGTCCTTTAACTAGGCCCACTTCTAACAAGGTAGTTAAATCCTCTAACAAGGTCATATTTGATAGTGTGTTGTAGGCCTTTAATAGGGTAGGCCTTTCACAGGGCATCACTTCAAAAAAATGAGAATTGAGTAGCATGTTACTAGTGGTTTTTCCTAAATTGTGTTTCCACGTAAATCACTATGTCATGTGTTGATTTCTTATGTGTTATGCTTGCATGTTGATTTATATTAATCTACTGATTAGATAAGTCAAAGCTTAGATGAATAAAATTTGGACCTTGAATCTTGAATAACTGATTCACCCCCCCCCTGTTATGCTAAAGAAATTCTAACAAAGAAGGCTTCTCAACTTCATCCATCACAAGGATATAGTAAGGAATTGATTTTAAAATAGGCCCCCACCCAAGAATAATGTTGTGGAGGAAGAGAAGAGTCAAAGGAATTTTATTATTCATGTTTCAAGGGAGGAGGTGATTGTGGAAGCTTTACTTGTTGTCCCCATTTTTATTGTTAGAATAGAGTCATGTTGTCCTCTTGAATCCAATTCCTTATCAACCTAGGTGATGGTTGAAACCTTTGATTCAAATAAGAAGACAGGATTGTTATTTACCTAGATTATAAATCCATTGGAAGAACGGGTTCCTCTTGGAGATAGTGGCTTGGATGTAGTTTTTGAGAAAGTTTATTATAGTTATTCTTAAGATGATCTTTTTTTTTTTTAAGATCTTTAATCGATTTATATATTAAAAAAAAACTTGTTTTGTTCTAAGAGTGACTTTTCATATTTTGGATATAAATAAACATAAGACATAAGATCTAGTACAACTTAACATGTATATTCATAAGTACAATATATCAAAATTTATATGTCAATTAGTTATACTATTAGTTATATCCATTTGAATGTCAATGCCTAAGAATCATTTGAATTGTCTTTTATATCATAAGGATCATCTTTTATTCTCATTAAGATTGTTAAAGTAAAATAAAAACTCATTTTAGAGTCACTCAATGACCCAAGTTGCCAAGTTTATATGTGAAATGATACTTTTGTTTTACAAAAAAGAAATGTAAGAGAATAAAATTTCAAATAATAGATATTATATAATAACAAGTCAATTGTCATCAATCAATATGTACATGCATACATGTCTTCAAATTTTCATAAGAGTGTATGCTTATATAGGCAAGGCAAAAAGATAGGGCTTACTAGGATGATACCAATATCTTAATCTTATAACATGAGATAACTTGGAAGAATATCAAATGTCATTGATAAAATACTTCCAAGACTTCCTAACTCTCTAGCAAGACTAAAAATGCAAATATATATGAGATGATCTTGCTAGAAATTGGTTATATAGTGACCTAAAAACTAGCATCTCATCCTTTAGGAAGGAATAAAATTAAGCATAGGTGTAGGAAAGAGGCCCCATTCTTACCAACTTTGGATGAGTGGAACTATAATTAAAATTGTCAAAAACTATAAGACAACCACTCTAAATTCTATTGAATATGTAGTGACCTCTGCGATGCCAAAAAAATGTAGATAATGTATAAACTTACAAGAATGTGCTAATATATGTACTACACAAATTTATGCAAGTAATTTTGAAAAAAAAAAAAAAAAACTCCTCTTGAATGGGTAATTTTTAAATATTTCAAAATACTCTAAAGAATATAACAAAACTTAATAGAAAATGACAAAAACCATAGAACATTATTATTCATCAAGATTATACAAGCCTCAACAAAAAGAAATATTTCTCCTTCAAAAAATTTTTGAAGTGAAAATAATATTGAAATAGTTGGGCCTTCTAAAAGTTATGGTAGATTTTGATTGATCTAAAATGGTCTTAAAATCTATGTTTAGGCATATTGTAGCCAACTGTCTGCAATGCACATCTCACTATTAAGGACCAAGGCCAGCAACATCTGAGCCTACAGTGTGTGACATTGGGAGATCACATAGAGTTTTTGCAATGATAGATCACTGCCAAGGCAATCTTGAGGCACTTAAGAAAGGCATATTTTGTCAAGTGGAACTAGCTTCAGAAGCTAAGATTCCCATTGATTCTCTAGTGCAACAGTGCGAGTTAAACCTAGGAGGTTTCATTACTTCAGTAGACCTTCAAGTTATTTCTCTTGGTTCTTATGATGTAGTGTTGGGCATGGACTAGCATGGATCTTATAGAGATAGCATTGGCTATAGGAAGAAGACTATTCAATGTAAGGATGATCAGGGTGAGGACTTTGAGATTGTAGGCATCCAGAGACCCATATCTCTCTAGATGATCTTTGTTATGCAATTGAAGTAGAGAATTTGTAAGGGTTTTTAGGTGTTCACCATTATTGTGAGTGAACTTAAGGAGGAAGACCCTAGATCACCGATTCCTATAGGAGTTTGTTGATGTCTTTCCCAATGAGATTCTAGGTATGCCACCTAAGAGGACATTGGTTTTCGCATTGACCTCATCCCAAGAGTAGAGCCCATATCTAGAGCCCTTATCAGATGAACACTTAGGAGTTGATTGGATTGTGCCTACAGCTAGAACACCATTTTTTCTAAAGGTTGTATTAAATGGATTGTTATACTTGTCCATTGACTACAAAAAAATGAAAAAGGTAACAATTAAGACTAGGTACCCTTTACCGAGGATCGATGACTTGTCTGACAAGATCAAGGGAGCCAAAGTATTCTCTTTATGATAGATCTAAAGTCAGGATACCATCAACTATGAATTTAGGATGCTGATATACATAAGAAAACCTTCCACACTTGTTATGGCACTATGAGTTTGCATTAGTTTTTATATTGTGTTCTTGGATTCATATTGATATATTCCAAATCTTAGGAAGAACATGAGGAATATCTATAGTTAGTCCTTTAGTGCCTTAGAGACAATAAACTTTATGCTAATTTGGTGAAGTATCACTTCTTTCAATATGAGGTACAAAACTTAGGACATATCATTTTAGGAGATGGTATCGTAGTGGATCTTGTGAAGATCCAAGTGATGATCAATTGACTTGCACCCACTACTATGTTAGAGATTCATAGCTTTATGGGTCTAGTTAGATATTACCATAGATTTTTTCAAAACTTCTCAAGAGTTGCATACCCCATCATCTCCCTCCAGAGAAAGGGGAAGAAGTTCATTTCGATAGAGAAATGCAAGGAAGCATTTTAGAAGTGTTGCTATCCAAATTAATAGAATAGGTTTCCTATGAAATGATTATCAAATTTTAGGAATTCCTAGTAGCAATTTGCCAACTGATAGGTCCCACCCAAATAGAATACGAACCTCTGCAATTCTAGATCTACAAGGCCAAGGCTGGTGGGGCTATACCTTGCACCCTAGAGGCTTTTAGTAGATAATTTGTGGGATTTTGGGTGTCTTGAATAAATTTGATAGTTTATTAGTGTATATAGATGTATATGATGTTCAATGCTCAGAGATCTTTGTGACCTTGATTCATGTCATTTTTGCAATCAACATGAACACTCAAAAAATAATAAGAAAAAGATTAGTTCCTTGACCAATGGAGTCTCTATCAATTTTATATCAATCACTTATAATGTTAATGTAACCCTAAAAGACAATCAAAAAATCCCTCCAAGATGAACTATTATCACTTTGATGAAGAATAAGTAATTGAATATTAGGTTAATTTCAATACTAAGTCCTACTGAATTTAATTCCCCTTAGGAGACCAAAAAGATAGCAATTCATATTGAGAAATCAATACAACATTACTATTTAACAAGTATTGAGGTATAACTCTTTAATATTTAATAAATGGGACTATCAATCAAAGTATACTTTTAAGTCTAATCAAGGAACAAAATAAATAAAAGAAGAATGATATCACCAAAATTTAAATGGGCATATCAAATCCTTGTATTGATCTTTGAAGAAATTCACCAAAATATTTTATGTTTTTGGTGAATACGGATAACAATAGAGTCCATAATGATCAGAAGGATCCCCTCTCAATTGACAAAAAACTAGTTTATAAAATATGATAGTGAATATGATCATTCTCTGATTTTTGGCCACATATAATTAGTCATCGAAATAGTTACAAATCTAAAAATTTGTGACTCCTTGATACATTGTAAAATAATGTGACGTTATATTAAACTCTCAACATAAATGAATATGTTAATCTTCTAGGTCTTCTTAACATTCCTTCTCATATACTTGATACTGCTCGAGTATTGTTAGATTCTTACATGCAATCGCTTGCTTGATAATCATTTCTTTTCCATTATGCTTCTTTGATATCCCTTTTGATTATTTAATAATTTCAATGAATCTTCACACAAAAAATAATTTAAAGATAAATAAATTAGGGTTTTACATAAAATTTATGTTTTTCCCAAAGATTTTTCTCATGGATAAACATTAGGTCAAAGTAATCATATTCAAAGAATATTATAAAAGCATATAAAATGGTTTCATAAATTGACAAAGTAAACCATTAAAAAAAACCCTAATATATTTATATGAAGGTAAAATAATATGCCAATAAGATATTTCTATAAGTATTTTGTCTTAAGGAACATATACTTTTACTTAAAAAATCTTTTTCCTTAACATGAAGCATAAAATGGAAATAATTTGCATCAAAGATCTAGGGATAAAAATAAGATTTTAAACATTATTTATAATAATACTTTATTGATATATTTCTCTAGAAACAATAATTAAATAAAAGGTAAGAAAAATGCATCATATAATTATTTTAAATAATAAGAAAGATTAATTATCCCTTTTACAAAAACATAGCACTTATAACTTTCCTTTCTAACAACCATTCTCAAAGAATAAAATAGAACAATTCATTAGTGTAGATGGGGTCATTAGGATAGGAAGGAGGATATGTATGCGAGGTTGAGTATTCAACCCCCTCTTCTTGTCCTTTTCTCAAAAAAATCATTTTTATTTCAAAAAGGGAATAATTAATCAAATAAATATTTAAATAATATTTGACATTTTCATGTCTTACCTATGACTTTTTGCACTTTGGGGAATAATCATATCATTTAATTTGATCATTAATTCAAATGTATGAAGCAATAATAAAACTATTAATACTAGGGAAGGTGCATAAAATATTTAATCACTTTAAAATAACAATAATATTTCTATTTGTAGGGATTTGGAAATGTGCTCCTACATTAGTAATTAGGGCAATTTGGTGGGAAAGAAATAAGAGAATTTTTAGAAAAGAAGTATTATCTCTAGGTAGAGTGTTCTAAATCATTGAAAAATTGATTTCAGAAGTTATCAAGCAAGTGTTAATAGATGTAAATTTAATCCAGTTATCACTTCTTGGGATGGAGGTATCATTTAGGAATGGAAATCAATATTTATTCCATTAGGATCTAGCACATCTACAAGATTAAAAACAAGTATAGATAGACCTATAGTTAAATGGAAACCTCCTATGCCTAGATTTCTTAAGCTCAATTTTGATGAGTCATCTAGAGGTAATCTAGGCCAATCGAGCTTGGGAGCATGCATTAGAGATTGCACTAGTAAAGTGCTTACAATTACAATGACACCCTTACCCATAGGAACCAATAATATGACTTAGGCTTAGTCATTGCTTTCAGGATTAATTCTTGCCAAGAAAGGGAATTTTCATCATGTGCAAATAGAAGGTGATTCTCAAGTTACAATCTCAACTTGTATCAAGAGATAATCATCTTCTAGGAAACTTAAGTACATGCTTTGGAAAATTTGGAATATAATTGATCAATTTCATGAGGTTACATTATCACACACATATAGGGAGGGGAATATATTTTCCTATTATCTCTCCAATTTAGGTTGCAATGGGATCAAAAATTTTAAATTACAACCTTCTACATCTATTGAGCATTACAAAGATTTGTAGAAATTGATTTATAATGAGATAGTGGATTGTCAATAGTAATTTCTTATTACTCATATTTGTATTGATGATATTATGGTGAGATCTTAGTCTTTGCTAAGCTCTAGTACTCCTACTGAGCTTCGACACCTGTCGAGATCCAATACTTTTCTAGTTTCAATGCTCACCAAGTTGGGTAGGGTGATGCATTTGCCAAGCTACTTAGGTATAGTGTTTACTGAGTGAGCTCGGGCTTAGTGTTGAGCAAGTTGTTGGATCATAATGTCTTATTGAGTAACTTGGGTCAGTGATGATCGAGTGTCTACAAGCCGTCAAGTGGTAGTACGCTGACTGAGTTTTTGTCGGGTGCTTGCCAAGCAAGGTAGGGCGATGCTCTTGCCAAGTTACTCGGGGATAGTGCTTATCGAGTGATCTTGGGCTTAGTGTAGTGCCTTCCCTCGTTCACATCTTACTGGACATTGTTGCTATTATTATCAGTCTATGTTAGACTAGTTTTATGGTTAGTGGTATTGTTTTGAGACTATCAGATATTATGTTATGGATTCAGTTGGTATATGATGAGAGCACTTAGAATTTACATTTCATGTATGCATGATGATCATTGTATTGCTTTCAATTATTGATGATGATTAGTTAGATGGTTTATTATCTCATGTGTTTTATTATGGATACTTACCCCATACTTGCATGTGTATGGTGTGCGTGTTTGCTCTTATTGTATGGCATTTTTGATGTGGTTAAGGAAGGGAGTCGTAGTCACCTGCTAGTTGGGATCTAGATGATGCACCACTTACTGCCATTGCCTATTTAGCTTAGCATTATATATATTGTATGTACATGATGGTTTTTATGCAAGTTGCAGGTACCAGGTATCGACTTCCCTGAATTGCCAGGATGAGCGTACCCTATTACACTATCTCAATGATAAGAGAAGGGAGATAAATTCTCAAGTCCAAATCCCAAACCTTTAAAACCATTTGTCCTAGTGAGGTAGGACAAGTATTTGGATATTTTACCCACCGAACGCGTCGGATGACATATTTCGTGATTTTTAACCCTTTAGATTGATTTTGTGTGAATTTTTCTATGATGGGTTTTTATATTTTATCTTGGAGGATTATGGTGAATTTTCTATTAATTAAGTCTTAAATAAATAGATTTAATTAATCAATTAATTATTTGGAGAAAAATTAATATAATATCATGATCTTTGATATTTTGGATTAAAAATAATTAAATAAGAATTAATTGAGGAAAAAGAATTAAATAAAAGAAAATTAGAAATTAAAATTAATAATAATTATAAAATGATAATAAAGTAATAAATAAATAATAATAATAAAAGTTATAAAAACTAGAATTAAAGTTATAAAAATTTAAATAGAAGTTATAAAAATTAAAATAAGAGTTATAAGCTTGCCTAGGAGTAAACACACCTTTTCATTTCTCATATGTCAACAACACGAGGGTTAGTGCACCAATTAAGCACATGGTGTCTACAACCTTATGACTCATCTAGAAGGTTGGAAAAAGCTCATGCTTAGTTGGTGACACTTTCTAGTTGTTTCTAGAAACATTCTAGGTGCTTCCTGAGAAGCCTTTATATTCAGGCGTTCCTAGAAGCTTAGACACAGCGTTTGGAGAGTGTTTTGGAGCATTGGAGGACCCGAGAACTTTGGAGAAGGGAGGAGCTTGCTCTGCAGGTTTTCTGAGGAAGAGCGAATTAGCATCAGAATTCGGGTAGACTCTTGTGATTCTGTTTATGCTATTTCCGCATCTTGCACTTCCTGTCTTCTCTGTGTCTTCCATATGTTTTTTGAGGATTTCCATATTTTGGTTGTTTGGATTCTCAATATGGGTAGTTAAAATATGCATAGATCTGAGGAGATTACAAGGCTAGGGTTTAAATTTATAGCCAAATCCATTAGATGAATTATTGGGTAAATTTAAAAGATCAAATAGTTTATAGGAAAATTCTGAAAATTGAAACCTTTAAATAAATTGTGTATATGTTCATTGTAAAATATACGTGTTTATATTTTTAAATTTGCAAACATATATATATATATATATATATATATATATATATATATATATATATACACACACACACACACACACACACATTTATGTATACTATATATATATGTTTACATGCTGTGATACTTGATAAAACTCTGCATATATATATACACAGATATATACATATATATATTTATACATTTATATGTTGTGATACTTGATAAAACTCTGCATATATATATATATACACAGATATATACATATATATATTTATACACATATACATATATATATATATATATACACATATATATATACATATATATACATATATATACATATATATACATATATATACATATATATACATATATATATATATATGTATACATATATATATATATATATGTATACATATATATATATATATGTATATATATTTAATTGAAAAAGTCGAATGACATATATTGCAGCGAGCGAATTTATTTGCATCCCGATTTATATTGGAGGTAAGCATTTTAAAAATGCTATAAAAAAAAAATTATATGTGAGGTAGGCAAAATACCCCACCCTCGACCATCATACGCGACAGTTCTGCGGATGCAGAGTACCTGCGCAACCGTAGTGTACCTGTGGCTCGCAGAGTACCTGCGATCCGCAGGCTGCACGCATTGTGGCGGTGCGACTATGAAAAAGTCATTTTGGTGAAGAACTTTATTATTAACTGTTGCGTATGGAAATTTTTATATGTATAAACATAATCGATTTTTATATTATGTTTTCATTAAATGTTAATATTAATAATTATATATATATGTATATATGTAAGTATGTATATATGTAAATTTAAATTATTATAATTGATAAATGATTTGTATTAAAGGTTCATATTTTACAATAGTGAATTATTTGGTTATATAATAGTTTAACTATATAGATTTAATTAATTGAGTTGGATTTCAAAAAAAAAAAAATTGGGAAAAGGAAACTAAAACCTACATACTCAATTCAACTATGTAATTTTAGCAAAAAAAAAAATGTGCTTGCATTATGTATTCCATATGCTATTTGTTTTAGGTTTTGGGTTGACTAGTGTTGACCAGTTATAAGACGTCTACCAGAGGCTCGAGAGTTATGATTGTGATGACATGATGATGTTTTATTTCTGATCTTTATAAACCCAACCATGGTTATGTGATGGAATGCTCTATGAAATGCTTGTATTTATTGAATGTTATTCTTATATATGAGATACTTGACCTAATCATTTTTGAGTCATCGATCAGTTATCCTTGGTTATTTTCCAGTTGCCATGATGGGACTGAAATGCTGATTTATGATGTCATGTTGTGACATGTTTTGACTCAACCATTTTGAAGTCTTCGATCAATATGATTTGAAATATATTTTGGTTATTGAGAACCAATGGTTACTTTTGATTATCAGTGATGCTTCAGTTGCCAATAGAGAGCTGTTGTGGTCATGATTTTCTATGGATGCATTTCAAGTGCTCATGGAGGTTTGATGCTATTATTGTAGTGTCGGGAAGTGGCTTGCAATGGGGGCTGGGGCCCTAAGAGGCTACCAGGGTAACTCATTGTAAGTTGGTTAATAAGTGAAAACATTCACACTTAATACTAACTAAATGAACCTTAAAAGATAATTGTTTTGTTCTCGCCTATGTCTCAAGTGATTGTACAGACTAGGATGGGAGTAGAGAGAATGCATGGTTGCAACCTTGCATTCCATAGTATGCCTTGTCAGTATGAGAGGATACTAGTGGCCTCATGAGGATCAGTAGGGACGTATGGAGTTTAGCTAACTGCCAGGGTAACTTCTACATGATATATGCGATGACACTTTCCTGCTTGCATAGTAGGTTCCTACATGTCTTTGTGTGCCTCTGAGAATTAGATGTCAGGTTTTTGTGTGATGAAACCTTTGAGTTAGTAAACTTATAGGATTCCAAGACTTAGAGAGTATTCTTATGCTATGTGTTTTGGATAGCCTGTTTGGGACTTGGGATTATCTCCTCAGCATGGTGGGAGTGGACCACTTAGGTACCACTCGGTCAGGTGGTAGTGTTTTTCCACTCTTATCATTTGAGATTCATTGAGACATCGTGGCTTATGCATCCTTCATGATGGTGGATATGTATCCTTTCATTGATGATTATCATATGTTAGATGATGTTATCTTATGCTTATATTTGCATGTTATATTACTTTCTACATATGATGTAGTATATGTTAGGAGTGACATTCCTACTATGTTAATACCGATGATCTCTTTGGTGAATTGGAATGTTACGCACGGAGGGATGGCTAGGATCCACAATGGTCTAATGATGCTATTAATGGTTGGAAGGAACCGTGCACTTTGTTTATTATGTTTGATCTTTATGATGGATGTATATATCTTCTATGATGATGTATCATGTGTATCATATGGTTATCTTTACTTTGATGTATCATGGGTTAGAATAGGATGATGGACCTTATTCCACATATGCATATTCTTTTAAGCTTTTCATACCCTGTGACATGTACAAAGGATGATTGAGCATTTAGAAATGTAATGTATAAACATTGGACTTATCATTATTATTTCATGTGGTTGTTGTATTAGATGGATTCAATAATGTTAGTTGATTTAGATATAATTCAACGTTAAGGGATCCTTAAAGAATGTAATCTATTGTGTATGTTATGTTTATTTTTAGATGGACATTGCTATTGCTTCCATTATTGTGTATAAGTTATATGTGGTATTTAGTTTTATGTTTAAAAAAAAAGAATACTACCAAACTTAGCAAAATTCTAGGTTAATTCTTTGGATCCCTTGGCGGGGCATTAAATTTGGTAGCAGAGCCTGAGTTTCTACATTGGGAGCTCTAGGTATTTTGGAACAATTAGAACTTTGAACTATTAAGTGTATCTTTTCAAACTTGAAAAATTAGGTGAACTGAAACAAAACTTGAACTACTACTTGTATATTTTTTCATACTTCAACACTTAGCTTCAAACTATAAATTTTACTTAAACCTAATCATAGGGTTGAACTTAGTCTATTGCAACATGTGTCTTTTGTAATAGTACTTTGTACTGTTGTAGGATGGTATCTGGGACTAGGTCTTCTGTTAGAGGCCGTGGTAGAGGCTGTGGTCATGGTAGAGGTATCAGTGTCCATGAGTCTGCCCATGGGGAATCTGCTCATGAAGAGAGTAGAGGAGAGCACACTAGTAAGCAGCAGGAAGAGAGTTGTAGAGAGGACCAAGCTGAGTTTGAAGAGGTTGATTTGAGACAGATGATGCAGACTATTCTTGAACATCTACCTCCTATTAAAGATCAGCCCAAAGCACATCAGATAGAACAAGAGCATAGACCTAGGTCTAGGAGCCCTCAGAAGGATTTTCAGAGGTCCACTCTATCCACTCAAATGAAGGATCTTTTGAGATCCAAGGTCAAGCCTTTCAATGGGCAAGGTTTTGGTTATGTGGCTAAACAGTGGCTTATTTCCCTCGATAGGATTTTTGCCATGCAGGATTTCAATAGCAATTTTAAGGCAAGATTTGTGATCACCAATTTGGAGAATTTTGGGGCGACTTGGTGGACAATTGAGGAGAAGAATTTGGGAATCGATATGAGTAGTGGACTATTCGTAGAGAGTTTCTATGAATGATTCCTACTAGAGGAATGAAAGCAGCAAAGGGTAGATGAGTTTCATAATCTCAGACAGTATACTATGTTAGTGATCAAGTATGAGTGCAAGTTTTATGAGCTCATGTCTTTTTTAGGATTCAGTGAAAATTCAGCTCAGTTGACACAACACTTTATTAGGGGTTTGAACAACCGTATAATTGGGGTTGTTAAGGTATTTGAGCCAAAAACCCTCAAGAATGCGGTACGTCGAGCTATCCTTGTTGAACAAAGTGTCAAACTTGGTCAAGGAGGTTTTGTAGGAGTGCCAGCAACATCAGGATCTAAAGGCAACTACAATTTATGTGGTAACAAGAAGCCTTCTTTTTCTAAGGGGAAACAGTATCAGTAGCAGTCTCAATAGATGCAGCAGCAGAAGGGATCAAATTCTCAGGCTCAAGGTGGTGGTAGAGGTTCTAACTCCAAGAACAACCGCAATACTCAACACAATAAACAAAATCAACCCAATCAGCCAGCTCAGAGCAATCAGTGTTTTGTTAGCAGGAACAACTGTCAGCAATCAAATGCACCACTTATGGGGAAAGGATCTGGCAGAAATATAGAATGTTTTTCATGTGGACAGATTGAACATTATGGAGCTCAGTGTCCACAATGAGCACCTCAATTTTTAGGACCTAGGCCTATAGTTTCAGAGCCTACAATTGGTGATGCAGGTAGAGCTCATAGAGTATTTGCAGCAATAGATCACTGTCACACAGATCATCAGGGAATAGTGGTTGAGACCATAAATTCTATTCGAGGTATATCTCTTTCAGTATTGTTTGATTCAGGAGCTACAGATTCATTTATTTCACCATCTATAGTTTCTAAGTGTAAGCTGGATGTGGTGAAGCAAGATTATGGTTGGCAAGTAGAACTACCCTCAGGTATTAAGGTCTCCATAGATTCTATAGTTCATAAGTGTGGGCTTAGTTTAGGAGGCTTTGATATTGTAGTTGACCTTCAAGTCATACCCCTTGGTTCTTATGATGTGGTTTTGGGTATGGACTGGATTGGATCTCATAGAGCTAGTATAGATTGCAGGAAGAAGATTATAATGTGCCAAGATGACAAAGGGAATGATGTGAAGATAGTTGGGATACCAAGGCCTATATCTCTGCGGATGATTTCTGCTATGCAATTGAAGCAGAGTTTCCATAAGGGATGTCAGATATTTGCTATTATGGTAAATGATCTGGATCACCCGATTTTATAGGAGTACGCAGATGTCTTTCCAAGTGAGATTCTAGGAATGCCTCCAAAGAGGGACATCAATTTTAGTATTGATCTAATTCCTGGAGCGGAGCCTATCTCTAAAGCTCCTTATCATATGACTACACAAGAATTGGGTGAGTTACATCTTCAGCTAGAGGAACTTTTGGCCAAAGGTAGCATTTGACCTAGTGTATCACCATGGGGAGCTCCAGTGCTCTTTGTAAAGAAGAAATACATCTCTTTGTGCCTTTGTATTGACTACAGATAGTTGAACAAGGTGACTATTAAGAACAGGTATCCTTTTCCTAGGATTGATGACTTATTTGATCAGATCAAGGGAGCTACAATATTCTCCAAGATTGACCTTAAGTTAGGATACCACCAGCTTCACATTAAGGAAGTCGATATTCACAAGACCACTTTTCAAACTCGCTATGGGCATTATGAGTTCACAGTGGTACCTTTTGGGTTGATAAATGCTCCATTGATTTTCATGAGTTTGATGAATGGAGTGTTCCGATCTTATCTTGATAGGTTTGTACTTGTGTTTCTTGATGATATATTCTAAGACATAGAAGGAGCATGAGGAACACCTGTGGTTAGTATTGCAGTGTTTAAGAGATAATCAGCTTTATGCCAATGCAACTAAGTGTGAATTATTCAAATCGGAGATTCAGTACTTAGGGCATGTCGTTTCAAGTGATGGTATTTCAATGGATCCTACAAAGATTTAGGCAATAATAGATTGGCCTATACTGACTAATGTGTCAGAGATTCATAGTTTCATGGGCGTAGCTGGTTATTATTGCAGATTTGTCAAAAAATTCTCTAGGATAGCACATCCTATCACTTCCCTTCAGAGGAAAGGAAAGAAGTTTGTGTGGATAGAGAAATGTGAGGAAGCATTTCAGAAGCTCAAGGAGTTTTTGACTAGTGCACCGATCTTAGCCATACCTGATCCAGAAGGAGATTTCATGGTGTGTATAGATGCTTCTCTTGAAGGGATTGGGGTAGTTTTGATGTAGAATGGATAGGTGATTACGTACGAATCACGCAAGCTCAAGGATCACAAGTTAAATTATCCTACGCATGATCTTGAGTTAGCAGCAGCAGTTCATGCTTTGATAAGGTGGAGACATTTCTTGTTGGGACACAGATTTGAGCTACACAATGATCATCATAGTCTTCAGTACATTTTCACTCAGCCTAATTTGAATGCTCACCAAAAATGATGGATGGAATTCCTATGCGAATATGATTTTGAGGTGAAGTATATCTAGGGAAAGGAGAATGTGGTGGCAGATGCTTTGAGTCGCAGGAGACATGTGATATCATCTATGACTCTTAGTGTGGATTTGAGGAGTTGAATTCTTCAGGCACTTCCTACAGATTCTTGGTATCAGGAAGTGTACAGAGAGATAGATTCAGGAAGACCTTTGGAAGGTAGGTTTGCAAGCTACGTTCGAGAGTCAGATGGTCTTCTGAGACATTTGGGGAGGATTTATGTGCCATTACTGATGAGCTTCACACCTTGATTTTAGCAGAGGCCCATTGTACACCTTACTCGACACATCTAGGTGTCAAGAAGATGCATGCTGATTTGAAACATTTTTTCTTTTGGTCTGGGATGAAGCGAGACATTGCTGATTATGTGGCTAGGTGTCTTGAGTGTCAGAGAGTTAGGGTAGAACACCAGCATCCGGCTGGACTTTTGCAGCCAAATCTCATTCCTTCTTGGAAGTGGGATATCATCTCCATGGATTTCATAGTAGGATTACCTATGACTGTTTGCCTTCATGATGCTATCATGGTCACCATTGATCGGTTGACTAAGGTGGCGCATTTTTCACCAATCAAGTCTTCCTACACAGCAGCTTTTGTAGCCAATGTCTTCATGCGTGACATTCTAAGATTACATGGTATTCCCCGAAAGATTATTTCTGACAGGGATCCTATTTTCACATCCGCATTCTGGACATCGTTGCAGCATGAGCTTGGAGCACAATTAAATTTCAGTTCGGCATATCATCCAGAGATAGATGGTCAGACAAAGAGGGTGAATCAGGTTTTGGAGGATATGTTATGGATGTATGTGATGGATAGACAGACACATTGGGAGGATTATCTCTACCTAGTGGAGTTTGCTTACAACAACAGGCATCATAGTTCTATTGGCATGACACCATTTTAGGCATTATATGGACATCCTTATCATACACCATTGAGTTGGGACAATCTTGAGGATCGCATCCTGTTGGGTCTTGAGATGCTTCGTGATATGGAGCAATAGGTAGTGCATATCTGTGAGCACTTGACTATGGCACATGATAGGTAGAAAAAGTATGCTTATGCACATAGGATAGATAAGCAATTTGGTGTGGGTGACAAGGTTTTCTTCAGAGTGCATCCATGAAAGAGTCTAATCCTATACGAAAAGGGTTCTAAGCTAGCAACTCACTTTGTGGGACCATTCAAGATTCTAGAGAGGATTGGCCCGGTTGCTTACCGCCATGCTCTACCACCCAGCCTAGCTTGCATTATGATGTTTTCTATGTTTCAGTACTTAGGCAGTATATTCCTAATGTTGTACATGTTCTTGATTGGAATGCATTGCAGGTAGAGGATGGGCAGTTGGCTTTGGAGCTGGTTCATATTTTGGAGTAGCGTGAGTTGACCCTCAAGGCTCGAACCATCAAGCAGGTAAGGGTCCAATGGGACCCTATTGATGATTCTTCAGCTAAATGGGAGGATGCAGCTAGATTACATGAGTTATATCCCTACTTGTTTGTAGGCTTCCAGGAGTAAGCCTAATCCAAGGGGGGGTGGATGTAGTGCCTGCCCTCGTTCACATCTTTCTGGACATTGTTGCTATTATTATCAGTCTATGTTAGACTAGTTTTATGGTTAGTGGTATTGTTTTGAGACTATCAGATATTATGTTATGGATTCAGTTGGTATATGATGAGAGCATTTAGACTTTACATTTCATGTATGCATGATGATCATTGTATTGCTTTCAGTTATTGATGATGACTAGTTAGATGGTTTATTATCCCATGTGCTTTATTATGGATACTTACCCCATACTTGCATGTGTATGGTGTGCGTGTTTGCTCTTATTGTATGGCATTTCTGATGAGGTTAAGGAAGGGAGTCATAGTCACTTGCTAGTCGAGATCTAGATGATGCACCACTTCCTGCCATTGCCTATTTAGCTTAGCATTATATATATTGTATGTACATGCATGGTTTTTATGCAGGTTGCAGGTATCAGGTATCGACTTCCCTGAATTGCCAAGATGAGCGTACCCTATTACACTATCTCAATGATAAGAGAAGGGAGATAAATTCTCAAGTCCAAATCCCAAACCCTTAAAACCATTTGTCCTAGTGAGGTAGGACAAGTATCTGGATATTTTACCCACCGAATGTGTCGGATGACATATTTCGTAATTTTTAACCCTTTAAACTGATTTTGTGTGAATTGTTCTATGATGGGTTTTTATATTTTATCTTGGAGGTTTATGGTGAATTTTCTATTAATTAAGTCTTAAATAAATAGATTTAATTAATAAATTAATTATTTGGAGAAAATTAAAATAATATCATGATCTTTGATATTTTGGATTAAAAATAATTAAATAAGAATTAATTGAGGAAAAAGAATTAAATAAAAGAAAATTAGAAATTAAAATTAATAATAATTATAAAATAATAATAAAGTAACAAATAAATAATAATAATAATATAAGTTATAAAAATAAAAATAAAAGTTATAAAAATTTAAATAGAAGTTATAAAAATTAAAATAAGAGTTATAAGCTTGCCTAGGAGTAAATGTACCTTTTCATTTCTCATATGTCAACAACATGGGGGTTAGTGTACCAATTAAGCACATGGTGTCTACAACCTTATGACTCATCTAGAAGGTTGGAAAAAGCTCATGCTTAGTTGGTGACACTTTCTAGTTGTTTCTAGAAACATTCTAGGTGCTTCCTGAGAAGCCTTTATATTCAAGCATTCCTAGAAGCTTAGACACAGCATTTGGAGAGCGTTTTGGAGCATTGGAGGACCCAGGAACTTTGGAGAAGGGAGGAGCTTGCTCTGCGGGTTTTCTGAGGAAGAGCGAATTAGCATCAGAATTTGGGTAGACTTTTGTGATTTTTTTTATGCTATTTCCGTATCTTGTACTTCCTATCTTCTTCGTGTCTTCCATATGTTTTCTGAGGATTTTCATATTTTGGTTGTTTGCATTCTCAATATGGGTAGTTAAAATTTATTTGAAAACACCTTATATGCATAGATCTGAGGAGATTACAAGGCTAGGGTTTAAATTTATAGCCAAATCCATTAGATGAATTATTGGGTAAATTTAGAGATCAAATAGTTTATAGGAAAATTCTGAAAATTGAAACCTTTAAATAAATTGTGTATATGTTCATTGTAAAATATACGTGTTCATATTTTTAAATCTGCAAACACACACACACACACACACACACATATACATATACATATACATATATATATATATATATATATATATATATATACATATATATATATATATACATATATATATATATATATACATATATATATATATATACATATATATATATATACATATACATATATATATACATGTATATATATATATACACACTTATATATATTATATATATATGTTTATATGCTGTGATACTTGATAAAACTCTGCATATATATATAATTGAAAAAGTTGAATGACATATATCTTAGCGAGCGAATTTATTCGCATTGTGATTTATATTGGAGGTAAGCATTTTAAAAATGCTATAAAAAAAAATTATATGTGAGGCGGGTGGAATACCCCACCCCCGACCGTCATACGCGACAGGTCTGCGGATGCAGAGTACCTGAGCAACCGTAGTGTACCTACGGCTCGTAGAGTACTTGTGATCCGCAGGCTGCACGCATTGTGCCGGCATGACTCGAATGACATATATATACATATACATATATATACATATATATATATATATGTATATATATATACATGTATATATAAATGTATATATATATACATATATATGTATATGTATATATATATACACACTTATATATATTATATATATATGTTTATATGCTGTGATACTTGATAAAACTCTGCATATATATATAATTGAAAAAGTCGAATGACATATATCTTAGCGAGCGAATTTATTCGCATTGTGATTTATATTGGAGGTAAGCATTTTAAAAATGCTATAAAAAAAAATTATATGTGAGGCGGGTGGAATACCCCACCTCCGACCGTCATACGCGACAGGTCTGCGGATGCAGAGTACCTGTGCAACCGTAGTGTACCTACGGCTCGTAGAGTACTTGTGATCCGCAGGCTGCACGCATTGTGGCGGCATGACTATGACAGTTATTTTGGTGAAGAACTTTATTATTAACTGTTGCGTATGGAAATTTTTATATGTATAAACATAATCAATTTTTATATTCTGTTTTTATTAAATGTTAATAATAATAATTATATATATATATATATATGTATGTATATATATATTTATATATAAATATGTATATATATATGTATTAATGTAAGTATGTATATATGCAAATTTAAATTATTATAATTGATAAATGATTTGTATTAAAGGTTCACATTTTACAATGGTGAATTATTTGGTTATATAATAGTTTAACTATATAGATTTAATTAATTGAGTTGGATTTAAAAAAAAAAAACTTGGGAAAAGGAAACTGAAACCTACATACTCAATTCAACTATGTAATTTTAGCAAAAACAAAACATGTTCTTGCATAATGTATTCCTTATGCTATTTGTTTTGGGTTTTGGGTTGACTAGTGTTGACCAATTATAGGACATCTACCAGAGGCTCGGGAGTTATGATTGTGATGACATGATGATGTTTTATTTCTGATCTTTATAAACCCAACCATGGTTATGTGATGGAATGCTCTATGAAATGCTTGTATTTATTGAATGTTATTCTTATATATGAGACACTTGACCTAATCATTTTTGAGTCATCGATCAGTTATCCTTGGTTATTTTTCAGTCGCCGTGATGGGACTGAAATGTTGATTTATGATGTCATGTTGTGACATGTTTTGACTCAACCATTTTGATGTCTTCGATCAGTATGATTTGAAATATATTTTAGTTATTGAGAACCAATGGTTACTTTTGATTATCAGTGATGCTTTAGTTGCCAATAGAGAGCTGTTGTGGTCATGATTTTCTATGGATGCATTTCAGTTGCTCATGGAGGTTTGATGCTATTATTGTGGATATTGATGTTCTTATTATAAATTATCTTTTGGATTTTCTTTCTAGTCGCTTGTATAGGACTGGGGTGATTTATGATTCCATGAGCGTAGGGTAGGTTATCTGCTTGTAGTGTCGAGAAGTGGCTTGCAATGGGGGCTAGGGCCTAAGAGGTTGCTAGGGTAACTCATTGTAAGTCGGTTAATAAGTGAAAACATTCACACCTAATACTAACTAAATGAACCTAAAAAGATAATTGTTTTTTTCTCGCCCATGCCTCAAGTGCTTGTATAGACTAGGATGGGAGTAGAGAGAACGCATGGTTGCAACCTTGCATTCCATAGTATGCCTGGTCAGTATGAGAGGATACTAGTGGCCGCATGAGGATTAGTAGGGACCTGTGGAGTTTAGCTAACTACCAGGGTAACTTCTACATGATATATATGATGACACTTTCCTACTTGCATAGTAGGTTCCTACATGTCTTTGTGTGCCTCTAGGAATTAGATGTTAGGTTTTTGTGTGATGAAACCTTTAAGTTAGCAAACTTCTAGGATACTGAGACTTAGAGAGTATTCTTATGCTATGTGTTTTGGATAGCCTATTTGGGACTTGGGATTATCTCCTCAGCACGTTGGAAGTGGACCACTTAGGTACCACATAGTCGGGTGGTAGTGTTTTTCTACTCTTATCATTTGAGATTCATTGAGACATCGTGGCTGATGCATCCTTCATGATGGTGGATATGTATCCTTTGATTGATGATTAGCATATGTTATATGATGTTATCTTATGCTTATATTTGCATGTTAGATTACTTTCTGCATATGATGTAGTATATGTTAGGAGTGACATTCCTACTATGTTAATACCGATGATCTCTTCAGTGAATTGGAATGTTACGCATGAAGGGATGGCTAGGATCCACGATGGTCTAATGATGCTATTAATGGTTGGGAGGAACCATGCACTTAGTTTATTATGTTTGATCTTTATGATGGATGTATATATCTTCTATGATGATGTATCATGTGTATCATATGGTTATCTTTACTTTGATGTATCATGGGTTAGAATATGATGATGTACCTTATTCCACATATGTATATTCTTTTAAGCTTTTCATACCCTGTAACATGTACAGAGGATGATTAAGCATTTAAAAATGTAATATATAAATATTGAACTTATCATTATTATTTCATGTGGTTGTTGTATTAGATGGATTCAATAATGTTAGTTGATTTAGATGTAATTCAACGTTAAGGGATCCTTAAAGAATGTAATCTGTTGTGTATGTTATGTTTATTTTTAGATGGACATTGCTATTGCTTCCATTATTGTGTATAAGTTATATATGGTATTTACTTTCATGTTTTCAAAAAAAAAGAAAATGCTACCAAACTTAGCAAAATTCTAGGTTAATTCTTTGGATCCCTTGGCGGGGCATTACACTTAGTGTTCACCAAGTTGTTTGATCATAGTGTCTTGCCAAGTGACTTGGGTTAGTGATGACCGAGTGTTTGTTGGGCACCAAAGTGGTTTTATGTTGACTGAGTTCCTGTTGGGCATGAAGTGGAAGTGTGCTAATAGTGAGTGGTAGTGATGATCGAGGGGGAAATGTTGGCTGAGTGACTAGTTTTCACTAAGTTGTAATCAACCTGGAAACTTAAGTATGGGCTTGAATTAAGTACTGATTATGAATTAGTGCCCCTTTATAATTCATTCTAGAATGTGTGATGTTATGGTAATTCCTACATATTCCTTCCTCACTACCCAACATCATGTAAGCTATCATCACCCAATTATGATTTCACGTCACTTTGGTCATGTGGTTTTTTGCCCATGGGGAGATCAATATGAAAATTGACTTTGCAATTTGTTCACATGTTTTCTAATCCTTCTTACAATTGGCATGCATTTACATCAAGTGAACATTTATTATACTGAACAAGTACTATGAAGATATTTTATTTTTTGTTTTATAAAAGGTGATAGTGGCTTATTTAGTTTAATATATTGACAGAGTTGAGCGATACTTAATATACTTTGCTTGAAAATTTCTTCACCTTTGGATTTATGTGGCAAGTGTGAATCATGCAACCAATTTCACTAGTCTCTACTGCTGAAAAATCATTGGATGTGGATTAACACTACTATCAATGAAGTTGTTATGCCCTTGTGTATTAATGATAGGGTCATGGAAATGATGTTTTGCGTCAAGTCTCCTTCAGTTCATTGGGGTATTCGACAAGTTATTGGTGAAGCAATTCTATGCCCTTCTATGAAACATTTCCTATACCCATCAAATGTTGTGTCCATATTTCTTTCAACTACTATGGATTTTTTACAGTCGATTCATTTTCTAGAAACTTTGGCAGAAAAAGTGCTTCTTCCCCAATTTTGGAGTGAAAAAAAACTTACAAATGCCATGTAGTAGTATGATCTTTGGTCTAGGCATGCATTAGTGGGTGGTCTCTTCCAACTTTCTCAATTATTAAGGTGACATGAATACATGGTCATGTTTGATGCTCTTCAGAAAGCCTTCAAAAAATAGAATCCACACATTATGAAATCTTCTCTCCAAACTACTACAAGGGCTTTGGGTCACCAACTAGAAGATAGAGTTAGGCACACCAGTTTTTCTATATTGGGTTTGTTGAGCCTATCCAATTTTGATTATGAGATTCATGAATGGCCTCCTTTAGGTGCTCCCCAAGATTTTAGTCTTGATATGCAAGATGACATAGTGATCACTAGTCGGGTGCATTGGCAGATGCCTCCTATTACAGATGCTATAGTTGATGCTACTACTAGTTTAGGATTGGGTTTGGAAGTTGAACCAGTGACAAGTTTGGTTTCTAGGTGGGGAAGTTCTTAGCAAATTGGTTCAGCCTCAACTTTTGCTGATGGTGTTTCCTACGAGGATATGGAATAATGAAAATTTTAAGGTTTTAAGGTATTTCGTTTTGAGGGACTTTTTGACCAATGGCATGTTTTTAATCATTTTTTATTTCTTGATTGAGTTTTGGACCTTCATGCCCATTTGGTTGAATTTTTTTTGAAATGGTCCCCTCATTTTGTATTTCATTATGTTCATCGATATAAAATGTTGCAATATATCAATGTTTAATACTTGTACATATTGCGATGATGTTGGGTTTTCTTTCTGGTTTTTTCCCAATTGAGCTCTTGAACCAATTTTAATAAAAATAATATATTTAGTGGCTTGCCCACTTTTGCCAAAAAAAACATTAATGAAATAATGTTTAAAAAATACTTCCCTTTGGACACTTGCAAATTTAGGTGTCAATTGTCGCTCTAATTAGGGATGTTTGTCCATGCCTGGTCACAACAAGAATCCAACACTCTCTCCACATAAGAAGCATAAAATAGAATAAATTGAATTTTTTTAAATCTATTTAAGAAAATTAAATAAAAACCATAATATAAGGAAAAAAATATATTTTCCTCACTAAAATTATTTACCCTCCTTGATACTTCCTTGGTTTTAATGCTTGGGTCCCACTTGACTTCTCATCAGCATAGCAACCATCATCGAGACAATGAAAAATGTGATATTGCGATTCCCAATAGGTTTTGGGTTTCTCATTGAGAAGAAAACTATAATTATTATTTAACTTTTGGAGAAATATTTTGTCAAGAAAATATATTCAATTAAAACATACCAAATCTCAATTAAAAAAATTATTATAAAAATAATAATGAATTGCAATAAAGTTTATTTATAAAAATAAATAAAACTTTAAAATACTTTCCTTTTCTTACCTTACTGCCTTTGCTATAGCGATCCCCTTTTAAATTTATTTTAGCTTATCGTTGTAGACTATAGCAATCATCGCTCATCACTATAGCTCTCTTTCCCCACTTGTGATCAACGATAGCATTTCTAATCCATCACTATAGTATTTGGCGATCCAAGTTCAATTTTTAAAATTTTTTTTTTATCACTACATAGTATAGTGATTAATTCCTCCATTGCTCATCACTATATCTCTATCATGCCTTCCTTGCATAGCGATGAACATTGATCACTGTATATTATAGCAATGTCAACTTTTTTGCTTTAGCTTTCCTACTATTGCCATATGACTTAGTGTTATGAAAATAGTTTATCACTCATCACCATATCATATTTGTTTCAAATGGGATGAGTGATGAAATTAGGTTTAGAGTTACCAACTTCATTGCATTTCCAAAATTATCTTCATTTTTTATCTCATAACTATGGTTCCATTAGTTGCTACATTTTTTATATCTAGTGTTTCTCCCATTGCAATCTTCTATTGATATCATACACCTTTCACTTCCCATGATTCATGGAATCATTTAAGTACATATCATTTGTCTTGGGTGAATATTTCATTCATGAGTCTTCATCATGTTCGCATATGTTACTGATTACTCAAAAAATGTTTCCATCCTCAATCCCAATTCACATGCTTTTTTCAATATCTATATCACCACTATAAGAAAGAGTGAGACAATACATAGTTGACTCATTTTTCACCAATTTTTACTACTAGTTACCCTTCGATAATGATGGAAGAATGTCTTCTGAATCACTACTTGGCCTATGGACACAATTGGGGACAATGCTCTACCATCCAACTCTCCCTACATACAAACTCATGTCTATTGAAATGATAACATTCACCATGAGCTTCCTAAATTTCCCCTACTTTGAATCAGTAAGATTGGATGATATATTAAGAGACTCATAAGCCAATAAAGTATTGGCAGTAGTGGAAGCACGATGATTTTCTAGAACTAAAATATCATTGTAGTGAATGGCCAGAGGATTGAATTAAAAATGATAAGAAAAGCATTTGTTAGACCTAGATGATCTACATCATGGCACAATGCAACCAATGCTAGAGATAACTTTTGAGTAAGTGCACAAAGATGGTGTACAAAAAGGGGGTATAAGTGGACACCTTTTTTCTAAAATTAGATAAACCTGAACTTGGTCAAGACATTTGAGGGTAATCCACTAAAAATGACAATATGTGAAAAACATATAAATTGTAGTACTCTAAATCTACTTTTTAAACTACTAGAGTTTTTACAAAATGGATAAGATTAGGTGGGTCAAATCCTGCTCACACAAAAAATAGTTCCTAATTTTTTAGAAAACACAACTTAATTATTTTCATGTGCAACACAAAAGACATAGTTATATTTAGTATTTTGCATATCCCTTTGGTAGGATGATAGCTAAGAGTCATATCTAGAAGTTGTATATATATATTAATTTAATGATTATTATTTTTTTAATGAATTATTGAATAGTGCATCGTGAAATTTTGGTACATGTTCATGTGTTGAGCATAACTTGCATCAAAATAATTGAAAAAAGATTTATTTTTAAAAAAAGTGTATATAATCAAGTGTAGAAAAGTAATATGTAATTTATTTCAGATTTGGTTAAGTATATCAAAATTTATTTAAAAAATGGTAGACATATGTCTATAAGGAATGTCAAGGCACTAGTAAAAGTAATTAAAGTTTATAAAGTTAATGCTGACCAAAAAAATAAAAACTTATATGGTTAGAAAGCTAAGAAGACATGTAAGATTGTGGTGATGATTTTAGAGATACCCACTTTACCATTAGTGTACTTGATGATGACAAATATGATAATTCATCTTAGAAGATGAAATAATGTCTAAAGGAAAAAATGGAGGGAAAATAGTTTCCCAAGCCTTTTGGTCACCCTAGGCTATCACCAAGACATGATCCAATTGGGTTTTTTTGATTCAAATAACTCGATCGAGTTATGAAAATAAAAAATACATTGAGAACCTGATTGGGTTCTACAAAACCCAATCAAGTTTTGTATTACTACTTCACAAGGTTAGGTTTAGGGATGGAGTGAGAGAGAGAGAGAGATCAGGTTATGTATTTTAATAAATTGGTGTCTATCATATCTCTTAATCCATGTCTCCATCCCATCCTTTCTCTCCATCATTCCCTCTCTCTCATTTTCACTCTTTATCCTATCCTTGTATCTCTTTCTCCTATCCCCTTCTCTCTCACTCTTTATATCATATCCCCTAATCTCTCTCTCCCTCTCTCTCTCTCCTATCCCCTCTCCTTCTTTCTCCTATTCCCTTCTCTCTCATACTCTTTCTATCCTTTCTCCAAATCTTTCTCCCCCCTCTCTCTCTCACACACACGTGTGCGTGTGCACACACACACACATTCATATCCTTTCGCTCTCTTTCTCCTATTCCCTTCTCTCTCACTCATTCTATCATATCCTCTAATCTCCCATAATCTCTTCCTAACCCCCTCTCTTATCCCATAATCTCTCTCTCTCTCTCTCTCTCTCTCTCTCTCTCTCTCTCTCTCTCTCTCTCTCCCCCCTCCCCCTATCCCCTTCTCTCACACTTTATATCATATCCTCTACTTCTTCTCTCCATCTCATCCTCACTATCTCTCTCTCAATCTCTCTTTGTACTATCCCCCCCCCCCCTCTCTCTCTCTATCATATTCTATAACTCTTCTCTCCATCCCATCCCCCCCCTCTCTCTCTCATTCTCTCTTTGTCCTATACCCTCCCTCTCTTTCTCCAATCCCCTTGTCTCCCTTTCATTCTCTCAATCTCTCTCTCACTCTTTATACCATATCCCCTACTCTCTCTATCTCTGTCTCTCTCTCTCTCTCTCCGTCCCTCTCTCCCTCTGTCCCTTCATCCCTCTCTCCCTCATATACCCTTCTCTCTCACTCATTCTCTCCACCTCTCTCACACTCTTTCTATATATCATATGTCTAATCTCTCTCTTTCTCTCTCACTATTTCTATCATATCCCCTAAACTCTCTCTCTCACACATATCCTCTCTCTCTTTCTCCTATCCCCTTCTCTCTCACTCATTCTCTCTATCTCTCTCTCATTCTTTCTATCATATCCACTAATATCTCTCTCTCTCTCTCACACACACACACTATTTCTATCATATCCCCTAATCTCTCTCTCTCTCACACATATCCTTTGTTCTCTCTCACTCATTCTCTCCACCTCTCTCTCACTCTTTCCATCCTATCACCTAATCTCTCTCTCACTATTTCTATCATATTACCTAATCTCTCTTTCTCTCTCTTATATCCCCTCTCTCTCTTTCTCCCATTCCCTTCACTCTCACTCATTCTCTACACCTCTCTCTCACTCTTTCTACCATATCCCCTAATCTCTCTCTCTCTCTCTCACACACACACACATACACACACACACACACATACACACACACACACACACACACACACACACACACACACACACACACACACACACACACACACACACACACACACACACACACACACACACACACATCCCTCTCTCTCTCTCTCTAGATCTTTCTATCATATCCACTAATTCTTCTCTCCATCCCATCCTCTCCCTCTCTCATTCTATCTGTGTACCATCTCCTCCATCTCTTTCTCCTATCCCCTTCTCTCCCTCTCTCTCATTCTCTCCATCCCTCTCTCACTCTTTCTATCATATCCCCTAATCTCTCTCTCTCTCTCTCTCTATCTCTCTCTCTCTCTCTCTCTCTCTCTCTCTCTCTCCCCCCCCCCCTCCCCTCTCTCTCTCTCTCACACACACACACACACACACATCCCCTCTCTCTTTCTCCTCTCCCCTTCTCTCTCACTCATTCTCTCCATCCCTCTCACACTCTTTATCTATCATATCCCTACTCTCTCTCACTCTCACTATTTCTATCATATCCCCTAATCTTTCTCTCTCATTTCCCCTCTCTCTCTTTCCCCTATCCCCTTCTCTCTCACTCATCCTGTCATGTCCCCTAATCTCTCTCTCTCTCTCTCTCTCTCTCTCTCTCTCTCACCACTCATTCTCACTCATTCTCCCCACCTCTCTCTCACTCTCTTATATCCCCTCTCTCTTTCTCCTATCCCCTTCTATCTCACTTATTCTCTCCACCTCTCTCACTCTTACTATCATATCCCCTAATCTCTCTCTCTCTCTCTCTCGCTCTCTCTCTCTCTCTCTCTCTCTCTCTCTCTCTCTCTCTCTCTCTCTCTCTCTCTCTCTCTCTCATATCCCCTCTCTATCTTTCTCTCATCCCCTCTCTCTCTTTCTCCATCCTACATCTCTCTCTAATTATTTCTCTTTATCCTATTCCCTAATCTCTCTTTCTCTCTCATATCCCCTCACTCTCTTTGTTTCTCCTATCCTCTCTCTCTCTCTCTCTCTCTCTCTCTCACCCATTCACTCTCCATCTCTCTTATTCACTCTCCCTCTTTGTATCCCCTTCTATCTCTTTATCCCATCCTTTCCCTCTCTCTCTCTAATTCTCTCCATCACTCCCTCCCTCCTTCAGTATACCTTTGTGTAGTAATAAAACAAAACCTGATTGGGTTATTTGACCATATGAATTTAATGTACTTAGAAATCAATAACCCGATCAAGTTGTTAAAAAATGTAAATAAAACAACATGTCAGTGGTTATTATGTTGTTTCAGTGTAGTCTAGACTAGATTCTACTTCTGTTCACATGTATTTGTATACGAGGTATGCAAGTCTAAGGCTTTTTGTGTTTGGAAATGCTAAATTTTATATTTTTCATGTGCCAACATCGTATTTTATGTTAGTATCTTATGATTGGGAATTAAATAATCATGTTATTATTTATTATGTATTTTATTCATCTTATCATTTGTAGGGTAATTTGCATCTACAATCATGGGAAAGAAGAAGAGAGGAGTGAATGAAAAATGAGAGGCAACAAAGGCCAAAACAAGGGAGAATATGGAAGTTTGTGTGAAGGTACATCATCAAATGCCTCCAAGTGATAAAAATCTACCTATTGATAGTGATGTCACAAAGACACATAATTTGACAAATGAAAATGTTCAAGATACCCCAATTGAAATGATTATGACAAACACACTTACATCACCTAATGCCTCTAATGTGGCATCTCAAGTTGAAATGATGAATGCACATGATGTAAGTAATGAAATTATAGAGCATGCATGTACATCAACATCTCCTAGAATAATTCATAGAAAAGTAGAGTTTCTAATTGATATTGATAAAAATATTTCAAATTCAATGCATTATAAATATCAAATATATACAATACAATTTAAGTTGAATAATTGACAAATGTCGAATGTATATAATATAAATTTTGAATGTGCACTAAAATAATTTCGAATATATACAATACAAAAGTTGAATATATGTCAATTTCATGTGATGACCACAACTACATATATGCATATCACTATTAATATCTATGACTATGTAGAATCATCAAAATTGGGCCTCTTTGATGAAGTTTGTGGCTCACCAAGTGCCCGCAAAAATTAAATTAAAATACACTATCAAACATCTTATCTATAAGTAATATAAAAATAACTAGAAATTGAGTTCTAAATTGTGGATAGTTGAGTTGTTCATTACCTCATCCATTTTTTCCCATAGTTGGACTGAATGATAGTGGTAATGGGCTCCTTAATTGATGGGTGGGACTCCTAAAAAAATGATGAGGTAGAGTGATGATGGGAGACAAAACTACTGATGAATCAATGTTGGTATGAGGCACAACTTGTATGATAAGAAATAAAATGTTGGCATTATAGAGTGGCATTAGGGGTTCCAAATAAAGTAAAAAAACAAAAAATGTATTATAGCTTGATCCAGATCTCCCATGCTAGTAGGAGGTACAACCATTGATGAACCAGTGCTAGTATGAGGCACAACTTATATGGTAAGTGATAAAATGTCAAAATTGTAGAGTGGGTGTTAGGGATTTCTATCACACAAGCGAGAAATCCAAATTGAGTTCAAAAAATGGATTCAACTAAGACCCTACATACATACCTTTGGCCTCTATTTTTTTTCACCACGTCTTTGACACTTGGGACTCCTCAAAAAATGAAATGGGAAAGGATTTGCACAAAGTCTCAAAGAGTGTTGTAATAGGTAAAAGATAAATAACACATGTTAACAAGATAATTTGTTGATAATTATTATAAAATTGAAAAAAAAAACATGTAATCATTTATAAATGCAACTGTTTAATATGTATATAGAAAAAAGACATACTATAACCTAAAATTTATGAGAAGAAAAATATGAAATTTTAATTCTTCCATTGCCTCAACATCGAAAGTCTTGAGTGCATTCATCAACTCTAAAAAACTAAATTATTTATACATATATTCAACAAACATGTCAAATATATTTATAAAAATTGAGTACATGTATATACATTCATTCATAATAAATTTCAAAATTTAAACTTGACTTGTATATGATGCCTTTTTTTGTTGCCAAGTTCTTGCTGGTTTCTCTCCCTTTCCTCCAAATGTCGAGCTATGTAGAGTACCCTAAAGAAGAAGAAAATATAAAATAAGAGGAATCAATAAGAAACATTATGAGTTCAACTCAAATCATAAAATTGATAGATATTCAAGCTATGATACCACATAGTTCTCAAGGAAAGAGTGGCATCATCAATTTGAGAAATTTCAGCCCCAATTAGCCCTATAAAATAGTAAAGATTATTGTTCTAAATATGAGATAATGTTGCAAATGGAAAGAAGGCACAATAAAAACAAGAAGATCATAGGAGGGAAAGAAGAAAAAGGACTTGAAGGATGATATTGGAAGGATAGTACAAGGCCTAGAAATTGAAAACAAAGAGACCAAGAAGGGAAAGAGAGATGTGAATGGAATTCGTACACCTTGTCAAGAAATAAAAATGGAGATTCATGATCTCCACACTCTTGCAAGACACCCTATGTGATATGGAGGTTATTTGACATGGATGGGTATATGGAGGATGAACTCATGACATTCATTAGATGGAGCTTGAGTATGATAGGAGCAAGATATGTGGATGGAAATTGGATGGATTTGATGAATCTGGGAGGGTTTCAATGATGGTAGGAGATGGAAAGGTATTATTGTACTTTTAAGAATACAAATTAAGAAACATTATTTCAAATCCAATGTTTTATTGTACTTTTAGGAATATTTTAAATTTTTTACTTCGGGTGGTCTTGCTCCTAGCCTCACATCTCTAGAAGAATGAGTACTATGTGGTGTTCTTATACTACTTTTTATACCCTACATTGCATATTGTTTGAACATATCAATCTAAAGTGCTCTATAAAATTTTGAAAATATTTACTTTTATGATATTTAGGTGATTAAATAATATCATGTCAAAACTCATGAGATTCGTTAGATGGGTTTTGGGTAATGCTAGGAGCAAGAGATATGGATGGGAATCAGATGGATTTTATGAATGGGAGAGTTTCAATGATGGTAGGAGATGGAAGAGGATCTATAAGAAGGTTTTTAGTGTAATAGAAATTAATAAACAATATTTTAAAGATAATGAATTATTGTACTTTCAAAAATATTTAATAAACTTTACCTTGGGTGTTCTTGCTCCTAGCCTCACACCTCTAGTAGAATGAGTACTCTGTGTCTTCTCATATTGCTTGTCACACCCTACATTGCATATTGTTCATATATCTATCTAGAGTGATCTAATTGTTATTTATTTTTTACTTTTAGGATATTTAGGTGATTAAATAATATCATGTCAAAACTCAAACAAACAAACATGTATCCCCTGTCCATCAAATATCATCACCATCAAATCAACTGTATGTGTGAAATCCCCACCTCCATATGAGTAAAAATTATTTCTAAAATGTACACATGGATGAGATGACACTCCATCTTGAGACAACAAACAAACATATATCCCCTATCCATCAAATACCATCACCATCAAATCAACTATAAGTGTGAAATCCCCACATCCATATGAGTAAAAAGTATTTCCAAAATGTACACACGGATGAGATGAAACTCCATCCTAAGACTCCTCCATATCTATCCCATCACACATGTGTTGACAGTTAAAACAAAAATGTTGATTGGGCCCCAAAGATTGTAATGATACATGTGCAAAAGATGCAGGTGGCATAAGTAAGGATGACACTGGTGGTATAGGTGACACAAGTGGAGATGAAACTAGTCATACATGTGACAAAAGTGGAGATGACATTGGTGGTGTGGGTGATATTGATGGAGCTGTTGTAAACTATGATGACTAAGGTGCTATAGTTAATGATGATGAAGCCATCGCATCATGTGATGACCCTGGTGCCATAGGTGATGATGATGGATCTGTCACATGATGTGATGACCCTAAAGGTTCGTCTAATTATGGTTGAGGTTCCATAGGTGAAGGAAAACCACCTAACTGCTAGTCATGTTGAATGATAAGATTTGTCAATGATGCAACCGCATGAAGATACTGTAAATCAATAGACTCCTTTACAATTGATGGGAGCACAACATGAGGCATGGTTTTTCATTTTGTACATCTACTCTCATGTTGTGGTACCACCTTATGATCCTTAGGTCTATCCTACACAGAGCGTCTCCCTCTACCCTAGAACTAATGGATTTCAAAGTAATTTGGCTTCTTGCCTAGGATGAACTCACAATATAGCTTTCTCAAAAAATATAGAGGCACCTCATTATTATTACATGGTGGTAGGTCAAATACCATAGACCACCTATCCCAAAAACATGATCTCATCCTAGCATGAGTGCACCAATTAATAGGAAAATGTTTGGTTGTGTGTGATAGGGAGTTGTTGGATATAGGATCGGTGAAAAGAGAACATATAGTACCTTTCTTTATATTGTTATCTTTCACTTGCTAATATAATAACCCATCGACATAAAATGCATGACACCTATCCCTCCATGTACCCCATTTTGTGACCTCCCTAGACACCTCATTTGCATTTCGGGTCATTTGTTCAAGTGTCTTTGCTAGGGTGAGTGGTGAGAAAGTGTAGATGACTGCAACCTATTGACAATTTGGGTAATGTTAGCACTATTTTGTGAGAGGCATTTTATGAGGTCCTCATTTTTAGAAGTTAAATGATGAAATTGTATGCATGGAGGGCTTATAGGAGGCTATGGTTGTTGAACATGAAAATAGAGTTGAGGGTTTTTGTGGTTGTGTCACTATGGGTGGAAGGCTTTGTGGTTATGTCACAATGGGTGGAGTGTTTTATGGTTGTATCATGATGATGGAGGCTTTGATTGTGTAGGAGGTGGTCTTTCTTCTTTCCCTCATTTCTTGGTTTCCTTGATACATTTATATTTAAAAAAATTAGCAATTACAAAACTCATAAATTGAAAAACCAAATTACAAAATTTGATTAAAAAAAATACATAAACAAGGAATAGAATGAAGAACTACCTTGTTTATGGGGGCTATGGATGGAGATGAAATAAAAAAATAGTTTTTATGCTATACCTAATCAGGTTTTGGTGTTCTCTTCAGCAACTCACACTGCTTCTATCATTTGAGGGTATAAAAATGCCCTCAAATGCAAGCAATAGTCAAAATATACACTTTACAAAACTTGACCAGGTTTTGTAAAATCCGTTAAGCTTATGTAAGTATCTTCCTCCTCCAACTTTCGATGATTGATATATGATCAGGGAATGTCTTAATCAATATCCTTAGAGCACAATCATAGTACTAGCTGACTTTGTGGTGGATAATTTCCATATGTAACTATACCCAAGGAAAATGCATTGAAAACGATTTGCTATGATATAGGTCCTCATTTTCTAGGTTTCTCCAACTTTGCATATATCGTGAACCTCTATCTTTTTGTAGCCAACACTTCTCCTTGACCTAATTTTCCTATTTACAATTTCAATATCACTTAGAAATGTGTGACACTTAAGATGTGATTTCTTACTCATACTAGGAAGCATACTAGTCGTTCAGATATGATCTAAAGAATGAAATTGGGATGTCCCCAAGCCCCCAAAAGAGAAATGTTGAATCTTTTCTTCGTCAAAAACTTTATTTTCATCAAATAACAAAGAAAAATTGTGAAAACATTTGATGTCAAAAAACATTCTTCAAATATCCACTTTGTGCCACAAAGCTTTAAAAATTTAAGGTCTCTTAATAACTTGTTCAAAAAAATAATTACCCCTTGAACTATATCAAAAGCTACATCTTTATCAAAATAAGCTTCAGGGTATGTGCAGGATAATGGTGTGCCAAAAAGTGGCAATGTGAAAAAAATAGAGTTTGAACACGTATAAAAGCGCTTCAAAATCCGCTCTAACTTTTTTTCACCTATCCAGGTACCAAACTTGGAAAGTAAGGCCCAAGCCTTATCGGATATCTGATATGAGATTGGATATCGGATCTCATATCAGATATTTGATATCGGCAGCATAAAAATTGGAGGGAAAAGGCACAAAAATTAGAGGGAAAAATAAATTTGTAAGTGATATAACTAATTTGAGTTATGAAATGTGTAAAGATATAATATATAACCTATAAATATATAATATAATAACATAACTATTATATATAAAATAATATATCATCTATATATTATATAATAATATAATATAATATAATATATAATATATATATATAATGTAATGTAAAGATATAATATATAATCTATTAATATATATAATAATATATTATGTTATTATTATTATTATTATCTATAAATATAATATATATTATTATAATATATTATAATTATTTTTACTATATTTTTATTAAATATAATAATGTAATATATTATATATATGTTATTAATACATATTATTATTATTATCATATATAAATTATAATCTATAATATATTATTATCATTATTATCATATGTAAATTATAATATATAATATATTATGTTATTATTCTTATAATATATAAATTATATATATATATATGATTGTTATACTATATTATTATTATTTTTACTATATTATTTCTAGTGAAGTCATTTATATGGGTCAAAAGGGCTCACAGGATGACTTATGACCCCTTTCGACACATTCCATGACGACATATGTTCGTAAGGGATCCTAGGACCCCTAGGGACATATTATATATGGGTCGAAGGGGGTCACAGGATGACCTATGAACCCTTTCGACATATTACAAGACGACATTTGTCCCTATGGATCTTAGGACACTTAGGGACATATTAGAATCTTCATATGGGTCGAAGGGGGTCATAGGGTGACCAATCACCACCTTCGACACATTCCACAATGACCTATGTCCTTAGGGGTCCTAAGACCGCTAGGGACATACTAGAATTATTCATATGGGTCGAAGGGGATCATAGGGTGACATATGACCCCGTTCAACACATTCCACGATGACATATGTCCCTAAGGGTCCTAAGACCCCTAGGAACATATTAGAATTTTTCATATGGTTTGAAGGGGGTCATAGGGTGAACTATGACCTCCTTCAACACATTACATGATGACATATGTCCCTAGGGGTCCTAGGACACCTAGGGACATATTAAAATGCTTCATATGGGTCAAAAGGGGTCATAGGTTGACCTATGACCCCCTTTGACCCATTAAATGATGACATATGTCTCTAGGGGTCCTAGGACCCCTAGGGAAATATTAGAATCATTCTTATCAGTCAAAAGAGCTCATAGGGTGACCTATGACCCCCTTTGACCCATTAGATGACGACATATGTCCCTAAGGGTCCTAGGACTCCTAGGGACATATTAGAATCGTTCTTATGGGTCAAAGAGAGTCATAGGTTGACTTATGACCCTTTTCGACACGTTACATGATGAAATATGTCCCTAGGGGTCCTAGGACACCTAGGGACATATTAGAATGCTTCATATGAGTCAAATGGTGTCATAGGTTGACCTATGACCCCCTTCGACCCATTAAATGATGACATATATAGCTAGGGGTCCTAGGAAACCTAGGGACATATTGCAATTGTTCTTATGGGTCAAAGGGGGTCACAGGTTGACCTATAACCCCCTCTTACCCATTACATGATGACATATGTCCCTAGGGGTTCTAGAAACCCTAGGGACATATTAGAATGTTTCATTTAGGTCAAAGGGGGTCATAGGTTGACCTATGATCCCTTTCGAACCATTAAATGACAACATATATTCATAGGGGTCCTAGGACCCATAGGGACATATTAGAATCTTCGACCCATCACATGATGATGTATGTCCCTAGGGGTCCTAAGATCCCTAGGGACATTAGAATCATTCATATGGGTTAAAGGGGGTTGTAGATTGACCTATCACCCCATTCGACCCATTACATGATAACATATGTCCCCAGGGGTCCTAGGATCCCTCGGGACATATTAGAATCATTCATATGGGTCAAAGGGGGTCATAGGTTTACCAATGACCCTCTTTGACCCATTAAATGATGACATATGTCCCTACCGGTCCTAAGACCCCTAGGGACATATTAGAATTGTTCTTATGGATCAACGGGGGTCATAGGTTGACCTATGACCCCCTTCAACTCATCAAATGATGACATTTGTCCCTAGAGGTGCTAGGACCCTTAAGGACATATTAGCATCGTTCTTATGGGTCAAAGGGGGTCATAGGTTGACCTATAACCCCCTTCGACCCATTACATGACGAAATATGTCTCTAAGGGTCCTAAGACCCCTAGGGACATATTAGAATCCTTCTAATTGGTCAAAGGGGGTCATACCCTACGACCCCCTTCGACCCATTACCTAACGACATATGTCCATAGGGGTCCTAGGACCCCTAGGGACATATTAGAATGCTTCATATGGGTCAAAGCGGGTCATAGGTTGACATATGACCCCCTTCAACCCATCAAATGATGACATATCTCCCTAGGGGTCCTAGGACCCCTAGGGACATATTAGAATCATTTTTATGGCTCAAAGGGGGTCAGGTTAACCTCTGACCCACTTTGACATATTACATAATGACATATGTCCCTAGGGGTCCTAGGACCCCTAGGAACATATTAGATTCGTTTATATGGGTCAAAGGGGGTTAGAGGTTGACCTAGACCCCCTTCAACCCATTAAATGATGACATATGTCTCTAGGGGTCCTAGGAGCCCTAGGGACATATTAGAATCATTCTTATGGGTCAAAGGGGGTCATAGGTTGACCTATGACCCCCTTTGACCAATTACATAATGACATATTTCCCTAGGGGTCCTAGGACCCCTAGGAATGTCTTAAAATTGTTCATGACCCATTACATGATGACATATGTCCCTAGGGGTCCTAGGACCCCTAGGGACATATTAGAATATTTCATATGGGTCAACCTATGACCCCCTTCGATGCATTAAATGACAACATATGTCCCTAGGGGTCCTAGGACCCGTAAGGACATATTAGAATCATTTATATGGATCAAAGGGGGTCATAGGTTGACCTATGACCCGTTTCGACCTATTAAATGATGACATATGTTCTTAAGGGTCTTAGGACCCCTAGGGACATATTAGAATTGTTCGTATGGGTCAAAGGGAGTCATAAGTTTACCTATGACCACCTTTGACACATTACATGATGACATATGTCCCTAGGGGTCCTAGGACCCTTAGGGACATATTAGAATGCTTCATATGGGTCAAACGAGGTCATATGATGACCTATGACCCCCTTTTCCCCATTAAATGAAAAGATACCCCTAGGGACATATTAGAATTATTCTTATGGATCAAAGGGGGTCATAGGTCAAACCATTACATGACGACATATGTCTTTAGGGATCCTAGGACCCCTATTGACATATTAGAATGCTTCATATGGGTCAAAAGGGTTCATAGTTTGACCTATGACTCCCTTTGAACCATTAAATGATGACATATATCTTTAGGTGTCCTAGGACACCTAGGGACATATTAGAATGCTTCATATGGGTCAAAGGGTGTCATAGGTTGACCTATGACCCCCTTCGACCCATTAAATGATGACATATATCCCTAGAGGTTCTAGGACCCCTAGGGACATATTAGAATCATTCTTATGGGTCAATTCAACCTATTAAATGATGACATATGTTCCTAGGGGTCCTAAGACCCCTAGGGACATATTAGAATCGTTCTTATGGGTCAAAGGGGGTTATAAGGTGATGTATGACCCCATTTGACCTATTAAATGATGACATATGTCCTTAGGGGCCCTAGGACCCCTAGAGACATATTTGAATCATTCTAATGGGTTCAAGGGGGTCATAGGTTGAACTATGACCCCTATGACCCCCTTCGATAGATTACATGATGAAATATATCCCTAGGTGTCTTAGGACCCCTAGGGACATATTAAAATTGTTCATATGGGTCAAATGGGGTCATAGTTTGACCTATAACCCCCTTCGACCCATTACATGATGACATATGTCCCTAGTGGTCCTAAGATCCCTAGGGACATATTAGTATCATTCACATGGGTCAAAGTGGCTCATAGGTTGATTTATGACCCCTTTCGACTCATAAGAAAGATTCTAATATCTACCTAGGGGTCCTAGGACCCCTAAAAATATATGTCATCATTTAATAGGTCGAAGGGGATCATAGGTACCCCTATGGGCCCCTGTGACCCATAAGAACGATTCTAATATGTCCCTAGGGTTCCTAGGACTCCTTAGGGACATATGTCATCATGTAATGGGTCGAAGGGGGTCATAGGTTAACCTATGACCCCCTTAGACCCATAAGAATGATTCTTATATGTCCCTAGCAATCTTAGGAACCCTAGGGACATATGTCGTCATGTAATTGGTTGAAGGGGGTGATAGGTCAACCTATGACTGCCTTTGACCCATATGAACGATTCTAATATGTCCCTAGGGTTCCTAAGACCCCTAGCTATATATGTCATCACTTAAGGGGTCGAAAGAGGTCATAGGTCAACTTATGACACCCTTTGACCCATATGAAGCATTCTAATATGTCCCTAGGTGTCCTAGGACCCCTAGGGACATATGTCATCATGTAATGTGTCGAAGAAGCTCATAAGTCAACTTATGACCCCTTTTGACCCATAAGAACGATTCTAATATGTCCTTAGGGGTCCTAGGACCCCTAGGGACATATGTCATTATCTAATTGGTCGAAGGGGGTCATAGGTCAACCTATGAGCCCCTTTGACCCATAAGAATGATTCTAATATGTTCGTAGGGGTGCTAGGACCCCTAGGGACATATATGGTCATGTAATTGGTCAAAGAGGGTCATAGGTGAACCTATGACCCCCTTTGACCCATAAGAATGATTCTAATATGTCCCTAGGGGTCCTAGGACCCCTAGGAACATATGTCATCATTTAATAGGTTGAAGGAGATCATAGGTCAACCTATGATCCCTTTTGACTCATAAAAATGATTGCAATAAGTCCCTAGGTGTCCTAAGACCCCTAGGTACATATGTCATCATTTAATGGGTCGAAGGGCGTCATAGGTAAACCTGTGACACCCTTTGATCCATATGATGCATTCTTATATGTTCCTAGGGGTCCTAGGACCCCTAGGGACATATGTCATCATGTAATATGTCGAAGTGGGTCAATTGTCAACCTATGACCCCTTTTGACCCATAAGAACGATTCTAATATGTCCCTAGGGTTTCGAGGACCCCTAGGGACATATGTCATCATGTAATGTGTTGAAGCGGGTCATAGCTCAATCTCTTACTACCTTTGACCCATAAGAATGATTCTAATATGTTCCTAAGGGTCCTAGGACCTCTAGGGACATATGTCATTATGTAATGGGTCGAAGGGGATCATAAGTCAACCTATGACCCCCTTCGACTCATATGAATGATTCTAATATGTCCCTAGGGGTACTAAGAACTCTAGGGACATATGTCCTCATGTAATGGGTCGAATGGGGTCATAGGTCAACCTATGATGCCCTTTGACCAATACGAATGATTCTGATATGTCCCTAGGGGTCCTAGGACCCCTAGGGACATATGTCATCATTTAATGGGTCAAAGGGGATCATAGGTCAACCTATGACCCCTTTTGACCCATAAGAATGATTCTAATATGTCTTTAGGGGTCCTAGGACCCCTTTGGACATATGACATCATGTAATGTGTTGAAGGCGGTCTTAGGTCAACCTATCACCCCTTTGACCCATAAGAAGCATTCTAATATGTCCCTAAGAAGTCATATGACTCTTAGGGACTTATGTCATCATGTAATGGGTCAAAGGGGGTCATAGGTCAACCTATTACCCCCTTAGACCTATAAAAATGATTCTAATATGTCCCTAGGGTTCCGAGGACCCTTAGGGACATATGTCATCATGTAATGGTTCGAAGTGGGTCATAGGTCAACCTATGACCACCTTTGACCCATAAGAATGATTTTAATATTTTTTTACAGATCCTAGGACCCTTAGGGACATATGTCATAATGTAATGCATCGAAAGGGTTCATAGGTCAACCTATGACCCCCTTTGTCCCATAAGAATGATTCTCATATGTCCCTAGGGGTCGTAGGATCCCTAGGGACAAATGTTGTCATTTAATGGGTCAAAGGGGATCATAGATCAATCTATGACCCCGTACGATCCATATAAATGATTCTAATATGTCCCTAGGGGTCCTAGGACTCATAGGGACATATGTCATCATGTAATGTGTCAAATGGGGTCTCTACGGGTATTAGGACCCCTAGGGACATATGTCATCGTTTAATGGGTTGAAGGGGGTCCTAGGTCACCCTATGACCCCCTTTAACCCATATGAATGATTCTAATATGTCCCTAGGGACAAATGTCTTCATGTAATGGGTCGAAGGGTGTCATAGGTCAACCTATGACCCCCTTTGACCCATATGAACAATTCTAATATGTCCCTAGGGGTCCCAAGACCCCTAGGGACATATGTCATTATGTGATGTGTCGAAGGGGGTCATAGGTTGTCATAGGTCAACCTATGACCCCCTTCGGCCCATAAGAATGATTCTAATATGTCCCTAAGGGTTCTAGGACCTCTATGGACATATTTCATTATGTAATGGGTCGAAGGGGATCATAAGTCGACCTATGAGCCCCTTCGACCCATATGAATGATTCTAATATGTCCGTAGGGGTGCTAGGACCCCTAGGGACATATGTCATCATGTAATGGGTCAAAGGGGGTCATAGGTCAACCTATGACCCCCTTTGACCCATAAGAATGATTCTAATATGTCCCTATGGGTCCTAGACCCCTAGGGACATATGTCATCATTTAATGGGTTGAATGGGGTCATAGGTCAACCTATGACCCCCTTTGACCCATAAGAACGATTCTAATATGTCCTTAGGGGTCCTAGGACCCCTAGGGACATATGTTGTCATGTAATGCGTCGAAGGGGGTCATAAGTCAACCTATGACCTCCTTCGACCCATAAGAACGATTCTAATATGTCACTAGGGGTCCTAGGACCCCTAGGGACATATGTTGTTATGTAACGGGTCGAAGGGACCTATATATTAATAATATACATATATATTAATAACATACATATTAATATAATAATATATATTAATAACATACTTTTATATATATATATATATCATGTTATTATATTTAGTAAAAATAATAATGATATAAATTATATTTATAGATTATAATGAGAATAACATAATATATTATTATATATTAATATATTATATGTTATATCTTTACATTACGTTATTTTATATATATAATATATTATAATACATATTTACATAGTAATATAACAAAAATAATTTATAAATCATAAGCTATAAAATATTATGTTATAACATATATATTACGTTATTTTATATATATATATATAACTTTATTATATTTAATAAAAATATTACGTTATTATATATATTAATAACATATATATAAGGTTATTATATTTAATAAAAATATTACGTTATTATATATAAATTAATAACATACTTATAGATATATATATTATATATATATTATGTTATTATATTTAGTAAAAATAATAATAATATAAAATATATTTATAGATTATAATGAGAATAACATAATATATTATTATATATTATATCTTTACATTACGTTATTATATATATATATAATATATTATAATACATATTTACATAGTAATATAACAAAAATAATTTATAAATCATAAGCTATAAGTCTTAAATCCAGTTTTCCATCCAAAATGGGTTGGGATTTCAAATTTCCCACGAAAATTCACCTAGCCATATCAGATATCCAATTTCAAATCAGATATCCGATTTGAAATCCAATATCCAATTTCAAATCTGATATCCGATTTGAAATCCGCTATCCGATTAGGCTTGGTATTTACCAAGCCTACCCGGTCAACCTAAAAGACGTGTTTGAAGAGGGTTTTAGTGATACTCAGACTTTAGGTAGTCGTCTGACAATGCTATTTTCATTGAAATTGAATGAAACGAAAAGGGTTTTTTAATATTGCTCTCGAGATTCCATCAATATAATTTCTGTCAAATTCTGAGATCGATAAGTAGTTATTAGTTAATTATCAATGAAGATTATTGTAAAGTGCTGATTGACATACTGATTGAGAAATAGCTATAATTTTCAAATGGTATAACATTTTTTAAATCTAAAAGTTGCATCACATTCTATGCTTCGCCTAGTATAAAAAAAAAAAAAAAAAAAAAAAAAAAAAAAAAAAAAAATTGGTAAAATTTTCTATTAGTTAAGGTGGTCAGACATGAGACTTTTTTTTTTCGAAAAAGTTTTGGTAGAAAATTCATATTTAATTATTTATTTGAAATAAAAATACCAAAAAATATGCATCACATCCGGGCATGAGTCTACTTTTCATATCTATAATTATATTTAAAAAATATTATCATTTGATTTTGATTAAGGTGGTCAGACATACACCTACTTTTTATTTTTGCCCTAAAATTTTTGTAGTACTGCATTAAAATTCAAACTTTTGACCAATCAATTATTATTTTCTCCTAATAAGGCCTAGTAGTTTAGAAACTAAATTCAATTTCCTATAGATTATTTTCTTACAACTTTTTGATATAAAGTCCATAACCACTTTAAAATTATTTGTCAAGTTGACATAACCCTAATTTTTTGATTTTTCACTGCCACTTAAGGCCATAGTTTGGTACACCATGATCCTGCACATACCCTTCATGGAGGTGTTCAATCTCTATATCCTGAGAATTAATATATGAAATTTTCTCTTTCTCAACATATGTTAAGTTTGGAAGATTAAGGAAGTAAAAATTATAATTTTTTCTTTCTGATTCCTTAATCAAAAATTTATGTGAAATGTGTTTAGGGATACTTACCTAGAATCTTTGTTGGAGATACATATAGGATCTGGCATACTTCCCTTTAAAATGGTCGTAAAATGTTCAACACCTTCTACTCGATCATTATACCATAACCCATCATGTGTGTCAAAGTACAAATATGCCTCCCCATGATCCTCATCATTAAGAGGATACTCTATCGTTGAATTTTCTTCCCATAGAAATATTGTGTGAAGACTAAATTCATTTTTAAAATAGTTTTCCAAATAATTTTTCTCATTGTACATGTCTAATTCTGATATAGGGGCACACCACCCTACCAACTCATAACCAAAAATGCAACAAGATTGAGACAAAGAGATGAAAAATACTTCCCAAACAATTTTATTATACTTGAAAATCCTTACAACATCTACAAGAAGTTTACAAATTCTTTAACATAAGAGAACTGCCAAATAAGAATTTCCACACCAAGAGCTTCACCAAGAACTTCCCAACTAAGAGCCTTCACCTCCAAAGCTTCCACCCAAGAACTTCTACTTGAAGAGCTAAACCTTGAGGGCTTTCACATCTTGAAGCCTACACCTTCCAACATCATTAGAAATGCTCGTATGCCTTGCTTAAATAGGCACTTACTACCCAATGCATGAATTATCCACAACCTTCTAGAATTCCACCTACACAATATCCACAACCTTCTACAATATCCACAACTTTCTAGAATTTCACCTAAATACAGCTAAGCACCACCATGTGGCCCAACTAGAAATATATTTCTTTTGTGGATCACAACAAATAGTAAATGCGTGATTTAAGGAACTTTCCACAAACTTCTAAGATGCCACCTACACACCTTGATTAATGGAATGACAACTAATTTTCCTATTTTTCTATTTATGCCACATTTGCCCCTTGAAAATAGAAATTCCTCTTTTCTCCCTTTTTTTCCATTTTCCATTTCTTTTTAATTTTTATTTCTATTTTTTCCACTTTCTCTCTCCATTTAAAATTTTTTTTTATTTAAATTTTATTTTTACAATTTTCCCATGCAAGATGCTCCTGCATCAGACTCCCTTGGTAGATAGAAAAGTGTGTCCCACACTGTGACGCCAAAAGAAAGATATACAACCATCTTCATCTTCACCAAAGGCTTCTATCTCAATAGGGACAAGAAAACTAACATGCAAATCTTCCACATTTTTATTTTTTTTCTGATGCATGATGCTCCTGCATTTGACTCCCATGGTAGGAAATTTTTTTGTGAATATAGATTCAAAAAATGAAGTAGCCATCATATATATATATATATATATTCCTTTTCCTCCAACACATAGCTAGAACAAGTATCTGCTACTGATATATTTCCTTCTTTCTTCTTTTCCAACACCTAGCTGGAACAAGTGTTTGTTGTTGAAATTTATCCTCTGCAATGAACTCTATCCAAGTATAAATCTCATCATCATCTAATCATGTTGAATTAATCACATCTGTAATAAACCTAGCAACACCATACCAATCTTCCTTTGCATACCACACATCAATAACAAGATTCTCATGCAAAACACCATCAATATCTTTCAAACTCATATCAAATTTAGCATCCCATAATTCATAGAAATTTACCTCTTTCATGACTTCATCTTTGATTTCTTCTTCCATGTCCTCAACAAGGCATGTAATCGCTTCACTTTTTTGATCTCCAACTAAGGCACTATACTTTTCCTTCATTGTTTTAGTCTTTAAATCATCTTCATTTGCTTTTAGCACACAAATCTAGTTATCTTCATGCTCTTCCTCTTCTCCTTTATCTTCTTCAACTTCAAGTTCACAAATAATTTCCTCTTCATCCTCTTGCTCTTCTTTTGTACCACATGTCTGATACTCCACTAGATCTTCTTGCTTTTCCTCATCCCAGAAATTATCAACATCTCTTTTTTGGTGACGTGCTCTTTGTTTTTGCAACTCTGCTTCTAACTCATTCACTTGCTTCTGCAAATCTAAAAATATTTCTTCTTGCATTCTCTTTCTAAATCTCTCAAGTCTAGGAATCCTTAGAATCCATCCAATCACAAAAGTCATCTTCTTCTTTCTCTTCTCCATAATCAAGTCTTTAGAAGACAAAACTCGTGCAACACAAGAACCTTGTGCAAACTGCCTTGTAGTTGGTGATCTATCTACACAATTAAGAACTTCTTGACAAACTTCACCCAACTCAAGGTCTTGGTGCAAAATGCCTCATGTTCTGATGGGGACACGACCCAAGAACAAAATGGAACCAACAAAAAGGGAAAATTATATTAACTGAGAAAATAAGCTAGTACAAACAGTGCAGAGAAAATAAACTTCAAAACATGCCCTAAGGGCTTACAATAGCATAAATCTGGAGATAATTTCTCCTTTCAGTACCTCCTCTCAAACTCCACTCCGAACTGCCTTTTACAATGCCAGAAATCTCCTTAAATAGACCTCGGAGGGTTAAGGACTAGGAGTACAATCTAGAAAGTGCTAGTAGGCATCCACCGACCAAATAGAAGGTTTCGAAAGCTGCGTTAGAAGTCGGTGCAAATCTAGAAGAATCCAAAAATGGTAACCGAACTTTCGGGAGGCATAACTTTTGAACTGTAGCTCCGATTGACGAACCGTTTACATTTTTAGAAAGCTCTCAAAGCGCTCTATAGCCCTATGGAAAAGCTTTGCTTGTCCCCCATTTTTTGGCCCTTTTCAAGCTCATTTAATGCCCCTAACCTGACTTCGAAGCATTCTTAGGAGGTCTCCAAAACCCACAAAATTGTAATAACTTTCAAACCGTGGGGCCTTTTGACTTGATTCTTTTTCTGGAATCCTCTAAATCACAATTATATTCATCTGGCCAATTCACACCTTCTAGGTCACCAAAATGATGGCCAAATTGCATGCTCCTATTTTTTTTGAGATTTTCAAAACACACTGATAGTGGAACTATGAGAGTTGGAACCTTTATTTGACCCAAATGGGTATCCAAAAATGAAAAGACATGAAACAGAAACTAAGTCTAAGTACAATTTTTTTTTGGGTGACACAAGATTGCCCTTATACCTCTGGATGCTCCTGCATCAGACACCCAGGGTAGATTGAAAAGTGACCCTGCCACTTTGTGGATGGTAGAGGAAATCCCAAATGGGAAACCTCAGCTGCTGAAATCCAAGTTGAGTCCTTGATTGGTCATCCTTTCCATTTGACCAAATACTCTTCATACTGCCTATTTCTGGTACTCCTACCCACACGATGATCTAGAATGTCTTCTATCTCCTCCTTCTTAGAAGCAGGAATTGGACATGGCTCTAACACTAGCTCATCATTTGCAACATCATCATGATACTCTATTAAATTTGCAATGTTGAAAATGGGAGAAATGTGAATACCATCTGGCAACTCCACTTCATATGCATTTCCTGAGTCATGTTTCTTCAAAATTTTGCAAGGGCCAAATTTTTTCATTTTCAGTTTATTGTAAGTACCGGCTGGAAATCTTTCTTTTCATAAGTGCACCATGACTAGATCTCCTACTTGGAATTCCTTATGTCTTCTCCTTTGATCAGCCCTAGCTTTATATTCTTGATTCATCTTGGTAATGTGTGCTTGAACCTCCTCATGTAGACACTTGATATGTTCAACAAATTCTTCTGCTTCAACACTTGTCCTCTCCCCTTGTTCTATCTTCCTCAGCTCTGGTGCAGTCCTTGGGCTACTCCCATATACAATTTGGAATGGTGATTTTCCAGTACTCCTATTTATAGAGTTATTATAAGAAAACTCTTCCTATGGTAGAATCAAATCCCATCCCTTGGGCTTATCCCCAACTAAACATCTCAGAAAATTGCCCAAACTTCTATTTACCACTTTTGTTTGACCATCAGTCTGTGGGTGATGCGTGGAACTGAATTTTAGGTCTGTTCTCAACTTCTTCCACAATGTCCTCCAGAAATACCCCACAAATTTAGTATCTCTGTCAAAAACTATACTCCTTGGAAGACCATGTAGTCTTACCACCTCTTTGAAAAACAAGTCTGCAATATGGACAACATCATGAGTTTTGTGGCATGGAATGAAATGTGCCATTTTGGAGAACCTATCAACCACCACGAATACTGAGTCATTACCCCTTTGTGTCCTTGGCAATCCAAGAACAAAATCCATACTTATGTCCTCCCATGGCCTTGATGGAATAGGCAACGACTGATATAGACCAGTATTGTGACTAAACCCCTTGGCAATTTGACAAACCTAGCAACTTTGTACGAACTGCTTCACATCCTGTGAAATTTGAGGCCAAAAATAATGTTCTCTAAGAATGGAAATGGTCTTATCTCGACCAAAATGTCCTGCCATTCCTCCACTGTGTTTCTCCTTAATCAGATTTTCCCTCATGGAACTCCTTGGAATGCACAATTGAGTACCTTTGAACAACATGCCATCTTGAATCAAATAGTCTAACCACTTGGTTCTATCTATAGCAACAGGTTCTTTACAAGCTTTCCATGCTTCAAAAAAATTAGGATCCTTGGGGTGCAAATTCTTGAGTTCATTAAATCCAACTACTTCAACTTGCATTACTGTAAGCAGTGGCTGTCTCCTACTTAGTGCATCTGCAACCCTGTTAGATTTTCCACTTCTATGCTTCAACACAAATGTATAACTCTGCAAGAATTCTACCCACTTCATATGCCTCTGATTCAATTTACCTTGGCTATTTAGGTACTGTAATGCCTGATGATTAGTATACAAAACAAATTCCTTTGGCAATAAATAATGCCTCCATTTCTTTAAGGCCTGAACTATTGCATAGAATTCTTGATCATAAACAGAATACTTCTTCTTTGCATCATTCAATTTTTCACTAAAATATGCAATAGGCTTAACTTCTTGGCTTAATACAGCCCCAATAGTGCTACCACTAGCATCACAATCCACCTGGAACACTTTTCTAAAATCTAGAAGTGCCAACACAGGCTGTTCAGTCACCTTCTTCTTCAGCAATTCAAAACTTCTTGCAGCTGCTGCAATCCATTTGAACTCTTTTCTATCCCCTCTTATTGTATCAGTTAGGGGTGCACATATGCCACTGAAATTCTTAATAAACTTCCTGTAAAAACTAACCAAACCATGAAATGATCTTACCTCAGTAGCAGTCCTTGGAGTAGGCCATTCCAAGATGGCTTTTACGTTCTCTGGATCCATTTTGAGACCTTCGGGTGATATAGCAAATCCCAAATAGACTAACTCCCTTTTTGCAAAGAAAAACTTCTTTAGATTAATTAACAGTTTCTCTTCCCTTAGCCTTTCAAGGACACTACGAATATGCAGTAAATGTTCTTCTAAAGTCTTTCTGAAAATTAAAATATCATCCAAATAGACAATAGCAAATTTTCCCAAGAACTTCTTAAGTACCTCATTCATGAGCCGCATGAAGGTGCTTGGGGCGTTTGTCAATCCAAAGGGCATGACTAACCACTCATAAAGACCCTCCTTGGTCTTGAAGGTTGTTTTCCACTCATATCCTTCTCGAATCCTTATCTGGTGATAACCACTCTTTAGATCTATCTTTGTGAAGTACTGAGCTCCACTCAAGCAGTCCATAATATCATCCATCCTTGGTAAAGGAAACCGGTACTTGATGGTGATCCTATTTATAGCTCGAGAATCTGTACACATCCTCCACTCTCCATCCTTCTTTGGTGCGAGTACTGCAGGTACTACACATGGACTCAGGCTCTCTCGAATCAAGCCCTTCCTCAACAACTCCCAAACCTATTTATTTAGCTCCTCTGTTTCAGTAGGAGTCATCCTCTGAGCAGCCTTGTTAGGCAAACTAGCTCCTGGAATTAGATCTATCTGATGACTGATTTGCCTTACTTGTGGCAACGCATCTGGAACATTATTAGAGATAATATCTCCAAACTCCCCTAGTAAATCTGAAACTTCAAATGGTATTTCACTACCACCTTCTTTATGTTTCGTAGGAATCAAAGCATAGTACATATGCTGATGTTTCATGCCATCTAAAAACTTCCTTCCATCAACAAGACAAATCCTAGCACTGCTACATACCTTTTCACCTTCCTTTTTCATGGGCTTCAATTTGTGGCGAACTCCATCCTTTGTTAGAGAGTATGTGTTTGCATGTCCATCATGTATTGCATGTCTATCAAACTGCCATGGTACATCCATCGAAATAACATCACAGAGAACTTCATCATGGTAACTCCCAATTTTGAATTTTACTAAACATTGTTCACTTACCAGGACCTTATGATCATCTTTTACCCAAGAAATCCCATAGGGCTGGGGATGTTTCTCCCTCTTGAGCTTCAGCTTAGAGACCATCTCTTCTGATACCAAGTTATCAGTGCTACCACCATCAATGATCACGTCACAACATTTATCCTCACACTTGCATCTGGTACGAAACAAACTCCTTCATTGTCCTGGTTCATTCTCACCACTTAGTAGGACTCTTTCATTTACCAAGGTCTCTCCTCTTTCTACATCCTCTGAATGTGATGATTGTCCATCCTCATCCACATGAGCAACCCTAGCTTGGCCCTCAGCTCTCCTATCTGTCCTTTCTTGTCATTGAGGGCATTCAAAGGCACGATGACCTTCTTCATTGCAATGGAAACAGGTTCCACGGAAGCCTCCCCTTCCTTGTTCATGTCCTCTACCTCTTCCTCTTTGATTTCCAAAGTCTTGATCATGGGAGCGGTTGAAACCCTCATTCCTTTGGTTCCTGCTAGTACCCATATCTTCATTTTTCTTTTGGGTTTCATTGTGGCCTCCAGATGATCTACCGCTTCCCCTTCCTCCTTGACCGCGCCCTCTTTGTCTTTCTTCAAACCTTTTATTCAGCTTCTCTTCAACTCGTAGGGAAAACTAGTATGCCTTTTCAACGCTGGTCATTCTTACCAGACTTAATTCCTCCTGGATGCTAGGTCGCAACCCACTGATATAATGAGCAACCTTCTCCTTATTTGCTTCTACATGCCCCGCTCTAATCAAGAGTCGGTAAAACTCCTCTATATATTCTTGGACTGATCTTCATGCTTGCTTTAACCCATGCATCTTCTTGAACAGATCAAGCTCGTAGTCCATAGGAATGAACCGCTTCTTCAATTTGTCCACCATGCGATCCCATCTTGTGATCTTCTCCTTTCCTCTTCTGTTTCTTTCCAATTGAACCTCTTACCACCAGATTTTTGCATGGCCTTTCAGTTTGGCATTTGCAAACTTAACCCTATCTGGGTCCCTGATATCCTCATACTCAAAGTATTCTTCCAGTTCATTGATCCAATCAATCAACTCATCTGGTTTTAGATTTCCTGAAAATACACCCACTTCAATTGTAGGTCTTTTCCCAAACTTAGTAATGGCCCTAAAAAGCCTTTCCTCTATAGGATTCAGAACTTCCCCATCAAATTCCTCTTCTGGTCCCATTGCTTCTTCTTCATTGTCATCCTCACTATTGTCACCTGCGGCAACATTTGCTCCTCTACGAAGCTCCTCTTGCAATGCCTGCACCTGCCTTTGGAGGGCTCTAACCTCCTTAGGATTAATAGCTCTAGCCCTTCCACCATGCTCTCTTTGTGCAGGCATCTTCTAACTCCAACCCACAACCACACAGTCCTGGTGCAAACTGCCTCACAGTCGGCGTTCTGTCTACACACTCAGGAAAACCCGCTCTGATACCACTTGATGGGGACATGACCCAAGAACAAAATGGAACCAACAGAAAGGGAAAATTATATTAACTGAGAAAATAAGCTAGTACAAAAAGTGCAGAGAAAATAAACTTCAAAACATGCCCTAAGGGCTTACAATAGCATAAATCTGGAGATAATTTCTCCTTTCAGTACCTCCTCTCAAACTCCACTCCGAACTGCCTTTTACAATGCCAAAAATCTCCTTAAATAGACCTCAGAGGGTTAAGGACTAGGAGTAGAAAGTGCTAGTAGGCATCCACCGACCAAATAGAAGGTTCCGGAAGCTGCGTTAGAAGTTGGTGCAAATCTAGAAGAATCCATAAACGGTAATCAAACTTTCGGGAGGCATAACTTTTGAACCGTAGCTCTGATCGACGAACCGTTTACATTTTTGGAAAGCTCTCAAAGTGCTCTATAGCCCTATGGAATAGATTTTCTCATACCACATTTTTTGGCCCTTTTTGAGGTCATTTAATGCCCCTAACCTGACTTCAAAGCATTCTTGGGGGGTCTTCAAAACTCAAAAAACTGCAATAACTTTCAAACCATGGGGCCTTTTGACCTGATTCTTTTTCTGGAATGCTCTAAATCACAATTATATTCATTTGGCCAATTCACACCTTCTAGGTCACCAAAATGATGGCCAAATTGCATGCTCCTATTTTTTCGGGATTTTCAAACACACTGATAGTGGAACTGTGAGAGTTGGAACCTTTATTTGACCCAAATGGGTATCCAAAAATGAAAAGACATGAAATAGAAACTAAGTCTAAGTACAATTTTTTTTTGGGTGACACAGGATTGCCCTTATACCTCTGGATGCTCCTGCATCATGTTCGGTGATCTATCTACATGCTCAAGAACTCCCACTCTGATACCACTGATGCAAGGGCACACCACCCTACCAACTCATAAGAAAAAATGAAACAAGATGGAGACAAAGAGATGAAAAATGCTTCCCAAACAATTTTATTATACTTGAAAATCCTTACAACATCCACCAAAATTTTACAAATTCTTTAACATAAGAGAACTCTCAAATAAGAATTTCCACACTAAGAGCTTCACCAAGAACTTCCCAACTAAGAGCCTTCACCTCCAAAGCTTCCACCCAAGAACTTCTACTTGAAGAGCTATCACACCTTGAAGCCTTCACCTTCTAGCTTGATTAGGAATGCTCATATGCCTTGCTTAAATAGGCACTTACAACCTAATGCATGACTTATCCACAACCTTCTATAATATCCACAACTTTCTAGAATTTCACCTAAATATAGCTATGCACCACCATGTGGCCCAATTAGAAAATTACATTTCTTTTGTGGATCACAAAAAATAGTAAATGCATGATTTAAGGAACTTTCCACAAACTTCTAAGATGCCACCTACGTACCTTGATTAATGGAATGACAACTAATTTTCTTATTTTTCTATTTATGCCACCTTTGCACCTTGAAAATAGAAATTCTTCTTTTCTCCCTTTTTTCCCATTTTCTATTTTTTTTTCATTCTATTTTCATCACTTTCTCTCTCCTCTAATTTTATTTATTTATTATTATTATTATTTTTACAATTTTCCCATGCAAGATGCTCCTGCATCAAATTCCTTCTCAACTTCATGTAAATCCTACTGATAAAAATAAGTAACGCATGACTAATTTTCTTAATACATCTCTCCACACATACTTTGAGTTTCACCATTTTCAAATCTATCATTCGATATGTTATCTTCATTGTGATATTGGTTGATTTGATTGTTGTGGAATTCCTCTTCAAATAATGGGTTCAAGTGTATAGAAAAATCCATCCATATCTTCACAGGCTTTCTCTTCAAACAAAGGATTTAGGAAAATAGATATTTTAGGCATACTATCATGAATACTTTCCTCCTATTCATCAAGTGATTCATCAGCAAGACTAGCATCTTCTAAAATTTCCCCTTGTACATATGTTGAATGTAGTTCTATTTCATCTTCACTACATGATTCTTGAAATTCGTTGTCTTCATCTAGAATATCCTGAGTATATGTTGATCCATTAACCTATTCATTATGGTGGATTGAGAAAAACATTGAGCCATTTATCTCAATGTACTTTTTCTATTCCATATCTAACAAGACTAAGATTTCTTCCATACTAAGACAATCACCTTCATCATTTTCACATTTACTATCATTTTTGGTCAGACAATGTCTTAATGGATGAACTCCCCATGATCTTCATGTAATATTTGAAAAAGAAGATTCAACTTAGAATCATCTAATGATATTCCCAATTCATGAAACCTTTTGGCAAATTCCTTGGAGGAAGGCATGATGTCTAGAGGTGCTTCCTAAAAAATATTGGTGATTCTCATAAAAAAATGTGCCAAGGTCTCTTCTTCATTTCTTTCCAAATTGAGAAATGCATCACATACATGTTTTTATGTTTTCTTCATGATGTAATATAGATTTTTTTCTAGAGCACATTATATTTTAAGTCATTTTCTTCTGAGTCTTTTCCCTCAGTAGAGCTACCAACTAGAATATTTTTAAGTAGAGTCACCACCTCTTTTATAGAGGAATAGATCAATTTCCTGATCTTTTGCATTCTTCTTCTAACATAGTTCACATACTCTTTGCTCTATATTTCTAATCTTCTAAAACCTAATATTTTATGGGTTACTTCATAATCATGATTGTATAGACAACTCCCTAGTAGAGTTGCCAATTAATTAGTGCCCAAATTGATGGACTAGGTTTCCTATGGAATGATGATCCAATTTTTGGAATTCCTAGTAGCAATTTTCCAATTGACAAGTCCCACCAAAATAGGATGTGAACCTCTACAATTCTGGCTCTATAGGACCAAGGCAGCTAGTAGGCCTATACGTCACACCCTAGAGGCTTTGAGCAGATATCTTGTAAGATTTTGGGTGTCTTAAAAAAATTAAATAGATGGTATATATTTTTAAAAATTTATTAATGTATATAGATGAATATGATGTGCAATGATCAGATATCATCATCACCTGGATCTATGTCCTTTCTGTAATCAACATGAACACCCAAAAAACAATAAGCAAGAGACCAGTACCTTGACCAATGGAGTCTCTATCAATTTTCTATCAATCACTTATAATGTTAATGCGACCCTAATAGATAATTATAAAATCCCTCCAAGATGAACTTTTATCACATTGATGAAGCATGCATAACAAAATATTAGGTTAATTTCAATACAAAGTCCTATTGAATTTAACTCCCCTCAAGAGACCAATAAGATAGCAATTCAAATTGAGCAATCAATACATCATTACTATTTAAAAATTATTGTGGTATAACTCTTTGATATTCAATAAATAAGACTATCAATCAAAGTAAACTTTTAAGTTTAATCAAAAGAACAAAATAAATGAAAGAAGAATGATATCACCAAAAGTTAATCGAGCATATCAAATCCTTCTATTGATCTTTGAAGACACTTGCCACAAGATTTTATGTTACTCATGCATATAGATAACAACAAAGTTCATAATGATTAGAAGGATCCCCTCTTAATTGACAAAAAAATAGTTTATTGAGTATGATCATGAATATGATATCATTCTCTGATTCCAGGCCACATATAAGTAGTCACCGAAATAGTTACAAATCTAAAAATTTGTGACTCCTTGGTAGATTGTAAAATAATGTGACCTTATATTAAACTCTCAACATAAATTAATATGTTAATCTTCCAGGTATTCTTGGCATCCCTTCTTATATGCTTGATATTGCTCGAGTATTGTGAGATTCTTATGTGCAATCGCCTCCTTGATAATTATTTATTTTCCATTATGATTTATTGATTTCCCTTTTGATTATTTAATAATTTCAATGAATTCTCCACACAAAAAAAATTTAAAAATAAATAAATTAGGGTTTTACATTTAATTTATGTTTTTCCTAAGGATTTTTCTCATGCATAAACATTAGGTCAAAGTAATTGCATTCAAAAAAGATTCTAAAGCATATAAAATGGTTTCATAAATTGAAAAAATAAACAACCATTTTCAACAACCCTAATATATTTATATGAATGTAAAATAATATGCCAATAAGATATTTCTATAAGTATTTCATCTTAAGGAACATATAATTTTTCTTAAAAACAAACTTTTTCTTTAACATGAAGCATGAAATAGAAATAATTTATATCAAAGGTGTAGGGATAAAAATAAGATTTTAAACACTATTTATAATAATAATTTATCAATATATTTCCCTAGAAAGAATAATTAAATAAAAGGTAAGCCAAATGCATCATAAGAATTATTTTAACTAATAAGAAATATTAATTATTCCATTTACAAAAATATTGCAATTATAATTTTCCTTCTAACTATCTTTCTTGAAGAATAAAATAGACTAATAGGTTAGGGTAGATGGGGTAGTTAGGATAGGAACAAGGATAGGGTCAAGAGGTTGAGTGTTCAACTCCCTCTACCCATCCTTTTTTTTGGGAAAAAAAACCATATTTATTTCAAAAAGGGAATAATTAATCAAATATATATCTAAATAATATTTGACATTTTCATTTTGAACCTTTACCTTTTTTCACTTTGGGGAATAATCATATCATTTAATTTGATCATTAATTCTAATGTACAAAGCAATAATAAATCTATTAATACTAGGGAAGGTAAATAAAATATTATTGTGTGAAAAATATTTAATCACTTAAAAATAAAAATAATATTTTAATGAAATAATATTTAAAAAATACTTTGCTTTCAAATTTGATACTTGCAAATTTAGGTGTCAAGAATAAGTTTAAGGAGCTTTAGAGATTTTGCACTGATTCTTGTAGTACCTGATCTAGCAGGTGATTTTATAGTGTGTAGTGTTGCTTCCCTAGAAGGGATTGGAACAATCCTAATGGAGGACATGCGTGTAATTCCTATGATTCTCACAAGTTCAAGGATCATTAGTTGAACTATCTCACACATGATCTTGAGCTAGTTGCATTTGTTCATGCTCTGGTGAGAAGGATACATTTCTTGTTGGGGCACCATTTTGAGCTTCATAGAGATCATCCTAGTTTAGAGTATATCTTCATGCAACCTAATCTAAATGCTAGGAAGAGGCTTTGGATGGAGTTTCTATATGAGTATCACTTTGAGGTGAAGTATATTTAGGGAAAGGAGAATGTGGTAGTTGACAGTTTGATTCATAGGAGACATGGGACATTATCATTAGCTCTAGTTGTGTATTTGAGGATTCATATACATTAGGAACTTCATAAAGATATGTGACCTATTAGGAGGTGAGCATGGAGATAGATTCAAGAAGATCTTTAGAGGGAAGATTTTCAGGCTATGTTATAGAGTTAGATGACCTTTTGCACTATACCAGGAGGATTTATGTATCACTATTGGATGAGCTTCATACATTGATCCTACCTAAGGCCCATCATGCACCTTACTTGGCACATCTAGGTGTCAAGAAGATGCATGCAGACTTACAACAATTTTACTTTTGGACATGGATGAAGCATGATATCACTAATTTTGTGGCTAGGTGTCTTGAGTGCTAGAGGGTTAAGACAGAGAAAAAGCATCCAACAAGAATTTTATAGCCTAATATCATTCCTTCATAGAAGTAGGATATTATTTCTATGGATTTCATTGTGGGACTTCCTATGACTTCTCATCAACATGACGCTATCATGGTCATCATTGACCGGTGGACTAAGGGGGCACACTTTTCACTGATGAGGTCATCCTACACAAAAACTTGAATAGCCAATATCTTTATGTGTGATATTGTGACATTGCACAGTATTCCCCAAAAGATTATTTTGGGTAGGGATCTTGTATTCACATCCACATTTTGGACATCCTTGCAACATGATCTTGGAGTGTAGTTGAACTTCATCTTAGCATATCACCCAAAGAGAGATGGTCAAACTGAGAGAGTGAATCAAGTTCTGAAGGATATGTTGAGGATGTATGTTATGGACCAACAGACTCTTTGGAAGGATTATCTATACCTAGCAGATTTTTCTTATAATAATGGGTATCACAGTTCCATTGGGATGACACCTTTTCAAGCCTTGTATGGTTGTCCTTGTCATAAACCATTTAGTTGGGATAGTTTAGAGGATTGTATCCTATTGGGTCCTAAGATGTGTTGAGATGTTGAGCAACAAGTAGTGCACATCCATGGGCATGTGTCTACAACACAAGATAGGAAGAAGTATGTTGATGCTCACATGACACATAAGTAGTTTGTAGTGGGTGAGAAAGTTTTATTTAGAGTGTGTCCATAGAAGAGTCTGATCCATTATAGAAAGGGTTTAAAGTTGGCACCTTAGTTTGTGGGATCATTTGAGATTCTTGAGAGGATAAGTCTAGTTGCCTACTATTTTGCATTGTGGCATAGCTTAGCTCATGTTTATGATGTTTTCCATGTTTCTATTCTTAGACAATATATTCCTAATGTGATACATGTTCTTGATTGGAATATGTTACAGGTGGAGGATGGGAAACTAGCTTTGGAGCTGGTGTGCATTCTTTAGTAGTGAGATTTGACCCTTAGGGGTCAAACCATAGAGAAGATAAGGGTCTAATAGGACCCTACTAATGATTCATCAGCTACATGGGAGGTTGCAAATGTTTTTTGGGATTTATATCCCTACTTTTTTATGGGCTTCTAGTAGTAAGCATAAGTCTAAGGGGGGTGGATGTAGTGCCTACCCATAGTTTACTTTTCGTGTTATATTGTTGAGTTCTTTTAGTCCAACTTTATGGTTATATTTTAGGATTTAGTGGTACTCAGTTACCTAATTTGATTGGATGTTATTTCATACTCAATTTTTATATATTTGATGACGTACTTGATACTCAGTTATTTGATGTGTTCATGTTTATTCCTTCGATGATGATATTTCATATGTTCATATAGTGATTTCACTTGTTTCGTGATGATAGTTAGATGGATGATTTATATACAATTTTCTATGGTTACTTATTCCATACTTTCATGTTTATGGGGTACATGTATGTTTTACTTTATGCTTGATGTTTTTTATATGGTTAAGGGAGGGAGTCATAGTCACCTACTAGTCGGGATCTACATTATGCACCACTCCCCACCATTTCTTGTTTAATTTAAATATATATACATTTGTACATGTTCGATTGTTATGCAAATTGCAAGTACTAGGCATCAACTTCCCTAAATTTTCAACATGAGCGTGCCCTATCGCAGTATCTCAATGGTAAAGAAGTGAGATAGTTATCGAGTCCAAATCCTAAACCTAGGCATTTTGTCCTAGAATATAGGACAAGTATCTGAGTTATTCACCCTTCTGAATTCATCAAAATGACATGAATTCAAGATTTTGACCCTTAAGTTTGAATGCGTGCTTTATTTTATAGATAGGTTTTCTCATTTAGATTTGTGGGTCTAGTGTGGTTTTTAGTTATAATTAAATCAAATAAAAAGATAATATTATTAAACGATTTAATTTAACAAAAATTTTATAAAGAAAAATCAAAATTTAATTATATTTAATTATTTAAAAATTCAATTAAATGGAAGAATTAAATTTAAAAGATTTAATTAAAGTTTCAAATTGGGTGTAATTATATTTATTTAATTTAATAATTATTACTTTAGGAGTTTCATTTTAATAATGAACACTAAATCTTATTATTATTTAAATTAATAAAAGTACTTTTATTACATTTTTTAATTTAATAAAAGAAAGAGAGAATAAATTAAATAAACTTTATTTTAATTAAAATGTAAAAATTTTGCACATGAAATTAAAATAAATTAATAAATAAAAGAAAAGGGTTTGCATGTTTGTAAAATTGAAACCTTAAAGGAGAAAGCTCTTTGTTAAGAAATTAGAGCTAATTACTTCACACATAGGTTTGGAGGAGCAAATTTATGGAAAGGGTTTCAAGAGAAGGGAATTCTTGCAACTTCCAAGCATTTGTCTAGTTAGCATCAGATTGAGGTAAGAACTTTGTTGAGATTATTACAAGTATTTTCTTTCGAATTACCTTTATCTTCTTCATGTTTATTTGTAGATCTTGTTTTAGAGATCAATTTTGGTTGAAATTATTGTTTGAGAAATGATTGTTATTTGTTATTGAAATGTATGTGAGAGAAATCAATAGAAAATGTTTATTGGAGAATTGGAGTTTTAGAAAACTAAGACTAGGATAGGGTGTGAAAATGAAAACTAGATTTAATTTAACAACTTTGAGTGTTTCAATTAATTTCCCCTCTCAGATCTCTATTGAAATTCTATTTAAAAAATTATGTATTAATAGCATGATAATAAATTATTACTATGGTAATAATAATAATAAAATTAATTAGGAATCAGGTGGAAAGGAATTATTTTAATAAAAAAGAAATAAAAAAAAAAGTTTGGGCGGCGAGGAAAGGTACGTTGCCAAGGCAACGTATGGCTATAAAAGGATAGTTCATCGTTGTCTTGGGTAGCACACTACCTCTGGTGGCACAACTTTGGCTACACCCCATAGTTTGGGGTTGTAATATGTTAATCACATCTCTTCATTATATTAATTATAATTACTATTATCATTATCATTATTAATTATTATTTCTATTATTTAATTTAGTAATTATGATTATTAATAAATCAATTTAAATTATTTTATTAATAACTTAATTATAATAATTATTAATAGTTTAATAATAATTAATTTTAATAACATTTAAGTAAAAAATAAAATTATTTATTATTTAATAAATTTATTTTATAAAAAAGGGTTTGTAAATACCAATTTGAGCAAAGAGAAATCATTTTAACAATAATCTTATTATTGTTTATAAAAGTATTTCATTTTATATGAAATGGTATTATGTACTAGGGTGTTTTTAATGGATTGTTGGGTCATTTAAAATACTTGTGAACTCAAAAAACTTTATCAAATGTGAAACTTTGAAAATAAAACTTGAACTCATTTGTAAATTGATTTTTTATGATTTCAAGCCAAATGAACTATGACAATACACTTATTTAAATACTTGATGAGATGTATGATTTACTCTATGTTGGGGATTGGGTTTAACTTATTAGATTGACCAGTTAGGATGTTACTAGAGGCTTGAGAGTTGTGTTCTATGATGTTGTGTGAATATTGTGATGAATGTGATTTGAACTATGAAGTTTTGATAAGTGTTCATATTATTGTTGGAAATACAATAGGGAAAGTAAACTCTAAGAGGTGGGGTGAATCAGTCCTTCAAAAATTTAACCCTTAAAACATTCACCACACATCCATCTCACAATTTTCATGTAAACTAAAATACCAAATTAAGCATGTACATCCATAATATAAAAACAATAAACATTCAACACATATATGACACAAAATATTTGGTTACCCAGAAACCCTCCAATGAGAAGGTAAAACTAGGGTGGGGATGACACCCACAAATCTTCACTACTATAGTAATAAAGTATATCTAATGAAGGCTACAATGTTTGATCATAAAATATGATCTACTTGTTGAAAGGTAATCCTTGTTAAAGGCTCACAAGATTATTAGATCTTACCCTGTTAAAGGATTTCAACACCCTGTTAGAAGTGTGCTTGATTAAAGGACTTAAACTTACAATGAAGTAAGCACTATGTTAAAGGATTTACAATAGCCTATTAGGACTAGTGTTAAGAGATTTAACTGATTCACTTGTTAGAATGTCTCATCAACGATCTTGTGTTTAACAATCTACTGCTAGATAACATATCACCTCTTTGCATGTATCCTTGATCCTCTGTGATAAGATGTATCAAATATGTCCTCTAATCTCTTTCCTCTGTTCTACCCTAACTAATTTTGCAATGCTATGCTCTTTCACAATTCACTTTCAACTCCTTAGCCACCATGAATTCTTTGTTTAGACATTTAAATTCTCTCTTCACTCCTACCACACTATCTTTTAGGGATTGTCCTCCTTATAAAGACTTATGTGACTTAGGGTTAGGTATGATTCAACAATTGTGATTCACCTATTTGACCACTTATATCACCCCTCTAACTAATTGGTTACATGTACTGCATAGGGATTCTCAATTTTTGTTCAAAAATATCTTTTAGAATCATAAAACAATTCTAAAGTTAGCTCAAAAATGGTTTACATAGTAGTTGGTGCCATTACAAACAACTATGTCAAAACTATCTTACTTAGCACTTCAAGTGTTTGATGCTTGAGATATACTATATCTTCAATGTTGTAACTCAACCTCTAAATGACTCGATGCCCATTAATCACTTGACATCTAAATGACTCAACATTAACTATCTTCTCAGAACTTGAGTGAATCAAAACTTACTACTCACTTGTCATATAGTTTTTGACATCTTATGCTTGACATACATTACTTGTTTGGCATGAACTAAGAAAATGACTTAAGTGTATTGTCACTAATATGCCAAAACTAATATGAGATTAATAATCTCCCCCTTTGACATGAGTGGAAAAAATACTTGATCATGCATGAATAACCTTAACTCTTGAGTATAATTTAGATAATCTCTCCTTAGTGTTCAACTTATATACAAAATTTCAAAACTTCAAAATTTTGCAAAACTTGTGACTTATCAGTCATACCTAAAAAATTCATAACTCCCCCTAATTTGATTTTTCTATTTTGAATCTAAAATTGAATACCCCTACTGAGTATTTATGTTGTGTTGGCTCTATTTCTATAATCTCACCCTTTATTTGGTTTCCCCCAAAACTTATTCTCTTCTTTCATTCATTCTCCCCCTTTCTTGATTCTCCTCCTTGCTTCATTCTCCACCTTTTTAACACTTATGTCATGGGTGGTACACAAATTTTGTGTTTGTCCAAGAATGATTTATGGACCTCCATCATAATATTTAGTGTTGCATCCTAGTTGGCACATTCTACCTCCAAAGATTTGATCTGAATGTGCAACTTGGCAACAAGGTTAAATAGGCCTTCATGAGTAGAAAGATGGAGATCTTTCTTCATCAATGTCTTTGTATAGGATAGTTCCTTGTGTAACATCTCCATGTGAGGTATTAAAATGGACTGGACGTTGATCAATGTAGCTCTAATATTTGCATCATGAGCTTGTAAAGCTACTAACTAACCTCGTGCTAGTAGAGTTTTAAAAAAAATGAGATTGACTTTGACTAGGAGATTGTTGTAACCTCTAGATGGTCAATGTTTCTTTGCACTTCTTGTGTGAATAGGGTTATATTACACAACTTGGTGTAAAGAGAAAAAATGTTCTCCAACATCTTCTTCACACCCTCAATTTAGGTGCTAACTCAACTTGGTGTACTGCAATAACACTAGATATCTGTTAATTCACCTTTGTTTGAAATTTCTTCTTAGGCCATTCTAGTAATTTGACATTATTATCTAGGTCTTCATCATTAAATTTTTCAATGTTTTTTCCAACTTCTCAATGATTAGGTTTATTTCATCAGGGAAAGGTAGGCTAAATGCATCAAGAAATATGTCCTTTATTTCATGAAGTGCCTATTTCTACCTATGCTCCCTTTTGAGCAATTCTTGGCATTTCTTCCTTCCCAGAGCATCCTACTATATGCTCATTTGATCTATGGTGATTGACGCAAGATAAAACTTTGGCAATTCAATTGCCTCATTGAAGTTGATATCACCATAGGCTGTCACCTCATCAACCTTAGATGTGCTAGGAATGGGCCTTGATGCTTGTAATTGTGTAGCTTTTGTACTCAACCTATGAAGTTCTTGACTAGGAATAGGAGTAGTAGTGTTTGGTAAGGTAAACAGTGTCTAAATTTCTATCACTTCATCTTGTTTCATAATCAAGATTGAATCTTCAGTCCTAACCTTCTCCTTTTCTTTAGTTTCTTCTCCACCTTGTGCTTGTGGTGTAGGTGTAGGACTAGCTTCTTGACCAGTTTGGATTGGTATCCCTTCTTGCTCAATTATTGTAACTACTAGTACTAAGAAATTTTGTACCATAGCATTGACATGTTAAGTCATAGTGCCCTTCCTCTGGTATACTACAATAGACATTGTAGCTTGCACTTCTATAGATTGAGAGGGGCAAATGGATGATGTTTATGTTATCTCCCCTATAAATTCCAATTCTACCTTCTTAATCTCATACACACTCACCAAAATAGGATGGTTTCATAGTTTTTCCTTTGTGGTGGAATTAGTCAATATCTTTTGCATATCCTCCTTTGTTAAGGGATTGATGTTTTGAATGGTGTTGTCAGACACATCCTTAATCTTTACCATATCTTCTTGTCGACTGACACTCGGTATATGTACTTCTAGTACATTTTAGTCTTGTTACTGCTCTTCCTTAGCTATTTCCTTTGTAGTGCCTTCCTCATGTACTTCCCTTATAGATTCATCATTTGTTTCTTCTTTTCCTTTAGGGTAAGTGCAAGAAGTTGGGTCTCACTTTTGGACAAAAAGTGGAAGTGTTTTTCCTATTTTTTCAATTTCTTGTCAATTGACGTCAAAATTCAAATGAAGCATTTAGAGATTAAATATTTAAAAACTTTAGAAATAAAAAATTTTATGTTCAGAATCTAGTTTTTGAATATGTAATTTATTTGTATACCCATATGATAGATTTTGTTTTTGGTATGGATCTTCAAAAACCACTTTTTCAAAATGCCTATTTTAGGACCATACCACACTCATGTACAAACACCATAATTTGACACAACTAAATGAATTTTCATAAATCCTTTTAAACAGAGTTACCTAATACACCTAAGATTGATGACAATATTTTTCCTTAATTTTTTATTGAATAATTTTTTTTTAATTAATAATTAATTGGCTATAAAGGTAAATTTTAAAACCTCTTGTGTATGGAGTTATCTTCTTGTGGACTGACACTCGGTATATGTACTTCTAGTACATTTTAGTCTTGTTACTACTCTTGCTTAGCTATTTCCTTTGTAGTGCCTTCCTCATGTACTTCCCTTATAGAGTCATCATTTGTTTCTTCTTTTCCTTCAGGGTAAGTGCAAGAAGTTAAGTCTCACTTTTGGGCAAAAAGTGGAAGTGTTTTTCCTATTTTTTCAATTTCTTGTCAATTGATGTCAAAATTCAAATGAAGCATTTAGAGATTAAATATTTAAAAACTTTAGAAATAAAAATTTTTATGTTCAGAATCTAGTTTTTGAATATGTAATTTATTTGTATACCCATATGATAGATTTTGTTTTTGGTATGGATCTTTAAAAACCACTTTTTCAAAATGCCTGTTTCAAGACCATACCACACTCATGTACAAACACCATAATTTGACACAAATAAATGAATTTTCATAAATCCTTTTAAACAGAGTTACCTAATACGCCTAAGATTGATGACAATATTTTTCCTTAATTTTTTATTGAATAATTTTTTTAAATTAATAATTAATTGGCTATAAAGGTAAATTTTAAAACCTCTTGTGTATGGACACCATAATTTGATGAAAATTTCACTTTTTCAAAAAAAAAAAAAAAAAAAAATCTCAAAAGAATTGTATGTAGATTGATGACATATAAATTAATTTAAGAAAAATTATAAAATAAAAAAGTTATTAAAGTTTTAGTGAACTTCACTATTTTACATTTAGGTAGCACCTTTCATTCAAAAATAATGCAAAAATAGTAAATAAAGTCATAGCACTATAAAATTTATATTTCTAAAATCACGATAGTGATAGCTCTAATGGGTTTTTGTTTCATAAAAAAATTTGATCGAGAAGACCGTCTAAAAAGTATGGCAAGGTGTAAATGTGTTAGTTCAATGCCTTAGCCAAATCTCGAGAGGTCAAGGCATAGGCTTGGTCTCACCAAGCCTATCCCAAACTAAAATATGAGGTAGGAGAAAAAAATCTTGCCCAATGTTGTAAGAAACGGGTACCTATTATTTAAATTCAAAAAATGGGTACCCGTTTTGAAAAAGTCAAATCGGCATACAAAATCCCCCCCAAAAAACAAAATTTTAAATTTTTAGAAATGGATACCCATTTTTTAAAAGCAAAAAATGGGTACCCATTTCTAAAAAATACAATTTTTTTTATGTTTTCAAAAATGGGTACCCATTTTTTGAAAATTAAAAACGGGTGCCCATTTTTTAAATTTTGGATCGGGCGCCTAAGCCTGAAATGGGTACCCATTTTTAAAAAATGAGTAGCTATTTCTAAAAGAGCATGATCTCAATCTGTGGACTTCCACGAAATTGAGAACCAACTCCTTGCTTCTACCCTTCACCTACTTCTTTAGGTACTTTCTCAATAGTCTTTTGTATCATCAACCCATTGATCAATTTCCATAATTGTGTGCTCTATTGAACAACCTCTTCAATTTTGTTCTATAAAATATTAAAGGCTCAGTATTTTAGAGAAAGCCTCTACTTATACTTGTTAATAGCCTTTTTCATTTCAGACTTGTCCAAGTCTGGCATCACTCTTGCAAGTGTAGTCTCCCTAATATTCCTCTTAGTTGTGAGACTATATTGCCACCTTTGCTCAACTCTATCATGTAGGCTCTTGCGTAAAGAGTTGGAAATCTCAATTGGAGTCTTCTCAAAATTTGTCATCATGGGATATGCATATTCTCTATCTTCCCAAGTTTATCAAAATCAACATGTGTAAACCCACTTAAATCAACATTATTCTTGATATTTTGACACAAGTTATTCAAATCAGAAGAGGGGTTGTGACTTACCACTTTGAATTGGTTGTTGTCATCTAAATTGGTCCTCTCCTCATTTGATTTAGCCAAGGAAATATATTTCCTTCTTTGCTTCAGCTAAGTTTCATCTTCTTTTGTAGTTGTGCTAGCTCTTTTTCCCTTTGGCTTATCAATTCCTTGAGTTTTCTTAGCAATAGCTCTTGTGCTAGCCCTAGTAATAGGAATTGTAGGCTTTTTGTATGAAGTTTCCACAACCTCTTTGGGTTTTCTTGTTTTTGGCTTCTTTTCTTTTCTCTTCTTCAGTTTTGTGGCAATAGGTGCTTCGTTGGCTTCTTCTTCATTGACACCTTCATCAAATTATACTTCTTCTTCTCCTTGGTGCTCTACATAACCCTGTGTAAGAGCTAGTGGTGCTTGGGTAGTTGTATCTTCTTCTTCATCTTCATTACCCTCTTCTTGTTCATCTCCTTTTGCCCCTTGACCAAATTTTTCCTTGATCTTCTTCATAATTTTGTTCTTCTTTATCAACATAGAATTTTTCTTCAAATCCATTGTGATCTTTGACTTTGCTACATCATAATTTCCAAATATAGTAGCATTCTTATCCACTTCATTTTCTAGTAAAGTAGTGATTGTTGTAGATATCTCCTCCACATTAATCTCATAAGGCAATGGTTTGAGTTGTCTAACCATTGGAACAACAACTTGAACATAAGTGAAATCAACATCAACTAGAAAAAAAGCTTTGAAATGCTTCTCTACTAGTGACACTAGAATTATCAGTCTTTGCTATATTGACTTCTTAATCAAAATAACTAGTCATCACAATCTCAAAATTTTCTCCAAGTTGCTCTATGAATTCACTAATCTACACTACAACTGGCCTGTTAGTCTTCCAAGCTACTTTCCCAAATGAGGTGAAAGTGTTCTACACATAGAAAAACATACAAACAAGTATTGAGCCAAATCTGCATTATGCACTTTTTGCCTTTCCTATGGCTCACAAGTTTTCTGATAATTGCTGGTGTGATAACTCGACAAGGTCATAACAATGGTCTTTCTTTACTATCTTGTAACCCAAATCCATAGCCATATAGAGTACACTATTCAACCTGTTAGATTGAAAGGATTTAATTACAATAACTCTCACTACAAATACAATTAGGGGATCAATAATTACATCTATGGTCATCTCTCTCTTGTTCCATAGTGCCCATGTATTCTTCTCAATTGCCTCTTTTGCATCACTCCTCATTGTCTTTGGTTTATCTATGGTTAGATACCCTATCATTCTTTGAATAATCCTCTTTGTGATTTTTATAGGGCCATCCTCCAACCATACAGATTTGTCATGTATTATACTAAGAAAAATCTTAAGTCACTCTGTCTTGAATATGTTAGGAAAATCTAGGGCATGGATTAACCCCTTTTTCTCTACAACATTTTTTTCCTCTTGCAACAATCTACTTTCACACAATTTTCCATATAAGTCTCTTATTTACATATCTCCAATGCTTGCTACCTTACAAGTGTAGCAACACCTTACATGTTATATCATTAAGACTTGTGGTGGTATCATAGATTATGCACCAAGTGGGTCTCCTTTATAAGCAATAGATCTAGAAATTGATTGTTTGATATCATTTCTTATCAATTGAATATTTATAACTTCCTTTCCTTCCTTAATTGCAATAGTAGAAGAGCTAGATGCCATTTAAAATATCTATGGTTTACAAAAATTTAAACAGCGTGACTCAACAAATGATAAATACCTTTGAATATGATGATTGTTGGTGAGTAGTGGTTGACTCTAGTTCCCAAATGCTTGAATCCTTCAACTCAATTCACCTTCAGCTCATCATGCACTCTTTAATCTTGAATAATTTCAAATGACTCAAAAGCTAACCAAATAGCCCTTAAAACTTTGCAATAAATGCTCAGTGCTTACACAACTTTAAGCTTGACTCCAATAGTAATTTTGACTCACTTGGCTTCCATGTAATATATATCATGCTTGTCAACCACACTGAGCATGGCCAACACTATCATCTTTGATATTTTGACAACAACTGAACTTTCACTGGACAACAAAAATGAAACTATTCATGCTCGACAAAAACACGAAAACTTATAGATTTTTTCTATGTTCTAACCAATACTTTTCATCTTACTTTATGCACATATGATCTTTTTAGAACTGAATCCTTGGAACTGGTGTATAATTGAACTTTGAGATATCAGTTGTACACATACCTCTTGATTTCCTAATTAGGATTGGTGTGCTCACCTGATCCATTAGATCAAGTGATCTTTCTTGAACTTGATGTGTTGCAATCTTCATTTTTCTTCCATGTCTTATTCATCTCTACTTTGGCATTCTCACATTAAACTTTCCTTTTCCTTTATTGAATTCACTATTAGGTGCCTTTACCTTGTTGGATAATTTATGCTAATGTGACTAGCCTTCAAATAATTAAAATATGTAGTTGGATTCAACCATCTATTATAATCACTTCCGAAATGTGTTCTAATGAGCAACATGTCCATATTCTTGACAGTAGTGACAACTATACCTTGTATTGTATTACTAGTTAAAAGAGTTGTCAATATGGTTTACCTTGGTTTTCTTGTTTGATGGTGATTAAGGCTTGGATTTGCACTCATATGCTCTATGTCCATACTTCTTATAGTTATAGCAATAAACTTCAAATATTTGTGTGTTCATTACCTTGGTCTTTATTTCATGTGCCTGATGTCCTCTCTTGTTGTATTTATGAAAGTTACCCATAAATTTCTTCTTAGGGTTCTAATTTGCATTGTTTCTCCTACAAACATTTTTTGTATGACCTATCTATCCACAATTATAATAAGTGGATTTGTAGTTCTTAACTTTATTATTCTTTTGTTCACCACTTTTAGATGATTCTCCTTCTTCAGTATTGGTGCATCCCAATCCAGTAGTATAACTATTAGATCTACAAGATCTCATCAATTGCTCAAAATTATTGATGGCTTCACTAGGTGTATTGAAACTTTCAAAAAATTATTTTTCCCTTTTTTACTCATTTCTTAGTTATTCATTCTGCAACTCAAGTGTTGTGATCTCAATATCATTTCTATTCAATTCATGATTGACAATCATTATTTCATTAGTTGTGTCAAGTTTCATGTTAGCAATCCTTTGTACCTCTGATGTCTTATCTTCTAGTCTGCTAGTCAGTATCCTTTTTTCATCTTCAATAACAAATTTCTCTTATTCAACTTTCTTTTTCTGCTAGGTCACCTCACATAGAAATATTGATTGGGCTTTTTGTTCTATCTTAATATTTTTGATCTCTTCAATTAACGCATCATTCTTTTTTATCAGGTCTACAATTGCTACATCATATCCACTTGATTTTTCATCTAAAAACAATTTAGTAGTGTCAACTTCTTTGTACTGTGTTTCATTCTCTTCAATATCTATATCTTTTATTCTCTTTAATTATAGCTTCAATTCATCTCTTGCTTCATTCAAAAGATGTAGTGCAAGTAGTATTTCAATCATCTGGTTCTCAATGACTTTTCCCAACTTGTAAACTTCCATCTTCAAGATCTTTCCTCAAAGTTGCAAAGCTTTCCTTTCCAGAGAACAAGTATCTGATACCAATTATTGGAAATACAATAGGGAAAGTAAACTCTAAGGAGGGAGGGGGGTGTGAATTAGTCCTTCAAAACTTTAACCCTTAAAATATTCCCCACACATCCATCTCACAATTTGCATATAAACTAAAATACAAAATTAAGCATGTACATCCATAGCATGAAAACAATAAACAATCAACACATATATGACGTTTAATTTCTCTTGGATTAGAGAAGTATTTTTTGGGACAATTATTTGATTTCAACAAGAAGTCCGAGGGGCATTCAACTAATATGGACTTGAGATGAAATTGTTCTTAGATTATTCTTGGTTGGAGACTTGGATATCTTGATGAACATTCTCATTCCCCACTCTTGGTCTACTTGGAGGTTTACTACTTGAGAGGTATAGCTCATTGTTTCTCATAGGTGCACTATTTTTATGCTTATCTTTCATAGATATGGATCTTGAGCTATGGTACATGAGTTAGTTCTAGAGGGTTCATTTGAGAGATGGTTTAGCATTGGTTATCTCCATGTGCATATGTTTTTTTATGCTAGTTGAGTTTGGGAGATGGTTTTATATTAGGCATATTCCTTGGATTAGAAATGGTTACTCCTTGGTTTAGGAATTATTTATGAGTTTGATCTTCTGGTGAGAGGCTTACACCCAAGATTAGCCATATGGTATGGATTGGGTATTGGTGTAGCTTCTTGGTTGGGGTTTTATGGAGGAGATATTACTTGGCACAGTTTGGATTTGGAGGTGTGTGTAGAAGGAGATGATATGGGTTATGATTTGCATGGTTTCACTTTGGTCTTGGTTATCTTCTTGGATGTTCAGTTTCACTTACGTTGGATCTGAGATTGGTTGGAGATTGTGATCTTTGGTTTTTGTTCATGTATGTCAGGTGAGAGACGACATGGTTATTCCTTTTTCTCTTTCCTTTGTTGGTTGTGGGAACTTGGGAGAGCATTGAACACTTTTTATGTGAGTTGTTCTTGCAAGTTATTGGTTTATGTATTATAGATGTCCTTGATACTACATGGATTCACTTCTACGCACTAATACATTTGGTATCAAATTGCAACGGCAGTGCCGTTGCAGTTTTCCTGTCACAACCTTGTCGTCATCACAATTGCGACGGTAGACCATTGCAATTGCGACGATGACAAGTTTGTGACAAAAAAATTGCAACGACACTACCGTTGCAATTTGGTACCAAATGTATCAGTGACGAGATGTGAGTGGATTAGTTACAGATTTGACATTATCATTTGTTGTGGGAGCTTCATGGTATATATGTGGTAGATATTGTTCTTGAGGCTTATGATTATAGGTAACATATTAGATGTATTGATGGCATGAGATTCACTTGGTATACCTTTGGAGGGATGGATAGTTAGATGGGTTGGCACTTGTTGTGGTTTTTATTTCAGTTATGGATGTTTTGACAACTACAAATACAAATGATTGCCTTTGGATCAGGTTTTTGTGCTTGGAATTTTAGTTGGTACAAGATTTTATGATCTTATAATGTGACAAGTTGGGTGGCTTTCTCTTTGGATGACTTCTATGTATGTACAGTGATAGTGGCATAATAGGAGGTGGGATCATTCATGTTTGAGATGTTGGATACTTTGATTTTATTGTGGGTACCAGGATGAAACACTTAATTTACTTTGGTCCATGACAATGGGGGCTAGGAGGGATTTCTCCGTTGTTTATATATATGGTTACAGATTGACCTATGCAATGGACACAATAAGTGGGAGGTTGTTGAGATAATAGGTTTTTCATACATTGCATAATATTGTTATATTGTATTATTTTATTATGTAATGTTGCACCTAGGAGCACCTAGATGGACGTATAACATGTAAAGATTCTCATGAGATATACTTGATGAGTTATATTGTAACATTGTGGTAATATGTGATGTAATTATTTAATATTGGGGGAAAAAAATTAAACGTCTAATATTAAATGTGGGGTCAATGAGTTAGGTAGCACATGACCTTATCACATGGTTTATGTAATACCACTTGGTGGTTTTGTGGGACTTGCTACTATATAAGTAGCCACAAGGGTAGTTGTTGTATAAGAAGGGAAAAAAGAAAGAGTCGAGCAAGATAAGGCTTGACAGGTTAGTCAAGGGAGCATTTGTGAAGGTTGGAAGTATGACATGAGATGTGTGGATTCATGTTTTCTCACATGGATTGCTTGGTTATGAATATGGCTTTGAAGGCTTCCATGGTTGTATTGCAGTGGTATTCTTGTTGAATAATACATGGTGATGGATACATTTAGAGGCTAGGTTTTTTCCTAAATGAGGATTTCCTAGGGTATATCTTGTGTCACATTTGTGAGTGTATGTTGTCTATTCTCTTGCATATGGATTTTAATTACATATATATTTCAGATTTATTATGGGTTATGTGGAAATAGATATATTTCTTGTTGTGAGTTTCCTTACTTTGGGGGACCTCCCAAAAAGTCCTGGTGCTTCACCTCTATGAGGATCAACTAGATCCAATGAGTGTTAAGTGTTCCATTTATTCTCATGATAGACGGATTCGTTGTAATCACTATGCATGAAACAATCCTGATAGAAATATCACAATAAACATACATATTATTATGGGGATATATGTCAAGCTATTTTGATAATGACCATTTAAAATTATCTACTATGAACTATTTTCTGAAGTGACATGTGATATTCCTTAATGGTCATTTTGACTATGAAATAATATTTTATGGCTTTAATGTTAAGATCAAAATTAGTTACATTAAAAAATAAAAATACTAAGTGAAATAATGCAATGAAAAACTTATTATAGTATGTGGGAAAAAAATTGGTCCTTTGCAATAATGTGTTTTAATGTCATGTCTAAAAGTACATATTTAATTATTATGTGTCATATTTTTATTGTGTTGAATAATGTAATGATTTCAAATTACACATTTGTAATCATATATGTATTATGTCACATGAAATAGCATAAATTATAAAATATTATTTATAATTTAATAAAATAAATTGTTATAAAAAAGCTTCTCTTAGCTTCAAAAATATTTAATTACATACTCTACTAACAAGGCCAAATAACCACAACACAACCCATGACACAAAACAACTCAATAAACTCATTTTATTATTTCATTATTTACCTTAACATGAACTCAATTTATGAGTGTATTTATTTTACATTATTTACATTACAAGTGTTAGTTTTGTCTTGTTTATTTTGTGATGTGTATGGCTAAATAAATACAAAATTATTTGTTTATTTAATTGGGTGTCAAATCAATTGGTCCTATTAAATCATGTTTTTATGCCATGTCTGAACATACACATTTAACATTTGTGCAAACAAATCATGTCATTAATTACATTCATAAAGTGTGTTCATATTCTTTTATTAATGTTGTATTTAAATGGGTAATTTATAATTTTTATTAAGAATAAATATGTCATGCTATTTTGATAGTCATTATTTAAGATTATCAACTATGAACCATTTATGAAGTGATTGGTGATTTGCTAAATAAATGAAAAAAGAAATTCATTTATTTTATTGTGTCAAATAAAGTGAGTTCATATTGTTTTTTAAATGTTGTGTTTCAATGGATAATTTATATTTTTTATTAAGGATAAATATGTCATACTATTTTGATAATGACAATTTATGAACCATTTTAAGAACTGACTAGTGATTCACTTATAAATAACCTAATAAAAAGGCCAAATGACACGATATAGCACAATCCATGACACAAAACAACTCAATAAGTTCATTTTATTATTTCATTATTTATATTAACATGAACTCAATTTATGAGTGTATTTATTTTATATTATTTACATTACAAGTGTTAGTTTTTCTTGTTTATTTTGTGATGCATATGACTAAATAAATGGAACTTATCCATTTATTTTATTGTGTTTTAAATAATTTGGTCCTATCCAATAATGTTTTTATGCCATGTCTAAAAATATTCATTTAACAATTGTGCAAAAAAACTATATCATTAATTACATTCATAAATTGAGTTCATATTATTTTATTAATATTATTTTTAAATGGCAATTTATAGTTTTAATTAAGGATAAATATGTCATGATATTTTGATAATCATTATTTAAGATTATCTAATATGAATCATTTACGTGATTTGCTAAATAAATGAAAAAAATCATCTATTTTAATGTGTCGAATAAAGTGAGTTCATATTATCTTTTAAATATTGTGTTTAAATGGGCAATTTATGTTTTTATTAATAGTAAATATGTCATGCTATTTTGATGATGATTATTTATGAAGTGACTAATGATGATTTAGTTATGAAATAGTGCTTTGTGACTTTAATATTAAGATGAAACAATGTAAGGGGAAAACTGTTATATTATGTGTCAAAAAAATTTGTCCTTTGCAATCATATTTTAATGTCTCATCTAAATGTAAACATTTAATTATTATGTCTAATACTTGAATTTAGAAGTGTCATACATTTATTGTGTCTAATAATTTAATAATTTCAAATTACACATTTGTAATCCTATATATTTTTAATTTAAAAAATAAAATCCAATGTCACAAAAATAACATAAATAACAAAATATTATTTATAATTGAATAACATAAAACATTGTAAACAATCTTTTCTTATCTTCAAGAATATTTAATCACACAATCTCTAATAAAATATTATTATTTACATGAACATGAACACACTTTATCAAAGCATTTATTTGTGTATATGTTTATCCATTTTTTTAACATTAATATGAACTTTATAAATGTAGTTATATATATGCATATGTTTATCCATATTTGTTTAGATTAACATGAACTCACTTTATGAATGTATTTATATATGCATATGTTTATCCAAATTTTTTATTATGTGTCAAATAAATTAGTTATTTGAAATAATATTTTTATGCCATCTATTACAAACCATTTAATGAGATGACTTGTGACTATGAAACATTGCTTTGTTGGCTTTAGAATAAAGATTAAAATTAGTAGATTTAGAAAATAAAAATGCTAAACTAAACAATAAGTGACAATATGACATCATATCTTAAGGAAATTTATTTTGTATCAAAAAAATGGTCCTTAAAAGTACACATTTAATTTTTATGAGTCATGTTTTTATTGTGATGACATAAATTATAAAATATTATTTATAATTAAATAACATAACACATTATAAACAAGCTTCTCTTAGCTTCAAGAATATTTAATCAGATATTCTCTACCAACAAGGCCAACCACATGAAGGTGGAAGCTTATATGGCCTTCCCTAAGTGACCTAAGACAACCACAACACAAGATCACACAAAATAACACAACCCATGACAAAAAAAACCCATAAGTTTATTTTATTATTTCATTATTTACATTAACATGAACTCACTTTATAAATGAAAAAATATATTAAAGTTTAAGTCTATTGATTGTTTTGTAATGTTATTAATATGTTGTGTGAATTATTTATTTATTTTATCATAAATAAATAAAAAAGTAATTTAAAATTATAATTTTATGCCATGTCTAAAATTACACATTTACCAATTGTGCAAATAAATTATGCCTAAATTCCATTCATAAAGTGAGTTTATATTGTCTTTTAAATGTTATGTTTGTCTTTTAAATGTTATGTTTATCTTTTAAATGTTGTGTTTAATTGGGCAATTTATGATAATTATGAACAATGTTAATATGTGATGGGTTAAAACATACATATTCTTATGGGGATACATGTCATGCTAGTTTGATAATGATTATTTAAGATCATCAACTATGAATCATGTTATTTATTAATGAAATAATGCTTTATTGCTTTAATATTTTTATTAAAATAAACAAATTATTTAAAAAAAAAACTAAATCAAACAATGCCAGAACACAAGTGACATACCTTAAGCAATGACCTTGACTTATGAACCATTCTTTAAGCTATCAAAAACATAAGTCACTTTAAGGGATAACCATGGCCAATGGGTTCCCATTAGTCTTTGAAGGGGCTTTTAACCCCTTCTAATAACTTCTTTTATTGAACATTTTATTTTTACAAATTACAGAAATGCTAGATCAACATCTGATAAAAAATATTACAAAGGAAATAAAATATGACCAATCAGATTGCTTGCTACTTTGAATCTATATGGAAACTTCCCTCCGACACTTGCACCTTCAATAGTGGCAGAAATGAATTAGCTAAAAAAGCCTTAGGCCATGAGGATCTTTGTCCCTATCAATCTTAGTTTCAATGCAAACTAAAATCATACACAAGAAGCATATAAAACAAGGATAGGTAGTTAAAAACAGGTCATCAAAATAAATCTAAACATCAAAATCAAACATATAGTAGGTCTCTTTTTCCCATTCTTTCCAATAGTACTAGAGATCAATGATTTTACCTTGTGAATTATTTGATAGCTACAAATTCTCTTGATTATTAATCAAGATTTCACAACTTATCTATTGATCTCATACTAGTTTTGACAAGTGAGTGTCAACACACTTAAGCCATTTACTTAGTTCATGATGAACTAGTAACATATGTAGAGCACAACATGTAAATATTAGACCATGTTGAGTTGCAATAAGTGTTGAGTCACTCAAGTGCCAAGCAAATAGACCATGTTGAGTGATTCAGGATATCGAGTAAATAGTGGATGTTGGGAAATATAGATGTTGAGTAACAATATACATAACAATGCATGCCAAGCATTAGATACTTCATATGTCGAGTAACAAAATTTTGACATATTTATTTTTAATGGCACAAACAACTATGTAAACTATTTTTGAGCCAACTTAAGGATAGATTATGATGTTTTGGAGATAAGGATGAATCTTTATTTAGATTTCCTATCTAATTACATGCAACCAATCAGAAAAAGGGATGAATTAAGTAGAAAAATGGATGAATCTCAACTATAGATTCATACCTAACCCTAAGCCACCAAAGTCTTCTTAAGAAGAATAAAAACCCTAAACTTTCAATGAGAGTTGGAAGAGTGAACAAGACTATTTGGATGTAGAGCATTCAATGTGACTTAGATGAAAGAGTGAATTGCAGAATCAGTTAGAGAAGAACAAAGGATAGGGAAAAGGATACAAAATTGATACATATAATTGAGAAAGATCAAGAAAGATATTGTTTAGAGGTGATCCGTTATCAGGAAAGAAAGTGCCAATCGCAAGATCTATGGTAAAACATTTTAACAGGTGATTTTAGTTTAATCTCTTAAGTAGAGTAGTCCTAATAGGCTGTATGAAATCCTTTAACAAGGTTCTTACTTAATTGCAAGTTAAAGTCCTCTAACCAGGCAGACTTCTAACATGGTGTTGAAATTCTTTAATAGGGTAAGACCTAATATTCTTTGTAAGCCTTTAACAAGGCAGACCTTTCATAGAGTAGATAATATTTCATGGTCAAATCCTTGTAACCTTCATTGGATACACTTTATTGCTACAGTAGTGAAGATGTGTGGGTGTCATCCCCATCTCAGTTTTACCTTCTCACTTGAAGGGTTTTTGGGTAATCATATCTAGTGTTATATGTGTAAATGCTTACATGCTTACATGTTTTAGATGCTTATGCTTTACATGTTATTTCAGCTTACTTGTTAAATGCATGTGTAGAATATATGGTGACCCCCACCCACCGCCTCCCCCAAGAAATTACTATTGCAGAAAATGACACACAATATAGAGAGATCAACACTACCAAGCTATTTGCCATTGGTGACTCGAATGAGTTTAATGTAGCAATTGTATATCTAATGGAAAAGAATAGAGTACAAGCAGAGGAAATAAAAAAATCTCATGCTAGAGAAAGAATTTCAAGCCACAATGTTATGTGAACTAACTAAACAAAAGAAGAAAGCTATGGAATACAAGGCCATGATTGAAGAAGACAAAAGAATTCTTGCCAACAGACTAGAAGAGAAGTCAACAAATCTTACCAAGACTTCTAACGTGCAATTGGATACTTTAAGTCAAATGATGAATGTTCATCATGAGTTAAATATCTTTGACATTGAGATAACTATAGTGAAGTTGCTAAATGAACAATTGTAAAGTGACCTAAAGAGAGAAAAGGAATTTGCTAAAATTTTCAACAAGACAAACGAAGCCATCAAATATTTTGAGCAATTATTGAGATCCCCTAGGTCTAATAGTGATACATTAGGATTGGGCTACACAAGCATTGAAGAAGAAGAAGAATCATCCAAAGTTGCAAAAGAAAGGAACATCAAAGGTAAGAATTCCAAAGCTAGTTATCATAATTGTGGTAAGAAAGGACATATTGCTAATATGTTTAGGAGAAAGTACACAAATCATAATGTCAAGCCTAAAAACATGACTCATTGTCATAAGTGCAACAAGCAAGGACATCAAGCACTTGAATGCAAAACCAAAACCATGCATACACAAAGATTTGAAGGATATTGTTACAATTTTTAGAAGTATGAACATAGAGCTTTTGAATGTAGATCCAAGCCCATATGGTCATCAAATAAGCCAACAAAGGTAAGAAACAATGATAACTTTTATAATCAGGATTATAGTACATTATATAGCTGTCATTATTGTCAAGAATATGGAAATATTCTTGAATATTGTATTAGGACACACTTCAGAGGTAACTATCAAATATAGTTAAGTCAAACCACATGTTTCATTTATTTGAAAACTAGTCATGTCAGTAGACATTGTCCAACAAGGTTAAAGGAATCAAATTGTGAATCATACAAAGGAAAAGGCAATGCAAATTTTGAACACATCAGAGATGAGATGAACAAGGCATGGAAAAAGAAAGATGTTTATGGCACATCAAATGGAGAAGGGATCACTTCACCCAATAGATCAAGTGGTCACACCTCATCAAACTAAGCAAACAAGAGGTATGTGGGACTAACATTTAAAAGTTATATCATGGATCCATTCCAAAAGAAGATAGTACTAAAAATACTAAATAAGTATGATTAAAGATGCAATATGTTATAAATTCAAGACAAATATTCAAGTTTTTCATGTTGTTGCCAAGTATGAAAAGTTTCATGTATGTGCCAAGCACAATGTTAGTTGATGTCGAGTTGTTAGAATAATTTAGTGGATGTCAAACTCGTAGTAGCTACCAAGTAATGGAAATATCAATAGATGTAGAGTGATTCCAAAAATTGGTTAATGCTGAGCTTATAGCTGTGTAAGCACTCAACATTAAATGCAAGGTTTTTGAAGGGTATATGATCAATTTTTTATTTATCATTATTCATCATTTTGAATTTGAGAAAGAGAAAGTAGAGTAGAAGGCAATTTAGAAACCTATCCAAAGAATGTGCAATGATCTTACATTAGTCTATCAAATTTCACAAGATCCTTCTCGAGCATTGTGAATGATCCCGCCAAACATAATTATGGTGCAAGATGTGAGGAATTATTACAATTGCAAAATAGGAGGCATAAAAGACATGGAGATTAGAGATGCATATAATAGATTGTGTAAGAATGGTGTTTTGAAGGAGGAATACAAAATTGTTGAGAAAAAGGGTTTAACATGAGGCCTAGATTTTTTGAATGTATTTAAAACTGAGTGGATACGAATTGATCTATGTATAATTCATGATGGTTCTTTATGGCTAGAAGGAGGACCAATTGACATTGATAAGAGAATAATTCATAGGGTTACTGGCTATCCAACCCTAGATTGAGGAAAGAAACTCAAAAGTGACTCCAAGGAAGTAATTGAGAAGAACACTGGAGCAGTTTGAAATAAAAGAGGTATGAGCATATATACCATCACTGATCCATTGCTAATTTTTTCTATAAGGATAATATCACATAAATTCTATCAATCTATTAGATTGAATAGTGCACCCTATATCGCTGTGATTGTTGGCTACAAGATTGTAAAGAAAGATCATACATATGATCTAGTTGAACTATAATTACAACAACTAATGGAGAATCTTGGAGCTATAAAAAAAACCAAGAGTGCACAATGTAAATTTGGTTCAATTCTAGTTTGTACATTCTTTTATGTATAGAATACATTTCCCTCTTTTGGTATTGTAGGGTGGAAGACCAATAGGTCAATTGTAGTATAGATCAATGAGTTCATTGAGTAGATGGGAGAAAACTTTGAAACCTTGATGACAAGTTACTTTGAAGATTTTAGGAAATCAATGAAGGAAAGAATGACGATGCCAATTTCATTGGTTGAACAATACTACAATGACATATGTTTCCTTGTTGATGCTGATTACACATATTTGCAAGCTGCCATACCAATGGTAAGATGGCTAAGACCCTTAGGATGTGAAATTAATGTTGATGAAGCCTCAACAACCATCATTACACTCCTAGCAAAAGAAATAGATAAAAGTGCAAAGATATTTGGTAGCTATGAAGTGGTGAAATCAAAGATTACCATGGAGTTGAAAATTACCTCCACACTTAAGAAGAAAGATAAGTTGGTTAAGAAGCTAAAAGAAAAATGTGGAGAAGGTGTAGAAGAAGAAGAAGAAGAAGAGGATGATGAGGAAGAATAAGCACAAGAACCTCTAACTCTGACCCAAGGCATAGGAGAAGACAAGGAAGGGGAGGAAACTAAAGGTGCTGAGGGAGAAGAAGTTGAGGAAGCACCTACTCCCGTCGATCCAAAGAAGAGGAAGGCTAAGGCATTGATAGTGGAAAGGGTAAAGAAGATTAACAAACCTAGCCCATCCAAGCCCACAACAACTACCACTAGAGCCAACACGTGTATCAACTTAGAAGGCCAAGGAAAAGACAAAGAAAACAAAGCAAAGTGGTCAATAGGAAAAAGGACAAAGAAGAAAATATGTGACACATCTAGATTTAGATGAAGAAAGGATAGAATTAGAGGAGAATAATTGATTTAAAGTGGTAATTCACAATTCCCTATCTAACCTTGAAAATTTCAATGAAAATATCAAAATCAGTGCATATTTATCTAGTTTGAAACATATTGATTTTGATAAACTTGGAAGAGAAAAGAAAAATCAAGTGGAAGAGGCATTATATGCCATGATGTCTAAGTTTAAGAACACTAGAATTTTCCAACACAATACCAAAAGGTTTATATGATATTGTTGAGAAAAAATGGCATTACTGTTTGAATTTGGAAAAAAAAATCAGGGAAATAACATTAGCTCAGGTGATGCCAAAATTGACAAAGGGATAGATTGTTAAGGTTATGAAGAAGTATGGAGCCAAGTTTACACCAAAATAGAGAGCCTTCAACATTCTTCAAAATAACATTGTAGATGTGGTCAATAAATCAACTCAAATATGGAAACTTATCTATGGGTTGACTATTGTGAAACAAGGAGAAGTTGACCCTTCAGAGGGTAAACTTGATGATAAGGATAATGATGAAAATAAAGATGAAAAGAATGATGATAATGGTAAAGACAATATATTCAAGGGAGAGATAGATAAGAAAGATGATGAGAAGGCAACAACTGAGCAACAACAAGATGAATAAAGTGTGTAGGATACACAAATGCCTAAAGTCAGTCCTCCTCATGACACAAGTGTAACAATTGAGAATATAACTATTAAGGATGTTTTTGATGCATCAGCATAGAAAATTAATCCACTGACTATAGAAGATCTAAAGAAGATTCTAGACCAATCCACACTCCAAGTTAAACTCTATGAAAATCCAATTTTAGTCAGTGTAGAAGAATTTCAGAAGGCAGTAACTGAGGTCACAAGGGAAAAGATGAATACACAAGAACCACCTTCTATTATCCCTTCAATTACTAATGTACAATCTTTTGTTCAAATCCCAAATATCATATCTACCAAGATTAATACATGAGTTAAAATTGATATTGTTGAGAAGAAAGTAGAAGAGAAAGATACAGCTACAAGTCAACAACAAAAAATAGGAAAGATAGACTCATTTGTACCTAAAGCATAGGAACAAGGTGCTATTCAAATCATAATGATAGATTAGGGCAAGCCTAAAGAGCATGAGTTAATATCTAAGGTGAAGGAACAAGAAGTTATCCATGCACTGGTAACTCTACCAACATCTGGCACTTCTTCTACACAGGTTCTTCAAAAGCTAAGAATGTGATGTAACCCCAATTTTGTTAAAGAATAATTCAGAATTTGACACAAAAAAAATGTTTTAGAATACTATAACTCTTCATTAATAAATCTGTGACTCTACTCGGCTTCTACAATGAAAACCAACACCTACTTATTACAATTCCAAAAATTTCCATATTAGGAATTTTTTTGGGAAAAATGAAAATTTCCATTTTTGGTAGTTTTGAAAAATCATCCTATGAATCCTTATTTTTCCCAAGAAAAGCCCAACTAAGGCAAGACAAATTGCCAACTAATCAACGAAATCAAAGATACAATTTCGGATTTATTACAAAAACAAATTTCTAAAAAAATTGGAAAAAATACCAAAAGCCAATTTTGAAAGTCAAGATGAGATGGATCAAAATCCAAATAACTCCTTCTAGTGTAACTACCTATAAAATTGTGGCCAAAACCTACATCTGAGTCAAAAGTTATGACCCCCAGAAGTAAATCTTGACCAAAACCCACATCTGAGTCAATAGCCTTAACCCTCAAATGACCTTGCATAAGTATGGAAGCCATTCCATTGCAAATCTCAGTGCCAAGCCCTAGTTCATCAAAGGTTGATAAGGTAATTCACTATGGAGACATAAGCCTTGATGAAGAAATTATGATTCCAAAATTTGATTATGACACTATGACATTGGAGAAAATAGACATATAACAACAAGCCTTAGAGAAGAAAAAGCATCAAGAAATTCTTAGGAGGGAACACAGGCAGAAGCAAGCACTCCAAAGTATAAAGGACATATTTTTAGATGCATTTAGCCTGCCAACTCCTGAAGATACCAAGCCACTAATAAAAAAAATGATAGATATAGTGGAACAGGTTAGCAATGAAGACCTTGATACTACTGCAAAACTTTTAGAATGGTCTAAGAAAAAGTTTCAAGGAAAGGTGAATGACATAATATCTAATGAAATAGCACTAACTCAAGTTGCATTCTAAACTAAGGTTGAAGAGGTGAAGAAGGTACTTGAGAATTTATTATCATTATACACAAAGCTATGTGATCTTACACTCTTCACTCAAGAGACTAGGAGTCATATTTTGAGTCTAGAGAGAAACATCAACATATCAGGTACTAAGCTACCTTAGAACCCGACTCAAAGTGAGAAGCATTTTAGAACATCGCCTTAGATACAAAGTCAATTAGCTATATTGATAGTAGATGACGCTAGCATAATAGCCAAATTGACATGTATACATGCATCCCTTACCCCACACATTGAGATACTGCACAAAGAACTAGGTTATGCCAAGACTCTACTGAAGAAAGACCCCAATCTTTCTACTTTAGATGGCCTACTACACCTTGCTGCCAAGATTGCAATCCAAATCAAGTCATTGGATATTGCATGTGACAACTGGGATGCAACCCTCAAGATCATACTAAAAGTCCATAAATCCTTTTTGGACAAACACACTAGACGTGTATAGCCCATTTGACATAAGTGTCAAAAAGGGGGAGAAATATAACATGGGGTAGATATAATACAATGGGAAAATAAAAAAAGGGGGAGATAGAAGCAGAGGAAGATAGAGCATAGTAGCAGAGATTATATCATTGGGGTGATATATATTTTTGGAGATACATCATTGAAGAAAGCAATAAACAGATATAGATATTAGCCAAGATGGAACATATCAAATGAAAGAGTATCAGATACAGTGCATTGAAGTTGGAGAGAAGCATAGATTTTGGATACAAATCAGGCAGATTAACTCAAGAGGAGTTATCAATTTTGAGGTATATAAGTTATTAAAAAATTTTGAAACTTTGACATTTTATATATAAGTCGAGCCATGGATATGTTATGCTCAAGAATTTAAGGAAAATATTCTATAGTTAAGTATTTTTGAAACTCATGTCAAAGGGGGAGATTGTAGATCTCAGATTGGTTTTGAAAAGTTAGCATCAACACACTTAAGCCATTTACTTAGTTCATGATGAACTAGTAACATATGCCAAGTACAATATGTAAATATTAGATCATGCCAAGTTTCAATAAGTGCTAAGTCACTCAAGTGCTGAGAAGATAGAGCATGTTGAGTGATTCAAGATACCAAGCAAATAGTGGATGTTAAGCACTACATATGCCAAGTAACAGTATACAGAACAATGCATGCAAAGCATCAAATACTTCATATTTTGAGTAACATAGTTTTAACATATTTGTTTGTAATGGCACAAACAACTATGTAAACCATTTTTGAGATGACTTTGTAGACACCTAAATTTGATTACACTATTTTAGTAATCCTATTTAGTTATCTAAAAAGGCATTATTAATTAAATTTCTATTTAATTAATCCTTTGTCATCCCCTAGTTGATTAATTTAATTAATCATCTATAGTCCTAATTGATAAATCAAATAATCTATTATTTATCAATTAAATCCTATTCTTCTATCTAATTCCAAAAATCCCCATTTATTAAATAAATCTATTTGATAAATGAAATCCTCAAATTCAAAAACTCCTAACCTATCTCTAATCCTCCATTTAGCCTAATCCACCCCATCCACCCATACTAACCAAGCTCAGCCACTAACTCACCCACCCTCATTAATGCCATCCACATGCACATCTCTAACATCCCTAAGCTAATCCTAAAACCAAGCCTAATCCGCCCCCTAATGTTGTCACATTCCTTAAACAAGTTTAAGACTTTCCTAATCCAAACCAAAGTCTCCCCTCAAAAAACCCAACCACTAAGTCATGAGTGCTCTTACAAAACATAAAGACTCTTACAAGCCCACTCATGACTCTTAAACCCATCTTCCACACTCTTCCCTCTTCCACACTCATTCCTCTTACATCCCTCTTACATACTCAACCCCACTCATCATGCCTTTAACCAACCCTTTACCCTACCCTCTCACACTCATCCTCCTTGTGACAAGTGTCACCTTCCCATTGGTGCTAAACAAGCACAATCCATGTGCTCTCCTTTGAGTGCATCCTAGCCCTCCATCCCTCTACCCCTTAGCCTATAAATTGAATCCCATCCCAAGACATTTCATCAACAATCTTTGAGCTAAAGTTACCATGCTATTTTGAGAACCAAAGCCATCAACCATACCCTTATAATGCCAAATTGAGAGATCACAAAGCTACCAATTTGCCATTACCCATCTCCATTGAAGCAGCTTTTGAGCATCTTGAGCATACATCCACAGCAAAAGGACACATCTACAGAATCAAGAAAGCATGGAGTGCTTTTTCTTGTGAGGTTTGCACTTCTTGTTTTCTTCCTTTGTCTAAGCATATATGTGAATTTAGTTTTTGGTTTGTGAATGTTTACTTTATTTGTTAATGTTCTTTGCATATTAATTCTTGTTCTACAGACTTAAGGAAAGATTATGATCTTTTGGAGATAAGGATGAATCTCTATTTAGATTTTCTATGCAATTACATGCAGCCAATCAGAAAAAGGGAAGGATTAAGTGGAAAAATTGATGAATCTCAATAGTAGGTTCATACATAACCTTAATCCACCAAAGTCTTCTTAAGGAGGATGAAAATCCTAAACTTTTAATGAGAGTTGGAAGAATGAACAAGACAATTTGCATACAAAACATTCAAGGTGAATCGCAAAATCAGCTATAGAAGAATAGAGGATAGAGAAAAGGATACAACATTGATACATTTGATCGAGAAGGATCAAGAAAGATATTGTTTAGAGGTGATTTTTTATCATGAAAGCAAGTGCCAATCACAACATCTATGCTAAGACATTTTAATAAGTGATTTTAGTTAAATCTCTTAAGCAAAGTAGTCCTAACAGGTTGTATGAAATCCTTTAACAGGGTTTGTAAGTTAAAGTCCTATAACTAGGCACACTTCTAATAGGGTGTTGAAATCCTTTAATAGGGTAAGACCTAATAGTTTTTGTAAGCCTTTAATAGGGTAGACATTTCATAGGGTAGACCATGTTTTATGGTCAAATCATTGTAACCTTCATTGGATACACTTTATTATTGCAGTAGTGAAGATTTGTAGGTGTCATCCCCACCCCAATTTTACCTTCTCACTTGGAGGGTTTATGGGTAATCATATCTAGTGTTATGTGTGGGAATGCTTACATGATTATATGTTTTAGATGCTTATGCTTTACATGTTATTTCAGCTTACCTGTTAAATGCATGTGTTGAATATATGGTGAAAGTTTTATGGGTCCAAGGTTAAACTACTAATTCAACACCCCCCCCCCCCCACCAAAAAAAAAAAAAAAGTTTACTCTTTCCACTTGCAATTCTAGCATTATCTAGTACTTAATTAAAGAATAATACATAATGATCTAACCATTTTGGGGATTAAATTAATAGTACTAACAAGTGTTCCAAACTTTAAAGAACAAGAGAAATTTAAAAATACTACAAGCCTAAATTTACCTGGGAGCATTTTCTTCATAATCTTATCGATAGCAACATAAAAAGAAGTATAAATCTATAAATTCAAAATATTCTTAAAATTCTAGTAAAAATTATAATGTTATAGAAAACTAAGATATAAGATTAAGTGAACAAGAAACTATAAACTTAGCTTTCACGTAATAATCCGAATAAAAATACAAATTAGTGAACCAAAAATTTAGGGATTTCTAGTGTGGCCTATATTTTGGTGTTTAGAGGGTTTGAAGGGAGGTCACTACCCACCAACACTAGAAAACTTTACAAGAATTATGTCCAGTGTGGAGGGTGAGTGCTGATCAACCACTATATTTGGGGGATCAGGGAAACCAATTTGTTTTAAAAAAAAAATTTCACTAAAGAAAGCTTTTTGACAATAATAAGGAAAATGGTGGTAAATTTTCATTGACAATAGTGGCTTATTAATCAAACAACACCCATTCCAAGGCTCTTAATCTATATGATTGAAATAGGAGTACATACAAGGGAAGCTAGGATCAGTTGCCAATTGTATTTTCATGGGATTACAAAATTGTGTAGATAGGAAATCACACATGTTTACCCTTATTATATGTTCTAATGAATGGAATTTCCTTAAAATATCATCTACATGACACTTAAAAATTAGTAGTTTATAGCTTGAAGATTAGGTCATTGTAACTCATGAAGATTACATATTTTTCTATTTCTACGTACACATTTATAAGAAGACGTTTAAAGACTTTTATTTTGTTTGCTGGTAAAATAAAGATCTCAAATGTTGAGAAGCATTAATAAAGGTATTCAAACATAATGTGAAAAATGCTTAGTCTTTTCCATTGGATTTAAGACCTTAGATGCTCATATTTGTGTTAGCAATAGATAAATGCTTTCAATTTCCAAACCCATACAAGTATAGATGGTTTCAATTTCATTGCAAGCACAATGCTGGACACAATATTTTGTAGTTTTATTTGTGAATCTCAATAAGAAACTTTATCAAACAATTTCTCTAAGGACTTTGACGAATTTAGCAACCATTGCTACTTCTCTTAGGACACATTAATAAAATAGAAGTTTTTTTGGCCCTTCCATATATCTTTTCTTTTCTAATATTTTAACATTTTTTTGCTTCTTACATTGTTATTTCTATCACATTGTGTTAGATTAGAATTAAGGGTCATCTCATGCTACTCTTGATAAGGACATGCTTTATGAAGGGTTTTATTCAATCAATAGAATAAAGGTTATCCACTTCTGGCCTAAATCTACAAAACATAAGGGTTTTATTCAATCAATAGAATAAGGGTTCTATTTTGTCAAATTGGAAGAACATAGTATTTCTTTTTAACAATAGTAAGACTCCGTTAAAGCATGTTTCCAATAGTCAAAAAGAGATATGTAGTAGATTGTGGAATTGTAGTTTTTCTATCATGATGAAATCTAAATTAAAAACCATCGACAAAGGCACTAGATAGTGATTCTTCCCATGAGAAAAACTAAACTAAGGGATATATTGAAGATTTGTGTTATGTGAATTTGAAAAAACAAAATACTTCAAAATGCTTCTCTTAACAAAGGCAAGATTTTTTTAAGCATGCTTCTAGTGATCAAATTCTTTCCAAGTAGAAAAATACTATTAAGGAGCACATTTTCCCAATTGGTGGGATATAATCAAAAGTGCTAGGCCAAAGGAAGGGATAGAAGATGAAACATATTTTTCATTAACTAAAAATAGATTCCAAGCAGCAAAAATACCACCACTAATTTTTGATCTCTAAACCCCTATATAGAAAATCAGCCACATATGTTGGATTTGTTGGCCAACTACATATCAATTAGATATTTTTTCCCAATTTTTCTATCAAGTCACAATATTTGTTTATTAATAGTATACAAACCACTAACAAGTTTGAAAACAAATCATAGACATCCTTTGAAAAAGACAATAAAATCAAGTGAAATGGTTAAACAATGTTTATGAATTCTGAAGTACATGATTCTTTGTTAAGAATCAGGATCACCTAGTAAACTTCCCTTTCAAAACCCTAAATAGAAAATACGAAAGAAAATCACTTCAAACCATATAATATAGCTAGAAAAACAAAACCTTAAATAGAGAATGCAATTTCTAAATCACTTCAAACTATACAATATATATAGGTAGAACAAAAATAATAAGAATTATGAAGACATCAAGGGTTTGACAATCTAGATAAATTGATAGATGGACATGATTTCAATAAGTGTGGAAAAAAGGGTGCCTTAAATCTAGATAGAATACAAGAAGTTTTTCCCTAAGTTGAATTATTGAACTATACTACATTCATGCATATCTATGATAATTTTAGCAATGAGATTTATAGTAAACCATTTAGAATCTCATTACATATCTCAAAATGGACAAAGTTTGTGCAAGTATATTTAAACATCAACTTACCTAAGAGATAGAAGAATTAATTTGATTCCATATGCCATTGCCCCTTTCGAGAAAGAAGAATTAATTTGATTGCATAAGTCGCTACCCTTTTATCTACACTACATGCATCGGCTTGTTCAATTGCTGTAAAAAAACTAGATAAAATAGAGGAGAAAAACACAGGAAAATATAAATAGAGAGACAACTAAAATGCAAACACAATATCATAGATGAAAAAATTAATTAAAAAAAGATATAGACCAAAAATAAGAAATGGACATACAAACCAAATATCAAACATAAAAATACAGAACAAAGAAACAAAATTAAAATTAAAAACTAGTGTGCACACTATGAAAACAAAAGTGAAAAAATGAAAAACATAGCTTATCACAAAAGAAAGAAATCAGAAGGAAATATTTACAAAGGGAAATTTTCACATAAAGTAAGGAATAATGCATGATTTTAATAGAAGGTAGGAATATATCTTACCCTATGGGCTCACTAATAACATTCGATTTCAAATTTCTTTACCATTTAGTCTCAGATATTTCAATTTTTAAATTCAAATGGGTGACTGGAAAAAAACAACGACTTAATATTTTGAAATTTGGCCAGATTTCAAAATGTGTCTAAAATTTTAGATTTCAAATTGTGACAAAGGTACGCTCTGATACATCTTGATGGAGGCACAACCCAAGACTAAAATGAACACAATGGGAAAAGGGAAATATTATTATCAGAACTGATTTTCTATTGCATTCAGCATACTGAAAATAGACTCTCAGACATGCCCTATGGGCTTACAATGTTGTTTGAATTTGGAGACAAATCTTGCTTTAATACCTTCTCCCAAACTCCACCAAGAACTGCCTTTACAATGCCAAAAATGTTCTAAAATAGACCCCAATTAGGTTTAGGGTTAGGAACACATTCTAGAATATGGCATTTGGCATCCACCACCAAAAACAAAATTTCCAAAAATCATGTTAGAAGTCGGTGTAAAATTAGAAGAATCCAAAAATGGTACTCCAACTTTTGGGAGGCATAACTGTTGATTTGAAACTTCAATTAACGAACCGTTTACATTTCCAGAAATCTCTCCAAGTGCTCTATAGGTCTATGGACTAGCTTTTCCTTTTTCCCATTTGTAGGCCTGTACAAGGCCATTTAGTACCTCAAATCTAACTTTGAAGTGCTCTTAGGAGGTCTCCAAGCAACTGAAAACCGTAATAACTTTCAAACTGTAAAGCCTTTTGACTTGATTCTTTTTCTGGAGTGCTTTAGATTACAAATATAATCATCCCTCAAAATTACACACTCTAACTCACCATAATTATGGCTCAATCAAAAAATAACCCATTTTCTACATTGGCACATATCACAAGGTGCTCACAAATTCTAACCCAAAAAACCAATAGTGGAACTATGAGAGTTGGAATCTTTATTTGACCCAAATGGGTATCTAGAAATGAAAAAAAATTAAATAGAAACTAACACTAAGAATATTTTTGGGTGATACAGGATTGCCCTTACACTGCTGGATGCTCCTGCATCAAACACCCAGGGTAGATTATGTTGTCACTCAAAATTGCATTCTCATTTTGAGCGACCATTTCAAAATCTTGAATCAAATCAAGCCCCACAAATGCATATGTAACTGATGTACCTGACTGTACCTTTGAGCCATTAAGGTGTTTAATGTTTCTAACACCCTCCATCCAGTGCGTTTAAGTGTTTCATGATGATAAATTGACACTTCGAGCCATTTTGTGAAGTCCTGTTTTGAGCATTTACCAAATTTTTTTTTTACCCTAAGTGTCAAACATTGATAAGAGGCTGTGTTTGCAAGTGAATATGTCGCACCCAGAAACATTTTATGATAGACCGCTTTAAGAGTGTCTAGTGTCCATACCTAAGAGCCTATGTTTCAGATTTTGAGTTGTTTCGAGTCCGTTTGACTAGGTTTTGAATCCCTCAAAGTTGATCTTTTAAATTTGTCATGCTAATGCACATTGCATATAATTCTGGGAAGCCCTGTTTGACGTGCTATATCTTTGACCCAGTTGACCCAAATGTTGAATTTCTTATTGCGTTGCATAGTAGACATCAGAGACTTGTTATGTTTCAAGTTTTAGCTCATGAAGAATCCATTTGATTAGTTTTCAAATAGGATTCCAAACACAATTTCTATCTTTTTATTGGTGTCAGCATTTGCAGATTGTTTGGAATCCCTGTTCAGGATGTCATATCTCCTGATCCGTGATAGGTCAAGTCAAATGGATTGTATCTTTGTATTGTCCACTGAAAATACTATAAGTGTGCCAATTTTTAGAACTTGACAAATCTATTTTCACACTTTACTAGGGTCATTCCATTCACAAAAAATGATATTTTATTGATGTTCTCTGTCCTGTAAATCTAGGTAGACAACTTTGCGCCCTTTCCAAATTTTCCCTGTGATTCGTCATGACCCCAAATCATCTAATCATACTCTCCTCATGAAAATCTACCAGTGCTCCAGTTTTCATTAACCCATGTACTCGTTTGTCCAGTTTTCCAGGCCATTTCCAAGTGCACTTTCCAGTTTTCTAACATGTTTATCTGTAGGTGAATTTAAGTTGGCAACTTTAGAGGTCAATATGTTTTGACCCTGATGTTATCATGCAACGAGATCTGACAGGCTTGTTGAACATGTCAGAGAGAATGAAGATCTTAAGTTTTAGAGCTTGGTCAGTTGTTCGAGTCAATTTTTAAGGCCAGTCAATGGACCATTTGGTACCAATTTGACAGTTTGCAAAAAGTGGTGAAATGACTTTTTAATGATCAATCAATGCTTGAATTTGAGTTTAATTAGTATCAGATTGATCAATAGGCTACTTTGCAATGTCAGTCGCTTGAAAAGAATTTTTTTTTTAGCCGGACACCTATGTGACCCAACTCATGTGATCAGGATATGGTTTTATCAGCATTGTTTCATTGCAAGGATGGAAACATTTATCTACCAAGAGGAAAAATTAGATGAAGGCATCTTTTCCACATAAAGATTACTTGTTCCCATGGCATCAGAAAGGAAGGAGGTCTGCATTAGAGCCTGAAAGTGTTTTAAATTTATAAGTGTTCTTGCAAATTGTGGTGAAAATAACACATTTACAATGTGTCTATCCATTATGAAAGTATTGTTCTTATGAGGAAAAGAAAGCTTAGTCAAAGTTTAAAAGAGGACGTCCATGTTTATATGAATGGTTGAAAAGGGGCAAATGCAAAGGAGGCATATGATGACGTTCCTTCCAGATAGCACCCTCCCATTTTGCAAATAGATGATCTAAAATCTATTTCAAAGAAAAGATGGATAACCAAAAATTATCACAGAGATTACCCGAAGTGGCATTTTGTTTGAGGAGGAAAATCTCAGGATAGAGTTTCATTTGTATGGGAAACCACATTTTATCTCCTCTGAAGGCAGTCTGCAAGCTGGGGAAATATAACCTATAACAGTGTAAACATAATAAGTTTTGGATGTTTTGTATCCTATTCTTTGCCATTGTTACAATTGGGTAAGGTTATTAGATTTGGTTTTATTTTGTTGTTGGGAATTTATCATGGGAAAGTCTGGAGGAAGGAAGGAACAAGTAGGGCAGAGACATCCAAGCATGAGAGGAGCTCAGAGGCATCAACAACAGGTAGATAGGGGAATCCATAGCTTGAACATAAGGAGCAACGGCTTTAAATAGAACACCACGACATAAGAACATTCAAATCTACCAAGAGAGTAGGGCCACTCATGTGCAAATGTAGAAAAGTTGCAAAACATTGCAGATGTCATTAAAACGTGAGTAGCTGACATATAAACAATCAACCCATGAATTAAAACATTGCACATGTCAATGAAGTAGGGGAAATTTTAAAGATGTGAGGCATTAGAAGTAAAGAAACTCCACTACTGCCAAAATCGCAGAGATGCCCATAGTTTGCAAGGAACGCCCAAATAGGAGGAGAATCCACCAATCATTAAAGAGAGCATCCTCACGCAAAGGAAAGAGTAGAAACCTCACCAACGAGCTAGGCCACACCCATAAAAGTTAGATTCATGCCAAAATTAGAAGGCTGCAAGTAAAAAGATGCCTCACGCGAGTAAAGGGGAGTCTAGACATCAGGTAAGTTTAAAATGGAGATCACACAGTTTGAAAATAAAAGCTACATACCAAATAAAAAGAAAATGCCCAACACCAAAACCTGGAGGGACCCCAAGAAGAAAAAAATGCAGTCAATGGTAAAAATAGAGAGGAGGCATTATGAAGGAGTATTCACACAGCAAAATATGATGCAAAGCATTTAGAAATCCAAGCTGCTAATTAGAAGGGAAGATCATGCATGTAAAACATAGTATCAAAGCCGCAGACCAGGCAAGGAAGAAAACGTCAGTGCTAAAAGAGGCAACATCATGCAAGCTTCACGTTGAAGGTTAGAGGAAGGGGTATCAGAGAGAGGTGGTTATATTTTTTTTAATCCCATATTGGTTATACGGCGGGTCTTTTAGATGTTTAAATACAATTGCACGCATTCAAGGTCATGTCTTTAAGACAAAGGCTTTTGAAGCCTTATGCAGGTGAGGGCCCACTCATCTAGCCAGTTGGATGAAATGACTTAATTTTGATAGAATGTACCAAGGAGAGAGATGATGTCATAATTGCCTAAATGATCAAAAAGTTGAAAATTCGAGAAGGCGCTATGGCGCCATCAGAAAATGGCAAGGTTTTCTGATGGTGACATAACGTCATGCTGGAAAACCTTGAAATTTGACGAAGTGTGTGGGAAGACAAGTGGGTCCCACTTGAGGTCCTTAGCCAATTAGAAAAGTACAAGTGGTAGCCAAAATAGTGACAAAGTGGTGACATGGCACTCTGGAGCAGGTGATGATGTGGCAAGATTGCAGACAGAACAAGGAGATTGCCACACATGGAAGATCCTATGGTAGGCGCTATGTTGCCAATGGAAGTTGCTCGAAAGTTAACCATAGTGACATATCACCCTTGCTAACATGGCAACTTTGTCAGCGATGAGTAGGCAATTCGTGAGCCAGTAGGGAGCTGCCACATGGTGGTAGTGACAGGTCTAGAGGTGAATGACATGTGGTGAAGTGGGCAGTGACATGGCACATAAAATAGAGGACCAGTGAGATGATTCCACGTGGCTTTTGGATGGAGCAATCAGCCAATCACATGCAAACACATGGCAAATTGGTCAAACCTGGTTGACCCGAGTGAAGGCATATTGGGAAAAAATAAATTTTTTTAAAAAGGTGATTTAAATTAGTTTTTTAAAAAAAGGGGGTATGTACGTGCAACAATGAAAAATACAAAAGGTATTTTTCTAAAGTCAAAACTTTAGAAATTTTTGAAAATTTTGTGAAATTTTAATATCGAGAGTTGCATACCTGAGTTTTTCTACCAAGGACTATTTTTTCAAACCAATTTTTTGAGGTTTCCAGTACTCAAAACATAGACTCCAGTATACCATTGGAATCGGGAGAAGCTAAATTTTTTAGATTTGAAGTCAATTTCTACACAACAATTCATTGGTTTTCATTGTAGGTCAATTTGTATTTTTTGGGGCATTGGCGACAGAATATGAAAAATTCATCATTGACTATAAGAGTTGGTTGCAAGGCAGTTTTGGAGGCTTGGTAAAGTTTGTATGTGAAGAAAATCAATTCTAGAGGGTTTCCTTGGCTTGTAGAAGTCAGTTTTTAACTGAATTTCACTTTTACCATGGGTAAAGACCAGGCATCAAATTAGTTATTTCTTTTAATCATATGCTTCAGATATTTGGTGTTGGTAGAGCCAGAATAATGAAGATTTGATTTTCAATTAAGGAGAGAAGGTAGAAAGATTATTTCCAAGCTTCTTGGAAAGGAATTCTAGGGGTACACATGTCAGTTGCAGATTTAATCCGAGAATTGTTTCCTTCCTATATCTTTCTTCTTCTTCTTTTTTGTAAGTGGTTGTTCCAGTTTTTTGTGACTGAGAAACTAGTAGGTTCCAATTTTTTGTGACTGAGAAACCAGTAGGTCCCAGTTCTTTGGAGAAAATTGGCACATTATTGTGATACCAAGGTTTTGGATCTAGTTCTTGATGCATTCCCATGATTGTGACCACTTTCTTCAGAAAATTTCTTTTGTAGTAGGAAGGAATACACAGATAGTTCAAATATGTTAGGCTATTTCATGTCTTTCATTTTCATGCATATGATTATATAATTTCAAGGAAATAATACAAAGAGCAGCAGATGATTGAGTTTCAATTGAATCTTGTCTCCATTCTTAGTGAGTTGTAATGTTTTATGATCTTTGAACAAAGAGCCTAGGTCATAGTTGCAGTCCCTTAAGATTGTATGTTGTTTCATTGTTACTGATAATTCAAGGAATTGTGTAAATGCTTCATAGAAATCAACAAGGTTGCAGATTTATTGATGAGGATATCAAGTAAGAATGAGATTTAAACTAAACATAGATGCCTATTTACAAGTTGAAAAGATAGATCAGATATCTAAAGATGCATATATGTCTCAAATATTCATATGTATGTTTGTGATTCACGGATTTGCCCAATGGTTAAGGCACTGATCAATTACAGGATCATTAGGTCTTACTGTTGCATATCTGAGGGTTTTTTGGAATCAACATCTTTAGTCAAATGTTCTTTCCATTTTATGTTGAAGGACCTAAATGTTTAACCCTCACTTAGCTTATGAATATTCTAGATCTATATTTAGCTACTACATATCTATGTCATTTCATGAGTTACTGGGAGATATAAGGGTTTCATCTGCTTAGATTAGATTCAGAGTATGCTTTGATAACTGGTACCATATAAAGAATCTAGAGGCATACCCACCTAGGTTTTGCAGAGCTTGAAGTGCAAAAGGAGTGTAGCCTTATAGTTGGCCTGTTGTCAGAAATGGCATGTTGAGAATGGGAGTTAGTTGCCCCTAGACATGTCACTTTCTTAGCGGGATAATTGAAAACCCTCCAGCATTTTCAAACATCAACAGATTAAAAAGTGACCTTGTCACTTTATAGCTGGTAGAAGGAAACCCAAATGGGAAACCTCCATTGCACATATCCAAGTTAAGTCTTCTATTGGTTGTCCTTTCCACTTCACTAATTTTTCTTCATACTGCCTATTTGTAGTAGTCTAGCTCACATGATTATCCAGAATTTCTTCAATCTCTTCCTTTACAGAAGTAGGAACTAGACATGGCTCTAGCATCAGTCCCTCATCTGCACCATCATCATGATATGTTGTTAAGTTAGCAATATTAAAAATAAGAGAAGTGTGATTCCCATCTGGCAATTCCACCTCATATGCATTTCCTAAGTCATGTTTCTTCAAAATTTTGCAAGGGCCAAATTTCTTCATCTTTAGCTTGTTATAGGTGCCCACTAGAAATTCTTCCTTTCTTAAGTATACGATAACTAGATCCCCTACTTGAAACTCCTTATGTCTCCTCTTTTGATTTTCCCTAGCCTTATACTATTGGTTCATCTTGGTTATATGTGCATGTACCTCTTCATGTAGGTTCTTGAAATGTTTAGAAAATTCGTCTGCCTTAGCATTTGTCCTCTCCCCTTGCTCCATCTTCCTCGGCTCTAGTGTAGTCCTTAGATTACTCCCATACATAATTTGGAATGGGTATCTACCAGTACTCTTGTTTACAGAATTATTCTAAGAAAATTTTGCTTGTGGTATAATCAAATCCCATCTCTTGGGCTTATCTCTGACTAAACACCTCAACAAATTGTCCAGACTTCTATTTACTACTTATGTTTGTCCATCAGTCTACGGTTGATGTGTAGAACTAAACTTCAATTCTGTGCTCAACTTTTTCCACAATGTCCTCCAGAAATACCCCACAAATTTAGTATCTCTGTCAAAAAAAACACTCTTTGTGAGACCATGTAGCCTCACCACCTCTCTAAAAAAAATTGCAATATGCACTGCATCACGAGTCTTGTGGCATGGAATGAAATGTACCATCTTGGAGAACCTATCGACCACCACAAATACTAAGTCTATTACCCCATTGTATCCTTGGAAATCCAAGAATAAAATCCATACTTATGTCCTCCCAAGGCTTTGATGGAACAAGCAATGGTTGATAGAGTCTAGTATTGTGACTAAATCCTTTGGTTGTTGACATACTTGACAACTTTGAACAAACTTCTTCACATCCTGGGACAATTGAGGCCAAAACTAATGTTCTCTAATAATGGCATTAGTCTTATCCCGAACAAAGTGTCCTGCCATCCCTCCACTATGTTTCTCCTTGATCAAGTTCTCACTCATAGAACTCCTTGGAATACATAATTGACTACTCTTAAACAACATACCTTCCTAAATAAAGTAATCTAGCCACCTGGTCTTGTGTAGAGTAATGGGTTCTTTACAAACCTTCCATGCTTCTACAAAATTAGGATCCTCAAGGTACAGATTCTTAAGTTCATTAAATCCAACCACTTCAACCTGCATTGCTATCATTAACAATTGTCTCCTACTTAATGCATTTGCAACCCTATAGACCTCCCACTTCAATATTTCAACACAAATGTATAGCTTTGCATGAACTCTACCCATTTCCAATGTCTCCAATTCAATTTACCTTGGCTATTTAGGTATAGAAATGCCTAGTGATCAGTATACAAGACAAATTATTTTGACAACAAATAATGCCTCCATTTCTTTAAGGCATGAACTATTGCATAGAACTCCTGATCATAAACATAATACTTCTTCTTTGCATCATTCAACTTTTCACTAAAATAGGCACTAGGCTTACCTTCTTGGCTTAATACTACCCCAATAGCACTGCTACTAGCATTGCAATCTACCTAGAACACTTTATTGAAATCAAGAAGTGCCAATATAGGTTGCTCTATCACCTTTTTCTTCAACAATTCAAAACTCCTTGTAGCTCCTGTAGTCCACTTGAACTCTTTTATATCCCCCCTCATTGTTTTAGTTAGGGGTGCACATTTGCCCCTGAAATTCGCAATGGACTTGCTATAAAAACTAACCAGACCATGGAATGACCTCCCCTTAGTAGTAGACCTTGGAGTAGGCCATTCCAAGATGAACTTTACCTTTTATGGGTCCATTTTGAGACCCTCATCTAATACAACAAACCCAAAATAGACTAACTTCTTTTTGACAAAGCTACACTTCTTCAAATTAATCAACAATTTCTCTTCCCTCACCTTTCAAGAACACTATGAATGTTCAATAAATGTTCATCCAAAGATTTTTTGAAAATTAAAATATCACCCAAATAGACAATAAATTTTTTTCCCAAGAATTTATTTAGTACCTCATTCATAAGCCACATGGCATGTTGGTCAGTCCAAAGGGCACAAATAACCACTCATATAGACCCTCCTTGGTCTTAAATGAAGCCTTCCACTCATCCCCCTCTTGTATCTATATCTAGTGATAGCCACCCTTGAGAACTATCTTTGTGTAGTACTGAGCTCCACTAAGACAATTCATGAGACCATCCATTCTTGGAAAAGGGAACCTATACTTGATGGTTATTTTATTTATAGCCCAAGATTATGTACACATTCTCCACTGTCCATCTTTCTTTGGTGCTAGTACTACGTGTACTGCACATGGACTCAGGCTTTCTCGAATCAAACCTTTCCTCAACAACTCCTAAACTTGTCTATTTAGCTCCTTAGTTTTAGTAGGATTCATCCTATGAGAAACCTTGTTAGGAAAAGTAGCTCTAGGAATTAAATCTATTTGATGATTGATTTTCTTTAATGGTGGCAACCCTTCTGGAACATTATCAAAGATGACATCTCCATACTCACTTAATAGACTTGAAACTTCAAGTGGAATTTCACTACTACCTTCCTTATCTTTTCTAGGAATTAAAGCATAACACATATGCTGATGTTTCATGCTATCTAGAAATTTTCTTCCATCAACAAGACATACCCTAGCACTATTGCATACCTTTTCTCCTTTTATCAAGGGCTTTAGTATGTGTCAAACTCCATCCTTTGTTAGAAAGTATGTATCTACATGACCATCATATACAACATGCCTATCAAACTGCCATGACCTTCCCAATAATAAATTGTAGACATCCATTGGAATGATGTCACAGAGAATCTCATCATGGTAACTTCTAGCCTTGAACTTTATCAAAAATTGTTCACTAACCAGGACCTTATGATCATCCTTCACCTAAGCAATTTGATGGGGTTGGGGGTGTTTCTCCCTCTTGAGCTTTATCATTGAGACCATCTCCTTTGACACCAAGTTGTCTATGCTTCCACCATCAATAATTACATCACAACATTTGCCATTGTACTTGCACCTGGTATGAAACAAATTCCTCCTTTGTCTAGGTTTAGTCTTACTACTTAGTAAAACCGTTTCATTAACTAGAACGTCTCTTCTTTCTACATCCTTTGAATGTGATGACTATGCATCATTATCCACATGAGCAACCCTTGCTTGACCATTAGCTCTCTTATCTATCCTTCCTTGGCATTGAGGGAATTCAAAGGCACAATGACCTTCTTCATTGCAATGAAAATAGGTACCACAAAAGTCTCCTCTTCTTGAACCTTGTCCATGTCTTCTACCTCTTCCTCTCTGATCTCTAAAGTGTTAATCACTAGAGTGGTTTAACCTCATTCCTCTGGTTTTGGCTAGTACCCACATCTTCTTTTTTCTTTTAGTTCTCATTTCAGCCTCCAAATGACTTGCTACCACCCCTTCCTCCTTGACTATGCCCTCTTTTTCTTCCATCAAACTTTTTGTTTAGCTTCTCCTCAACTTGAAAGGAAAATTGATATGCCTCTTCAATGCTATTCATTCTAACCAAACTTAACTCCTCATGAATGCTAGGTCTTAACCCAATAAGGTAATAGGTAACCTTCTCCTTGTTTGCTTCTACATGTCCTACCATAATAAGGACTTGATAAAAGTCCTCTATATATTCCTAGATATATTTTCCTACTTGCTTTAACCCTTACATTTTCTTGAACAAATCAAGCTCGTAATCGATATGAATGAACTACTTCTTTAGTTTATCCACCATGTGATCCCATCTTGCAATTTTCTCCTTTCCTCTTCTATTTCTTTCCAATTGAATCTCTTGCCACCAGATTTTGGCATGGTCTTTTATTTCAGCGTTCACAAACTTAACCCTATCAAGGTCCCCAATATCCTCATACTCAAAATATTCCTCTAGTTCATTGATCCAGTTGATCAACTCAACCGGATTTAGATTTCCCAAAAACATGCCAATGCTAATGGCCTTCTCAGTCTCCTTCCCTTTCTTGCCCAATATTTCCTTCTTTTTCATTTTATTCCTCACTTTCATTGCCTATAGCAACATTCATCCCTCTATGGATCTCCTCCTGCAATGCCTGAACTTGTCTCTTGAGGGCTCTAACCTCAGGAGTAACAACTCTAATCCTTCCACCATGCTCCCTTCATTGAGGCATCTTCTCACTATATCCAAACCCACAACCACATAGTCCTGGTGTGTTAGTGAACAAGATTGCCTTCCAAGGAAACACATAAAAATTAACTCTAAATGCCCTAATAAGAAGACTAAATCCACACTAATAGTTGGATAGGTTGTCATTGGATTGATAACCTTCCTCAAAATTTTATCCAGTACAGCTCCCCATGTAAGATATACAATGAATCAACTACACTACAATTGGAAATACTTTTAACCTAAAAGCAAGAAAGGTTTAAAAACATTCACTTATAAAAATGAAATAGATGTGAAAAGATTAACCAACTGAAAGAAATCAGCAAATAACAGAAAGTTCATTTACCAAAATGTTGCATTACAAGGTGAACGAAATCAAAGAAGTAATTTTCATCCTTCTGAGAAAATGAAGAACAAAAGCTTCAAAGATATCTTGATATCAAAATGTATTCAGAAAATAGCAACATCAAACACACTTAAAGAAAACTAAAAGTTACACAAAGATAACAAGTAGTGGAAAGAAAACTACCTAAACTCAAAGTTTTAGTTTGTAGTTATCTCTTAAATCTCCCTTCTCTAAAAGACTATATAGATCTTATTACACACTACATATAAATTACCATCTAGAAGAAAATGAAACTCCCCTCCCATACATTACATTTCAAAATCAAAATCTCCCCTTTGTAACTAACACAAAGTCTAGAAAAATAAAACTTTGCTCTTTTGCAACACCATAATCTGTTGTCTCTCTCAGGAGAACTAGAAAAATCTAGAAAAATCTCTCCCCCCCTATTACAACACAAATTTTGTCCTCTAGAAAGAAAGTGGAACCCTTTCTATGTTTCTTTGATTATGTAATAAGTAGCATTCTTGCTGATTTTTCTAATATGTGACGATTCTTGAAAATATTACCCATTTAAATTATCTTATATCTCTTCCTATCCTCCGATGACTTTATCTCTTACTTAATCTCCACATACTTTATAACTTTTTAAAATGAACAACTTGTAAATATAACTCTAAAAAGTTCCAAACAATCTAATTAAATTGGGACAAGTGGCACTTTGTTGGAGATGAAGTGTTGACATCATTTGTTATTGTCATTGACATTTTTGACAATGTTGCACTCAGAAATCCATAAATTTTGATTCGTTGTGAATCTGGAAAATTTGTTTAAAGTGGATCTTTAAAACTAGTTTTTATAACATATATCCAAAATTCAAGTCAATCCAATGGTTGGAATGTGAGATAGAATCCCCGCAACATGACTATTTTACTATGCTTTACATTTTGTGATTGTTTTGGGTAATTTTAATAGACCCACACACAATCATCTATATCTTGCAATCTAAACATAATTTGGAAGATAACTCTAGTGAGGATTTATATAACTAGGATACACCCAATATATTTCAATTTTAGGAAGATCCAATTGTGGAGCTAAGAGTTATGGCACTCGCACCAAGACTGAATTTTTTGTCATGTGCATGTGTGACTGTCATTGTTGATCCGATAGTGGTGCAAATAGTCATATGTATCTCACACACCTAGAAATATTTTGAAGATCACTTCTATCAAAAGCTAGAAAATTAGGATTACTCATACATATCTAAAATTCAGCTTGATCCAATGGTTGAATTTTGAGATATGACTCATGAAACTTGACTTTTTTTCTATCATCAGAGAATATGTGCTTGCAAGTTGTATTAAATGTTATCCATATCAAGATGAAGACATGGCGTTGCCACATGAACACCCCTAACTTAAATGTGTGTTTCATCAATAATATCACTGATCACCTTGTATGGTGTATGTCCATTCCTTAAATACATGATCTAGTGATAGTTGCAATTTATATTAAACTTCCTCCATGAAGTACAGAATGTATTTGCTTTGTAGATAATGAAATGTAATATCTTTAAAAGTGTTCACAGAGTTTATGAATATCATTAGTTCATGTAGATATCTCATTATTAAGACAACATTATCACATAAACTGCTTCTTCCCCCTAATTCTGGAGACCAAGTATTGATAGAAATGGAAATTCTAACTTTAGGGCATTGCAAATTTTCAACTGTTTAATGTATCCAAAATAATGAACTCAACACACCAAATTTGATTATTTGGGCTAACTCTGCATCACTGATCCTGTCAAGCCTTTGAACTAAATTTCAAGTTTCTAAAACTCTAAGCTTGAACCATTGAATTTTAAACTTTTCTAAATTAATAAATCTACATTTCGAACCATGAATGTGAAATTTTCTTGAACTGAACCTGCAAGATGCCCATTTGAACCATCAAACCACTTCGAATTACTTTGAACTACATTGAACCATATCAAATTTCAAACCTAAACTCTGAATTATCAAATGCATTTGAGCCTGCACTTTGAACTTCTTTGAACCACTTTGAACCAAATTTTAAGTAGTTCAAAGAGGTTCAAGGCCTAAAATTAAAAATTTAAAAATAGGGTCTAAATGAGTATCAATAGGGGCTCTAACTATGGGAATATTTTTTATGCAAAAATAAAGAACTCCAACAATCTCTGGCAAAAGACAAGTTCCTTATCCATGGGTGAATAGAGTCACCAAGAAGAGGAATTTGGGAGTTTCTTGCAGAGAGGGCAGAGGGGAGTAGGGAAAAGCTAGCTGACCAAAACACCTAAACCAAACACAAAGTAGCAACAAGCTAAAACAAGAAAAGCTAAACTATGCACCACAAAAACTTATTTACAAAAAGACAAGCTAGAAGCCCATACCTCTAGGAATGCATTTATCCACTCATGGAAACCCATTGACTAGTTTAGAGAAATATATGTTTGTGTAGAAGAGTGACTGATATGAAAGATGTACCACCATTAGCAAACATCTTGTGATAGTTACAAAGAGAGATTCAATGATCATGTGCTATAGGAACTCTTTCTCTTTGGGAATACCAATTTCATCATAAAAATGGCATGCCCCCCATTCCACTTGTATTTGGTGCAACATGGTAGGAATGAAATGTTGTAGCATAGTTTGTAATTTCGCTTCATCAAGATTCATGGATGTTTTGACTTGTGAAGGCTTTTTACCATTAGTGCTTGTTGAAAAAATTGAAGATTGCATAGTTTGACTCACCATATTCTTTGAAAAATATCCTTGCTTCATCACTACTTCAAATTGCAAGCATCCCTCTAGTTGTGGTATATATTCAAATGAGAAAGATTCAGAGACAGGAATGTCATACACTTCTTCACTATCTATCAATTTTTGTTCTTGCTAATACACCATATCATGTTGACTAGAATCAATAACAAAGAGGGCATTAGTAAATTCAGAAGTAAAGCCTTCATGTTCCAAAAAAAGGACAGCCATTAATAATCCTTTATTTGAATCATATGCAATAAGTCCTTCCCTTGCAACTGGTACATTCAAGCTAGTCATTAGTTTGTCCAATCAAGCAACACACTCCTCATCATTTTCAATATGTGGGCAGCAAAATCCTATCATCTTTAAAGCATTATGTTCGACCAGCAAGGGTTCTTAGAAATATTCATCATTAAAAATAGTTAGATTCTAAAAAAGAGAAAGATTGAGAGTGGATTTGGTTTCTTCTAGAACATGCCTCTTCTTTGTAGTTTTCTCATCAATGTAGTGTTGTTATCCACAAAGGTATTCTTTTATTTGTGGAGTCTTCGCAGATTTCAGACCATTGAGAATCAAGTCATCATCCAACATGATTGCTTCCTTTTGTGTATCTACCAAATTTTGCACTCCAAGACATTTTAACCAAAACTTGACTTCAACCTCCATAGCTGCAATAAAGATGAATAACTGATTGATTTCATTAGGTTGGTGGGCTAGAGGAATTTTACCAACACTCCGGTTAAATCTATCAACAAATTCCCTTATAGATTCAGCCTCTTTCATCTGAATTTAAAAAAGATTTACCAACAATTTGAAAAAGAAGAATGTGAGTGAATGAGTGGTTTTAGAAGGACAATAACTATAACTAATCATTTCCATCCCTAAGGTGTACCCTCCTTGGCCTTGTAGAGCCTAAAGTGAAGAGATTTCTAGTGATTTTATTGAAGTTGGTCTAGAGCTAAGATTAACCGTACTAAGTATAGGTTTTAGCTTTTCCTTAGGCTTGGTATTTATCTTGTGCATCCTAGTATTAGGTTCAAAGAAACCTATTAGTCCCTTTCCATTGAAAGAAGGTCAAATATAAATTTTGTATGAGAACCAAGTAAATTCTATATATATATATATATATATATATATATATATATATATATATATATATATATATATATATATATATATATATATATATATAGTCTAAATTATGCTCATAGTTAAGATGTATATGCATGACAACATGTTTTTGCCACTCATGTCAAAGGGGGAGATTGTTAATCATAGATTCATTTTAATAAATGAGTGACAACACACTTTTCATATTCATAGTATATGTTGAGTGATCAAAGCAAACAAAGTAATTAGTGTAAGCTGAGGGATCAAAGCATGCCAAGAATTGGTTGCTAGAAAATACATACCAAGCAAGATATATATGCCAAGTAATTCATATGCTGAGTAAAATAGTGGATGTTGAGTCATTCAGGTGATGAGTTACAACATTGAAGATGTCATGGATATCAAGCATCAGAGCTTTCAAGTTCCAAGTAAATAATTTTAAACATAGTTGTTTGTTATGACACAAACTCCTATGTAAACCATTTTTGGGCTGAAATAAGGATTTTTTATGATTCTAGAAGGTATATACAAAAGTATATTGAGAATCCCTATGTTGAGCATGCAACCAATTAGATTAAGGGAAGTTCTAAGTAGAAAATTGGATGAATCACAATTGTTGATTCTCACCTAACCCTAGCTCATCTAAGTCTTCTCAAGGAGGAAATACCCTAAAAAAATTGAGTATCATGTATGTGTGGATGAGAAGAGAAAGAAAAATGCTAAGTACAAAGAGAGAATTTATGGTGGCTATGGAGGTTATGATCATGTTATTGATTACAAAATCATTTAGAGAGCATAGAGCATAGTTGTTAATGGTCAGAAGAGTTACATCTAATCAGAAGGATCAAGTTCACACTAGGAAAGAGAAGATATGACATCTAGTAACATAGTGCTAAATGAATGATCAAGGCTGAAACATTCTAATAGGTGAATTAGTAAAAATATCTTAACATGCTTTTGTATATCCTTTAACATGGTGCTTATTTAATGTAAGTTGAAGTCCTTTAACCAAGTACACTTTTAGCAGGGTGTTGAAATCCTTTAATAGGGTAAGATTTAACAACCTTTTTAAGCCTTTAATAGGGAAGACCTTTCACAAGGTAGATCATATTTTATGATAAAAATATTGTAACTTTCATTGGATAAACTTTACAATTGTAGTAGTGAAGATTTTTAGGTGCCATCCCCACTCTAGTTTTACATTCTCATTGGAGGGTTTTTGGGTAACAAATTTATTTTGTTATGTGTTATTTTCTTCATGCTATGGATGAATATGAGTAGATAGCTAATTTATTTTGGAAATATAAGAAGAGTAACTAAGCGGGGAGGGGGTGAATTAGTTACTACTAAAATAAATCCTAGATCCCTCAGATGTCAACTATAAAATTCAAACTAATAAACTGAGTACTACTGATACTTAGTAAACATACATAAATTGTTAAAAATTGGTAATCAATAATTCTTAAGATGTTATTAGTAATTACTTAACCTTAATTTTGCATACATGAGAGAAAAGAAATGAATACATAAGACACCAAAATTTAATGTGGAAACCCAATATGGGAAAAACCACCGATATAACTAGTCACTATTTTTTGCTCTTCTGAAGTGAACCCTATTAGGAGCCAACCCTGTTAAAGCTTAAAAAACACATTGTTAGATGTGACCCTATTAGAGGATTTAATCACCCTATTAGGAGTGGCCTTGTTAGAGGTCTTGAAACAATTCAATGGAATTGCCACCTTTCTACAAGATTTACAAATGGCTTTTAAACCAACTTTGTTAAGAGATTTTAGATCACTACTATAATGGTTTGAGAGTAACAATGAAATAACCTGACTAAGATGCAATTGAATTGCTAAATATAGATGTCTGTTATATACTTGATCTTTTTTGATTGAATGTCACTTTTTTGCTCCACAAGAATACCTTCTTATCCTTCAAGTTTTCTTCCTCTCTTCTTATCTCTTTCAATTTAATACACATCCATTGCATGCTTTGAAATCACAACTTGACCTTTTACTTATACCTTCAAGATTGTCAAGTAAGGTCAAATACAAATTATAATAACCAATATTGATTACCATAGTTGGCTAGAACCAATAGGTAAAACAATCAAGCTTCACATGCCAAAATATTAAAATCCTTCCTTAGCTTACCTAGCTTGGCAAAAACTAACTCTAAAATGATCTCCTGTGCTAACCAATAGAGAATAGATTAACACTATGAACATACAAAAATCCTTTGGTAACCGAGTGAACTCTATTAACACTAACTATGTTCAACTTTCCTTCGTTAACCAAGTGAGCTCGGTTAACACTCTTTTCTACATAAATTCCTTTGATGCCCAAGTGATCTCATTAGGCGCAATCTTTGTACTTAGGAACACTTGGTAGATAAGAAAATTTGTCTTCACTATCCAAGTGAGCTCAGTATGCACTGACTGAAAACTGATATGACATTTTTGTAACATCAAAGACAACACACAGTCCATTGTATCCAACAATTTTAATTTACATGCAAATTATGAGATGGATGTGTGGTGAATGTTTTTATGGTTAAATTTTTGAAGTTAAATTTTTGAAGTGGTTATTCACCTTGCCCACTTAGCATTTAATTTCTCATTGTTAATTCCAACAGTTCTATAGTATTTCCCAATGACATGGACAAGTGAATGTGCATAAAATCAAAGATGTGAAAGTTAATTGTGATTTACAAAAGACAGTGTGCACATAGTACCTCATATGTTTTTTTGGTGTTTGGATTGCATCTCCCAATATGGATAGAATCATCATAAGAAAAGTTAGATAGTAAAATTAGATGGTCTAATGACAATTTTAGTGAATGTGTGAGGTTCAAGGTCACACATGTGAAAATTTGTGAATACTATGAGCCAAATTTTTTTTGTAATTGTGAAAAGATTAAATAAATTGTATCATCTTAATGAGGTCCTATTGTAATTAATTGGGAAATCCTCAAAATTACTCAATAAATTATTTTGAGGACATGGTATAAAGAAAATTTATTTTCCTAGTGATGAAAAAAGTAAGTGTGTATTGAGAAAGTAAGATGTGAAGTTGGTAAATGCAAGTAAGAGATCAAAGAGATCATATTGATGCAAAGTTAAAGATCTAGTATTGAGATCTGAAAGGTATTTAGTGCGGTATTCACATAGTAAGAGGAAAAAGGAAGAGTTTGAGTTGTGGAGATTAGTTAAATTTCTATTATTCTTGAAAGGAATAATATAGAGGTCAGTTAGATAGTGAGTTTGATGGTCTTACCTCTGAAGTTGTTTGAACAGTGGGTCCATTTATCTTATATAACTCTAAATAGTGTTGGAATCTCCTCATAGGGATTCAAAGTCTCCTAATAGAGACTCATATATATTGAATGGAAAGAAATTTGGGGAAGAAAGAAAACTTGAAGAATGCAATGAACCTGAAAGAGATCTATTTATGTTTAACATTCTTACTAAAGAAGCACTCTTGTCATATCTTCTTGAAAATGAATACAACCAAGTAAAATCCTTAGATAAATCTCATGAAATTTGGAAAACCTTGGAATCAAAATTTTAAGGTGATAAACATGCTAAGAGAATCAGATTACAAAATTGGACATATATATTTCAAGAGGCTAAAATGTTGAAACATGAAACTATAAGAAGTTATATTGGCAGAATATTAGAAATTATTGCAGGAATCAAGTCTTGTAATGGAATGAAAGATGAAGATGAGATCATATGGAAGATCTTGGAAAATTTAACACCAAAATTCAAGAAGACATAATAGATTATTGAGCAAGTGATACGTTGTAATGAGAAATTTACTAGAGAGACTCTTCTTGGAAGATTGGACACAAGAGAAGTAAGCTTGAAATGGTTTGGATATTTGTTTAGAGTGGAAAATACTTTTAGTGCATTCCTTGTAAAGAAGTGCAAGCACTAGTGGAGATTATGCTAGCAACAATAAATCTAGATCTGAGGAAGATAGGATAGAAGAAGGAATTTCCTTACTTGTAAGGAGAGAACTAGACAATAAGAAAATCTGTAAATGCTGGACTTGTGATGAATGTGATCATTATTCTTGTGAAAAAATATAAAAAGAATTTCTAATCTAGAAGTACTAGAGAATGTTTGTATGCAAATGAAGATGATGAATCTAATGAGAGAGTTCAAAGTGAAAGTTATAACCAATTAGGATTTTTAGCTATAAAAGAATAAAATTCTAAAAAAGAGGTCAAAGAAGAGAAAGCCCTAATGTCACAAGATGAGAAGAAAGTTGATTAGATCATAGATAGTGGTTGTTCACATCATATGACTAGTGAAATGAGTAAATCTATTAAGTTCAATAGTCATGATAGAGGAATTTTCAGAGTTGGTAACAATGTGGCTTGTCATATCAAGGGAATACTAGAGTAAATAATTATTTATTAATTATTTATTCTTTTACTTAAGTTTACTTAAATAAATGCATCTAGATATTTAGTTGTCATCTAGGAGTTGTTGATGAGTTGTTGACAACACAAGAGTTTGTTCCTACCTTGTCATACTTATCCTCTCACCTTGATCAAGGATATCCCACCTTTTTTGGGAATTTGTTGGTTGTCACACTTATCTCCTAGTGCTTTATAGCTTGTTCTAGAAGCTTCCTTGAGGCCTTCATATCAGGCTCTCTCCTTTTATTATCTACACATTGCATTTTATTTTCTCGTTGTGAAATATATCTTCTCACTTTGTTGAATTATTCTAAGCTCTTGCTCTCTTCCTTTTTTGGTTTCCCTTTAGCAATCTATTTTCATGCAAGTGATATTGGCACATTGTGAAGTTGGATTTCATCAACTTCTACATGGTATCAAAGCCTCCCTACTGCTTCTCTATTTACTAATTTTTGAAGCCATGATTGATTTGGAGACACAAACACCAATTTGTTTGTTCTTTTTTCTTCAATCAGGGGGAGGAGTGAATTTTTGGGGCACTTTGGGCCTAAATGGATGCTACCATTGAGTCTAGAAGGCATTTTATAGTAAGGATTCATATAAAACATTTTTTTTTGGCTACAAGGTATCTAGGAAAAAAAAATTGCCATCTACATGTGCCTCTATGGACATATGGACTCGACGATCAAAAATAAATAAATAAATGAGTGCCGCCATAGTAGCACTTGTGTGCCACCACAAGACTGCTTATGCACCACTTGCACTCTACCTAAGCTAGTAGCATCACCCATGTGATGCCCAAACCTAGCCGTCGCCCAAGCGTAACCCCGAGTCCTCCACTAGTAGCATGACAACTATGCCACTCGATTCTCCTCCCAAGCACCACTGCCACCAGTGAACCATCGTTTGTCATCGCTCTAGAAAGTGATGTCAATCTGTGATAGCCCTTCATCACTCTATGACTACCCATGTCAATATTTAGATGCTGACATCACTTGTCAGTGACACATCACATTTTTTTGACCGCTAACATCATCCTTGCCAATGACCCTGCTGACATCATTTTCCAGGTAGGTGACATCATCTTTTTGGCTACTGACATCAGTAAACTAACAGCTAGATTATTTTTGGTGATGACCAGTTGACAGTCGTACAGCCATCAAATTTAATCCAGTGACTATAATTTTCTAGCAAGAGCATACAGAGGTCTTTTCCTGATCTGAAAGAAGCACTAGAAAGCTAACTTAGAGATAGAGACAATGGTGCTAGTTTTATTACATTCTAAGATCATTTGAGCTCCCATTTTTGGTACTGAAGTAGAGGCTTCTATTTCCTCCTTCTCTGCATTCGAAATCCAAGGTTCTTTTCTTAGTTTTTTTGTTTTCTATAGTATTTTGTTGTACTTGAGGGATATTTTTATACATTGTTGGGGGGGGGGGGGGGGGGGCATTTTCTTTTCTATCATTTGCTTCAAAATAAGACCCTTCTACTTCTATCTTCTTCTCTTAATGTCAAATCCATATATGACTCGGCTTATGCCACACAACTTTCACACTTGGAAGGCACACATGACTAGGCTTCTCATGTCAAGAGGCTTATGGTCATGTCTTGATGCGAACCAACCTATTCTCATGCACCCTTATGAGGTTCTTCAGCACAAGAATAAAATGGATGAGGCCATGGGATTGATTGCCCTAAATATTTCAGATAGTCTTCTTTTTCACTTGGATGGTTTGACTACTCTAAGGGCTATTTGGACCAAATTCTAAACTTTGTTTGGCACAGTGAATGAGTTTCGGGCAATTCACCTAGATGCAGTGTTGACATCTTTGACACTAGCTAGCTTTCCTACTACTGAAGACTTCTTGATGAAGTTCAAATCATTGTGTGCCATTTTGCAAGGATGTGGAAAAAAAAAGACAAATGACGAGTATATCTTTTTGGTACTCTCAAAGCTCAGGGGATAGTATCAAATCTTCTCTTCTACTTTCTACTCCACTATGGATGCCTTGGGTGACAGACACAAGATGCCTTCATTTAAGATATTTTGTGATTAGTTAATATAGGAATAGGAAAAGATCCAATAGGTGGATGCTTCTAGCTCTTCTAGCCAAGCATTGGTTGCTCAAAATTTGAAGGGGAAATCAAAGAAGAAAGCTAAATTGAAGAAAGGCACACCCAAAATTGATACTAAACCTCCAGCTAACCCTCCCAAGGGTAAAGATTCTTTGAAGTCTACTGAGTCTACCTCCAAGAACAAGAAGAAATCTAGTGAGACCTGTAGTTTTTGTGGCAAGGATGGACATCACATTTCTAGGTGTTGGAAGCATTTGGAGGCTTTAGAGGAAGCCATGCAAGAGCATCATATTTTAATTACTAAGTCATCATCCTCCCTATAGAGAAAGGTCATGCTCTTTCTTCTTGAGCTACAACTTCTGGGCCCACTTGGATTCTTGATTTTGGTGCCTCTAGCCATATGAAAAACACTCTGTAGTTGGTCACATCACTTGCTCCTTGTACTACCTCATAGATTGTTATTGGGAACTTGTCACAACTTTCAGTTATGGGTTCTAGTTCTATTGTACTAGTTGGGGGTTCTCTTCAAGATGTTCTTTGTGTCCTTGACATTTCAATGAACCTATTGCCCATCTATAAGATTTGCCACTCTAGCTCTGGTAAGACAGTTGAGTTCTCACCACATGATGTGGTTATCTAGGACTTGCATGATTTTGAAATGATTGTGGCTATTGGAAGTGTTGATTCTGCATCTTGCCTCTACAGGTTTGATGGATTTGATTATTCTAATGACATAGGTTCATGTCATGTTGCGCATGTAGATTTAGTAAGAAGACTTTGGCATGAGTATTTGGGCCATGTCAATTATAGATATCTTTAATAGATAAGTATATAGGCACTTGTTCTTAGGCTTCCCTAGATTTCCTTTACAAATGGTGTTTGTCAGGGTAGTGCACTTGGCAAGCAACATAGGGATTATTTTCCACATGGATGAGCCACTCATGCTTTGGAACCTTTGGAGTTGATACATAGTAACCTCATGTCATTTCCTACTCCTTTTCCTAGTGTTAGATATGTGCTTACATTTATTGATGGCTTCTCCAAACACACATGGGTTTACTTTCTAGAGTACAAGTATGATGTATTTGATTCATTTTGAGTCTTCAAGACATTTGTAGAGAAGTAGTCTGGTCTTTCTATTTAGTAGATATGCACAGATACTGGAGGGGAGTATCTGAACCAAGATTTTAGGGATTTTTTCTTTGAACATGGTCTTTAGCATCATTTTTTAGTGCCCTACACCCCTTAGTAGAATGGTGTGGCCAAGAGAAAGAACAGAACACTTCAGGAGATGGCTAATTGTATGATTCAGTCCAAGTCCATGCATTCCTATTTTTGGGCATAGGTAGTCAATTGTGCCAATTATATTCAAAATTGGATTCCTCACTAGGTGTTTCAACATATGACTCCTGAAGTGGCTTGGTCTCATGTCAAGCTTGATGTATCATCATTTTGAGTTTTTAGGAGTGAAGCTTTGGCATTTGTACCTGATGATCAGCAAAAAGAAATGGAATAGAAGAGACAATCACTCATTTTTCTTGGCTACTACAAGGATATTAAGGCTTACAGGTTGTTTCATCTTGATTCTAGAGAGGTCTTGATTCCAGTGCCTTCTTCACTTCCCACTACTCTTCCTTCTCTTCTAGCTTGTTGTTAGGATGATGAGGATGACGATCTTGGTGATCCCCATTTACCTCTACCACAAGATCCTCCATGGATGCCCAAACGGGCTCGGACTATAGTTGAGTCTACAAGATCTTTAGCTAGTGATCCTTCCACTTCCTGTTGCACTCATTCTAAAACAATGGGTTCCAACCTTATCAGTCATGCTTTTTGTGATGATCCTCAAAAATTTATAGTAGTGAAAGGAAATTCAAAGTGGTATAGTTCCATGGAGGAGGAATATTCTTCTTTGATGAAGAATCATACATGGGATCTTTGTACTATGCCTAAGGGAAGAAAGCTAGTGCAATGCAAATGGATTTATCATACTAAGTTTTCTATTGATGGTTTCATTGATAAACACAAGACTCTTCTTGTTGTGAAGGGTTTTTCATAGGTTGAGGGTATTGACTACACTAAGACCTTTTCCCTTGTCACCAAGATGAATTCTATCTTCCTTGTCTTATCCCTCGCAGCTTCACAAGGATGGCCTATTTTTCAAATGGATGTGAAGAGTGCCTTCCTGCATAGTGATCTCACTGAGGATATTTACATGGAGCAGCCTAAGGGATTTTTGCAATATTCTTCCTTGGTTTGTAGACTTTGACACTCCTTATATGGTCTCAAATAGGCCCCTCGGGCTTGGTATGAGAAAATGGACTCTTTTTTGCTTTCTACAGGCTTCACCTACTACCATTCCTATCCTATAGTGTACATTCAGTGTCTCAGAGATGAGATTTTGATTCTTGTCCTATATGTTGATGATCTTATCCTCACAGGTAGCTCATCATCCATGCTTCAGGATGTTTAGCATGCATTGATGGACTAGATTGAGATGACTGATCTTGGATTCTTGCACTATTTTCTTGGGCTATAGATAGTTCAATCCTCTACTAGGATTTCTGTTTCTCAGTAGAAGTATGCTCTTAACATGTTTCATCAGTTTGACATGCTTGATTGCAAGCTTTCTCTAACACCTTTTTAGTTGGGTATCACTTTGTCTACGTCCTACTCCTCACCTTTAGTGGATGCTAATTTGTACTAGTAGTTGGTTGGCAGCTTGTTGTAAGTGACACAGACTCATCCTAATCTCTCCTTTGCAATAGGTCTTGTCTCTTTGTTCTCTTAGGACCCTCATGAGAGTCATTAGGTGCATTTTGAGATACATTCAGGGCACCCTTTTGTATGGCATTGATTACACCTCAGGGACTCCTCACATTGTTGGCTACACTGACTCTAATTGAGTTGGTGATGTTGATGATTGACGGTCTACTTCTAGCTTTGTGTTTTGTCTTGGCTCTGGTCCTATCACATGGTCATGTAAGAAGTAGCATGCTTGCACACTTTCATCTATAGAGGATGAGTACAAGGCTATAGTTCTTACTAGTCAAGAGATTTTATGGCTTCAACAATTGATGACTAAGTTTGGTTTTCCCCCTAATCTTCCCACTATTTTGTGGTGCGATAATTAGAGTGCCATTCACATTTCTTGCAACCCAATGGAGCATCAGTGCACCAAACACATTGAGCTACATATGCACTTCATCCATCAACTCATACAAGATGGTGTTATTTCTTTAGAGTACATTCCTACTGATGCACAAGTTGTGGACATCTTCACCAAACCTTTTGCATCACCATGCTATCTTTAGTTGTGGTCCATGCTTGGGGTGATGGAATTTCTCCTTGGGAGGTCTTGTTGAGGCCTTCCTTCCTTCATGTTTTCTAACATGCTTGTACTTACCACTTTTCAGGGAGGGTTTTTCCCACGTGGTTTTCTCTCTTTCCTCATTTTTTGAGGTTGCATTTCATATGCATTTGTACATGGGTACCTTTCTTGGCTTTGTTACCAAGACCCATTCCACATTTCACCTTAGCTTTTGTGAGCTTAAGGAATTTCCCTAAGTTGCATTTTAGGGGGGTGTTAGAGTAAATAATTATTATTCTTTTACTTAAGTTTATTTAGATAAATGCATCTAGATATTTAGTTGTCATCTAGGAGTTATTGATGAGTTGTTCACAACACAGAAGATTGTTCCTACCTTGTCATACTTATCCTCTCACCTTGATCGAGGATATCCCACCTTTTGTGGATGTATGCTAGTTGTCACACTTATCTCCTAGCACTTTCTAGCTTGTTCTAGAAGCTTCCTTGAGGCCTTTATATTGGGATCTCTCATTGTATTATTTACACTTTGCATTTTATTTTCTCATTGTGAAATATATCTTCTCACTTTGTTGAATTGCTCTAAGCTCTTGCTCTCTTCCTTTTTTGGTTTCCCTTTAGTAGTCTATTTGCATGTAGGTGATCTTGGTGCACTGTGAAGTTGGATTTCATCAACTTCTATAGGGAATAGGATCTATTACTCTTGATAGGAAAACTAGCATAGATGATATTTACTTTTTTGATGGATTAAAGAATAAACTATTGAGTGTTGAAAATCTGGTTGATAAGGGATATCAGTTACAATTCACCCAAAAGATATGCAAATTATTAAAGATAAATATTGTTAGCTAATTGGCACTGGTACAAGACCTAGGGGTAATGTTTTTCATCTAAACTCTACAGATATGACATATTTGGTTACAAAAGTTGATAACAATTGGTTGTCACACAGAAGATTTTTTCATATAAATTTTGATAATATTGTGAAGGTTAGTAGTGCATTTTTTGTTAGAGATTTCCCAAAAATTATTAAGACTACTAATGTTGTGTGCAAGGAATATGTTATGAATAAACAAAAAAAAAAAAAGTGTTCCTTCCCTAGCAAGAAGTTCACTACAACAATGAAATTGGAGATTTTTTATACACATCTAAGTGGTCCCACTAACACAAGAGGATTATGTGGTGAATGGTACTTCATGTTTATTTTTGATGACTTTACAAGGATGATGTGGGTACCATTTCTTAGAAAAAATTATGAAACATTTGAGAAATTCAAGTTGTTTAACAATAGAGTTGAGAATGAGTCTTAATTAAAGATTAAATTTTTAAGATCTAATAGAGGTGGATAATTTACCTTGAATTATTTTAACACCTTTTGTGAAGTGAATGGCATTAAGAGGCATTTATCATCTCCTAAGACTCCTGAGAAGAATGGAATTGCTAAGAGAAGAAATAGGTTTGTAACAAAATTAGAAAGAGCCATAATGTTTGAGAATAATGTATCAAAGAAATTTTGGAGAGGAGTAACCAATAAAAAAACATATATAATAAATAGAGTATAGGTTAGAAAAGGTATGAACATAGCACCTTATGAATTATGGTTTGGACATGAACCATCACTGAAATATTTTAGAATTTTTGGTAGTAAATGTTATATCAAGAGAGATGATGACATTGGTGAATTTTATGAAAGAAGTAATGAGGGTATGTTCCTTGGTTATACATTGAAAAGAAGAACTTATAGATTTTTTAATAAGAGGAATAAGATTATTTTTTCCAAATGTGAAAGTGGATGAATAATTTGGAGTTAAAGGGAGAATGCGTGATTATAATTATAATGATGATGAAGATGCTAATCCTAATCCTATCCAAGAGAATATTAAAACTTTCTTTAAGACTAACAATGATTTGCAAAATGAAATTCAAGTTGTGGAATAAAGAGAAGAACCCATATCTAAAGTTAAAGAAAACTAAAAATTGAGTCAATGACACCAAACATAAATTTGACAAAGAATCACCCTATTGATCAAATTATTGGAAGCAAAGACAGAAGAGTTATGACAAGAAACGTTTTCATCAAGAATTATGTTTTATTTCTCAAGTTGAACCAAAGAGTGTAGATGAAGCATGCAAGGATGGTCATTGGATTCAAGGAATGAAGGAAGAGTTAGATGACATTGTAAAGAATTAGACATGGGAATCAATCATTAGACCTAGAGATAAGAATGTTAATGGGACTAAGTGGGGTTTTATAAATAAGATGAATGAACAAGGTGACATTGTGAGAAACAAAAAAAATTATTGGTATATAAAGGATATTCACAACAAGAAGGTATAGACTATGAAGAAACATGTGCACTTGTTGCTAGAATTGGAGTACTAAGGATGTTTTTGGCTTCCACAACAAGTAAAATGTTTAAAGTATATTAGATGGATGTGAAGTCAGCATTTTTTAATGGAAAACTTGAAGAAGAAGTTTACATTGAATAGTTTGAAGGATTTCCTTTGATAGAAGAAGAAGACATGGCATGAAAGTTTAGAAAGTATTGTATGGACTAAAGAAAGCACCTAGAACCAAGTATGTGAGGTTGAATAAGTATTTGGAAAAAATGGTATTTGCTAAAGGTAATGTTTATAATAACTTATATTTGAAAGAAATTGAGAATGGATTATTGATTATTGTGATATTTGTGGATGAAATAATGTTTGGAGGTAACAATGAAGCAAGTAATAAATGTGTTGATGAAATGAAGAATAAATTTGAGATGAGCATGGTTGGTGAGATGAAATATTTCTTAGGTTTATAGATTGTGCATAATATTAATAGCATCTTCCTATCACAGACTAAGTATTCAAAGTATTTTTTGAAGAGATTTGGCTTGGAAAGTTGTAAGCCTTTTGCTAAACCTCTAATAACTAGTCACAAGTTATCTAGAAAAGATTAGATATCTATGATTGAGAAGAAGAGGTACATATCCATGATTGGAGGTTTGCAATATCTAACTCACACAAGACTAGATATATAAAATGAAATTAATATAGTAGAAAGATTTCAAGTAGACCCTAATGAATTACACTATGTAGAAGTAATAACAATATTCGGATATTGAAGGGTACACCTAATTTTGGGTTATGGTATGATAGATAAAATGAATTTACTCTATGTGTATATACTAGTGTTTACTAGGCAGGTAGTATGGATGAAATAAAGAGTACAAGTGGTGGAGTATTTTTCCTTAGACAAAGATTGGTTTCTTGGTTGAGTAAGAAATAAGATTTTATTTCATAGAGTACAATAGAAGAAGAGTATGTACCAACAACAAAAAATTGCAATCTGATCAGGTGGATGAAACATATTTTCAAGGGTGATTGGATAGAATTTTTAGAACATATTATCATACATTGTGATAACAAAAGTACAATGAGTATGTTTAAGAATCATGTGTTACATTCTAAGAAAATGCATATATCAATTAACTATTACATTCTAAGAGAGAAAGTTATAGAGAAAGAAATCTAATTAGAGTATGTTAATACAAAGGAGTAGATTACAAATTCCCTAAGGATATATTTGAGTATTCGCAAGGTATATTTGGGGTTATGTCCTTATCTACTTTAGAATAGATGATCTAGAGATTGCATTAGTTCAAGTGGTACATAACACTTATTTATTTGGACTAAATGTTGATGCTTCCTATATGGGGTGATAGGCCAATACTAGGGAAAATGAATATGAAATATTGAGTACTTTAAATAAATTCCATCTTGGTCTATTCATGTCAATCTAGGAGCGCAAGCTTGTGAAAGATGCCTGGTAATATACCATCAAGGGGTGCAAGTTGTGAGTTGAGAAATTATGTATGCAACTAGAACACACATAAATGAACCTACAACAAACCAAAATAATTTTGGCAATAGGAACTATCACTTTTTGGCGATAAAAATATTAGAAACATAACTTACTTCCTGTAATAAAATTACAAAAATAAAAAATCAACTGAAAAGAATTATTCTATTCTAATGAACAAATTAAATTTGATTTACTTATATTAATAATTTAGAACTAATATATTAATTAAATTTAAGAAACACCATTTGAATATTTAAGAGATATTAAACTAATATTTAATGATGGCTTACACAATCAAACAATACCAAATTTGCAATCTTACAAATAATCAAATTATAATTTGAATCTTACTAACAATAATACCAAACTATTATTTGCATATTAACACAATACATAAAACATTAAAAATATTACAAATGGATAGAATATTACAAACATGATAAAATATTTAAAATATAATGAACTAACACATAAATTAAAACATTACAAACATAATAAAAAAATTGCCATGCATTCCTAGAGTGGGCCCTTCGTCCAAGTTTGTGAGGTGAATGAAATGCAACTTCTCCATTTCCTTGATCATGAAAAACATATAACTTTTATTTATCACAATACAATGAAATGTTTGCAGACAATTAACTTTACTAGGAAAATATATGTGATGTCCTAATACATCTCCCACATTTACAATCGATTTCCCTTTTATAAGAGGAAAAAAACCCTTTAATTTTAGCAATTTTTGTCTATGACACTCTACCATTATTATAAATCCCAAAAAAGGTTGAAAGGCTTTGATATAAAGTGGGAGGTCGATGGTTCAAACTATTGGCCTTCCATTTTACTTATAATGGGCTTCGTTGCCTCCTAAATAGAATGTAACCTCATGCATAGCTTAATAGTGGAGAAGTGATCCTTACAATTAGGAGGTTGTTGGTTCAAATCATTGGTTATCCTATTTGCTTTTATGAGCATGATATAGTTTAAATAAAGTATGTATTGATTTGTTATAAATAAACATGGATGGGCATGGTATAGTTTAAATAAAGTACGCATTGATTTATTATAAATAAACTTTCTTGCCCAATCATGTTTTTAGCAAATAATATTCTCCTTCATTTTAGCCACAATATTTTCCTCACTTTTAGCCACAATATTTTCCCTAATTTTAGCAACAATCTTCTCCTTAATTTTAGTCATAAATAAATAATTTTGAATTTCCTTATACATTCTCACATATTTGAAATTTCTTCTCGATATAAAATATTAATTTCCTTCAACACAATAAATCTAGTAAATACAATCAAATATTAATTATTCATATATTGTATCTAAAACTAAAATAAATATTACTTATAGATATATTGAAATATATGCAACATAAAATGAGAAAACAAAATGTGAAAATAAGGATGAAGGAATGTGTAACGGGTAAAATATGGGATAATTTAAGACATAAATGCTCTCATCATGGGGGAGTATCTATGGTTCAGTAGAGTCATCAAGTACTCTTGGTAGCTAGTATGAAAGTGTCTTTGGACACTTGAGTTGGTTGAAGACTTTGAGCAATTGAATGACATAATGATGGATTTTTTTATTAATGTCAATGGGGGAGAGAATGCATGAAAAACATCTTCAATGAATGGGGGAGAATGAGTGCATATGAAAACTTATTATGATATTACGGGGGAGATGTATAAGTACATTGAGTTATATCTATGGGGTAGAAGTGTGAACAATTGGTGCATATCCATGTAAGCACGAGGAAGAACTAATGAAGGTTTTTCCTATAAGTTTTAGATTTGATTGATGAAGAGGATTTGAAAAGATGAGAGCAACAACAATAATTGAGATGGATTTGGTATTCATGGACTTAGATTTTTTTCATCTAGGTTTCCATCATTGCTGAAGGGGGAGATTGTTAGCATGAAGGGTGATGGTATTTCTTTGGGGGAGTATCCTAAGCATTGCTAGAATATTTTAGAGATTGACATGTTGCATTCATGACTGGGTTTTTATTGATTTCAACACAGTATTATTTTTTATAAAGAATGACAAAAATACATATAGAGAACAACATCATACAAACTATGTATTCATGATAAGGTCAAGTGTGTTTGAGGACATCTTCTAAAATACGTCCTAATGATGTGGACACGTGCAAGTGTATAAATTCAAAGACATTTGAGAGTTATTTTTTATTGATAGAAGATAGTGTGTAGACAATGTACCTAACAAGTGGTTTCTAGTGTTTGGATTGTATCTTCTAACAGAGATAGAATCATGATGAGAAAAGTTAGATGGTGATACTAGACAACCTAATGATGATGTTAGTAAGTGTACGAGGTCCAAGGTTGCAAGTGTGAAAATTTGTGAGGATTGTAGCATTTTGTAATTGTGAAAAGATGAAATAAATTGTATAGATCCTATTGTAATTAATTGGGAAAGCCTCAAGGCTGACTCAATAAATAATTTTGAGGACATGGTATAATGGAAAGTTATTTTGCTTGTGATGAAATAAGTAAGTGTGTATTTAGTAAGAAGGTGATTATTAGAATGATTGGTGCTGGTATTCCTTTGGGGGAGTATTCTAAGAATTGATAGTAAACTTGGGAGATTGATATATTGCATTCATGTCTGTATTTTTATATAGTTCAACATAGAATTATTTCTGTAAAGACTAAAGAATAGAAGATAGAGAACAAGGTCATATGAACTATGTATTGGTGATGAGATCAAGTGCAATTGGAGACATGTTCTAAAATATGTCCTAATGATGTGGTCAAGTGCATGTATATAAATTAAAAGACATGTGAAAGTTATTTATGATTTATAGAAGACATTGTGTAGACAAAGTACCTAAGAAATAGTTTCTGGTGTTTGGATTGTAGCTTCTAATAGAGATAGAATCATGACGAGAGAAGTTGGATAGTGCTAGTAGACAACTTGATGATGATTTTAGTGAGTTTGCAAAGTCCAAGGTTGCACATGTGAAATATTGTGAAGACTGTGAGCTGATAGTGTTTTGTAATTGTGAAAAGATGAAATAAATTGCATTATCTTAATGAGGTCCTATTTTAATTAACCAAGAAAGCCTCAAGGCCAACTTAATAAATTACTTTGAGGACATCGTATAAAGGAAAGTTATTTTTCTTTAGATGAAAAGACTAAGTTTGTATTAAGAAAGTATTATGTGAAGTTGGTAAATATGATTAAGCGATCAAAGGGATCATTGTGATGTGAATTTGAAGATTTGGTATTCAGATCTGAAAGGTATTTGGTTTGTTATTGGCATAGTAAGAAGAAAGAGAAAGAGTTTGAGTCAGAAAGGTCAGTTGAGTTTCTATTATTCTAAAAGGAATAATTTGAAAGGAATAACATTGAGGCTAGTTGGATAGTGAGTTCAATGGTCTTGCCTCTGAATTTGTTTGGACAATGGTTCTATCTTCCTTCTACAACTCGTAATACGGTTGGCACAACTTTTGAAAGGTTTCAAGTTTCCTCACATGGATTCAAATTCTCCTAAAAGGGTTTGATATATACTAAATGCAATTTATTGGTTCCTAACATAGTCCATCCTCTTACCAAGAACTTTTATATTTGTACATCATTTTGTGGGTACCATCCCCACCGAGGCTTTCCCTCTAATCAATAGTTTCCCTAGTTAACATATTTGTTGTTATTGTGTGTGTATCTTCTTATGGTTGCCAATTATATTGTTCACATGTTTAAGGTTTAATAAGGATGAAAAAAGTTGTATTGATCTGATAACTTGATCATGATGTTAGTGAGTTTACAAGGTCCAAGGTTGCATGTGTGAAATGTTGTGAAGACTATGAGCTAATAGTGTTTTGTAATTGTGTAAATATGAAATAAATTGCATTATATTAATGATATCCTATTTTAATTAACTAGGAAATCCTCAAGGCCAACTCAATAAATTATTTTGAGGACATGGTATAAGTATAAGGGAAAATTATTTTTCTTTAGATGAAAAAACTAAGTTTGTATTGAGAAAGTATTATTTGAAGCTAGTAAATATGATTAAACAATCAAAGGGATCATTGTGATGTGAATTTGAAGATCTGGTATTGAGATCTAAAAGGTATTTGGTGTGGTATTAGCATAGTAAGATGAAAGAGAAAGAGTTTGAGTCAGAAAGCTCAGTTGAGTTTCTATTATTCTAAAAGTAATAATCTAAAAGGAATAACAGAGAGACTAGTTGGATAGTGAGTTCGATGGTCTTGCCTCTAAAGTTCTTTGGATAGTGGTTCCATCTTCCCTCTACAAATCCTACTAGGGTTAGCATAACTTCTAAAAGGTTTGGAGTCTCCTCACATGGATTCAAATTCTCCTAAAAGGGTCTGATATATACTAAATGCATTTGATTGGTTCCTAATATAGTCCATCCTCTTACCAAGAACTTTTATATTTGTACATCAGTTTTTGGGTACCATCCCCACTAGGGTTTTCCCTTTGATCAATGGTTTCCCTAGTTAACATATTTGGTGTTATTGTGTGTGTATATTTGTATTGTTGCCTTTTATATTTTTCACATGTTTAAGGTTTAATAAGGTTGAAAAAAGTTGTATTCATCTCATAACTAATTTGCCCTCGCCCCTCTCAATTATCTTGGTGGACTTTACTTTATAACATAAGTAACCTCATATTATGGTTTTGCAAGCTCCTCATTATTGAAAAATTGAATCTTGTAAATACATTCAATCATGATGCCCTTTACACTAATCTAGAACTAATTTAATCTATTTCTTTTAATATTGCACTCTTATGTTAAAAAATTTCATTGTAAGTAAAGTGACACACAATTTGTCAAATAAGTTTTCTCAGGTTTTGCTTAGCTCATGAATTCAATTTTTCAAAGTGATTAATCAAACCCTTTTAACTAATTTATATCCTTTGATGAGTGATCATTATGTTAACATTGATAAGAAATTGTAAACACAATACTTACCTACCTATCCTTTTGTAATTAATGAGAATTACCTGTGCAACTACAATCATAATATCAACATTCTCTTGCCTCAATATAGGTTCCTTATGCTTTTTTGTGCATCCTTCTACCAATTTTGAATAGGGGACTAGCATATGATATTTTCCTCAACACAAAACCCCTTCTAAGCTTGGATCAACTTTGTTTACCATAGAAGTCTCACCAGTAATAGGTGATCTACCTATTTCTTAATACTTGACCTCTGTGTTCTTGTTTGGTTTCCTTGCCCATATCTTGTTGAAGTATTTTCTTACTTCCTCCTTGTTCACAATATTTCTCTTTCCTTTATTATCCAAGTTTTTCACTTGGGCTAGTTTTCTTGATTTGCAATTTTTAGCAAAATGACCTATTTTTCTACAATAATAATAGGTCATGCCCATTCCTCTCCATGGTCTTGAGTGGCTCCTTTGATCAGTTCCTATTTGGTAGTAATCTTGTGAATTTCCTCTATTCTCATAGATTGAACTAACAAGTTTGATGAATTCATTCTTTCTACTAGAATTGGAGGTTCTCTGAGACTATTGGTTTTTTCATTCTCTTGATCTGTATACCTCTAGCTTGTATCCATACTTTTTATATTAATAAAAATATCCATCAAAAAAATTCTCATGTGAATGAGATTTGTACTCTTGACTGGAGTGACCATATTGGTGGCATGTGTTGCAATTCCTATAGAAGGTATATTATGCATTGGTTGTAACCTTTCTATGCAAACATAGATTTGAAGTGTGACTTACTTTACCACAACAATGGAAAGTTAGTTTATTAGACTTATTACATTTACACAATGTTTTCTCTTGTCCTTGTTTGGTTTGGTTTTTGCTCATAGATGTCTCACCTCTTTCATTCTTGATGCCTCCATAGCTAAGATTAGTTGTGCTCTTAGTCTTCCTTTGAGCTTTGAGTTTCTCATCTATCTTCTAAAAGTTTTTGTTAAACTTTCTCAGCTTCTCATTTCTCTCATTGGTGCTTCTTAGTTGCTTAGTTAGCTTTTGAATCAACTCATCCTTTTTTTTGGTATTCTCTTCACATATTATCTTTGCTTCCAAGCCTTCACTTAATACTTTTTCATCTTTCTCTATTTCTTGTGTAGGATCACCTTTCTCTTTCTATGCTTGACTTAGCCTTTCTGATGCTTCTTCTAGTTCTTTTTACAATTTTGAAACTAACTTTCTCAACTTTTTTTGCAAGTTGCAAGGTCAGAGATAGTTTCTTTAGATCCATCTATATCACTTCACTCTTCCATTTTCTCAATGATTTCATGAACTCTCACTGAGTTTCTTCATAAGATTGTTTCTTTTTGCTAATGAATTTCTTATCTCATCTTTTAGATCCTTAATAGTGTCAAGAGCTTATTCATACAACTTCTTATACTTCATAACTTATGTTTGGTCTACCCTCAAGCTATCAAGCTTACAACTATATGGGTCTGAGCTTTGATACCAATTGTTGGTCCTGACCGATATTGATATGGGGGTGAATTAGTATAGACTCTAAAATTGATTAATTCTTAACCACTTCAAGTATGCTAGCAAATAACCACTTGAGCACTAAGACAACTGTTAATGTGGTTAAATTGAAAAAAAATTGGTTGAGTTTCTAATTTAAAAGACTTGTATTTATCCTCCATAAATTTCCTTATTATGGAATCAACCTTATGTGGGGAGTCTATTGTGATAGGAGGGCTAGAACTAGCTTGTGCATCACCTCCCTATTGCTTCTTAGCTTCTTTCACCTTCTCAGTTTCATCTAAAACCTTTTCTTTTACTTCTTTTATTTTCATAGTAGTGCTCACCTCCTCTTTTTGAGTCTAATGGATGGATATGCCCACCCTTAAGGGTGATTCCACCCTTGTTTGTGAAGCTAGTCTCATTGGTGAAGCTTCCTTTTGATTTAATTCTAGAAAGTTTTCTTTCACTAGTGAGCTTTCCTTTTTTAGTGGATTGATCCACAGAAGACTTTGTTGGGCCTCCTTCCTTGGTGAAGTAAGAGGGTTGAAGCTCATGGGTATTTTTCATATCTTTTCTACTAGTCCCTCTTGTTTTAATCTTTACTTCATCCTAGTCCTCCTTGGCTTACATTTATTTTCATTGGATCTAGTGGCTTTATACTCCTACCTTTATGAAATGTTTGTTGAGGCAATTATGGATTTTCATCTTGTAACTTTTTATTTATAGATAATTTTTCTAACTTATCAACAACTGTAGTCCAATATTTTACTAAATCTATGTAAACCTCCTTGAGTAATCCAATAGTTACAAGAGCAAAATTTTCTTGCATTATAAACTCCTATTTGTAGGAATCTTCAAATGTCTTCCTCTTTGATGGAGAGTATTTTGGCCCCATCTTAGCAAGGGAATCATCAAGTATTATCTTGAATTGTAAGATCTCTTCTTAGAATTTGTTGGTCATAATGTCTTCTAGTTCTTGTGGTACTTGTTCCCTTACCTTAGTAGGTCTTCTACTAAAAGTTCTCATACTACTAAAAAACACTTATGATATTATGCTTATTTTATTCATTAAACTTACAAATTATATTTGTTTGATAGCTCTCATTATGTACAATATCATCTTGTATCATAAAAATAAATATGGGGTGGTTGAGTCTTACCCTTCTTGACCACCTTTACAAATTCAATATCAATTTCAACCTTAAATACCCTTTTTCTTCTTGAACCAATGACAATTTTCCTTGGCCTATCTATTTTTTTCTTGTTCTTCTTTCTCTTATAGGTCTCTAGCCTTATAGGTTGAGTTTTGCTCACCTCCTTCTTATCAGTGTCTCTTATTGTCTCCCAAACTCAAGAGATGAATCTATATCCAGTCCAAGCTCTACCTCAATATTTACCATTGGTTTTAGACTTGATGGAACTCCACCTATGAACTCTTCCTCAATATTCATTTCTTCAATATATTCTAACTATGTGGCCTTAGTGGTAACATGGCTGGCACTCTAAGCATTTTTGAATTGTCTAGTGCTCTATTGGGCAGGAAATTGGTATGGGAGAATCTTGTAAGAGGTATAGATTCAGGTGGGATAGAAGGGTGAAATTAGGACAATCAACTAACGTTTGATGGGATGGAAGGGCATTTTGAGGAAAATCTAGCTTCTTTTGAAAAAACTAGGATGTTGGTTCCACTAGTTGTGGGGTCTAGGACCTTTCTTTGGATCCATCCACTACAAATCACGTGACAGGTCAAGTAACTAAGAAAGAAAAAAATCCTTTGGAAAATGTGGAACACATTAAAGAAAGGAAAGCACAAGATTCATGGAAAGGAATAGGTGATCAAAAGACTTGGTCATCTCTGTTTGGTAGGAAATCAAGTGGAAAATCTACCTTCCCTCTAATAACTTTGAAAGCTTATTGGGAGAAAGGTGAGTTTCAAATTTTTATTCCAGATCCCATTGTTGATTTCTTTGTTTCATCTATGGAGTTTAGTCTTGTTGGAAAATTTATGGGGGCTAGACCATATATTGAAACTTTGAAAAAAATGGTTAAACAGAAGTGAGCTATTTGTGGTCAAGTGGATATAGCACTTATGTTGAATGGCTTCTTTTCTTTTGTTTTTAATTGCAAAGAAGACATGAGTATGGTTCTCTATGGAGGTCCATGGGAATTTGGCAAAAGTACTCTCACTATTAAAAATTGGGAGCCAAATATGGATTTATCTTATACCTTCTTCTTAACCACTCTGACATGGTTAAGACTTCCTAGTCTTCCCTTAGAGTTTTGGCATGAAGATATCCTTAGAGGAATTGTTGGATCCTTTAGGGATCTTATTGCGATGGATTAGGTAGCAACTTTGAAATCTAAACTTTAGAGTGCTAGATTATATGTGAAAGTGGAAAACTTGAACCATCTCCCTAGAAAAGTGTAATTGATTTCAAAGCTAGGGAAAAGAATGCAGGAAGTCATTTATGAAGATCTCCCAAATGCATTTTTTGCCTGTAAAAAATAGGGCCACTAGGTGAAAAATTGTCCCACCAAAGGTAAGAGCACTTCTAAGACTAAAAAGGAAGATAAAAAGAAAGAAGTTATAATCTAAAAGAAAGTGTGGAAATGTAAAGTTAATCATGCAAAAGATATGAAGGAAAGCTTGAACTCAGATCTTCAAAAATCTAAAAAAATGCCAAATCTAGCTTTGAAGGATAACTTGAATAGTGAAAATCAAGAGACTAGTGCGATGCTTGGTTCTTCCTTACCTAATCAAAACATAGATGGTGGATCGAACAAAGAAATTAGTTATTTACCAAAAATGTGAGATAAATTGGGAAGATCTAGTTGAGATGGAGGAATTAGAGGAGGGTGACATTCAAATGGATAGTAGCAAAGCTATGGTGCAAGAAGAAGCTCGGAATCTTTTTGTGAATGAAGATCATAAGGTATCCCCTATACCTCTTGAGACACCCTCATGTAAAGAAATTGTTCTTTCTAAGAACGAGTTTGAATCTAAGGAGAAAAAAGAGGCTGGCAAAGAATTGAATCATAAATTGAATCAAAGGAAAAAGCTAGAAAAGAAGAATAATACAGTTCCCAAAAGAGTGGAGACTCGAAGTAGTAAGTTGGATCAAAAAACCAAGGTGAAACAAAATGTGGGAACTTTTTTAAAGAAATTCTTTAGAATAACTAAGAGGGGGTGGGGGTGAATTATTTATTCAAGGTCCAAATGTCCTATTCAAACTTTTCACTAAGATAGTTATCCCATTCAACTATTCATTCATCCAAGCTTTAACTTATCTAACTAGCAAGTTACTGTAAATCAACATGCAAGCATAACACATAAGAAATTAACACATGATACAGTGATTTACATGGAAACCCAATTTGGGAAAAACCACCAATAACATGCTACTCCATTCTCACTCTTCTAAAGTGATTCCTTATGAAAAGCCTACCCTGTTAAAGGCTTACAACACACTATTAGATGTGACCCTGTTAAATGATTTACAAATGGCTATTAAACCAACCTAAGTCCATAGGATTTTTAGATCTAATACAATTGCTAGAGAGTATCAGAAAATATTGACCTGACTAGAACATACAACTTATCTTGCAAATCACAAATCACTTTTCAGCTCATACTCTTGCCTTGCCTTTAATCTCTACAACTCTTATAGCTTGCCCTCATTTCAAGCTTAGTCTCCTTTAGTCTCCACGCTCAATGTACCAGTGCAATCATCTCTTCATGACCACTCGTAGAAGCAGAGCCTTTGTGCTCTTCCTTCTCCTAGTTGTCTCCTCCATGACACCCTTCTAACCACTTCACAGATTTGGCTCTTCAGCAGCAACAATATGAACAGCTCTGTACTTCTTGGTCTATGAATCCTTAAATAGAAGTCTTAGAATTCCTTTTCTTTCTTGATTCTTCCATTCTTTTATTTCAATTCATATAGATTAGGTGGGATTCATTGCATCTAACCCATATTTTGTTTCCTCTATAAACTTTTTGAATAATCCTTTAGAATTTGCCTAAAAATGGTTTACATAAAATTTTGTGCCACCAGCTCATCATCCTTATCTTCCAACTCATTCAAAAAATTTAGTGTAACCACTATGTCAGCCTAGATTTGGCTAATCATTGTCATTTGAAATAATGCAGTAGCTCGACAATATTAAAATACTGGTGCTCAACACATACTATGTTACTCGACATTAACTATGTTTTTCCTGATGCTTGACACCTTAAGATTACTCGACACTTGATCTTCACTTGGCACCTGAAGATTAGTCAGAACCTGAAGATCACTTAGCACCTGAAGATCACTTGGCACACACTAGAATTTTCTATTACTCGGCTCCAATTGAGAATTTTTTTGGCATCAACTAACTTTCTTGGCACCCACTAAAGATCTTAGTTTAGGCTTTGCATTCAACCTTATTACAAATTTTTCCTTCAATATTTCTAAGTGTGACCAACCTCTGTATCTTTGAGTATGCTACCAATAAATCATTTAACCATTGTCTTAACTGATCCTAGCACTTCATTACAACATCATAACTCAATCTTTCCCTTAGGTGCTCTTATTACATCTTTTTGATCAAATCCCATTCATCAATCAACTAAGTGATGGTACTTGGATCGTATAAGAAAATGTCATTCCAACAAGTATTAGGTTTGACATCAATGACAAAAAAATGATTGAAAACATTCTCCTACAACAATCTTCTTTCTTTGATCTTCAACAATGAGCTTTTCAATTAGATTTCCAACAATCTCCCTCTTTGGCATTGATGGCAAGCCAAACTAATCAGCCATCAGACTAAACTATTCAGTAAGTCAAATGCCAAAAAGTAAATTTTAGCTTCACATCTCCTTCTACTTATTCCAATTGCTTCATTTTTGCTTCTCCCTCTTTGCTGCTACCTCATTTTTTTTTCCTTCCTCTATATTACTCATCTTCTAATGTTCTAATCAACTTTTGATTATGTTTATCAACTTCTCCCTCTATCTTCTTTAATCACAAATCCTCCTATTGATCAATCTTCTACTATTTCTCCCTCTTTGAAAACAATGCTAAAGACATATTGGCATCTTAATATGCAAGTGTAGCTTTGCAGGTTCATTTAATTTCTCCCTCTATCACCTTGCTTGTGACTATTTTGGAACTTCAACACTTCTACTACTTTTAGGCATGAATCCCAAAGTAAACATCCTTGCATCAATGTGTAAAATCTTCTACAATCAGCTTGTTTGATGTAGGGTAGTCTTGCTTTTGTTTCAAGTAGCCTTGGCTAGTGGTATCACCCCTAATTTACCTCTAAGATACTCAAAAGCATCTTTAGGTAGTTTTTTTGTGAGGATATCAAAAATTTGGTCCTTTGAGCTAACATATTCTGTCTTCACTTGTTTGTCTTCCACCAACTCTTGAACATAGTGATACTTGATTACAATATGCTTGGTTTTAGGATGCATTACAGGGTTCTTTGATATGTTGATAGCACTTGTATTATCACAATAAAGTATCACAGGATCAATTACCTCTTCCTTCATACCTTGCAGCAAATGTTTGATCTTCCTTCATACCTTGCAGCAAATGTTTGATCCATACAATATTGGTGCAGTTTATACCAGCTGCAACATATTTAGCTTCAACAGTGGATTGTGAGGTGTAGCTTTGCTTTTTGCTAGTCCATGTAATCAACCTTTTTCCTAAGAAAAGTGCTCCTCCACTGGTGCTTTTTCCATCATCAATGTTACCTCCCCAATCTACTTCAATGAAGGCTCTCAGTTCAAAATTTTCACTCCTTTTATAGTACAAACCAAAGTCATCAGTTCCTTTTAGGTCTCTCAGTATTCTCTTTACTGCCATTAAGTGATTTTCTCTTGGATTTGCAACAAATCTAGCCACTATTCCAAAAGCTAATGCAATTTTTGGTCTACTATGTACAACATATTGTAGCTTTCCAATTATTGATCTATATAATGTCTAATTCACTTCAGCTGACTCATCATTCTTAGATAGCTTATGGCCTATTTCCATTGGTGTGCTAACTGGTTTTAACTCTTCTAGTCCAAATGTTTTTAGTATCTCCTTAATGTATTTGGATTGGGTCACAAATATGCCATGCTTTAATTTATATACTTGCAATCCAACATAAAAGAATTTGATTTCTCCAAACATTGACATCTCAAATTCATGCTTCATTTGATTAGCAAAATCTTGCATAGGACATGTTTTCCTCCAAATATTATATCATCAACAAAGATTTCTGATCTCAAAATGTCTTTACCTTTTTCAGCTTTGATGTACAAATTGTTGTTGTCATCAATTCTCTCAAATCCTACCTGCACAAGATATTTGTGCAATCTCTCATACCATGCTCTTGGTGCTTGCTTCAATCCATAAAGTGCTTTGTGTAGTTTGCAGACCATGTCCTTGTTCTTCTCATCAACAAATCTCTCTTTTTGTTCTATGTAGACTTCCTCTTCTAGTATACTATTCAGAAAAGTAGATTTAACATTCATTTGGTAGACTTTGAAATCTTTATATGCAACATATGGAAGTAATGTTCATACTCCTTCCATTCTTGCAATAGGGGCAAATATTTCCCCATAATCTAGTCCTTCTTCTTATGCATAGCCTTTGCAAATTAATCTAGATTTGTTAATTGTTATCTCACCATTTTCATCAAGTTTTTTTCTATACACCCATTTGGTACCAATCACATTCTTATTAGCTGGTCTGGGAACTAGAGACCATGTTTTGTTCTTCTCAATTTTATCTATCTCCTCTTCCATGACTTTATACCAGTCATCATCTTGTAGTGTATCCTTCACTATTTTAGGTTAAACCTTTCTCAGTAGACATGATTCATTCGTTAGTCTATTCCTTATCATTGGTTTGGCATCCTTATCACCAATGATTTGATCTATAGGGTGATGTCTTCTCACATACTTGGCTAACCTTTGTTTTGTCCCTCTTTCCATGTTTCATCCTTTAGCTTCAGAATCATTTTGTTCTTCTTCATCTGTCACTTCATTATTCCTCTCATGTATACAATTTTTTGAATCAAAACGAGCATTTTCTACATTTTGCAACTTGGTTTCTGAATGTAGCTTGGCATTCACTAGTTGAGACTCGACAGATACTAAAATTTGTTGTTGATTCCTAACTTGATTTGTAGCATTTTCTTCTACAGTCATTCCTTCATAGAAATATACAATGGATCTATAATCCTCAATTTTCTTGGATTCATCAATATGATCTTCTACATGCTCATCAAAATTTACATTTGCACTCTCCACAATCTTGTTAGTGTTAGTATTCAAACACTTATATTCCTTACTTCTAGTGGAGTATCCAAGGAATATTCCTTCATCACTTCTTGCATCAAAATTTCCATTTCTAGTATCTTTAAGAATATAGCATTTACAACCAAATACTTTGAAATGTCTTATATTAGGCAATTGATCATACCACAATTCAAAAGGTGTTGCATTTGTAACTTTCTTGACTTGAACTCTATTCAGTGTGTAGACTACAGTATGTACAGCTTCTCTCCAGTACTTTAGTGCAACATTTTTCTCCATCATCAAGGTTCTATTATAGTCAATCACTAACCTATTCCTCCTTTCAACAATATCATTCTGTGGTGGAGTTCTTGGCGTTGATGTTTTCCTTTTGATGCCTTTGTCATTGTAAAATATTTCAAATTCTTTTAATGTGAATTCACCTCCTCTATCTAACCTTAGGCACTTTAGGTTCTTTCCTATTTCCTTCTCAACTCTAGCCAAATACCACTTAAACATATGAAATGCATTAGATTTTTACTTTAAAATCATAGTAGTCATCATCCTAGAATAGTCACCTACAAATAGTGTTATGTATCTATCTCTTAGGTAGCTTTGCACTTTGATTGGACCACATAAATCTGTATGAACTAACTCTAGTACTTCATTGGAAGTGTATGTTTTTCTTTCAAAACTAGACCTAGTCATCTTCCCTAGTGATATTGTTTGCACATTGTGTTTTTAGGTTTCTTCAATTTGGGCAACCCTCTAACTTTGTTCTTTTTGCTGATGCTAATCAGATTATCAAAGTTAACATGACACAGTCTTTTATGCCACAACCACACATCATCAAGTGTAACAACAAGACATGTTGCATCTTCCATATCTAGGTAAAATAGATTACTCCTAGTCTGTTCACCTTTTCTTATTTTCTTTCCATCAGTGTCATAGATCTTGGCAGTTTTGTTTCCAAATTCAAATTTGCAACCTACATTGTCTAGTTGTGATACACTCAAAAAGTTGTAATTCGATCCTTCAAAATAGTATGCATTATCACATGAAATTTTCTTTGTGAGCTTAATAGAGTCTTTTCCTTTGATTTGACATGGTGCATCATTACCAAATCTAACACTATTTCCATCATATTGAGTAAAAGTAATGAACTTACTTTTATCTCCTATCGTGTGATGTGAGCATCCACTATCTATGATCCATTTGTCATTCTTATTCACATAGGTAACCAATGTTGTTGTTTCATCTTCTTCTTTATCTAATTCATCGTCCATGGCTACATAGACTACTTCATCATCATTTTCATCAAAATCATCTTCAACAATGTAGCATCTTTTGCTTTCTCTTTGTAGTCTTTGCTATCATCTTCCCTTTTGTTCATGTACTTGTTTCCTTCCCTGTAGTTCTTCTTCTATGTACATCTTGTAGCAATATGACCTACTTCATTATAATTGGAACATATGATAGGGAGCTTACCTTTGAATTTACCATTACCTCGATGGAATCTCCTAGCTAGTAGTGCTTCTAACTATTCCACATCTTCCTCATCTGCACTGCTATCACTGGATGCATGTTTTCTTTTTCTTCTCTTTTTGCTTGATGTCTCCTCTTCAGTGTCTTTTATTGTCATCATGGCCTTGAAAGTAAATTCAAGGTTTTCAAGTCAGTAGTTGTCAAAATTAGATAGCTCAAATGTAGTAAGTCTTCCCACTATTCCTTCAAAGGTTGGTGTGTTCCCTTGTACACACCTTAGCTCTTGGATGGCTGAAACTGTAATAGCATAGATAGGGAGCAGAGTTCTTAAGTATTTGTTGATGATAGTTTCTTCTTCCAATTGACCACCTAGACTTCTTATTGCACTTACCACTTCTTTCATTCTTGTAGCATATTTAGCAGCATTTTCACCTTCCTCCATTTTCATGTCATCAAACTTTCCTCTTAGGCTTTCTCTCTGGGCTCTTTGGACATTTTGATCTCCTCCATAGAGATACGATAAGGCTTTCCACATCTTGAATGCAGTGTCACAATCTTTGATGTCATCATATTCTACATAATTAAGTGCAAAGGCAATCTCCAGCATTGCTTGGTTGTGCTCCTTCTTTTTGTTCAAATCATCTGTAGTAAGAGGTCCTACTAGATTTACATGTTCTGTTCCAATTAAAATTTGTGCATAGTCACATATTGATCCAAGGTGTAGTTTCATCAGACTCTGCCATGCAGCAAAGTTATCTTTGTTCAGCTTGAGAACTTCTCTCTTGGACATCTTGATCTTCCTGCTTTGAGTACCTTGAAACTAAATTAATAGATGTCTTTGATACCAATTGTTAGAAATTCTTTAGAATAACTAGGGGGGTGAATCAGTTATTCAAGGCCCAAATGTCCTATTCAAACTTTTCACTAAGTATAGTTATCCGATTCAACTATTCATTCATCCAAGCTTTAACTTATCTAATGAACAAGTTATTGTAAATCAACATGCAAGCATAACACATAAGAAATTAACACGTGACATAGTGATTTACATGGAAACCCAATTTGGGAAAAACCACCAGTAACATGCTACTCCATTCTCACTCTTCTAAAGTGATGCCCTATGAAAGACCTTCCTTGTTAAAGGCTTACAACACATTGTTAAATGTGACCTTGTTAGAGGATTTAACTACCCTATTAGAAGTAGGCCTAGTTAAAGGACTTTAGAACATTCACTTGGAATCCCACCCTCTTAAAGGATTTACAAATGGCTATTAAACCAACATAAGTCCATAGGATTTTCATATCTAATACAACTGCTAGAGAGTATTAGAAAATCTTGACCTGACTACAATATACAACTTATCTTGTAGATTTCAGATCACTTTTCACCTCATACTCTTGACTGGCCTTCAATCTCTGCAACTCTGGCAGCTTGCCCTCCTTTCAAGCTTAGCCTCTTTGAGTCTCCATGCTCAATGTACTAGTGCAATCATCTCTTCATGACCACTCATAGAAGTAGAGCCTCTGTGCTCTTCCTTTTCCTAGATGTCTCCTCCTTGAACACCTTCTAACCACTTTGTAGATGTGGCTCTTCAGCAACAATAGTATCAACAACTCTTTGCTTCTTGGTCTATGACTCCTTAAATAGAAGTCTTGGAGTTCCTTTTCCTGCTCGATTCTTCCATTCTTTTATTTCAATTCATATGGATTAGGTAGGATTCATTGCATCTAACTGATGTTTTGTTTCCTCTAGAAACTTATTGAATAATCCTTTAGAATTTTCCTAAAAATGGTTTACATAAAATTCTGTGCCACTAGCTCATCATCTTTATCTTCCAACTCATTCACAAAATTCAATGTAACCACTATGTCGGCTCAAATTTGGTGAATCTTTTTCATTTGAAATAATGCAGCAACTCAACACTATTAAAATACTAGCGCTTGACATAAACTATTTTATTTGGCATCAACTGTATTTTTGTTGATGCTCGGCACCTGAAGATCACTCGGCACCTAATCTTCACTCGGCACCTAAAGATCACTCAACACCTAAAGATCACTTGGAACACACTAGAATTTTCTATTACTTAGCTCCAACTGAGAATTTACTTGGCTTCAACTAACTTGATCTACACCCACTAAAGATCTTAGTCTAGGCTTTGCATTCAACCTTATTACAACCTTTTCCTCCAACATTGCTAAGTGTGACAAACCTCTATATCTTTGAGTATGCTATCAATACATCATTTAACCATTGTCTTAACTAATCCTTGCACTTCATTACAACATCATAACTCAACCTTTCCTTTAGGTTCTCTTGTTACATCTTGTTGATCAAATCCTCTTCATCAGTCAACTAAGTGATAGTACTTGGATCTTATAAGAAAATGTCATTCCAACAAGTAGTAGGTTTGACATCAATGACAAAACAATGATTGAAAACATTCTCCTACAACAATCTTCTTTCTTTGATCTTCAACAATGAGCTTTTAAATCAGATTTCCAACATGCCAAAGAAACTCGAAAGAAGATCAATAAGGAAAACCAGAGAAATGGAAAGTATGCAGAATATTGTTGATGAAAGACAATCAACTATTCTAGATTTTACCTTTTAAAAATGAATATGAAAATTATTACTTGGAATATAAGGGGGTTGAATAGTAGTCACAAACTTGATGTTGTTAGGAATTTTTTTAGAGAACATAAACTAGATTTTCTATTGCTTCAAGAAACCAAAATGGAAAAAGAGAGATGAACAAATTAAATCTTTTAAAGATTATTGTATAAAAGTAAGCAGTTTAGAAGGAGCTTCAGGGGGCACTTTAATGTTATGGAAGAAGTCCTACTACTCAGGAACTATCTTAAATGCTAGTAAACATTTCATAGTGGTCAAAATTACTAGAATTGATCAGAAAAATGTTTGGTATATTGTAAATATGTATGCTCTGAATTTAAAGAATCCCAGGAAAAAGGTTTTGGGAAACTCTCTCTCATATAAAGAGTAAAGATTACTTTGATAGATGGATTTTTTTGGGGGACTTTAATGTTCCTCTCTATGATCATGAAAAAAAGGGAGGGAATGTGAGTCAGTTGGATGTAAGGTTAGATCTTATGGAATTTATCAATAAGGAGGGTTTAATGGATCTAGATCTTCATGGAATTGAATTTACCTAGAGTAATAAGAGGATTGGTAATGATTGTATCCAGGCTTGATTAGATAGAGCCCTTATCTCTCCTGTTTGATCTAAAGAGTTTATTTGTAAATTGGAGGCTTTACAAAATATTGGGTCTAATCACATTTCTCTTTGATATTTACTAAGGAAAAGAAAAATTCCAAAAAAAAATTTCCTTTTAAGTTTAAAAAGATGTGGATGCAACATCCACAGTTTGAGAGTAAACTGGCTAAATTGTGGAATATAGATGTTGAAGGAACTACTCTTTTAAGAGTGGCTGCTAAATTAAGAAATGTTAAAAAGGAGGTTAAAATATGGAATAAAAGATATTTTGGTAATATTTTTGAGAATAAAGCTACTTTAAAGGAGGACCTTCAAAGTATTCAGAGTAAGATTTAGAAGGAAGGCTACACTATCGATCTCATTAGAGAAGAGAATGAAAAATTGGTTGAGCTTCATGACATTGTCACTAAGGAGGAAATCTATTGGAAACAAAGATCTAGATCAGTTTGATTGAATGAAGGAGATAATAATACTAGGTTTTTTCATCTTTCCACTCTAAAACATAGAGCAAAAACCCATATTTCTTTTCTTAAAAAGGGTGATCTTAAGATAACCGAGGAAAAGAATATCTCAAAAGAAATGGCCTCCTTTTTCCTTTCTTTAATGATAGCTGACCCTAATATAGATGCTAGTCATCAAGATGAAATCCTAAAGGTGATTCCTCTTCTTATTACTAATGATCAAAACAAGTTGCTAGGGTCCATTCCTAAGGAAGAAGAGATTTTGAAAACTATTAGTTCCTGAGGGTGGGATAAGTCTCTAGGACCAGATGGTTTTCCTATGTTCTTTTTTCAGAATGCCTAGTGTCTGGTTGGTAGAGATGTTTGTGATGTTGTGAAGGAATTCTTTGGGGCTAAGAGAATGCTCAAGGAGATCAACTCTACCTTCCTTTGTCTTATTCCTAAAAAGATAGGGGTTGATTCTCCAAATCAATTTATACCTATTAGTCTCTATAATTCCTTTTATAAGATTATTTCTAAGGTTCTCACTTCCAAGTTTCTTTTTGTGCTTCCTTCTCTTATTGCTGATCAAAAAAAGGGTTTTATCCCAAGAAGAAAAATTCTTAATTCTATTATTACTGCTCATGAGAACATTCATTCCTTATCACACTCTAACATTCAAGAATTTATTATGAAAATTTGTTAGAAAGGTTAATCTTTCCTTGGATATATTAATTGGGATATTCCAAGGGTCCCTAAATGTAGTTTGTCCTCTTGTACACATGTGGAGGACATGTCATTGTTTGTCCTTTATTCCACATGTAAGGACAACTCTTGTTTATTTCTTTATTTAGTTTATCCTCCTTAAGAGGATTGTGACACTTTGCACACACCTATTATGAATGTGGCATTCATAGAAATGGGAGTTACAAATGCAACTCCTCTCTCATCTCTATATAAGAGATGCTCCTCCTTCTTTCTTCTACATACTCTTAGCACTTGATGTTATTGTATTGAGCTACTTTTACTCCAACACTCTCTCTCTCTCTTCTCTAGGCATTTGCCTTCATTCATAATACTCACAAGGGGTTTTCTTTGCTTTCCCCTTATAAATCCTTGTCTCCATTGTTGAACCATCTTGGTGTATGCTCTTGGAGTTTGCTTATCTTATGGTAATATTGTTTCACACTTAACTTACTTGGATTGCTTCTCGTTCCTTGCTCAATATTATCATTTCTTACATGGTATTAGAGCTTGGCTATCTAATCCTTGTTTTAAGTTTTGTGTTGAAGGTTACCATTCATTGGAGCACACCTTATTTGGAGACATTATTGAGAGAAGAAGTTTGTGTTGTGATTTTAGCTCTTTTTAACAAATTTTGTGTATGCAGGTTTCATTATTTACTAACCCTCTTTGGAAGGCTTGCCGCCAAAGGGTTTTCTTGTAAAGTTTCATATTTTTTTTTACTAACCCTCTTTGGAAGGCTTGCCGCCAAAGGGTTTTCTTGTTAAATTTCAATTTTTTTTTCTCTCTTGTTTTGGACGGCATGCCGCCAAAAAAAGAAGTATTATATGAGTAAATTTTTCAATAAGTCTCTAATTTTCTTACTCCATTTAAAAAAAAAATTTCTACTCTTTAAAACAAAAAAAAAAATTCCAATATATTGTTTTTTATATATTCTATATCTATTTGTTGTATGCTCTTGAAAATTTCTAACATACAACATAGATGTTTTCATAGGATTTAATCCTTATAAATATATTATCATTTATTATAAATCTATTATCATTGCATCTTTTTATAAAAAAAAAATTTTGCATTTAAATTTGTTTGGGCAGACGCGCCACCCGCGCGCCACCCGCGCACCACCGCACGATACCAGCGTGTCGTCGCGAGTCGTCAGCACCCCCGCACGCCACTGTGGGCACTCAGCGACGACGCCCATTCTCAACACTGCCGCACGCCACCGCGGGCACTCAGCGCCACCGCGCACCCTCACCACCGCCGCTCGTTCTCAACACCGCCTAAACCCTACATATTAACTGTCGGTGTTTGTTTATCCGCTTCCGCCGCCCCCTTCACACCCGGGGTAAACCCTTTGGCGCAGCCTGCATCCAGGCCATGCGGCAACCGCCGCCACGCCAGCATCCCTATCCATTTTTTTAAAATTTGAAACCCCACCCTTTTCCACTGACCAGGGCCGACCAAGTTCCTCCGCCCTCTGGCCACACGGCAGCCGCCGCCAAAGATCCGCTCCTCTTGCATTGCGTTTTCCTTAAATATATCTCCGCCCAACCTTTTGCTTTTTTTAAAAAAAAAGCTTGTTTTATTTATTAAAAAAAAAAATTTATAATGTTTTTTTTAATATCACATTTTTTTTATTCTTTTTTTTTAAACAAATAAAAATTTAAATTTTATTAATTTTTTGTTTTCTTTCAAATCCATAATTCAAAAAAAAAATCAAAATATATATTCTTAATTTTATATATTAAAAAAAAAAAAAACAAAAGTTCCTTCGAAATAGCCACTGACCCTTCTCTTGAACCCGATTCTGCGGCTACCCAAGACGAGAAAGATAGTTGGAAAGCTAAAAATGAAGAAGCTTTAGGGTTAATTGGTATTTCCATTATTCCAGATTTATATCTGTTAATTGCTCACTATTCTAAAGCTCATGATGCATGGTGCATCTTGAAAACCAAGTATGACAGTGGAGATGAATACCACAAAATACAGTTGCAGGATCAACTTGAAGATCTCAGGTATGCATATTTTAAAAGTATGGATGAATTTCTCTTAAAATTTGATTCTCTTAAAAGCCAAATTATGGCCTTAGGTGTTCAATTAGAGGACATTCATTTTATTCATCTTATTCTTAAAAAATGTCTTCCTAGACAGTTTCAACAGTTTATAACTAATATTCATGCACAGCTTGCTATTCCTACTTTAACTTCTCAGTTAACTTATGTTATTTTTCAAACTTTATTAAGACAGGAAGAAGCTAAGTTAATTCGGTTTGGTACCCTTAAATCAACTGAACGTGCATTTGTGTCTAGAAATTCAACTAATAATTTTCGTTCCAATAATAATAATCATAATCACAAACAATATAATACTAATTCAAATAATTCCAACAATAAATTTCATGCCAAATTTAATAATAATACCAATCATCCTAATAATACTCATAATACTAATAATCAAAGGAATCATTCCAATTCCAAACCTCATTGTTCTTATTGTGGCAAAGATGGTCATATTGTCAATAACTATTTTAAAAAGAAAAATGATAAAAAACCTATGAATAATAGTAACAACTCAAACCATAAAAAAGGTAACTCTATTGGTTTTAATCCTCGTCATGCTTTTACTTGTAGCTTTAATCTTTGTAGACCTTTAGAATGGATTGTTGACAGTGGTGCATCACAACATGTCACTTCTCATAAAGAAATTTTTGATTCTTTACAACCTGATATTGCTAACATTCCTATTCAGTTAGCTAATAATCAGACTTGTAAAGTTGAAGGATTAGGTGATGTTACTATTCCTAATGGTAGATTGCATGATGTATTATATGTACCTGGCTTGAAAACTAATTTGCTTTCTGTTTCACAGTTATGTCAGGACTATAAAGTTGAATTCTACAAAGATACATTTTATATCATAGATCCTCAAACTCTCAAAGTGATTGCTCATGCTAAAATGGATAATGACAATTTGTTTAAATTCCATGAATTTGCTAGTTCACGATATTCTTTACATACTTCTATTGATTTCAATATATGGCATGAAAGACTTGGCCATTTAAATTCTGATTATATTACTTTCATGCAAAAGTATAATATGGTTGATGGCTTGCCTCACATTATTCCTTCCAAGATTTCCTGTACAGGTTGTATGAGTGGTAAGATGCATAGGGAGCCCTTTCCAAGTGGAAAATCATGGCGGGCAACTCATAAGTTGCATCTTGTCCATAGTGATCTTTTGGGCCCCATGGAGAATACCTCCATCCAAGGTTCTCGGTATGCACTTACCTTTGTTGATGATTTTTCTAGACGAACTTGGATCTATTTTTTGCATAGCAAGGATCAAGTTCTTGATATATTTATTAAATTTCAGTTATATGTTGAAAGGCAATCTGGGTTTAAACTTAAAATTCTTAGAACTGATAATGGGAAGGAATATGTGAATAATGCTTTTCATTCTTATTTGAAATCATGTGGAATCAAACACGAGCTTACTATTCCTTATACACCACAACAAAATGGTGTGGCAGAAAGAAAGCATCGGACCATTGTTGAAATGGCTAGAAGCATGTTGCATGCTAAGAATCTGCATTATAAATTTTGGGCTGAAGCCATGTTTTGTGCAACTTATATTCTTAATCGGACTCCTACCAAAGCTCTCAAGGCTATCACTCCAGAAGAGGCTTGGTCTGGTAGGAAACCTAATTTACATCATTTACGGATATTTGGTTCTATTGCTTATCTTCATACACCTAAACAGAAAAGGCATAAATTAGATGCTAAGTCATCTCCTTATATGTTTGTTGGGTATGATGAAAACACTAAGGGTTATCATGTTTATGATTCCACTACTAACAAAGTTCAAGTTGCTAGAGATGTTTGTATTGTAGAAAATGGAGTTCATGATTGCTCTACTACACATGATGAAGAATTCAATGGCACTAAAATTGTGCTGGTGGAGGACCAACCTCCTTCTCTTAACCCTATTCTTTCTCTTAATTCTTCAAATCAAGTACCACCGATTATTTCTTCTCCTACAACTCATGATACTCAAGTAGATACTAATGATACTTTTATTACTAATGATTCTTCCTCTACTGATAATTCCATCACAACTAAACGTAAACCTAAATGGGCTCAAAACCTAATCAATGAAGCTGATGATTATATTTCTAGATCTGGTGGAATTAAACATAGAAGGATTAATTATTGTAATTATGCTTTGATGACTACTATTATGAATTCTAACGATCCTAAGTCTTTTGATCAAGCTAACTCTCAACCTCATTGGCAGAAAGCCATGCAAGAGGAATATGATTCTTTACTTGCTAATCAAACTTGGGACTTAGGCAAATTACCTCATGGCAAGAATCTAGTTTCATGTAAATGGTTATACAAAACAAAATTGAATACTAATAATGAAATTAATAAATTCAAGGCTAGACTAGTTGCTAGAGGTTTCTCGCAAATTGAAGGATTAGACTATAATGAAACTTTTGCTCCTGTTGCTAAAATGCCTACTATCAAATTAGTTCTTGCTTTAGCATCTAACCTGAATTGGCCCATTCATCAAATGGATGTTAAAAGTGCCTTCTTAAATGGTGATTTACATGAAGAAATCTATATGGCTCAACCTCCTGGATTTGTTAAGAAAGGTAGTGAAAATCTAGTTTGCAAATTGAACAAATCTATTTATGGTCTTAAACAATCACCTAGAGAATGGTATTCTAAAATTAATTCTTTCTTTCTTTCTCAAGGTTTTACTAGAAGTCAGAATGATCCAAATTTGTATATTAAACATACTAACGATGACATTATTATTGTTATTGTTTATGTAGATGATCTAATACTCACTTCTAATTCAAACACTTTGATTTCTGATATCAAATTCCAACTTAAACAGAAATTTCAGATGACAGATTTAGGTATCTTACATTATTTCTTAGGTATGCAAATTTTTCAAACTCCTAAAGGTATCTTTGTTTCTCAAAGCAAGTATGCTTATGATCTTTTAGAAAAATTTAAGATGAATGACTCTAACCATGTTTCAATTCCATGTGAATTAGGAACTAAATTAATGAATGATATGAATACTTCTTTTGTTGATGAAACCTTGTATAGACAGTTGGTAGGAAGTTTAAATTATTTAACTCTTACTAGACCTGATATTGCTTATAGTGTTGGTTTAGTTTCTCGATTTATGTCTAAACCTCAACAAACTCATTTTAAAGTTGCTAAACGCATCTTAAGGTACATTAAAGGAACTATTAATATGGGATTATTTTATGATGCAAATTCTGAATTTATTTTACATGGCTATACTGATTCCGATCTAGGTGGAGATCCCAATGATGGGAAATCCACTTGTGGTTATTTTTTCTTTGTTGGTTCAGGTCCAATTTCTTGGAAAAGCAAAAAAGAACACTCTATTTCCCTATGCTCAACTGAAGCTGAATTTAAAGGTTGTACCAATGTAGCTAAGGAAGCTTTGTGGATTTGAAGACTTCTTGACGATTTGGGTCTACCTCAACAATCACCTACACCTATACATTGTGACAATCAAAGTGCTATTGCCTTGGCAAAGAATCCAGTTTATCATGCACGAACCAAACATATTTCACTTCAACATCACTTCATTCGAGAACAAGTTGAAGACAATCAAATTATTCTTCTTTATTGTAAAGGAGAAGATCAAGTGGTTGATATTTTAACCAAACCACTTTCTAAAGAGAGATTTCAGTTCCATTGTAAAAATTTGGGTTTACAACCCGTTGATGTAAACTCCCCAAGTAAAGATTAAGGGGGGGTGTTAGAAAGGTTAATCTTTCCTTGGATATATTAATTGGGATATTCCAAGGGTCCCTAAATGTAGTTTGTCCTCTTGTACACATGTGGAGGACATGTCATTGTTTGTCCTTTATTCCACATGTAAGGACAACTCTTGTTTATTTCTTTATTTAGTTTATCCTCCTTAAGAGGATTGTGACACTTTGCACACACCTATTATGAATGTGGCATTCATAGAAATGGGAGTTACAAATGCAACTCCTCTCTCATCTCTATATAAGAGATGCTCCTCCTTCTTTCTTCTACATACTCTTAGCACTTGATGTTATTGTATTGAGCTACTTTTGCTCCAACACACTCTCTCTCTCTTCTCTAGGCATTTGCCTTCATTCATAATACTCACAAGAGGTTTTCTTTGCTTTCCCCTTATAAATCCTTGTCTCCATTGTTGAACCATCTTGGTGTATGCTCTTGGAGTTTGCTTATCTTATGGTAATATTGTTTCACACTTAACTTACTTGGATTGCTTCTCGTTCCTTGCTCAATATTATCATTTCTTACAAAATTGATATTGTGAAACCCTATGATAGAGTTGAATGGGGTTTTCTTATTAAGATTTTGTAGGCTTTTGGGTTTAACAATAAGATTGTAAGAGCTATTTCTAGGTTAATCTCCACTACTTCTATAGTTGTTTTGGTGAATGGATGCTCATCAGAATTTTTTAGCACTTCTAGAGGATTAAGATAGGGAGATCCATTATCCCCTATTATGTTTATTATTATGGCTGACTTCTTGGGGAGATATATTAGTAAACTAGTTTTGCAAGGGGATATTAAAGGTTTGAAACCTTCTTCTCAACCTCTTACTTGTTATAATGGTCAATTTGTTGATGATACTATTTTCATGGGTAAAGCTGGAGTCAAGGAAGCTACAAACCTTAAGAAAGCTCTTAATTTGTACTCCTCTACTTTAGGCCAATTGATTAATTGGAATAAGAGCTCCTTGTTTTTTATTAATACCCCTATTCTAAGACAGAACAAAATTGTTAAAATTCTAGGGTGTTCAATATGATCTTTTCCTTGTATCTATCTATGTCTCCCTTTAGGACCTAAAGTTCTAGACTCATTCTCAAAAGATTTCATAAAGAGGTTTAACAAGAAGTTGGTGGGTTGGAAGGGTAATCTTTTGAGTCAAGCAAGTAAAATTACCCTCCTTAAAGATTGCCTTCTAAGAATCCCCACTTATACTTTGAGTCTTTTTAGAATACCAATAAAATTTGTAGATATTATTGATAAAATCCAAAGAAATTTTCTCTGGTTTGGAACTAAGGAAAGAAAGAGAATGGCTTTGATGGGCTGGGATCAAATCTGTCAACCTACTCAGGAAGGTGGTCTAGGAATCAAGTCAATGCGAAGTATAAACAGAGCCCTCTTGGAAAAACAAGGATGGAGATTTTATCATGATGGCAAGGAATGGATTACAATATGGAAACATAAATATCTCTTTTATGCTCATTTTTTACTTGATTTTCTATCCTCTCCTAATGTTATTTCCCCCTCTACTATTTGGGGGGCTATTTAGGGAACTAAAAAACCCTAAGTAAAGGTTGCTCATGGAAAATTGGAAATGGGTTAAAAGTTAGATTTTGGGAGGACATTTGGATAAAGGATTATCCTCTGATCAAGGACTTTGAGGATAGGACCCAAGTTGAAAGGTGTAAACAATTGTATGGGACACTTGTGGGACACTATTGGCATAACAATAATTGGGTCAACCTTGTTGAAGTAAACCAGGTTTTTCATAATATTCAAATCATGTTGAATTCATTTTCCTTCTATTCCCTTTAGGAAGATAAGATGATAGGGACTGGTCATCCTAGTGGTCAATTCAAAGTTTCCTCTCTATTTAAATCTAAAGAGAAAGGTAATCAACCTTTCTGGACAAAAGCATGGATTAAGGGTCTTATACCAAAAATAAATATCTTTTATTAGATCATGCTTCAGAATAAAATTCTTACTCTGGATAATTTGCAAGAGAGAGGCATCAATGTGTTAAATAGGTGTAGTCTTTGTAAAGAAGGTTATGAGGATAGAGACTATTTGTTTTTTAATTGTTCTTATAGTCAACAAGTGTGGAGTTCTATCCTCAACTATTGGAATATTTCATGGGTCCATCTAAACAATGTTGATCTATGTTTTAAAAGGTAGACCTATCCTTCTAAGGATCCTTATGTTGTATTCCTATGGAAAATTACCCTCCCCCATCTCTGGTGGGGTATTTGGAATGAAAGAAATAACATAATCTTTCGAAATAAAGAAATGCTAGATTGGGTGCTTGGACAAAACATAGTCAGGGCAATAAAGGAAAACTTTAAGGCTCAGAGGAACTATAATAAAGAATTTCAAATTAATAACCCAATTCTCTCCATAGACTCAAATATGAAGAAAGAAGACATAAGACTAAGAACTAGATGGAAGACTCCACCTATGGTATGCTTTAAAGGGAACTTTAATGTTGTTGCTAAGGGAAATCTAGTTAAAGTAGGTTGGGGTGGAGCTCTCAGAGACTATGTAGGTAAAATAATAGATGCTATTTCTATACCTATTGGTATATCTAATAGCCATAAAGTAGAGGCAATGACAACTCTATATACTATGAAGATTACCATGGAAACCTACATTGATGTGACTTCAATCTTGTCTTCACACATATTTGTTTTTATGAGGGCTTTAGTTGGGTTAATGAATACTTGCTTCTAGTTGTTTCTTTATTTCTCCATTTCCATGTCATTCTGGACTACAAAGAAAAGTTTGTTGAAATGGGAGGAAAGCCACAAAAATAGGAGCCTAAAAACTGCAAGGCTTGGAAAGTGAAAACTAATGTATGGCAAATTCTACAGAAGGGGAATGTCACCACATATCTAGAGAGACTTCATGGTTGTAAACCTCATGTCACCATGACTTTTTTCAAAAACTAGGTCAAAGATGGAGTTAGTCTACATTGAGTAATGTGATTTGACAAAGGATTTCATTGCCGAGGTCATGGGATTGCCAAAGTATGGTTTAAAATTTTCCAAGGAAACAAGTATTTCAAATGTAGCATTTAAGAAGTTCCCAAAAATGGATGCAAAGGAAAGAACTTGGAGAAGAATGGCAATTTTTATGAACTAGGCCAAATCAAGACTATCTAGTAGGATGTGCTTTCATGCATTCATGAGTACTTTATCTTAGATGGTAGAGCTAAACATGTGCATAAATTTCATTTTGTGTTTTTGAATCACTTTAGAAATAAAGATAGAATTTTGTTTCTTTTATATCTAAGATTTTCTTTACTCCATAGTCTCCAAGCTCATAGAAAAAAATAATCCCACCTGATTCTTCATGAAGGGTTAATTTTACTGATAGAGAATTATTGCAAGAACAAGGCTATAGTGTCTTCCCCTCCTTCTGAGAAAAAGAAGGGATCTGTAAGTGAAACCAACTCTAGGAAGAGTAAAGGTGAGGAGGGGGCTAGTGGGAAAAGATAGATTCTAAAGCAAGATAACCCCCAAAAAAATGTGGAAGAAATAACTGAGTCTGATAACTCACAAAAAAATGTAGAAAAAAATGTGGATGAGGAGGAGAACATGAATGTGGGAGATTTTAGCTCTAATTTGGAAGGTTACCGTGGTGAAACTAGCAAAGAGGAGATGGATGTAAGAATTGAAAAAAATATTGGGTCAGGTAATATGGGTGAAGAGGAAACCAATCAAAGCAAACAATCCTTAGGAGAGAGAGAGAAGGAAAATAAGTAATGGAGAAGGAAAAAGAGGAACTATCTAAGAAAGATGCTAAAAATGTTGAGGAAGATACTAGCGAAGAGAAGAATGAGTCTACTAAAAATGTTGACAAAGAATCCAGGGAAGAGAAGAATGAGGCCATAGAAAAGGAAGAACTGGGGAAGGAAAAGGATGAATATGCTAGAAGAGATTCAAGGCTTTCTTTCTTGCATACTACAAAGCTCAAGGCAGACTCTTGCCTTAAAGATAACTCTTGGGTGTATAACAAATTAATGAACCTAAAGAGAAAAGTCACAAAAATGGAATAGAACCAAGAAACTGAGCATGTAAAGACTACCCAGATGGAAATCTAGGTTGGGAATATACCAGCGAAACTTAAGGAATATGAAAACAAGCTCCAGTTATTGATCAAAGAAAGTGGAAATAAAATGGAGCAAGTAACTTCCAGTATTTGCATAGCTACAGCTAGCTTACAGAAGAGAACCAATGAAGACACCATATCTCTAGGAGGCCCAAGTAAAAGAACTAGACAGAGCTTTAGGAAAAAAGCTGCTGAGGGCACTATGGAATCTGCTATGAAAACTAGTCAATCTACTTCGAAGGCTGGAAAAGAAGTGGTCCAAATGATCAAAGAACTATAGTAGCAGTTCTTTGTGTTATTGGTTTTTGGTTTTGGTTGTAGTCCTAGTTTCTAGTCATTTTGTTAGGTTTTTTATCTGGTTTTGTTGCTTTAAAACTAGGTTCTAAGTCCTTGTAAAACCTGGTCATGTTTTTTGGTTTTATCTCATGGTTTCATGTCTCTATAAAACCTGATTTGGATCTTTTTTAAATTGTAGGTTTTAGGTCCTTGTAAAACCTAGTGGAGCTTAATGGTTTATCATTTGTGTTTTTGTTAAGGGTTTTGGGTCCCCTTCAAAACATGTTTTTACCTTAATCTAAACCATGTGGCCTTAGTAGCCTTTATCCTAATTGATTTTCTTGACTTCCTCACTTGTGAAGTTGTCTCTTGTTTCTTGAAGACTCTTCTTTTCACCTCCATATGGGTCCAAACCCTGGTAATTTAGGGTTCATTAGAATACCAAGTAACCTTTCAGTATGTGGCTTTGTACTTTTTTAGTAGTCTCATGATGAAATGGTGTCAACCAATGAGTTCTTTTCTGAACAACCTGAACTATGCATATGTCTATGTTTGTGAGGAAACATAGTTCATTCTTATTCTCCTCTACAAAATGAAATGGTATTCTTTCCCTTTGGTGCATCACTTGCTAGAAAATTTTGAAGTCCCACCACAAGGTAGCATTTCCTTTTCTCTCTAGTTTCTTGTACAACTTATTGATCTGGGTTGTGATAGGTATGTCCTTCATCCATGTTAAGGGTATAAATCTTGGAAATTCCCTTCTAAAATTAACACAAACACTTACAAGAATAATTCCAAATTTTAAAATGTTCTTGTTGTGTTCTTTCTTAATCTTACCTATTTTATCCATCATCTTCCTTCAAAGACACCCACTTAGGTCAAGTTGTCATAAATGATTTGATATGACACATATACAACACCGCTTGGCATGATATTATCTTTTCTTGAGTATTAGATCTAGTAGACAATCACCATTGTTGAAAATCTCATCTCACGATTGGGAATATCATTGAATGTTTAACATCACCCATCAATATGGCCTCAAGCCAAGTTTCCATCATTTATGGTTAAGATTATCATGGTCATTAGTTCTACTCTAGTGGTACTGAATGCTATAATACTTCAAATCACATCCTTCATGATCTTATAGCACATGTCTAGTCATATGTACTAGCTATGCACCCTAGTCAACATGAATCTTACCCAGTCTTTATGGAAGAAGTTGGGAATGTTCATAGCATGCAACAATGTCATCTTATCCAAATTCTATGTTCTTCCTTCAAAACCCTATTTTTGTAAAGTTCTCCATATAAGTAGAAAATGCTTTTAGCTCATAGTTCTTGAATTTTGACCTTTAAAAATGCACATACATATTTGGTAAGTAATACATCAGTCAGTAATAATTATAATGCTCTGCCCATATCTTTTTCATCTGCCTTCAATGAAAGAATCTCAAATTCTAGTTGTTTGGTGATTTTTCATCAACCATCATGAATTTATTAATTTCTTGAGCCATCTATTTTAAATATATCTGGCATCTTATGATCAACTAATTTTTGCACTCTCAACAATACACTACTTCTCTTCTCCTTCACTACTTTCTCAAGTTATCACACAATGTTTGCAAAAAATTTACGCTTTGAATTCTTGGGCTATGCAAATTAGACAACTCAAGAGATTTCAAATTTGCGAAGTTAAAAATAGATTTTAATAACTTGTTTATAGCTCTGATAAATAGTAACATTATGTTAACTGTTATCTCTAAAAGTTGGGCCTCAATTGAAACCACAAACTCTAGTATTCAGTCACTTTGAGTAACATGGAAACACTCCTAGGTAGTGGGAAGTACCTAAGTTAGGATTGAATCTCTATGTTATAGGCCAGCTAATCTCAATGTTTCACTAATTTACTTCTTCAAGCAGGGAAATAAAATTGAGTGAGAAAGGGTTAGAAGGATTGCTTGAAATTAAATACCGAAAAGGTAAAATGGGGTGATACACGGGATGGTAGGATGAAGATCTTACTAACCTGGCTTGATGAAACACTTTTGGGTAGTTGACAAGAACACAATATAGCAAAGGGCTATTTAGATATAAATATTTCACAAGGCGGATATAGTTCAGACAAGATGTTAAAGGGAATGTTAACATTCACAATGTCACAAACTTAGAGGAAAATAGAGTATCTTGACTTGAATACCTCAGACCTTTCTTGCAACTAAAACTGAGACAAAACCCAGGGATTTGAGGATTAAATCACAAAAACCTATATCAAATCAATTATTGAAGTAATAAGGAGACACAATAAGGGATCTAAGACCATTCCTTCATTTAGATCTCAAAGGTCATTGAACAACATTTAGCCAGATTAACTATAAAATAAAGTGGTCTATAGAGAAAAAGCACAAAGGACCCCTAAGAGATCTCAATAATACTATCCTGCATAAAAATTCAAAAATGCCAACCCTTTTCTCCACATCTTTGGAATACTTAAATAGACCAAGGTTGTAACAAGCTTCAAATGGGAGGGGTACATGTCATAAGTTCATTGGAAGAGTACAAATATTTCCAAGAACTTACATTCACATTTATGTTCTATACTCTCCCCATCATGGGTAAGGCCAAGATTTCTTGTTGTAGGAGAGCCTCAATCATATCTTTTCTTCTTGTAGCATCCAATGATCAAATCCACAACCACCCTTGCTAGCATAGTAATTAAGTGTTGTAACTACCTCTAGAATGAATCATATTTTCCTAGTGATTGTCCAATGAAAATTGTTTAGATATGATCTCCATCATCTCTACACTCAATTTTAGATCTGATACATTAAAACTAGGTCATTTGAATCACCAACTCATCTCCTCAAATAATTCCAACCTACACCTCTCTATCTCTATATCAATATTTTTCAACCCTAGGATCAAATAAGAGTTGACTACAAAATCAAACCTACGTGTCACAACATGATGGGCCAAGCTCACCACCTTTTGTCTTTATATCGATATATTATTGTGTTGACTAATTTGACCCATGATATCATGATATTATGATCTTATGATCAGGAGACACCCTCTATTGACCCCCTATTTCCCTTTGAAAATGTGCCACATGTCAGCCATTGATTTTCTTACCTCTACTATCTTGCTAACTAGGTCCACTAGGACACATGTCCCCTCCTTTCTTTGTCGCTATGAATAAAAAATGTGCAACTCCATAATGAAATAAAGTGACATCCATTGGATCAATTGAGATCTACAAACATTAAAAAATTGAGATTTTCTTGGCCCACAGTCAACCTTTTGACCAATCAAGCATTGCCATGTCATTAGGTTTGATTTGATCCTTTTATTATTGTGTGGCCTAAGCTTTTAATCTGACCCTACCTGAGTACACATCAGCATTCACTATGTTGCTATATATAAAGATCTTGCAACTTTTGTTAGCAACAAAGCAACAATTGTATACCTACCAAAAATCTACGGTGGAAAATATAGTTAAATCCTCTCTATGCCCACAAAATATTTGACCAATGGGAATGCATGTATATGCCAAACTATACTTTCATCACTTTTACCATATTGCAGCTCACCAACTAAAGTTGACCCCATATATCCATGCGGTGAGAGCTCGATATGTCACATAAATTAAAGTTTTTGCAACTTTTCATAATGACATAGCAAGGACCATTGATCTTGGGAAGATCTAATGGCTAAAAAGATGCACCATGAACTTTGTTGGAGCTAAGGAAAGGAGGGTCCACCATGCTACGTGACTACTTATCGCTTTGTCACTATAAGTAATGTCCCTACAACTCCCCAAAGTGACAAAGTGACAACCCTTGATCTGTTGAAGATCAAGGGCTTTTGTGATCTTTTGATTTCATGACATAAAATGGGACCTGTAGAACTTAAAGATTATAATAATAAAATCTTCATAACCATAAAACATGTAGATTTAGAAGATTAAAACCTAGGGTAACAATGATAAATCATGATCAAAATTTTATGTATTCCCTAATTGCATGGGCATTAAATGAATTAAATATTTTTCTTTCACCACCCTAGGAAATATGGTTGGTCAACCTTATCCAATTTGTGCATGGTAATAAAAATGGGTAACATTTTTGGTGACTTCTTCTAAATGAATGTTTGCTAAACATTGAACTAGTAGCCTCAAGTAATGTATTGGGCACAAAGTCAAACTAGGAATGATAATGCCATAAAAAATAGTTGCACAGACTCAAATACATGCATTTGGGTCGAGTATCGCAATGAAAAAATATTGAGAAAAGAGACGCTCTATGCAACAACTTGAAGACTAAAACTAAACACAAATGTGTAGGACAACACTTAGGGAAAATGAAAATAGGGAAATACATATAGAAAAATAGGAAAATTATACCTCAAAGAGGAGCTTGAGATGCATCCCATTCAAAGGGATTGGCAAAATTTCTCCTTCCATAGTTGAGAGCTAGTATGCATTGCTTTCTTTGCATTATAAGATTAGGAATGGCCCAATCCACATATTATCAAACTTATTATGATGGCCCATTATTCTTTTAAGAACATCCCAGTGCAAAACCAGATCTCCCTCTTTCAACATCATGAGCTTATACTTCTTGTTGAACACCCTCTTGGTTTGTATCTATTAGTGTTCCATTGTTTGTAATGATTTACTCCTTTCTTCTTCAAGTTCCAACAATTTGGCATATCTCAACCCCAAAGGATCATCCTATTCAAAAAGCATCATATTGTCAGCAAGCTCTAACAGTGGGAACTCTATAGAGATATGTAGTTTGGCTTGTTTCCCATACACTGGATAATAAGCTGCCCAGAATCTATTAGGGAGTGATTCTGTCAAGCCATAAGGATGATCTCAACTTGGAATGCCAATCTCATTTATTATCTATCAAATTTCTCTTCAATATCATCAGCAATTTTTTGTTTGTATTTTCAGCAAGTCCATTACCCTAAGGATAATAGTTTGATGAAGTATTGAGTTACACTCCATTCTTCAATACCCACTTGGTTATTCTGGTTCCCACAAATTCCAAGGCATTGTTAGATATAATGGAGTCAGGAACTCCAAATTGACAGATTATATCATCATAGAAGTTCAGAATATAAGTCTCATTGGCCTCTTTCAGAGCTATTGCCTATGTCCAACGTGTAAAATAGTTTGTGGCATTCCATATCCATTTGTGGCTAGTATTGGAATTTAGATTTATGGGCCCACAAAATTGATACCCCACTTCATGAATGGTTGGTCAATCAAAATAGGATGTAGGGGTAAGGTAGCCAACCTTTCCTTCCCAGAAAATAAGGCACATTGCTTATACTTCTTTGCCTAGGCATGAGCATTCTTAAATGGGTTGGATCAATAATATCCAACCCTCATGATTTTATATCTTATTATTTTAGGAGAAAAGTGAACTCTTGCATCATGAGACTGCTCCAAAAACTTACTGGTATGGTCATTGTTAATACATATGAGAAGTACTCCATTCATATCTTTCTTGAGAAAAAGACCATTGACTAAAATATAAGGCACATATTGCAATCGGGTGATCCCACAATAATGGGTTCCACTTTTTGACCAATTTTGAAACTGAAATCAATATTTTTGCAACAAACGTCACGTTCAAATGACTATATCTCCAAAACTATAAATAATTTCAAGATGACATAAACTAGTGATTTTGAATACTTTGTTCCTACTTTGTAACTATATTTTTTAATCTAAAAATATATATATTTATGTCAATTTTTTTTGTCTCCTTCGAAAAGTGGTACATAATAAAATTCAATATTTTAAAGAGTGATAGTCCGTTTGACACACATAACTTTTTTTCTAAAAATGATAATGAAGTAATTCTTTCGGGGTTGGATTTGTAACATCAATATCCAGTGTCTTCATTTGTTTTGATTTACTTTTGTTGAATATTGTATAGTTTATGAAGTTTTGAAGTGACACAAATCATAATTCAGACATACGTTCTGTTTGACACATATAATTTGAAGTCAATTTATCATAAACCTAAATTTATTTTTTTGAATAGTAAGGTATCTCAATAAGCTAGTGCCTATATATTTTTCAAAAAAAAATTGACCTAATTTACTAATTTTCCTGAGGTGTCAAAGTCGGTTGATGTTCAATTGGTAATGAACCTATAATGAGTTAAACTCATATTTGAAAGTCTTAATGACTAAAATATGTATTAAAATTATAGTCGTTGGAAAGCTTGCTCCAAGTAGTACATTTTGACATTTTTTATTTTATAGTAGGAGATCATTCTTTTGCAATTATGGGAGTCAAAAGAGCAAAAAATTTAAAAAATTATGAAAATTGGATTGAAATTTTCCTAATTTTGGGTGTTCGCCTGAACATAGGTTCGCGCAAACATATAGAGCATGTTCACGCGAACACATGTTCAGGAAAACATGCCCATTGCAATTTCATGGTAGCTGGAAAATTAATTGGGCATGTTCACACAAACATGCTTAAATTTTTCGTGTTTGTGCGAATAGTCAAAAAAACCAAAAAAAATATAAAATGGGCCCTCTGTCAACATGCATGAAACATCATTCTATCTGCGAAACAAAAACCACCATGTCTCGCATTTCAATCATTGATTTCAAATTTCCATCATAGACATCATTTTGTGCCATCGATCTCTATATTTGGCATCAACCTGATAGTGCATTGCAGTCCTGTCTTTGCCACGAATTTTGTCCACAGATAAATCGAAGGTAGGTGAGAGATTTCTCAATATTTGCAAATTAATGTTCTTCCTATCTTCGTTCATGCTTTCATCAATATTTCCTATCTTCGTTCACAATTTGATTAAAAAAATTGTATATCTAAATTATTTATTTATTTCTTTCATTAATGAAGTTGTTTAACGGATGCATTGAAGTTAAATTTAAAAATTAGTAACACATTCATGGTGTTAAGAAATCTATATTCTTATTGATTTTTTCATTTTTTAAAATATTGAATTTGTTAAAAAAAAATTGAACATCTAAATTATTTCTTTCTTTCTTTCATTAGTGAAGTTGTTTAAATGATACATTGAAGTTAAATAGATTCAAACTAGATACTTTTAAAGTGTGGTTACACGTTAGTTTTACTTATCTCACTTTAATTATCTCAACAATTACATTTAATTGAATTTTTTAATTTATAACTTGAATTAATGAAAAATATTTAATTTTATTTTTAACTCAAATTCATTCAATAAAAATAATTGTGCCATAACTCTATGAATTCTCAATTTTTATAAAGAAATAATCTAAGGTTTTCATTTCCTTCTAGAACATAGATTAGATGATTTTGTGTTACTAATGGTCTCCTTGCAGCATGTGGGAATTATGGGATGAAGACATGATCATAACTGTAAACTACTAATGTTTGCTCTGCAGGACGTTGTCGAAGACCATTGTGTGTTTGTCAAAACCATGTGTGTGGATTTATTAGATTAAATAACACTTCGTTTGGTGCTTAAAATGAACTTTTTATTTTCTTCCTGGTGTGTTTACAGTGTCTAAATACCTAGGAGTTGCATTGGATGTATCCTCTCCCCTTGCCATTCATGGATCTTGGGTGTAAGAGAAATCCATGTAACTTCTATAGGAGGCTTGCCTTGGACCAAGATACTCGATATTGGGTATGCCAGGGGACAACCTCAGAGCGATAACGGGCCAAAAGCCAAGTCAATGTTCCAGCCGCTATATAAAACTCGATTATGGTGAAAGCCGTGTCGGTGGTATTGCTGAGTGATAGCTCTCCTCCAGTACCCTTGTGGTGTGTCAAACCCTGGTTCTCGGGGCTGGGAGACCTTCTGAGGAAGTTTATCACTCACTTGCTAAACGGAATGCCCTTACTAAAAACCATGTTTTAGTGGCCAAAATCCTTTCTATCCACTAGCTCAAGGGGTCACCTATGCCCGTGAAGACATCCTACATTCTTGTGGTCCTTAGTAGAGACAACAGTCCCTTGGGAAGTCATGCCCCTTGGGAAGCGGATCTTGGTAGCCCCGAGAAGTGAGTGTGTTGTAAGGGGGAGCCTGTGGTGCCAAGGTCCTAAGTTGTCTGCTCTGGATAAGTGTGGATGAACTTTGGTTCAAGTAGGAATCCAGTGGATACAGTCCTAAATCCTAGGTTGTGGTGTGACTGTTCACTTTTAACAACAACTATTCTTATCTTAATGTGTCTTGCATGTGTGTAAAACATAATCAAGATAAAAGCCAACATTCAAATTTACACCTTGGAAACTTGCAAAACCTTGTCAAAATATCAAACATTTTCAAAACATCACAAACTTTGGTTCAATACATTCAAACCTTGGAAAACATGGCAACTTGTGCTCCTAAACGTGCTTGGCAAAACATAGATTTCACTCTTGCATAGCATCCACTTGCATTCTTCATAGTTTGAGCCTCATACTTGCATCATATAGACTTCATATAGCACCTTTTTAGTATCCCTCATATTCACATTGCAATCATTAGCATTTAAGCTTGCATCCTTTGCATTTCACCTCAAAAATTATCACTTTGCATCTTCCATCTTGCATCTTTGCATACCCAACCCTCATCTTGACTACTTTAACCATCATTTTGGATGTCCTACACATCATTTTGAGCATCCATTTTGAATTATCTCCTTGAATGTGTCTCTCCCTCACTACTCTCTCCCTCTCCCACACATAGACAAACACTATTTACTTGTGTCTCATTTTTATATTCATCCCTCCATCTCTGTCTACCCCTTTCACTTCTCTCGTCACCTATCCCTTTTCTTCTCCACATACACCTCTCCTCTATATCCATATTTCTTCTCCATCTCTCCCTTTATCCATCGCTATCCCTATATCTCCCTCTCTACCTTCTCTTAGTTATATATTTTATTCTCATTATCTCTCTATAGAGGCACTAGTAAAGTTTGACCCATTTTTCAACAAAAAATCTGGAAAACATAGCTCTTAGAATTGCCTTAGTTTTAGCCCAGCTTCCCAACTGCTACCTATGTCAAGGTAGATTTGGCTTTGTCATTTTTATCTTATCTTTTTTTGTCATTTTTTTGGTCAAGATCCAAAGTCTATTGTCATAACGTTAAAATTTTTAGGTTAATACCTTGTAAAGATTTCACCTAAGTTCAAAAAACCTTATGTATACTGAGCTATCATTAGCATAATCATAAATTCCTAAATGTAATTTTTGACATACCCTAGTGGTATATCCCCCTTATATTGCATTTTTCAAACCCTAGCATCATTTTCACTATCAAACCCTATCAAATTGTCCATCAACCAACTTGTCTTCTTGATCACCTATCCTCATTTTGCATAGCCTAAACATCATTATCAACCCTAGGAAACCATCCCTTGCATAGTCCACTTTGCGTACACCTACCTTTAACATCCTTACCAAGTCCAAAACATAACCCTAACCTTCATTTTGCACATCATAATCTTCATCTTGCATACCTTCAAAACGACACCTTGCATTTGCACTTCCATAACATCCCTAGGACATTTATACTTTTCATATCAAAACCCTAGGTCATTTAACATTTCCTCATATTGCATAACATCCCTAAACACTTAAAAATATCAAAAAAACTCATATCTTGCATACCCACATCTTAATTATCAAGTTTTGACCTCTTTTATCAACTGCAACCTTATTTTACCAACTGCACACTTCATGGGTGCAGTTGGTAGTTTCAGGGCACACTTGGTAGTTTTAGGGTGCACTTGGTAATTAGGTGTTTCATTCTAGGTTCCAAAACCCTAATCTGCACTTCCACACCTTGCATTGCATCCCAAGACCTTAGGAAACACTCTAAATCACTCAAAACACTCAAAATTTGTATTTTAAGAAACTTTGGAGCTGCATCATTTGCAGAAGAAAGAAGGACATGAGAGCTATAAATGAAAGAGGGGGTTTCTAACCTTGTGTTTGCTTCTTTTGATTAGTTTGGCTTTCATGGTAGACTAGTGGGTGCTAATGTATGTTGATTGAGTTTTGTGATTTCTCATAGTATGTTATGCATTTAACCCATTTTTCTAGTCCTACAATAAGAACGAAAAAAATTAAAGAGACAAAACAATTATATATTTTATAAGAAAGAAAATTTTATTTTTTAGGACAAACATTCTAGTATTCATACCATGTTATTTGTTTGTGATTCAATGATGGCTTAAGAAGGATTTGGTGCTTTGCTACTTGTAAAGAATGTGACTCACAGATTTTAGTCATATAATGAAGAATATTTATGCCTTGTTGTAGACAGCTGCATTCTATTGATTTCTGTCAAATAATTTAAAAGTACTAATAGCGACAAAAAAATCTGTACAGTGATTTTTTTATCTAGTTATTGCGTGAAATTTATCTTGAGGCAAGGGATAAATTATTTTTTTTTTGATTTTATAATTGGAAACAAGAGAGGAAGGCAAAAAAAATATGCAAAGAAAAGATCTGACGAAGCAAAACAAAGAAATATTCAGAAGATTGCAGCACGTTATCATTGAATTAAACAAGGTGAAAGAAATGTTGAAGAAGGCTCAACAGAAGTAGAAGTGGTGCCTATGGAAGAGAGGTCAGGAACACTCCCTACGGAATCTCAACAATGAATGTTGAAGAGGGTTCAAGATCACTCCCTACAGAGGTTCAAATAACAGAAGTCGGAGAAGGGTCAGAATCTTTCCCTGTTGAATCTCAAATAATGGATGTTGGAGAAGGCTCAAGATCGGTCCCTGTAGAAATTCCAGTAACAAAAATCAAAGAAGGGTCGAGATCAGGTGCAGGAACTGGTATGGATGAACTCTTAAATATTGTCCAATCTGTAAAGTATGGTATTTCTCATAAGAATTTAGATCATTTACTTAAAATGGATGTAGATAAATTGAGAAAACTTGCAGCTAGTGTTCAACCATTAAGTTTGTCTAAGAGAAGGTCAATGAAGAATAAGATAAGAGAAATTATGACTCAATTTGATAATACTGAAACACTAGAACAAGCTCAGTTGCTTTCACTTTTTCTTACACCAAAAAAGTTGCAAGAGGCATTGAAATTGTTAGGTGTAAACACAACATCAAAGAAGAGAAGCTTTTCTAACATGCAAACTGATTTGATTGAAAATGTTAAACAAGGTTTGAGAAACATAGGAAAACACTCTCGAACTAAAGATAAGTCTGCGGCAAGAAAAGTGATGTTGATGTCTATTGTAAGTAAGAATATGACCCAAAATAGACAAATATCTTCAATTTCGTTTGAAATGGGTTTTAGTAGGAAAACAATGAGAGAATATGTTAAGAGAAGATTAATTGTGGATGACAGTACTATGGAGGGAAATTGAGCAATCATGTGTAGAGCACCTCGTTCTGATAGGATTGAAGAGTTATTAAAAAAATTAATCATATCATTTTGGATTGATAACACTCCTCCTTCATCAAATAGCAGAGATGTTATCAGGCATAGGATTGCACCTGGTCAATATGAACATCATACAAAACATTGGTTGGACACAACACAACATGAGTTATATGTGTCGTTTTGTAGTCAACATCCTAATGTAAAAGTTGGGCAAACATTGTTTGAAAAATTGAAGCCATACTTTGTGAGGTCAAACAAAGTGTTTGAAATGTGTTGTTTTCATCATCATATTGAGTTTGATCTCCACTATCAGGTATTTCGAAAGTTTGTAGAAGACACATATGGTTTTCATGTTGCTCCTCATAGTAGGAGAAGTGAGTTTATATCATCCATTTTGTGTGACAACATAGATGATCCAACTGGTCAAATAAATTGCATCAAAGGATTATGTGAAACATGTGGTGAATTGGCTCTATTTCCTTTGAAAACTGAAAATATTGATGTAACAAAAATATTGAATTGCAAAAGTTACAAGTATGTCAAGAATGAAACAAAGTTGGGGAAAGAAACAAAAAGGTTGGAATATGTTGAAGAGGAGTTGCCTGTTCTAACATTTATGGACAGATTTAAGAAATTGATTCAACCTTATATTTGTCATGCATTTTTTGCAAAGTGGCAAGCACAACAGTTTCAAACTCTAAGAGATAATTTTCCACTTGGAACAATTGTATCAGTTGTTGATTTTGTAGAAAACTACTCATTTTTTCATCAGAAAGCAATTCAATCAGATTATTACTTTAATAAGTAGGTCACTATTATGGTACATGTTTTTTATAGACATGCACAGTTAGATTTGGATGGTGTTCAGAGTACAGTTCAAGCACGAGTAATTATAAAGGAATATCATTTTTATATAAGCGATGATAAAGAACATGACATTCACTATGTAGAACATTGCTTCAATACGTTCTTTTCTTATTTGAAAGAAAGAAACATAAATGTTGATAAACATTATGTTTGGTCTGATGGATGTGCCACGCAGTTTAAATCATCTAGACCATTTAATACATTGTGTAGATATCATCGCAATGAGAATATAAAACACATATGGAATTTCTTTGAGAGTGGCCATGGAAAAGGTGAACATGATGGTGTTGGAGCTTGCATCAAATGTGCTTTGCGAAAGTATTAAATGAATTATCAAGGAGTTCATTTAAATGATGCACATGATGTTTTTGAATGGTGTAAGACTCATTTTTGCATTAGATGAGGTCGGGACATCATCAACAATGAGCCGATAGACACCATATAGAGTCTTTTGGGAGATAACAGGTATGGATGTGTATGTCTATTTAACTTTTATGCACAATTAAATTATAAAATTTTAATGTTAAGTTTTATTTTTGAATTCGTTGAAGTTTAAATTTAATATTTCTATATTTTCAATTTAACAAACTTTCAGGTGTCAATAGAAAAAACATGCATGGTTGCAAGAGGATAGAAAAGACACATTCCTTACATTCAGTCATGAGTACAGATAATTGCAATTGGACATTGAAGACAAGAGAATACTCATGTTTTTGTGATAGTTGCATTGATGAAAACTATGAAGAATGCATGAATCAGACACATGGATATACAGGTGCATGGATTTCAGTACCACTTGATGTTACCAATACATTTGATAAAGAAGATGAAAATTTTGATGATATTCCATTGATTTCTGATGATTATAATCATATCTCTGGATTGGTAAAAGTGGGTGAGTATCATAAAAATTAATCTCAACTTTTTATTTAATTATCGATTTCAACTATCTTATATATATTTTACACATGCATTCATGTATACTTGTTATGCAGGAGATGTCTTTGCAGTGATTGCTGAGCCTAGAAATCATGAATGTGTTAGTTATTATTTATTGCGATGTACTGCAGAGAGGACAAAGTTATATGACCCTGAAGAAAGTGATGGAATGTTGTTCCCCATAGGTAAATTATACATGTACATGTACATGCACATATATATTTAAATAAATATATATTTAGGTAACTTCATATCTGTCAAATTTTAAAACACTTAAATTTGTGGTATAGGTTTTGTTGTGATAGAGGGAACATATTTGAAGCAAGAGAAAATAGTCCAACATGGAATACACTTTTTTTATTATCAACTTGACAACAAAGTTTTACAATATAGCCACCTGGTCGTTGCTACAGGGCTTTGTCTGCATCCAGTCAAACTTAAGCATGTATGTCACAAGTGGAGACTAGACAGTGAAGATCATGAAAAAATATTGGATGTTATAAGTGTACATCATAGTTTATTAGACCTTTGAGATTTATTTTATAATAATCTAAATATCAACTTTGGTGAAATGTGTTTTTAGTTGTACTATGGTAAAATTGTGAATATCAACTTTGGTGAAATTGTGTTTTTAATCTGAATATCTAAGTTTCAGTTATCATTAGTTTATTTAAAAACTATAATATTAATTGTACTATGGATGAATTCAATAATTTAACAACTTGATATAAATAGGCTAGAAGTTAGTTCGAACTTACATAATTTTATTATCTATGTTACAATTCTTAACTATCAACTTCTTTTCAAACTATTGAATTTTATCTTGAATTAAATGTGTTTAGATTAATTGTACGATCATAAATTCTTAATTTCCATTAATTTATTAAAAAATTATATAATTTAATAATTTAAATTAATTGTACCATGGATGAATTTAATAATACTCCTAAAAAGGTTCCAAGGAAATTCAAGTTGTTGTAAACAATAAATATGGTGATTTTGTATCATTGTAAAACAAAACGCATACTTTCTAAGTCCACGGAGGTCCTCCAAAAGTTATAATTAAAAACCATCCGTTAAAGAAGATCAAAAACATTATTATTACGATAAGCTTCCACGACAAACCACTTTAGAGTTGATTCAAAAAAATTCGTTGGACAACTAAAAATTGAACTCTCGTTAAAAAAATGTATTTTATGATTGTAGACCTTTATAAAATTAATTTGAAAACAAAAAAAATTACTATTCTTAGTTAGGGTATGTAATCTTTTGATTTGACAATTTAAAATCAGTAGAGAACATTCTATTCTGGTTAAAATCATTTTCTATTTTTCAAGTAGTCTATTAACGTTGAGTTATTTACAAAAAAAATGAGCCTACACATTGATCAGGAAAAATTACTAGCTGAGGCTTTTGAGTGCATTATTTCTCTCACTTCCATCACAATGTGAGGAAACTCATAATTTAAAACAGATACAACACAACTTAAATGTATTCCAAATTGATGAAGAGCAACTTCTGCTCCACCAATACCAGAAAATAGAGAAAGTACTCTGACACCATTAGGATATAATGCTTTCAAGACTGATAAATGATATGCAACTATATCTGTTTGGAATGAATTACCCAAACAACACAAGTGGTCAGTCGGACAAGAAGTTCTACAAGTGTGATCTCTATCAAATTTTAATATAAGCTCTATCTCATGGAGCTCTAGAGGGACGAGGTCACCTGGCCCCACCCATACCAAATTCCACTCTTCACACTTTTGAAGTATATATTTCTGCGCACTATCTTGCAGTTGCCCTCGTGCATTCTGAATCATAACTCTCAGTTGATCAATAAGGATAGTGCCACATCGTCTTGAGTCTATGGAATTTTTTTTTGTCATCTGATCCCATGAAGGCCAATACTTTTTTATTTGTAGAAGTGCTTCCTAAATATTCATGGGGGGAGAGGTTTTGCTTGAAATCACTCTTCTATTGGAAGGTTATGCACATACCCTCTTGCTCTTCTGGAAGCTTAAAAGAACATTGAGTCCACCAACTCTGGTTCAACACTATTAAATTGTTCGAATATTGTCTTGCAAATATCCTTCGATGCAAAAGCATCATTCTCATAGTAGAAGAAAGGTGGCCCTTGCATGAACACATTGATTTCCTTTGAACGCTGACCAATAGATTTCCCAGGAACTCCAAAACAATTTAGTTCCTTGGGACACAAATTAAGAATTGCATCACATACTTCAAACATTGCTTGCTTGTCTTGCTTACCCTCTATGTATTTTTTATACTTCAACACTTTCATTATCTATGTTACAATTTCAAACTTACACAATTTCATTATCTATGTTACAATTCTTAAATATCAACTTTTTTTCAAACTATTGAATTTCATCTTGAATTAAATGTGTTTTTAATTGTACGATCATAAGTTCTTAATTATCATATTTAGTTTATTAAAAAATTATATAATTTAATAATTTAAATTAATTGTACCATGGATGAATTTAATAATTTAAATTCATTTATCAACTTGTACACATATACACATCTCAAGAATAAACATCTATAGATCTAATATATCTCTATGTATCTGAAATGGAAACTGTAAATCTCAAATAAATATACATATGTAGCAAAATATAAAAAGTCATATATACGTACATGTGATGGTATCTAACACTGAAATACTCAATAATCAAATAAATAGTGAAAGTACATGGATGTCATCAAGGAACTGAAATACACATGTGTACATGTAAACTGGACCTCCAATATATATGCATCAAAAAATATATAAATCTGATCTACTACTAGAAGGACCCCTCAAGACACATACGAACAGAATGACCCTCTGATCGAGTCTCCTATACATCCTCTTGCCAAGGCGCATCAACCAAGCCCTGCAAATATATATACATATATACATACATGTGTTAGAGTTCTATCTTTAAAACATATATATACATACATGCATCATGTACATATACATTCAAATTAAATAACTTTAAACAAACTATTTAAAACTCAAGTACCTGAGCACTACCAGGTGCCTCAATAGAATCATCTCTCTCATGTATATGATTCCCTGAACCAATAGTATGTGTAGCCATGTGCTCAGCAACCTGTGCCTACATGATTTATTATGAGTTAAAGATTAAATTAAATATCTACATATATATATGAACTAAAATTTTCAATAAATGAACATATTTTTTAATTTCATATATATTTAAAATTAAAAATAAATTATATATGTACTTGGGTCTTCGAAGGTGGAGGATGATCAGAAGACTCCATCATATCATCTACTGATGCACCTGAGCCTGAAACTCCATGTCCAACTGCTAGTAAATCTGAGTGAAGTGGACTGTGTAACTGGCTAGGTACATCTGGTGTAGAATCAGTGCTACTAGGTCCGAATAACAGGTCCATGTATGATGAAAGACCCAGGGTCAAACTAGTATCAATCTCAGATAGGCCTCGCAACTGCTCACCAAAATCATCAAGGCCCTCAGCTGTGATATGGACATCTCCAACTCGTATGCTCGAGTCATCTATAGAGTGTTGTGAGTCTGGTGCCAAATGTTGTGAGCTATGCACAGGTGTATCATCTGTCACTGGTGTGGTGGCCTATGTCTGTGGAACTGTGTTGGGGCTCTAATGCTATCTAACAACATCCATCACCGCGTGTACTGGAATCCTCTGTGTATTAGAAATATAGCTAATAAAGTGCAACATATCCTCCAAAAAATACAGTGCCATATCCATATGTGTCTGTTGTCCTGAAAGACCACAAATATCGCCTAGCAATGGTAGCCCAACAACTCTATATGCATCATCAGACGAGGCACCTGAAGTGCTACTAGATGCCTGTGAAGATGGTAGACCAAGTGGACGAGGACGTCAACTATGAAGATAACAACCAATAGAATCTAATGTGATACTAGATGTCGTAGATGCAATGTGCCCAATAGTGTCAATTGCTTCCCTCTGGGAAGCAATGACAACTCTATCTGCAATAGGCACATGTATAGGAATCATAGGATGCATCCTCGGTCCAACAAACTGTCTAAGATCTGCAGGTGGCAGACAATCTACACTGCCGTACTGGTCACGATCTGCGATCCGACCACGCCCCTGTCCGTAATAATTAGGAATATCCAAGTAGTTGTCGTTGAGCCCTATACAGAACTCAGCATACAACTGCTGTGCAAAATAAAGGGGTACTTGGTCTTTATTAGGATAACGACCATATGCAGCTAAAAATCATGGATAGATCATGTTAACAATAATAGGGTCTCTACATCGTGTGACTCTGTAGCCTCTCACCCTGCCCTGTGTCCCCTCATAAGCTGGAAATAGCTCTCTTTGAATGACGTCTTTGGGGGCTACCCTCTTGATGTCATCGAATGATGCATCTCCTAAAACCTCAGCCCTAAGCTCCCTAGATATGGAAGTTAATATGGCAGGAGTAAATGAATGGTGACCTTTAAACCTAGTTGTCAAATCCTGTAAACTCCTACATATCGTAGTACATATGTCTCTCTAACGACCATCATTAGAGGTCAATATAGAGTGCTGCAGTCTAGCAACCTCATGCTCTGAAAATGCAAATAATGCATTGATATCGATGCGTGGAGGTGGTGCAGCAGGACCTCCAGCAGGAGCTGTAGGTGCAGCCTGACCTGGAACATGAGCCACACCAGGAGTTGGAACATGAGCTGCATGATGAGCCCTACATCAAGGTACACGAGGAGCCCCACTAGAAGCTGTAGCACAAGCCCCACCACAAGCTGCACGAGGATCCATATCGAGAACTGCATCAGGTGCTGCAATAGGAACTGCATCAACCTGTGCCGTAGTAGGAGCCGCAATAGGAACTACATCAGGTGTCGCACCAGAAGCCGCATCAAGCATATCGTGTGAAGCCATATCTATAAAAATGTATGAAGAGCTAAATTTCCTGTTGTATATACTTCTTTATTTTTAACATTAAAAATTATACACATGTAATTAAACATACATCACACATCATGGACCTAGATAATCTGTAACACATCCAAACCTAGATTAATTTGCATATAAGTATAAGATAACTTTAAAGTTGAGAGTTTGGTTATGGTTAGAGTTAATTTTTTATTCTAAGATTTTATTATATTTTGGGGGGTATTATTAGAGAATTCAATTAAAGGGTACCTAATAAATTATTTATATTACTCTTAAATGATAATGTTTCGAGGTTTGAAATTCTTGATTGATATTATTAGCAAAGTGAGTCACTAGACTCATAGGTGGCTCTCATCTGCTAGGAGGGTTACCCTGCTCAAGACTGTGATTCAGGCTCTTCCTATTTACAGGTGTTTAGTGCAAACACCTCCCGTGGGAGTTTTGAAAGATTTTGATGGTTTGTCATGACAATTCCTTTGGTCAAGCAATCTCCAATCCTCTAAATGGAGCTTAGTCAACTGGGACATGGTTTGTTTACCTAAGTTTGCTGGGGGTCTAGGCCTTAAATGTATGGCTCTCGGTGTCAAAGCTCTTGCTACAAAGTTATACTGGAGATGGTCCAAGAATCAAGATCGGGATTGGGCCAAGATTCTGACCCATAAGTATTTCTCAGGAGTGGAGGCCTAGGATATTCCTAGACTTGAGCTTGATGGTAAGGGGTCCTTTATTTGGGACACCCTTAAAAGGGGTGCTCCTCTTATCAAGGATGGCCTTTTCTGGATCTGTAATGAGGGGTCAAGTGTGTTATTTTGGCAGGACTCTTGGGATGGCCACCTTCCTATTCTCTCCAATTTTCCCCACCTTTTGCCTCTGTTTTAGGTTTTTTCTTCTGTAGGTTGGACCACAGTAGCTCACTTCAAGACTATTCAGAGGTGTGGATTGATGGAGGTGGCTAGTTGGAAGGATCTATAGATTTGGCCCACAGGGGGCTCCTCAGAGATTCGGGCTGAACTGGCGCATCTTCTCTCTACTAGGCTTTGCAGCTCTTCTAAAGACAAAGACATCCTGGCTTGGGGTCCTTGCCCAAAAGGTAAGTTCAGTGTGGCCCAAGGATATGCTCGACTAGATAGCCAATGTAATGTAGTTCAGGTGGTTCCCTAGTGGAGGAAGGTCTGGAATAAATTTTCTTGGCCGAAATGTAATTTTTTTCTATGGTTGGTTGCGCAAAATAAGTGTCTTACTTGGGATAATCTCCAGTGAAGAGGGTTTCAGGGACCCTCTTTCTGTCCCCTATGTATGTTGGATGGGGAAGATGTTTCTCATGTTTTCTTCTAATGTCCTCTCTCTAGAGAGATCTGGCATAAGTGGTGGAGGTGTGGTGCCATAGCTGTATTCATGCCGAATCTCTTATTGAATTTTGGGACAGCCTTGGCAGACCCCCTACGAAAACTTAATTCCTTCAGGTGGCCTGAGCTATTGGACCTTCTTTCATTCTGTGGAATCTTTGGTTGGAGCATAACCATTGGATCTTCTGTAATTCCAACTTGGGAGCCACTAAACTATGGCAGTTGATCCTAACCAGGCTTCAAGAGACTATCTCTGCTAAATGTGATATGTCAGAGCCGGTGGATCCTGGTGATTCTCGTATTGTCAGGAATTTAGGATTAGTGGATAAAGGATTTGGAACTAGTAGTAGTAAGAGATCTCAGCCACGAAAGAGGAAGGTTTGTAGAGTGAGGAGATGGAGTCTTCCTCCTAATGCAGTCCTAAAGATTAACACTGATGGCTCCTCCCGTGGAAATCCTGGATTGGCTGGAGTGGGGGGAATTGGGAGAGATGCAGATGGCAATGTTATTTTCATATTCTCTATTCACAAAGGAGTTCAATCCAATAACGTGATGGAGGCTTTGGCCATTAAGGTGGCTATGGAGCGGGCTTGTTCTCTTGGTTGGAGGAGAATGGTGTGTGATTCTGACTCTTAGATTGTTGTGGATATGATAAATAATCGGAGAGTGGATGAATCTAGTTGGCAAATTGCCTCTATTGTTAGAGAGATTCTCCACTTGAGTAGCTTTGTGGATGGGATCTCTTTCTATCATATTCCTAGGGAATGGAATGGAGTGGCTAATGTCTTGGAAAAATGGGCATCAGAGAAAGGT